>OX424506.1:1731286-2468050 GCA_949152395.1 Agrochola litura
TTAGAACACATTTACTATTGAATTATGCTAAAAATATGTTGTAATTGGTTGATTACTTCCCAGAAACAGTGCGGTGAAAAACAAAACATTGTAGTTATCTCAAATTCAGCCGTACAAACCCCATTTTTTTTGTAGAGATTACGCATAAGTACTACAAAATCTTATCAAATTTTCAAAAATATTCGTCAGCTAGTTTTCGAGTTCTAAAGTGGCTCCTCAATTCAAACGTCTGAATTGAGGAGCCACCTTAAACGTCCTGTAACTTTTTATGGGCTTTACTACAAATTCTAGGAGCGGGACTACAAAATCCACTAATTTACTACTAAATATTGGTATCTTCCACATGAAAATGGGCAGGGCATGTAGCGCGATTGACAGACGAGCGATGGACCAAAAAAACAAAGATTCTACAAGAGATGGGAAGACGATATAATCGAGACGGCTGGCCCAGGCTAGATGCAAGCAGCCCAAGATAGAGGTAACTGGAAGATTTATATTTTTTATTTCCATTTTATTTTTTATTGACATTTATTTCTATTGCTATTTATTATTAATTAATTTGTATTATGAAATGTGTGATTTTTTATAATTGTTTTTTATTGTTTAGGCTTATTTAATTCAATGATTACTAAATAGCGAACTCTTTATTATCTTTTTAAACCATTATTATTGTACACCTTATGACTGGTTTTCTTTGGAGGAGGCTTTCACCTGCAGAGGGGTTCTTGCTGTTGAGTTAAATTCTAATTTTTAGGGTACCATACCCAAAGGGTAAAAACGGGACCCTATTACTAAGACTTCGCTGTCTGTCCGTCCATTTGTCTGTCACCAGGCTATATCTCAAGAACCGCGATAGCTAGACAGTTGAAATTTTCACAAATTATGTATTTCTGTTGCCGCTATGACAACAAATACTAAAAACAAAATAAAATAAATATTTAAGCGGGGCTCCCATACAACAAACGCGATTTTTTTGCCCTTTTTTGCTCGATATCAATAATGGAAACAGGTAGGCACTTGAAATATTCGTAAAAATACATAGTTGTATTTTTACTTTAATATTAAATTAAATATTTAAGGGGGGCTCCCATACAACAAACTTGATTTTTTTGCCGTTTTTATAGATAATGGTACGAAACCCTTCGTGCACGAGTCCGACTCGCACTTGGCCGGTTTTATTAATTAATGTAATATAAAAATAGTAATAGTACATCTAACCCTAAATTCAAATACCTATATCGAAATCATAAGTGTACCGACTAACATAGGAAATAGTTATTAATATAGTTAACTTTTAGCAAGCAAAAAAAGGCTTTTTAATTTTATTATTATTAAAAGAAACAAGACAGGTGCAATTTAAACGGTGGAAAAAATGTTTCTTGAATGGTATCCCTTTACTTTTATATTTTTTTGTTATAGCGTCCATACTACACACTCAGTGAAAATTTCAAGTATCTAACTATTACGGTTCAAAAGATAAAGCCCTGTGAGCCCAAGTACGCACGGACGTAAAAATATCGCGGCGGGATTTTTACGCGCACTGGTTCAATGCACTGCTTAGCACCGAAACTTAAAAATCCAGCTGTATTTTTTCGATGCACTGGGATGCACTCTGTTGGATTCTCAACGCTCGACTTTACATCGAGAGTCGGAAATCCAGTGAACGATAAAACCTCGCCGCGATATTTTTACGTCCGTGCGACGATGGTTTACAGTCGGACGGACAGCCGGACGGATGGACGGAAAGCGGAGCCTCAGTTTTAGGGTCCCGTTGGCCATCTTTGGGTACGGAACCCTAAAAACATTTCCTAAGTAGGTAGGTAGGCGCAGTCTTAAACGAACATTGCCAATAATTTTGGCAATGCAATGTCAATCCACGTCATACTTATTACGTCTGTCTGGGTTTTTCTTTCGAAGTTCCCGTGAAAAGTGTGAAAACTGAAATCGGCAACACAGCTAGTATAAAACTCATAGATACTGGCGGACAGTTAAAATCAGTCGCGTAATAATTGTTATTTTTAGAGATCAAAGTCATTAAACCATACGCTGCCGGACAACTTTGCCAGTCTTTGCCTGACGGTTGTGAAGAGTGATCGTGCATACGCGCGCAATTTAAATTAACTTTACCGGCTTACTTTATCAAAGAAAACGTTGTAAAGAAACCTTCATACTGTGTATTTTTAATTAGTGTAAAAGATGGCTAAGGATCACGTGAAACTAAATATGGTGAACGAGAATCTTGACGATGAAGTCGAAATGATTTTCGGCAGACCGCCGCAAGCGACTACTAAGAATTACGTCACGAACAACGTTCACCTGATGGATGCAGAGCGAGGACTTCATACACACTTTGTAAGTTCTGTTGACCTTTTGTTTTTTTTTATTAAAAAGGACCAGGGTTAACCAGGGACTAATAAGCAATTTAAAGATAATTAATTCAAAAAGTAAATAAAAAATATTTAATAATTTAAAAAAACTGATTGACTGATTGTAGAATTTGTACATAGGTACTTACTTTACACACGATGATTAAGATAGAAAAAAAAACAAAGAAAAGAAAGATAGAATAGATTTTAAGTAAATAATAGAATATTATAATATTTATATATTTATTAAGTAGAATAGAATACTTTTATTATGTACACCATACGCAAAGCAACTATTCCATCAATCAATCAAACAAAAAAATCTTAATCACATCTTGTAGCGGTCATTGACCCTTTTGGCATGTCCGCGATTTCCAGTAACACTGACGTATCTAGCATGAAACTGCACATCCTATTTCACAATAAAAAAACCCAGTAGAATAGATATGCCACATCAACAGGTACATAAAACCGGTGTGCCAAACTTAGAACTGGTTTTGATCTTTATGATCATAATATTTAGTTTAAAAATATCCAGTGGTAACGACTTCAAACCGAGGCAGGCGCTTTACTTCGTGTAATTTATTTCATCACCATTACTCTCAAAACGGTGAAGGAAAACATCGCGAGGAAACCAGCATGTCCTAGAACCAAAAATTCGAAGACATGTGACATCCACCAACCCGCACTGGGCCCGCGTGGTGGATTATGGCCCACTCCCTCTCACTGAGAGGAGGCCTGTGTCCCAGCAGTGTGGAAACGTTATTGGCTGATTATGCTATTAGGTAAATAATAAACGTAGGTAAGTAGTGCCTGGTCGATGGTAATAGGCTCGCCCCCTATTACATGTGACTTAAACATAATTGGCGAAATATGGGTGTACATTAGTAGAGGTATAGTTTTGCCTAACCCTTCAGATTCCTTCATTGTCAAAATAAATAAAAGTTGGTCGATTATTACTCGTTAACTTGTAAAGCCTACTTAGCTGTGATAGTTTTCCTTTTAATTTCGTTATATATGCTACTGCCGTGAATTTTTCCACATACCCAAAACCAACCATTAAGCTTGCAGGGGGGGACACTTGACTCTAACAAAAATTAGCACTTTAAAGATTAATATTTCGAAAACGAATCCCTAAATCCAAAAATGTTTTTAGCAAACTCACAATATTTTTGAACGACCTTTTTAACGACACCCCACACTATGGGATTATGGAGAGAAAAAAAATCATCCTCTCTTTACGTCTAGGGGAGGTACCAAAAAAAATATTTTTCATGATTTTATTTTACCACTTTGTCGGCGTGATATGTATACCCATGCCAAGTTACAGCTTTCTAGTACTAAGCGTCTCTGAGCTAAGCCGCGGACAGACAGACAGACAGACGGACATGGCGAAACTATAAGGGTTCCTTGTTTACTACGGAAACTGTCACAAACGAAGCTGTCAGTCCGTCAAACATGTCATGATGTCAATTAATTTAATTGCCTGTTGTAGGTCATTTTAATCATCTATCTATCCTTCAGGAATCTGGGTGTTTATGAACAAAACTATCGTGCTATATTAAAATTACCAGTATTTAGGGTCTACAGTCTTCACAACTTTTTAAATAGCTGTCTCCGTGACTGACCATTATGATACAGAATTCCTTTCCGCTGCATACGGCACAGTCTTCATTTATAAGTAGTTTAAATAATTCAACATCATACATTATGATGTTAATGTGTGTGTGTGTGTGTTGTTGTGGCAATGGGCAGGGCACATTGCTCGCAGAACGGATGGCCGATGGGGCCGAAAGGTTCTGGAGTGGCGACCGCGTACCGGAAGACGTAGCGTTGGAAGGCTTCCCACAAGATGGACCGATGACCTTGTGATGGCCGCAAGAATCCGCTGGATGCGGGAAGCACAGAATCGGTCGAAGTGGCGGTGCTTGGGGAAGGCCTATGTCCAGCAGTGGATGTCTTTCGGCTGAAATGATGATGATGATGCATGATGAATATGTACTTAACATTTCTTTGATTAGGGTAACGTTGAATGCGGTCCACAATTCTATTATATTGTTAAGTCATGATCACCATTAAAATGAATGATAACAAAAACAAAAATCTGCGAAAATGTAGAGTAAGTTAACGCAGTATCCTAATTGCGTAACTTATTTTCGTAAACGATTTTGACAAATTTGTTGAAATTTGTTGAGCAGATTTTTTTCCAACGTATGAAGCAATGGATTAGCAATAGGTTTCAAATCGAAACAAATTGTGATTGATCGTGCATTACGCAATTATATGTACAGGGTACGGTCAGGATTCGTGATTCACAAACACGTACCTAACTACAAAGTTTGATGTAATCATGACTTTTTAATTTATCTTATTCGATAGGAGAAGCGCACTTATGTCTATGCCCTGAAAAAAGAAAATTGCAGACTCATTAGATACCCAAGTACCTTTATTTTGCTCAAAGAGGTAGACGAGTTCTAACGGTCTCAAAAATCCGCATTTTTCATTAGGTGGCTTTTTGCATTTTAATCAAAATTAATTATATAACTCGGATATCCAATGTGCTCTGTAATTAACAAAGTAACCTAGAACAGATAGTTCTTCGAAATTTGACATATTACGCCATTAATCTTCAATACTTATAAGCTTTAAATTAAAGTTCGTATCTGGTGTGGTCTGCAACACTGCTTCCATATTGACCTACGTTCTTGTTACCATGACTTCATTTAAAATTGTATGAATTTGCACCTATGGCTTTGGCAACCCATTCACTAAGGTTCTATATAAGGGCAACAATAACAAGGCTACCAATGAAAATATATTTCTGTCTCGTTCTATTTAAAAGAAAATGAGTCAATTGGATTGTATGCAAAGTTTTTTGCAAGTTGTTGCATTCACTTGATTTGGTTAACAAAGCATAACTGATCGGATCCACGAGACTATTTAGATCGATGGGAGCCGGGACTTTTCTCGTCATGTTTTAAACCATATGACGAGTCATTCTTCAGGATAGGACCTCTGATTAAGAATTTCAGCAGTTCTAGTAAATATTAAATGAAATAAAACAGGAATATTATTGTAATTGACATGAAACCACAATAAAACCACTGAACCAATATTGGTTCTTACTGTTCTTAGTCATCTCTAGGTATACATAACTACTTACTATGATAATTTTATTTACTTACACAATAGTTTAATTTCCTTTTTTCCGATGCAAAAGTTTCTTAGAAATAAATTACAACATCTTAGTACTTTATGATGAAAAAAACATGAAAAGTTTACATAGTATTGCACACTTTTCAGTTTTTTTACACGCATTGACATTATGTAATCCATCAATTAAACACGACCTGAACGATTGCATCATTGCGCAAACGATAATCGTAATTTTATGCAATGTTTGTATTGGTTAGTGATAGATAAAAGTACTTAATTATTGAAAAGTTATTTTTTTGCAGAAGTTGCAATTTGTGAGTGCTTCGCTGTACCTACTGTAACTATTCGACCATGATTACATCTTTGCCTTTTTGGGTGTTTGTAAAAATAAAGGACGATTTGAATCGAGTAGGTATTTTCAATTAATTTATTTTTACAAAATTATTTCAACTATAAAAAAATATTATTTCCGTCATTTCTGTCCGTAGCAAATAGGTAGGTTAGGTAGGAATGCTAATTTTGAAAAGCTATAAGTCTTTTTATTAAAACGTAGAGATCATTCTCATCTCATTTAAAACTGCACGCCTCTCCAAAAAAATCTATCCACATTTTTAAATATGTATCCAATAAACAGTGGCACTGTGACGTGCAATTTAAAATTAGACGATCTCTACCTTCTATATCCACCCCGCCCCTTTCTCGAGCCAGCCCGCACCGCTGAGCTTGCAGCTTTAAATTCGTCCCTTATTAATATTAATCCGATCCAGCCCGTCCCTTGCTGTCCTCCCCCAGCGACGCCCTAAGCCAAGGTCCGTAACCCACAGGGTGGCCCCTTAGCGTGTAGTTGCTTAGTTTGTAAGTTTTATCTCCTGGCTGGAGGCCTTAATTTATTGAGGCACCCACAGGAAAGACTGATTAAGCAGCCGACAACCTCCTAGGTTGACCTGCGAGATACCATTAATCAAAAACCATTTCATTTAGAATTTATCAAAACTGGCAACGTAAATCCACAAACCAACCAGCAACCTTTCAGCACAAATGTAATTAACTACAAATGGTTAACGCGGACACAAAGTTAATTAAAAAGTTCATCTCACGCTAATCAGAGCATCGTCCATTAATAACTAGGTAGTTGTAAATATACTGAAATCATTGAGAAAACAAAAAGATTTTGTTGTTTGAGAAAAGAATAGAATTGTTTATTCATTAATGAGTTCCTATCCTATCACAAACTTAATATCGCTTTAAAACGGCCTCCACGAGTAGTGACGAATATTTCAGTGATAGTCAGCTGCACTCTGGCCAGTCAGCCTCGCTACCAACTTGCTGACCTGACTGGTAATTTGTATTTTTAGTGAATCCCAAGTGAGTCCATATACAGGGTGGCAGGAACATCGACGCGAAAAATGTTACCATGGATTCAGTACATGATTCTGAACGATGAAATTTTTCGTCGGATATTTTAAAAAAAATCTGCTGTTCCATACATTTTGACCGCGTAGTATTTTCTGTTTTTTTTTTTAAATAACCTACGAAACATTTTTAACGGTTCAGAATCATGTACCTACTGAATCCATGGTAACATTTTTCGCGTCGATGTCCCTGCCACCCTGTTTAAAGTAACTATAACAACAACAATAACAACAGTTTTTCCAATAGGGTAGTTGCCTAGGTAAAAAAAAAGAAATTCTATTTAGTCCGTCTTTCAGATAATAAAAAAATATTAGACACGTATTTTTTGCTTTATCATATTAATCAAAAATAACTCAGAAAACACGCACTAAAGTTGGGGAGTGGGGGCTCGCTACGTCACAACGCAGTATTAAATCGGGATATTATAAATTGCATATCAAATAAATAATCGCCTATCAATACATACTCATCATTTATATTCTTTTTTACATCAAATAACTTACTTCACTACAAATAAACTAAATGTTCAACAAAACTCAAACTGCAGATAATTCGATTACTTTTTCCTCATAATGCAATACAGTTAAATTTATTTTTGTACAAAAATACTACATACATAGCATAAATACTGACTGCACAGCAAATTAATAATATAAAATATAAAAAACAAAACTGGTTGTTCTATGGCTGAATGGTAGGTTAGGTTAGGTTAGAACTGTGACCACATAATATACCGCACGAGCCGAGCGAGCGAAGCGAGCGGTGCCGCGGCAGCGGCCGGCGAGTGCCAGTGCGAACACCATGTTTTCGAGTGCAGTTTACCAAGACATTTTCCCATAGAACAACCAGTTGAACCATGGGTAAACTTACTTCTCCGTAGTACAACCAGTTGGACATCGCAGTTACTATCGCTAGTATCACCGGTGGTTCAGTTCGGTAGTACTAGTGGGAACAAAGGTTGGGAACAAACAGTCTCACTAGAAAACTGCTGTACATAATATAAAAATAGAAGCTATATTTAAAAGAAAAAGAGTTAACATGTATAATGTGCATTAAATAACCGACGAAAAATTTCAACCCACTGGCGTTCAGAATCATGTATTGAATCCATGGTAACAGTTTTCGCGTCGATGTCCCTGCCACCCTGTATAACTTATATACTGTTATAAACAACACCAGTGTTTAACAGCAGCACAAATCTCACACTGTCTGTGAAGGCCTTCATGAAATAAAGTCATTGCTAAATCTGCAGTGATCATTGTTTAATACCTTCTTTCTTTTTCAGTGAGACAATTATTACAGGCTGATTTTAAAAAAGTTGGTGTCTTGTCGATCTTGGGGTTTTTTCGAAACGGTTTATTCATAAGTAGTCACCACGTTATCGTGAATGTATGCTCTCCTGGTTGGAATACCCGTCATTTGACTCGAATAGTAAATAATACGTTTTGTAATATTTGCCTTAAGATTATTAGCTGTGCATTGATGAAAAAGCTTTTGCTTTAGGAAAAATCGCTGTACGCTGCGAAAATAAATTGTGTGTTTAGTGATATTTTGAGTTGAATATTTTGCTGTGCAATCAGTAATTTTGATGGGAATTCAGAATCTTATTGCATAGAAAAAGGATATTTTTTGATTTGCGTTTAAATACTACCCTATTAAATCTAGCAAGGCGTGACGTCATGCCACATTTTAACTTAATGTATCGCCATCTTTTGATTACGTCAAAAAAGAAAAAATACGTGTTCAATATTTAATAATCTACAAGACGGACAAAAAATATTTTTTGGACACAGGCCTATTGGTCGATTGTCCCTCCGCAGTGAAAAGGCCTTTTCTAAAACAGAGAAGGCATTCATCACCTCCCTTGCTAATTGCGCGTGAGTCACTATGGCAAATATTACAAAACGTATTATTTACTATTCGAGTCAAATGACGGGTATTCCAACCAGGAGAGCATACATTCACGATAACGTGGTGACTACTTATGAATAAACCGTTTCGAAAAAACCCCAAGATCGACAAGACACCAACTTTTTTAAAATCAGCCTGTAATAATTGTCTCACTGAAAAAGAAAGAAGGTATTAAACAATGATCCCGTGGGTTGAAATTTTTCGTCGGTTATTTAACTACTGAATCCATGGTAACAGTTTTCGCGTCGATGTCCCTGTCACCCTGTATATATACTTTATGTCACTGGGTCCGGGTTTCCCAGACTGCTCATATCTTGAACAAAACATTTAACATCTCTTGGCGAGGCGCTGAGGTCGTAACTGAAAGTGTTGAAAATATATTTAATTTCGAAAATTCGAAATCAACCAGAACCTAACGGTGAGTGGAGATCGGGACTGCTTGAAAAGAACCCCTGAAACCCCTGATATATATAAACATACATGAGTCAAGCCTGAAATGTGCGCGTGCGTTGATAGCCTGGGAACGTCCGACAAGTGACGAAAATGCCTAAGTGCCTCTGTACTGTAAGTTTGACTCGCGACCTCACCGCGTGATGATCTCATGACTAAGCATGGGCGTCAAACTCGAAACTAGTCGGCAAACACACGCTTACGCGTGAGTAAAACCATATTCATGTAATGCTTTCTTTACCAAACAATTAAAATTAAAAAAAATCGTTTATTTACCAAACAATTAAAATTAACGTTCTAATGACTCTAATTAATTCTAATGACTCTAATCTAATAGCAGTGATAGCCCGCTTGCTTCAAAAACGGTGAAGGAAAATATCGTGAGGAAACTAATGCATGAGAGATATGTTTCGTCGGCATGTCAAGCCAAATCAGAGGCCCATGGGCGGCTTCACGAAAAGAAGAAGAAGAAGCTACTGTGTATTTTTGGCTTATTTTTTTCTAAAAAAAAGGTGTAGTTTGGTAAATTAACTATTGGGCAAAATTACACCCTACGTCAATTAGCCCGAGCCATTTCATACAATTGTCAACGAATGACAGTTGTGATTTAGAAAGAAAGAAAGAAAGAAAATTCGTTTATTTGCGGTAAACATGACGCAAAAAAAGATAAAAAAACACGTAAATAACAATTTGGGGGAAAATATGCGTCACATCCATACAAAACGGCCACAGACAGAGTCCCAGCGCTGGTTTTCAGCGATAGCCAGCGCTGACGTGATGACGTCAACCGGTGCAGCAAATAGTGAAATGAGAAATCAAAAATAAAATAAATACAATACTATTAATACTAATTTTACTATACGGAAAATTTAAGTTGGTAGTTAATTTACATAAGTAATTTCAAAAACAACCTCAGCATCAGCTGACTCTGCTAAAGATAAAAAATCCTTTAATTCGTGATTGAAGAGTTCATTTATTACTTCCCATAAGACTACTACACGTAAAGATACAAAAGATATTTCCGCATCCTAATACTGTGGGTCATTGGTCATAATTATATGTCACTGTAGTTACGGCCAACAAAGAATGCCATTTAAAATTGATGATAGGTTACTGTTTGCTAACTTCTTTCGCATACATACAGTATAAAGCTGTTATTTTGACATTACAAACAGACACTTCAATTTTATTGACCGAGCGAGCGTAGCGAGTGAAGCGTCTCCGGATCAGCAGTGCTATTCTGTAAAAATCTCATCGTGAACGCTAAGGTGAAGTGAGCTTGAAATGAGCTGTCATTCCACCATATACTAGGGATTGACACCGTTGACAGCTCACTTTCAAGCTCACTTCACATATGCGTTCACGGTGAGATTTTTACAGAATAGCACTGCTGGTCTGGCAACATTTGCTTTCGTGTGTCAGTTTGTACGTACTCCTCTACAGGTCGTATTTTACAACCGATCTGGACGAAATTTGGTGTACAGGTTTAACGATTTTTTTGTAATTTTTAGTCGTCGGGAATTTTTGTTTGGAGGGCTACTTCCTCCAAAATGGGGCAAAAAGGGGGGCTACTGGATATCTCCGCCTTATGAGATCCGATTTCGATGGTTCTTTTTCTATTTAAAAGGTAGTAAATCTATGTTGGTCTCAAAAAAAAAAATGGTGAAGATCTGATGAGGATCTTCGGCGTGATGAGAATAGCTTCTCAAAATGCAGCAAATTGCTCACTATTGATTAAAACCTATTAGTTAAGTTTTCTAGCTGGCCTTCAAATTTTTACTCATAATTTTTCTGGTTGTTGGGGTTCTGTAGTCAACAGAGAATCTTAGTACTAGAAAGCTGTATTTTGGCATGGTACATTAAACACGCCGGCCGACAAATTGGTAAAATAATATCATGATAAATATGTTTTTAGGGTTCCTACACGTAAAGTGGGGATGATTTCCTATGTTATGGGGTGTCGTGTAGGTGTGTGAAAACAATTTTTTTGACTTAACAATCCTTTTGCGAAATATAAAGCTTTAAAGTGCTAATTTTTGTCATAGTCAAGTGTTGTCCCCCTTTTTTTTGGGTGGGAAATTAACAAATAACTTCTCCCGCTCTGGGCGGAGCGGGAGGGCGTGTCAGACTCTTACTGACTAAAACCCACCCGTGTTCCTTCAGTTGCCATGTTGCTGGGGCCACGATCTCCCTTTCGGATTTCGTCGCAACCCCGGCAGGCAAGTGTTGTCCCCCTGCCAACGAAATGGTTGTTTTTGGATATGTGAAAAAAATCACGGCAGTAGTATAGGCAGTCGCTCCATGTAAAATACTGGTATTCAGCTGCATCCGGTTAGACTGGAAGCCGACCTCAAAATAGTTGGGAAAAAGCTAGGTAGATTGATTGATCAATTAGGAAATGGCTCAATCTTTTTGGAGAATGGTGTAATTTTAAAGTCGTTGTCTTTCGCGACCACAGGGTAACCGTAATACACTTATAATGGTAATGCCTTTCATTTAGACAATTTAACAACATTCATTGCGATATTTACGTTGTGGAGCAGACGAAGCTCTCAAGTATACGAAGCAATGGATTAGCAATTTCCTTCAAAATCTTTCGGATTGTGATTGATAGTGCTTTACGCAATTCATAGGGTGCTGTTTTTTGAGGACGGGGTCAATAACGTTTACTGCAAAACGCGATTGGTTCTCCGTACCAAAGTGACTGACTAATAAGTTTTTTAACTGTCAACAATAACAAATAAGGAAATTCTCAATAGATCTTCCTTGTTTACGCAGTGTTTGTACCTATTCCTGTAACGTGTTATGCAAAGGTTTAATAAGGCTGACTCAACGAACGTAATTATTGTTAAGGAAACTAATGACCCCATCATATGAAGCATACAGTCTTGATAAGTTAAACCTTTACATCATAAAAATATTAGATTGAAAAACTATCGTAGTATTTAGTGCATGCCCGTGGTACAGCACTAACTTCTGGGTTGGTTGTATTTTATTGATTTGGACATTAGACTGATTGTGGACTTATGGCTAAGTTATAACAGTCGCACGCGTCGATCGATCAGGTCAAGCTACGCTTGCCGGGGTTGGTAGACCCCTCCTGCGTCGGAAAGCACGTTAAGCCGTTGGTCCCGGTTGTCATTTGTACATCTTTGACAGTTGTTAGTGTTACGGGCTTACGGGTCGTCAGAAGCCCGAAAGTCTGACAACCAGTCTTACGAAGGGGTATCGTATTACCCAGTAACTAGGTTGTGGAGGTCAGATAGGCAGTCGCTTCATGTAAATTACTGGTATTCAGCTGCATCCAGTTAGACTGGAAGCTGACCCCAACATAGGTGGGAAAAGGCTAGCAGATGGTGTTTAGTTTGATTATGGTTTGGTGGTTGGTTGGTTGATTGGTTTGGTGGTTGGTTGGTTGGTAACTGCTGTGATTGGCTGACTGAAATAACAACAAACAATCGAATCGCTGGTTGACATAAGTGTAACAGTCTCATGAAGGGTCGTCCTTCAGAAACCGATTGTTACAGTCACCCAAGTTTATTGCCTATTATACAATGTATCTATACATCTATGCATACATACTACATACATACAAATTAACTAGTAGTTCTGCGAACAGTAGATCTCGCAAGCACAAACTTTTTTACAACAATTAATATTCCATTAAAGTTATTTAAAACGGGATATTTACCATGTTTTATATTATATGCGGAATGCATGGCTGATACCGATTAATTGTCAATGTCAACGATTTATTTATCACGTCTAATTAAAGTCAATTTTATTGTTTACTTTGGCTGTCTACATAAATTAAGTAATTATACAAAAACAGAATGACTAAAATAAAAATGCAATAAGTGAACTAATGACTACCACAATAACATCAAGGGTTATCAAGATCGAGAAAAAGAAGAAGTGTGGTTTTCGTAAAGAGTGTGATACTGGGTACTGCACCAACGGCACCCATATAAGTAAGTACCTGGGCGACCAAGCTCTGCCCGAGTGAAAATAGAAATAAACATATCATCCAGGTATACCAACGTTGTATCACATTCCCGAGGCTGTGAAAATAGAGAAAACGAATTTTTCCAGATATGAGATCTAACTATAAATTATAGATCGATTTTTCGCCCCCGTAAACCTCTATGTTGGAACTTTCATCGAAATCGTTAGTGCCGTTTCCGAGAATGTGATTACATATAGGATATAGATATACAAATATTGCTCGTTAAATAGTTTAGGTTAGAATAGGATTATAAAGGAAAGTAGGAACAATAAATAACATTAATATGTGAATGAGAGAATCGGTGAGTAAGAGTTTGGAGGAGTACTCGTATTTTCATTAAAGTTGTTGTGAATGGAACTCTTACAGAAATCCTTGAGTTGGTACTTTTATCCTTTTTTTGGGGTATGTAGCAGAGAAACTTTTTTAATTTTGCCCATTTTTATTTTGAAAACCTCCTGTAACAGCAATACTAGCCTATTACTGTCCCACTGCAGGGCAAAGGCCTCTTCTCATACAGAGAAGGCACGAGCATTGATCACCACGCGCGCTCAAGTCGGGTTGGTGATTATATAAGTCCAGGTTTTCTCAAGATGTTTTTTTTCACCGATGTCAGTAATGTCCAAGATAAACTCTGTAACAACATCAACAATAAATTACTAAGTATTCTATTCGAAGTCTTTATGAACTCCATCGACCCAGCCGAATCCAAGTTGATGACTTCGAAGATTGTAGTCTCTATCCACGGATTCTTTGTTTTAACATAACACACCTAGTCCATGGTTGCAGTCGCTAAAATCAGTTGACGTGCATAGGTGTTAATCTATTTTTTGGTACCTAGTATAGATAACAAGGTGTAAAGACTGCTTACATAAAATAGTGATTATAATATTCTGCATCTGTTGAGACTAGAAGCCCTCATTTCAGGGGAGCTGGACAGTCACTCAGTCAGACAGATATCTTTTTACGTCACAATGGTCTTACACGACTTATACAACTAAACAAGATCAGCGATTACTAAAATTAAACAATGAGTAGTGGCACCTTATTATGTAAATTTTTTACTACAATAAGTGCTTAGATATTGCGCAATTTTAGTTGTAGACTTGCAAGATTAAAAAGAGTTGCCTATTGAAATTGATTGAAGAAAATGATGAAATAGTTGCACATGATTTAAGTTCAGCCTGTAAAAAATCCGCACGACGATTATAAACTAGTTTAGGTGTAGTATCCACCTAAACGTATGAGTCATGACTACTATACTAGTCATGAGTAAAATAAATTCGTCTGGGAAAGCTTCACGCCTCACTAACACCGACTTCTACCTACCGTTCAGGAAATGACCAAAGGTGAAAAGTCGTTCAAAAGAGATAAATGAAAAGCTAGTGAAAAACTGAAAGTTCTAGGAAATGAGATTGAAAAGCGCTATACACCGTGAAATTTGAATCACAGTTTTGCTAGAACAAACTTTATTCAGACCATGGTCTACTACCATTCTACAGCATCCAATAAAAATTCACGCTCACATAAGGTACTGTAAGGTTTTATGCAATAAGCAACCTTATGTTATACAGGCCGCTAAGAAAACAGCTTTGCATTCGAACACTGACAGTTTATATTTAAATAGGATAGGAATATGATTCGGTTTGATAAAAAAACGCGCCCGTCGCTGACAAGCAGCTAGAATAAAATATATATGTTATAAATAATTTAAACTAATATAGAAATCAGTATTCCTGCAATAAACCTTTTATTTTAATATCGTCCCGGTACCGTAGACAAACAAAGCGTCTACAGTACCTGCTAATCGAATGTACGTTATTAACGTAGGGTTGTAAGTACATGCACAATTGTACACGACTACCTGACCAAAAAAGGTATAATAGCAGTATATACACCGTGAAATTTGAATCACAGTTTTGCTAGAACAAACGTTATTCAGACCATGGTCTACTACCATTCTACAGCGCCCAATAAAAAAAAACATAATTGGTTTTTGAAAAAAGACAAAGTTTAAAATGTCAAGATTATCTACTGCTTACTAAATTTCGTTTATGGAGGTACGTTTCCCTGTAGACAATGCTGTGTCCCGTGCGTGGTGTCTGTGTTGTAGGGAGTAACGATAATCTTGACGTTTAAACTTTGTCTTTTTTGTGTTTTTTCAAAAACCAAAAATGTTTTTTTTAAATTGGATGCTGTAGAATGGTAGTAGACCATGGTCTGAACAACGTTTGTTCTAGCAAAACTGTGATTCAAATTTCAGGGTGTATATTTGAAGTGATCGTCATTAATAATCGCATGATCTATAGTTTCATAGCATTGTGTCTGTGACGTCAAACCCTGTCAAAATTACCCACATACCCACTGTTAAGGAATTGGTGACGAGTGTACTGGAACTATTTACATAATTTATTACATTACATGCCCAAATTATAGCTTTATCATTATGACGTACATGCCTACTATGACAAACTTCCATTTTCCTTGTGACGTAGATAAATAAAGTTAACCCGATTAATTTAAAAACCGGATATGTAATTTTATTGAAATAGCTTTGAATTATTGAATATTTGGAAGAAATAGAGACAGAATACATTTTTATAAAGTCATCCTCTGTTTTGAAACAGATTGCTTCGATTAGCAATCTGTTGCATCATAATTTGGAAAAAAAAATCTGCTCATCAATGTAATTAACGCAATGAATGTTGTTAAACTGTCAAAATAAAACAGATTAGTCACGAAAATGTGTTACTTAATTAGATAGCTGGTCTATTGGAAGCCTGAACTCTTGAAGTTGTTGGCGCTATATACTAGATTTGCATACAGTATAGCTGTAACACAGTTACAGCTATACTGTATGCAAATCTAGTATATAGCGCCAAGGTCAAGTTAAAATAGCTAGCAAAACTCCAGTTACAAAAAAAATACAGTTTTTCAAGTCGTACATAAAGTAACTACTACAACATCTTTTTGTTTTTCATTTTATTATGTGTAGCTAATAGTCTATCGATACTTATCACGTCTGCTGAGTTTTACCCCGTATATGTAGGCATTTCATATAGCATAAGTATCAGTTTAAATTTTTATTTGTCAATTATTATTGTCATAAACTATAAATGATAATAAAAACCGCATCAACATCCGTTTCGTAGCAGTCACACGATTTTGCCCTGAAGGTACAAGTACATTCTATTTATAAATACACAGATATTGGGTATTTATTTTAGGTTCTCATTAATCACAACACAACGCACACACACATGCACATCACAACATTCTATTTCATTTTGTATGAGCTTTTTTATATTACCTTTAACTAATTTATTTTAACGGACAGACACCCTATGTGTATATTATTCTAGCGTATGACACTCGTGGGTTGCAGCTGAAAAGCTGAGGCCCTTTTGGCATTATAATCATTGTTTTCTGTTTTTATAGTTTTAAAGTGTATTTTTCTGTTGTTCATAAAGTTAAGTATTATCAGTGCTATATTAAGAACTTGAACAAAATAGGTAGAAGAACTAGGAGCAAATAGCGAGTCCGTCCGGTAAATATTTATATATTTATTTGCGTTCCATATTGTGAACAATGAATGAAAAAATTAAATGAATGAATGACTTAAAAATAATACGTTTTTCTATTTATATAACACATCTTGCTATGGAAGAGCGGACTCTCCTAAAAAGGAGGATCCAATCAAAAATTTGTTTATACCTGTAGGTACTTGTTTTACCAATAAACAATTTATTTTTATTATTTATTAAAGCAAAGGTGAAACATTCATTAAGTAAATTAAGGCTTGTGCAGACCAGCGCGACATGCGACGCGACGCAAAGGCACCGCTAGTCGCGCGACGAGCGGTGCCTTTGTGTCGCTTCGCGTGTCGCGCTGGTCTGCACGAGCCTTTATAACATTTATTATTGAGATCAGTTATTCTTATTCATGGGTACAGCAGAGGAACTCTTTTTTCTGTTCCATTTTGGGTTGCCAAGGGGTGCTGTTCTGTTAGATTATGATTGGGTTCTGATAAGGGCATAGATTACTAAGAAGTTTTATGGTTGAAATAAAAGTTCTGATCGATGAGACTACATTTGTATTTAACAAAAGACTCGATTGCCGAGACGACGTCGAGAAACATATACCAGCCTGCCGGTACAGACGCCAGCACGTCAACCTACCCGAAACTGTCAAATTTTCCCAATCAACTTTGAACCTTATACTTCAGCGCTAAAGTTGAAAATCTATTAAATAAATTTGACAGATTGTAGTAGCTTGATGTGCTGGCGTCTGGACATTCTGTAAAAATCTCAACATGAAAACGTAGATGAAGTAATTAACATCAATCCCTAGCATCAGTGGAATGCTCACTTCAAGTTCACTTCACGGTGAAATTTAACAGGAGGTCGGCTGTAGTACCAATTTATTAGGTACCTAGACACCTAAGTACGAGTACCTTTGTAGATAGTGTCATAAGTGTCGAACGTGACCAACCCAAGATATTGCAGTACTTAATTGGTAAAACTGATCGTCATCATCATTGTACCATTCAAATTATTTGTGACGTAATTACATAAAAACACAAATAATTGAGGAAATAATGGAAATAATATTTCCATAAAATAGGTACCTACGTTACTTTCCCAGATTACGACAAATGGTTTAGTTTAGGTAGTAACCAAAATTATGTAATTTACGTCACTTTTTTGCTACGTAGAAACAAGTTTCCTGATTGTGTGATTGATTTTACGTGGATTTTCCGATTTTATATCCATTCATTAACTTATTTTGTTACTGATGTAACCCTGCGAAATGATTTGAATTTATTAAGGCTAATCGTTATTAAAAATATGTCGGAGACGGGTATGTGACTTTCGTTATCATCAGCGATATTTTAACTACTGTGGGCGTAGTGTGGGTATAGTGTTGGTTAATGCGCAATAGAAAAACAGTTTGCAGTTCAGATCACATTATAATTTACTATCAAATGAATCACACTAGCTAAATTATACACACGCCGGGTGCGACTGCGTTTATTAAAATCACCAATTAACAAAATGATCACAAATTACAACTAACACAATAACTGAGCACAACGAATCGAGAACAGTTCCGCGACGTCTTGACTCCAATGTGACCAGAGGCTGAATGCCCTCCTCGCCGTGGCCTTAAAACATCACGACTCTGTAGAAGCGCGCCTTTTTTGGTGTAGGTAGTTCACTCGTGATGTCGCCAGTGGCGCGCTTGCGATTCGTTTCGTGTCCGTACTAATGACCGGATCCGACAAATATATATATATAATATCCTAACCTAGCTAAAACTAATAGACAAACTAAAATATGACGTCGAAACATTCCTCCGCATCGCTGTCAACTGGTAATATACCCAAGATATTTTGATTATATGTTTACTGATTAATTGTTAGAAACTGAAATAGCAACTGACAATCATAATCAAACCGGTTTGACACCAGATTTACTTGGAAGTGACTTTCAGAAACCTTGGGAGCTACTCAGATTTTCAGCAAGATTATAACTATTTATTTTAAAAGTACTTTTCTAGAATTAATAGCAGTACTCATTGTTTAAACTTAATATTATATAGAGAAAAGATTTGACTTTTTGTATGTTTGTTTGTTTGTAATATAATGATTAAACTCAAATACGACTGGACCGATTAAAAAAAATATTTCATCAATAGAATGCTATATTATCACTGAGTAACATTCGCTATAATTTATAAAGATATCACGCGGGTGAAACCGCTGGCGGAAGCTAATACTTATTTAACCACAGGCATCTAACCTTTGTAAATTATTTCAATGTTTTAAAGTTAATATTTTACCAATTTTTATTCTGAATAATATTTATTAATACCTATACTATTGACCACACAGTCACACTTTAGACATTGAACTACTTACAGTACTTTCTGCAAAAATCTTGCATTTAAAGGCTCGTGCAGACCAGCGCGCAGCGCGACACGCGACGCGACAAAAAGGCACCGCCACGCGCCAGTCGCGCAACGAGCGGTGTCTTTGTGTCGCGTCGCGTGTCGCGCCTGTTTGAACGAGCCTTAAAGTTTCAATTAATCATGTACCACGAACTCTGGTTAATATTTGTGATATGAAAACCCTTATTTCTAAGAATTAAATTCTTCAAAGTAAACAACGGTGCTTGGCGGCCTATGTCCAGCAGTGGACTTCTTTCAGCTGAAATATATATATATATGATGATAAAGTAAACAATTGTTATATGTATATTATATTATATATAACTTTTCACATAATAACACACACACACACATTTTTTATGATAACATTAGTTTTATCGTATTATTTTAATAAAGTGAATGGTTATTTTTTAAAATTTCAATTAAGTATATAAATTAATTCAATATTGTTCACCTATCGCTAAATGAATAATAATAGTAAATAATACAATTTTACTAAAATAATTAATACTAAATTAAATAAAAGTTAAAAGTGAAATCAAACGGTAGATAAATAAGTATAGGTACCTACTAAATGTTATGTCATGCAAGACATAAATTAAGTAACATTTTTTTATTTTTTTATTATATGAATTACTTGTTTTGTATGTGATTTTCTTACTTACGGGATAACCCAATGTGCACTTCTAAACGCCAATGTTCAATTTGGGCGATAATGATATAATACAGAGCAAAATAGGTACCAAAATGTATTATACAATAATTTCATTAAAATATTCAATAGTCAGCTGCAGAGAAATCTCACCCCTAGCAATGTATTTTTACATTGCTAGGGGGTGAGATTTCTTTGAAGAGTGGCTTGAGAGGCGCCACGGCGTCCTCACCTTCCACCTGACGCAGGTCCTCACCGGACACGGCTACTTCGGGAGGTTCCTGTTCAGGATAAGGCGGGAGGAAACACCCGCGTGTCACCATTGTGTGGATCGGCCTGAGGACACGGTGGAGCATACGGTGGAGGTCTGCCCGGCTTGGGCGGAGCAACGCCGTGTCCTCGTAGAGGCGATGGCGGCGGTGATCTCTCGCGTCCGGCCCTGGTTCAGGCCATGGTACGGAGCGAGAGGAAATTGCAGGCCGTCACCTCCTTCTGCGAAGCGGTAATGCTCGCGAAGGAGGAGAATCGCGAGCCGATTTCCGGCCACCGCAGGCGCGGGCTTGCGGACGGTGAGCAATGGGTAGCTCGCCGTCCGATAAGGACCAAGCCCGGGTCGACGGCGCGTTGTGTTCCACGCGCGCCTCAAAGAGATGTCAGCAGAATTGACGGGGTCCGCTAGGGCCAATGCCTGCCGGGGTTCGAAGAAAACCGATAGGGAAATCGTGGCCCCCGGCAACAAGGCAACCGAAGGAACACGGGTGGGTTTTAGTCAGTAAAAGTCTGACACGCCCTCCCGCTCCACCCAGAGCGGGAGAAGTTATTTCATAATTTCCCACCCAAAAAACAAAAAAAAGGGGGTGAGATTTCTCTGCAGCTGACTGTACATATAAAGCTGCGTCATGTATTTCTACGTATACGTAGTAAGTAGGAGTAAGTACCTGTCAAAGTAAATCGGTAAACAACAAATTAAATTCGAAATTAATGCGGTCATAATTATATTACTACCAAGAATTTTATTAATCGTAATTATAATATTTGATATAGGTTTTGTTAGTTTGTTAGCGAATAAAATAGGCTCGTTATAACATTACATTTATAAACATAACTGACGAAATGTAGGCGGTATGTATGTACTAGAGTGCCCATCGGAATACACGCGTTATTTATTAAAATAATAAGAATAATCATATTATAAAACAAAGTCCCCCGCCGCGTCTGTCTGTCTGTCTGAACGCGATAAACTCAAAAACTACCGAGCTGATTTTCAAACGGTTTTCACCATTAGACGGAGTGATTCATGCGGAAGGTTTTAGTGTATAATTAATTAAGGTTTTGTGTAAATTGGCTGAAATTTGAAGATTATTGTTGAAGAAGTCGGAAAATATCATGCCGACTGGGAGCTTTACTGGCGTGCGCTGCCTAAACCGAAAAAGGTACATCAAATTTATGTTCTATGGTATTGTTCATCTTAAAAAGTTCAACAAAAAAGTCCGCTAAGGTAAAAATGGTTAAAGTCCGCTATCTTTTAAGGATGACGTACAATAACCATTTTTATCTTTCAGAATTGGGTAAAAAATTTAATTGTTATTTCCTAAGCTTTTTTGACCGGTATAGTACTAATCCTTATCCAATAAAATATGTTATTTAAATTGGCCATTTAATTTAAATTAATATATGCCTTGACATCATATAATTTAAATGAATAGTCTAAAAGATATCACCAGTTTCGAAATTACGCGTAGCAACGCGGGCGCAGCGGTAGGAGTCAATGACGTTTTCCTCTGTTATTTATTAGGTATGAAATCTCGGTAGTACGTTCCCGTGGGATATTTTCCGACATCCACGCGGGCGAAGCCGCGGGCAAAAGCTAGTATAAAATAAACTTAAAAATAATTATAATGCATGCTTACTTAACTAGAATATTTAACATACTTATTTGAACAGTGGTCCCCAAATTAGGCAGCGCCTGTATCTTGGGGGCTTTCTAAATTATTATTTTCAAAATGTCTTGAATAGTCATTTGATATCGGTTTTCATAATATCAGCTCAGTCGTTGCTTGGCACTACCCATCTATTAGTTTCCGTGCACATAGCATTGAGAAGAGTTCATTGCTCTCTGCCCACACATAGATATTGACTCATTATGTTAACATAGCTTGTATTAATATAGCCTTCCATGTTATGTCATGCACACAAAAAATGTGCCTCGGTAGTTTTAGGAACAAAAAAATGATGAAATGATTTGCCTGTTTCAACATATCATAAGATTTTGTAATCTCTAACAAAATTCTATAGATAGCATTTAAATTGAATAGCAAGGTAGGTACCTACTTATACGTTATGAAAGTTTACAGTTCAAACCGCTAAATAAATAAATATCGACATATAAAACAATATTAATTAAGTATAGGAGTAAGGACTTTAATATTCTTTGTAAAGAGTTCTCATTGGACCCATTTACAACCAAAACCTATTCTGCACGCGCTCGGCTGAACGCTGACTTTTTAAAAGTGCATAGTGCTTATCTTAATATATATAAATCTCGTGTCACAATGTTTGTCCTCAATGGACTCCTAAACCACTTAACTGATTATAATAAAATTTGCACACCATGTGCAGTTCGATCCAACTTGAGAGATAGGATAGGTAGGGTAGGTAGGGTAGGTAGGGTAGGTAGGGTAGGTAGGGTAGGTAGGGTAGGTAGGGTAGGTAGGGTAGGTAGGGTAGGTAGGGTAGGTAGGGTAGGTAGGGTAGGTAGGGTAGGTAGGGTAGGTAGGGTGGGTAGGTAGGGTAGGTAGGGTAGGTAGGGTAGGTAGGATAGGTAGGGTAGGTAGGGTAGGTAGGGTAGGTAGGGTAGGTAGGGTAGGTAGGGTAGGTAGGGTAGGTAGGGTAGGTAGGGTAGGTAGGGTAGGTAGGGTAGGTAGGGTAGGTAGGGTAGGTAGGGTAGGTAGGGTAGGTAGGGTAGGTAGGGTAGGTAGGGTAGGTAGGGTAGGTAGGGTAGGTAGGGTAGGTAGGGTAGGTAGGGTAGGTAGGGTAGGTAGGGTAGGTAGGGTAGGTAGGGTAGGTAGTTAAGTACTAAGTGCTACCCGTGTGAAGCCGGGGCGGGCAGCTAGTTGTACCTTATATTTATTGTATACTTAATCTTTTTTATCGTGCTTGTTAGTGATCCTAAGATTTCTACTACTTTTTCTGTTTTTACCCGTGAGAACCTGTAATGCTCTATGTTTCTTAAACAACAGTTATCCATTTGTTATAGCTGTTGGTTCTTAATAAATAAAAAATAAATAAAAATAATTATAATTTACATAACAACTTATCTTACGTAGATGAGTTATTAATTTCTTACCGCAATAAACTCATAATAATAAATGTATTAATATAGCCTTTATAAAAACAAATCAAGTATCTTGACTTGGCTCGCGAGGTTGTCGACATGTGGGATGTGGACTCAGCAATCATTGTGCCGATAGTCGTATCAGCCAATGGCTTAATTGCCAAGAGCCTCGACCAACACCTAAGGAGGCTCTCGTTGGGCAGCTGGATTAAGGGCTTGATTCAGAAAGCGGTACTCCTGGACACGGCTCGCATTGTTAGGAGGTTCCTTTCTCTGGAGCCCTGACCGCCGGTAGCTTGGACCCTGTTCCCGATACCGGTGGGGATACTATTTTTTATATTTTTAAATGTTTTTATATAATTTTGTTCTAATTTTTAAAAATATAATTTATATGTAAATAATTAAATAAAGGTCATAATGTATTAATATCTGGAGGACTGGTTTTTTTTTGGTAGTTTTCTAAAAATTTAACCTAGCTAGATCGATTTATCGCCCCCGAAATCCCCTGCATACTAAATTTCATGAAAATCTTTGGAGCCGTTTCCGAGATTGTGATTATATATATGTACAAGAATATTGCTCGTTTAAAAATATTAGATTATAAATCCCGCTCCCGGGACGCAATACCGAAGAACTTTTTACGTCATTTCATGAAATCATCACCACCTAACTAGGTGTTTATGTAATAGCAAGGAGGTAGGTATAGTAACGTCAGGAGCCTGCGTAACATCCAGGTTGAGAAAAACATTATTTACTATCTACTTACTTTGTTTACGGCATTTGTGGTACATGAAGTTCACAGGTCGAGCGAGGCTAGTACATACGTCAGAACAAATGATCTCATTTGTTTACTGAAAACTGCTATAAAATAGTTGCTAGCGGTTTACCTACAAGTTTGTTTTCACTTTACTACTTGAGTTTTTAATACAGATGCGCCAATAAATACTGAGAATCTTGAACAAGCAGTAAATTAATCAAGAACATGAGTCATTGAATCACTGAAACATCTTTCAGTTTTATCATTAACTAGCTGCGCCCCGCGGTTTCACCCGCGTAAGTCTCGATCCCGTGGGAATATCGGGATGAAAAGTATCCTATATGTTGATCCAGATTATAAACTATCTGTGTGCCAAATTTCATCTAAATTGGTCCAGCCGTTTGAGCGTAAAGAAGAGACAAACATACACACACTCACAAACTTTCGCCTTAATAATATTACTAGCTGCGCCCCGCGGTTTCACCCGCGTAAGTCTCGATCCCGTGAGAATATCGGGATAAAAAGTATCCTATATGTTGATCCAGATTATAAACTATCTGTGTGCCAAATTTCATCTAAATTGGTCCAGCCGTTTGAGCGTAAAGAAGAGACAAACATACACACACTCACAAACTTTCGCCTTTATAATATTAGTAGGATAAGTGTGATGAAAGTCGTAGATGAAATAAGCAGTACTTTTATGATCTTTTTGTTTACTTCTGACTGTATTGTGTGTATTCAAATAACAATAAGTTGACTTTACATTATCTAAATTAGGTGCAAAAATTTATAAATTTTTATCGTAGTCTTATCTCTCTCTATTGCTCTCTTTATATGCTCTATTCGAAATACATAAGTTATTGTTCGTCGAAAACATTGTATTAGGTATAAATAAATAATAATAATAAAGTTTATTCAAAAAATAATGTAGTACAGTAAAAACATTTTTCGTAATTCTATGTAATAGTTCACAAGTGTTACATGCCTGAACTAGGACATCCTGTGTTTCAGGCGAGAAAAGGTAAAACATTATATCTAAATAATCACAGTAATCACATCATATACAAAAGGTAAATTAGTCAACTAATAGGTATGTAAAAGAGGTGTAAACAGTATAAAAATCTTACCTGCTAAAATCTTAGTATATTAATTTAAGCTAACTAGTCATAATAAAAAGTGCAATTAATATTTATTTAAGTACAACTAATAACTTCTCTGTATCTTCATAGGACAAATTTTGTAATGTTTCCTTCAGAGAAGAAAGATGTTAATATTCTTGGCACAATTAGTGAGGAAGTGTCGCTGTCTGTTTGTATTTCCAAACGTTGCGTAGGCGCAGCGCTGCTCAAACAGTGTCTTGAGGTCATTGTCAAGGCCGGGGCTGCGAATACGGGCCGAAAGGGAGATCGTGGCCCCCCGGCAGGCAACATGGCAACTGAAGGAACACGGGTGGGTTTTAGTCAGTAAGAGTCTGACACGCCCTGAGAAGTTATTTGATAATTTCCCACCCAAAAAAAAAAAAGGTCATTGTAATGGCGAACCTCTTTTCTTTAGGTTCAAGTCTGATTCAGAATGGAAGGCGTTTAAAATGATAATAATTTAGTAAGGCCTAAGACATGGGACTTAAACATAACTGGCAAAATGTTACAGGGACACCTATGCCCAACCCTTCGGGGAAACAAGGCGTGATGCTATGTTATGTTATGTAATTTAGTAAGCCGAGTAGGTAACTTTTTATACGTTTGTCTTCATACAAAAACGAAATGATTAATATTTTAAGCTATAAAAACTACTTAATAAAAATTAAAACACATTTATACAAATTAGGCAGAGAATTAGCACTTTTTTAACGTCATAATGACATAAGACAGTCCCCCAAAACGACTTTTCGATGACGATGTTCTATGTTATCGGGTTTGGTTTCCGCACTAATGCCCGTTTTCACCTTCAGTAAGTGATACTTATATGAAGCCCTAATTAAAAGTTGGATTTTCAACTCTCAGCACGAGCCTAGCGTTAAAAATCCAACAGTGCACTTCAAGAAGTGAATTCCAAGGAACTCCCACTATTAAAATTTAAATTGCTTGTTTCATTGACCGACCTTACTACACGATCCACGATTCATAATAATTAGTGCCTACTACAATCTTTCACCACACACCTAATTGTTATTTTGTAGGATTTGCTTTACAAGTAATGCCTAAGATTTTTTTATAGGTACTGCATGTTGACATAATTATTGGATCCCTATTAGGCAGGACATAATAGAACTGTAATTTACCTAACATATGTCTGCCTTTGATTTGATTTATTGTTTACCTTTCTATTGCCAATTAAGCTAATAGTATCAATTAATAATCCGATATCTTAAGTACTTATTTGTCTACAACAGATCTGGGGCAAAATTGAGGACTTGGTCAAGGTTAATAGTCTAATTAGTGCAGAGTCTAAGCAATTACCTGATGTTCTACATTCTTGGGAACGAAGTATGAAAACTGTTAGTAAAGTTTTATCCTTCGTAAACTCACTTATTCTCATAACATCACGCCTGCCCTTGAAGAGTTAAGTAGAGGTGTATTTCACCAGCTATGTTTATTGCTATTCGGTTTAAATCTTGTCTTCTCTATAGTCGGGAATGGCGCCATCACGTTGACTAGCAATTAAAAACTGATTTGTCAGTGATTTAATATACAAGTTAGGATGTACCTAGCTCACTTTATACCCTTCTGGTGTGCCTTTATAAGGTTAGTCTACTTTATTACAGACTCAAATTACCTTAGTAGGTACCTCCTCAAGTTTCCTCAAATACCAATGTGGGTATTACAATCACAGTCATAAAAATAAGGAAAAATCCAGCTCCTGTTTCAAAGAGATCAACAACTTCAGAAAAAAAATTACTAATTAATTAATTAGTATATCAATGAATAATCAAGGTTAGTTTCCATGAAGATATGAAGGGGAATTACAGTGTTTAAGTTCATTTGAAATAAGCTTATTCTCTGAAGGATGTGACGTCAGTAAGATAGAATTCAATGTACGTTTGTGGCGCACGCTTGGCGCACTTTGTGGAACTAAACTTACTTTACAATGATTCATTATTTTATTAGCCTTGGTAAGGACTAAAGGTTGGAATTTCCCGAGTATTATAAAATGATTAGTGGTTGCATTTTGAGTTGGGAGTTAGGCCTTGGTACGTTCCCAGTATTGTGAACCTTGTAAGGCCGGGTTTTCAGCGGATGACTTGCCCTTTAAAGTCAAGGTTAGGGCAGGTTCATGTCTTCATACTACCTATTGATCGATCATGTATAGGTGTCACTGCCATTGACAATATGTAATAAAGGTAAGTATGGTTGTAGGTGTACTTAAGAATAAATGGTAAATAATTAAAAATTCTAATTATCACCAAGCTTGGCAGTGATTCCTTCAATATATCTAAGACTAACTGTTGCTCGCGACTTCGCCTGCGTATATTTTGTATACTTATCATATTTTTTTTACAGAAAAACCTATGATCAAAAGTATAATAGTGTATATCTTTATCCAAGTCCTAGGGTACATATTTGTCAAATTTCATAACAGTCAGTTAGGGGTTTAGACGTGAAAAGGTTATAGACGGACAGACAGTGATAAGCTTACTTTCGCATTTAGGTATATTATTGGTATGATTATCGATCGGCGATTGATATGGTATAGAAAATCGTATCGGAGTTACTTCAGAATTGCAAATAGTTACATAAAGATTGATTAACGATACGATTTATTTTGGTAACAAAAACATTGACTCCCACGCAGCACACGTGTGAGCAATGTTAGTTAAAACAATGACTGCGTAGAGTTAACATAAGTGTTAACTATCCAGCCGAAAATGTAATACTAATAATAATATTATAAAGAGGTAAATTTTTTTTGTTTGTATGTTTGTTTGTTATTTTGTATGTAGGGGGTAATCTTTGGAACTACCAGTCGGATTTGCAAAATTCTTTTTGCATCGGATAGCCTAATTCTGGAGGAAGGTTACAGGCTCGCGGACGAAGTCGCGGCGAGAAGCTGGTCAATAATATTATGCCTGAATTCCCTGAAGAGGTAACCAGATACAGAATAGAATACCCACATTTCGCCAAATATTTAAGGGGCGAGCCTATTACCATCAACGCGGAACAAATCCATACTCGGGGCTGCTACTGTGAAATTTCATGTGGAAACACCCAATAATATTTTTTCAGACTTTACCCGTTTAATAACTAAGCTTACACAATTTGCATAGTAAAAACTTGTCAGATAAGTACCTATTCGACCCTGATCAAGCACAATAAGTAGATTACCTACGCATCCAGTCACCGACGGCGACGTAATGATTTGTAACTACGGAAAATGATGTCAGAGTTAGCTTCCGGAGTCTTTTTTGTTCAGTCCGATTGATTTATGTGGTCTCTCCATGTTACAGATACTTAGTGCCATCCACGAAAACGCGACCCACTCCACGATTATTGTACTGTAAGCTGTAATTTAATACAGAGCGGAGCGGAGTCTTCGTGGATAGCACTATCTATACTTACACCGAGAATAATTTTTTTTTGAACGTCAAAATATACAGAATACAACCTCCAAAACGCTCACCCTCAAGAAATAGAGCAAGAAAACCGCCAACAAAAATAATATTTTAATCTTGATATAAAGTCTAAAATGTTAATCTCTCTTCCACAGGACGGCCTAAACAACAACGTGGGCGAGAGCGACCTGGAGCGACCCACACAACCTCTACTCGAGCCCAGCAGAGACCGACAGATGCCTCCGTTAGCTGGTCAGTTTTATTACTATAAAATCGTAGAGTATCCTCATACTATCCTAGAATATAGCCTTTAATGATTTTAACTCACTTAGTTTAAAAATTAAATCGGATTGCCAAGCGCATTGAACATTCAGAATCGGACATTATGCAAGCGTTACTAGGAGAGCCCGTGATAAATAAAATAAGTTTCTTGAGAAGTGACATCTGCTTAGCACAGGAGGCGCACTGGTTCTCAATCCATTGAGAACCAGTGCGCCTCCTGCGGAGGTTCAAGAGACGATAAACATTAATATAATTTCTCAGGTATCTCAATCATGATCCCGGTTTTTGTCTGTAACCAATCAATGGCCAAGTTTCCTGCAATCCTTGACGGGGCGAACCACAAGCAGCAGTCAAAATATGAGATTGGGAAGCATTATTAATTTCGGACGTCACACACTAAAAGTGCTATATGTCCTTCCACCTTCATCCATCTAACTAATAGTTCCTTCCTTTGTTCCTCAGGACCTGAGATCGACGACCTGGACGGCAATCCTCCGATGGTCGCCACACCTTACCCTGGCATCGATGACGGGCTGCTGGACACCACAGACAAGAAACCACACGAGGACCACGGTAAGCTTTCCTTCTTCCTTTTGATAATTTGGATGGTACGGTCGAAAACAGTTTGTTGAAAACTATTTTGATTCAAAAGACAAGTAAAGACAACTGTCCTATAACGTTGTGAAAGAAAGAAAGAAAAAGAAAGAAAGAAAAAGTATTTATTGAGACTCGCACAAGGAATAAAAAATTAAACTAAACTAACTAATTATTAATTTAACTAATTTTATGCGAAAACCACAACATGCACTGGTCTATCATAACTAAATGTTTTGAATTTAATTGAATAAAGTAACACTCCGCTTTACGCGACCCTGTTAGGCGCGGTTTCGGTTTTATGCGAATTTAAAGTTTCGCGCTAAAATGCCTCGCTTTACGCCGATGCATTGATAGGTTCATTATCAGACAGTGATATTAATCACATCTTATGTGTTCGGCCAGCAATACAAAACAGTGTTGTTTGCTATGAAATACTTTTGCAAGAATGCAAACAAAATGCTACTCAAAAAACATTAAAGATTACTACTCATGTAATTCTAAGGATTAAATAAGTTAAAACTTTTCTGTAACAATTAATAGGCTTGTTTAATTTTTGCAATAAAAGCACTTTAATTACCTATTTATTTGGATTGATATTTCATCATACCCCGTTATACATGAATTTCGCCTAATGCAATTTTTTTCAGAACGCATAACTTACGTAAAGCGAGGTATTACTATAATTTGTAGGTACCTACATCCAATTCAAAATTCACTCACGTTAAAGTTAATGACACGTTTTCATTAAAAGTACAAGCCTATATTAAATTAAACAGCGATCTTGACATTAAAATGAATACAAACTGTCATCATTAGTTAGTATTTATCTACATCTGTTGTGTAAAAGGGTAATTGCCAAAAAAGATAAGACAGTTCTGCTAATTTTATTGTAAGTACAATGTTATCAAACACCTCTTTGTGACTTCTTTAAATTAAGGTCAGAATACAATGTACCTCAGTGCACTGATAACAACAACGAACCACAATAATATTGGGTCACCAGTTATCATTGACCGCCATTACACGAAAGGATGTGGTCTCTATGATTGTGATACTTAGTTGGTATCAATTAGTATAAAACTGTACAGGCTTTCAAGATAAAATAGAGGAAAATTAACACAAGTTTTGTGTAGATAATGAAATGACTTTCGTAGGTCGTTCGTATCTCGTAGCCAAGCGCTACGCAGGCTACGAATGCTACGAGCGTAGCAAATGCTCCCGGGGGAATATTACATAAGTACCTATATATAACATCCTGAAATTATCTATTGATAGAAAGCCGACAAATAGAATTTCTTACAAAAATTCTTTAAAGCCAATTTACACGCAAGCTCCCCCCCATGCACTCCGCCACTCCGATATGTACCAAACGCTAACTTATCAGTTATAAAGTTGAAAATCGCGTGCGCTCTTTTATCGTGATTGAGCTCGATACTAAATGTCGTAAATCTCAATTCTTATTTCGTTAATTACTAAAGTAATAATTGATCTATAGAAAAATGTTTTGTGTCGGGATAATCTTAATATATATAAATCTCGTGTCACAATGTTTGTCCTCAATGGACTCCTAAACCACTTAACCGATTATAATAAAATTTGCACACCATGTGCAGTTCGATCCAACTTGAGAGATAGGGTAGGTAGGGTAGGTAGGGTAGGTAGGGTAGGTAGGGTAGGTAGGGTAGGTAGGGTAGGTAGGGTAGGTAGGGTAGGTAGGGTAGGTAGGGTAGGTAGGGTAGGTAGGGTAGGTAGGGTAGGTAGGGTAGGTAGGGTAGGTAGGGTAGGTAGGGTAGGTAGGGTAGGTAGGGTAGGTAGGGTAGGTAGGGTAGGTAGGGTAGGTAGGGTAGGTAGGGTAGGTAGGGTAGGTAGGGTAGGTAGGGTAGGTAGGGTAGGTAGGGTAGGTAGGGTAGGTAGGGTAGGTAGGGTAGGTAGGGTAGTACATTATATTTTCTTACTGTGAATACTTATTTTAGACATAAAAACCGAGTAATCTTGATTTTATTTAAATAAAAGACATGTTTTTCGAATAAAAAATGAATTGAATGAAAATGTTACAGTTACGTAAGTAACTCTCTTGTACATGGAACGAAAAAGATCCAATAAATCATGTACTACAGTTCCATTTTGATTGTATGCGTGACTATTTCAGAATATTAACGCAATTTAACTTACAATTTAGGGAGCCTCCTCTTAAAATAATAGTTTTACTACCGAATTATATTATAACAGGATACTATTATTTCTTCCTTATTTTACTAGCATAACGACAATGAAAAATTAATTTACGCAATTCATTTTGCATGGTCGTTATGTTTATTTTGACAGACGCCGCACCGATCGAAGGTCGCGGTAACCGAGACTCGAATACTTATCTATGTTTTTTTAACCTGCCCTGTGTTCTCGTCATTTATGCTAATTAACCGGTGCTCACTCCTAGACATTAGGTATTTTAACATTATTATCTAAACAGTATTATGTACCCACGAGTCTCGAGGCTGAATTCCTATGTGCACGGCGATCATTCGATTTTTTTCTTGACGAGTATGGTTAATGTACTCCATAGGCTAATTATCAGGGTATCTAAAGTATATTAATGCACGTCCCCACTAGGGCCGTGCAACTCCTTGAGGCCAAGCCGCACGGTCGTGTCTCGTGAGATTGTAAACGTACAGCTTGGCAAAAAAAGAATATGACGCGGTGACAAATGAAACTAAATATTTTACCCTATGATGATGGCACTACTTTGACAACAAGTGCTAGTAGGTTTTGATTTCAGTTACCCACAAGCAGCGTTTTTTGTTGCAAATATTTTATTGATGTGCCTCCGGAAAACATACAGCTTTGTTTATGAAGAAGCAGTGTATACTTAGCCTTAGGTATGTGCGCGGTCAATAGTGCGGATACTTTAGTTTAACTTTAGAATACTAGATGGCGTATCTATCGCCGACGTTGTATTTACTCTCTGCCAGCTAGGACGCGGGAACCGCTGTCACTTTTCGAATTCATAATCTTCACCAGAAAGAACTTCCTACAATGCTGTATGTTTTCCGGAAGCACATCAATATAACGGTTTTACATAATAACATTTATGTGCCGAGAGCGAAAAAGATAGCTCAGCAGTCTGGTGAAGATTATGAATTCGGAATACCCCAAATTCATTAAAAATGAGCCAATTTTCCACATGGGTCATGAAGGACGGCCGCCCGCGCCCCATGTTATACGGTAAAATTCATAATTGAAAAAAGAGACTTTTTTCGATTTTCTTAATTATTACCACATAAATAGACTCTCAGTACGATACATGTACGGCAACCAGTCGGTTATCTTTTAAAGTGAAGGCACGTGAGCATTTACGTAAGAAGTTGGCAGAAACATCACAGCGCTGATTTGCTAGACTTGTTTTCTCCTCTACCGATCGTTATTTCTCCCGACAAAGTTTATTCGGTTTATATGTATGTATCTATGTATTAGTATGTATTCATTTTCAAGTTATCTGTCATTTATGTTGCACCTGCCATGTTTTGTCTCTGCATCACCCTAAGGTTGACTAGTAGAAAATGCCTCAGGCATTAAGTCCGCCTTTGTACGACGTACGGTATTTTTACTTGTGCCTAAAGTTTTAATAAATACTTAAATACCTAACAACACCCTCACGAGTCAGACAGGATCTTTTTTAGGGTTCCGTAGTAAACAAGGAACCCTTATAGTTTCGTCATGTCCGTCTATCTGTCTGTCTGTCCGCGGTCTAGCTCTGAGACCCTTAGTACTAGAAAACTGTAATTTGGGATAGGTAAGTATACATATTAATTATGCCGATAAAGTGGTAAAACAAAATTATGAAAAACATTTTTTTTTAGGGTACCTCTCATACACGTAAAGTGGGGATGTTTTTTTTTATCCCATGATGTGGGATATCATTGGAAAGGTCCTTTAAAAACATTGTGAGTTTGGAAAACCGTTTTTGGATTCAGGGATTCGTTTGCGAAATATTAAGCTTTAAAGTGCTAATTTTTGTTAGAGTCAAGTATCCTCCCCCCCTGCCAGCTAAATGGTTGGTTTTGGATGTGTGAAAAAAATCACAGCAGTAGTTTATTTATTTATTTATTTATTTATTTCTATAACACTTAACCTATTACATTTTGGTTTTAGCCTCACAACGAAAACCTCTCAGGGTTTATCTGTGTGCGGCGAGCCGTTCAAGATTAAAGAAAATGTTTCTTACATACTACTACGATGATATGACATCTACATCTACACCAATATTATAAGGAGGAAAGATTTGTATTCCTGTATGTAATGAATAAATTTAAAAACTTCTGGACCGATCTCAAAAACTATTTTGCCGTTTGAAAGCTACATTATCACTGAGTAACATAGGCTATAATTTATAAAGATATTTTTTTATAAAGATATCACGCGGCCGAAGCCGCTGGCGGAAGCTAGTGATACATTTATTTTTAAGATGATGATAATAATTTGTGAGTACATTAATACATACATACATTAAGAGAAATTTTGTGTAAGGAAACGTTTTGATTTGTACTTATAACTTTTCGAATTTGCTTTGTATAACGTTTGTAAGTCTTCTGGCAGTTTACTAAGGAAAAGAGGTACTTATATAACGAAATTAAAAGGAAAACTATCACAGCTAAGTAGGCTCTACAAGTTAACGAGTAATAATCGACCAACTTAACTTTGCAGTTGCAAAAACATGTTTTCCCATACATTCCGTATGAGAGAATTTGTTTAACAACTACTAAGTTAAGTTTGTTTTTGGGATAAATTCATCCCAACTACGAAATCCTTCATTGTGCGTGGTCCGACACGCACTTGGCCGGTTTTTCCTTTTAAGAGCTTCTGCTGCGTGCGCTGCGTAAATGGTTAAAGTTTCGTAAAATCGTGTACGACAGAAAAAATTCCCTTTAAAAGTTCTAAAAAAAAGTCCGCGACAGCATAATATGTGTATCTTTTAAGGTTGGCTCACTATAACCTTTTTTATGCTAACCAAATTTGTTCTAAAATAATGCATTATTTGCGAAGGTGTTTTTATAAACATAATATTAATTTTTATCCTAATAAATACGTTATTCATTACAAGTATTTAATTTAAAACAAAATGGCCCTTTACATCATTCGATTTCAATGAATATCTTAGGCGATATCGCAGTTTTAAAATAACATCGCAGCAAAATAATGATCAAGTACTGCGCGCGCATTTGTGATGTGAGGGGGAATAGGATTATAAGACCCAGTACTTTTACCTAACGTTTTAAAGTTCCACTTTTACTGATAAAAGCGTGATGTAGGTACATAAAGTAGTACGTATTAAAAAAAAAATCACCTACGTAAACGAAGTCGTGGGTTAAAGTTAGCTTTAGCCCAAAGTAACTATTCCATGCGGACGAAGTCGCGGGCAGAAGCTAGTTTTCAATATTAATTAGATTTTTTATTAATTTTAAGTAATGTTATTGCGGTTGTGTCTTTTCAGGGTTTATTTTTTTAATATTGCATGGCACGTAATAAATGCTATTTCTCTAGCATCAACTGTTCTAATACCTATTTCCTCTACTAACACCATGTTATCTGGTTCCCGTAGATTCCGTACCTAGCATCGTGGTGTCTGGTTTCCCAGATGATAGCGAGCATCACTCGGAGCTGGAGCCCAGCGACAAGACGTCGCACCACGACGACGGCGCCACCACTGACGGTAAATTGCTGTGGACTGACGAGCCAGACTCCCCATACGGTGATTGGAACACGATACTTTTTAACCATTATTATGTTCAGTAATTGATTATAGAAAAAATGCTAAAAATGTATTGGTGACCCTCGGGATAGCACCTTAAAAGTTCCCGCATTGAAATGCTGTCTTTGTACCTTTGTCTACTTATGTACCTACATATATTAATGAATTTAAAATCATTTATTAAAAAGTACTATCTTGAACACTTCTTTATCAATATGAACACACCACACGCTACTTATACCCGAGTGAGCTATAGCACGGCAATAACGGTCATTGCCCTTTCCCTCATATCTCTCCGTAGGAACCCAATCAATAAACTATGTACCTACATATAATTTTTCGTTATTAGAACATGTTGAAGATCATGATAGATATTGCACCAGGACGTTAACGAACTTTTTTCAGTTTTTGAAATAAAGAATGCTAGAAAATGTAGGTGGGTCAATGACCGCAATTGCCACGCTAAAGCGACTCGAGTATAATTAATTTAATATATTTTAATGCTGATAAGTAAGTGGAGACTAAGTTAAATTTTCAACTTATCTCAATATCTGAGAACCTACTAAAATGATTGTCAAGCTACTGAATCAGAAAAGGCTCAGAGTTCTGTGTCGTTTGAATTTATATGAACCATATTATTATCACACAAATTATTTCTATTGTTCCAGTTATCGTAGTTTTTGACAGCTTATACGCTATTGTCGATAGCTAGGTTCAAGTTCTTCAGCCGCTCTTGCGCTCCTACGGCACAGCACAAATAATAATAGAGCCAAAATCTAGACGATTGAGTAAACCTACATAATTATAGTCCGTGCAATCCACGAAGACGCGTCCCACTCCGCGATTACTGTACTGTAAGCTGAACTCTAGTACGGCGCGGAGCGGAGTGTGGGGCGCGTCTTCGTGGATTGCACGGACTATAGGGTTTATTGACAGTCACGATGCCGACGTTTCATAGAAAGTCAAGCCAAAAGCTTTGGGCTTTTATCACCCTGATTACCTCGCCTCGCTTGACGTGCGGATTGCATGAATAACTTTTTATTGCATGAAGCATGCTCATAAAATGTAAGAGAAATGTAATTTATTTAAGGTTAGTCAAAATGTTGACTAAAATACTAACAAAATGTTTTAGTCCCAGATGCCAACGAGCTCGAGAGAAGCGGCGATTCGCAGCCAGTATCATCTACGTCTGGGGTAAGTTATATTTGCTCATCATAATGTGATGATTTACCTAAGTTAATATCAGTGCCAGTCTTCAAGACGTAGGTAGAGGACTAACTGGTTGCTGAGATCACCTTGATGATCTCAGCAACCAGTTAGTCCTAAATTAGTAATAAATATATAAATGTAAATTACCCTTTATCTTATTTTAAGTGGGTATAACATTATATACCGGAAGTTCTTACTTCCTATAGGCAATAATATCCTCCTAAAGTCACAATACTCACCTGTATTTTAATCTTGTTATTTCGAATTTTGGTAAAGAAAACGGTTATTCCATTCCCCCGTATCCAAGATGCTAAATTTGCAAGTCTGTAAGAAACTGCTCAAAGTCAATTTACTTTGTTCCAGGTGTATCCGAACGTGAACACTTACCAGCAGAAGAAGAACTTGGCGCAAGGTATGATGGACCTGGCCCTTCTGTCCGCGAACGCTAACCAGCTGCGCTACGTGCTGGAGTCCGCGTCCACGCACCCCTACTACTACTCCAGCCTCGTGTTCATCGCGCTTAGTATTATCTTTCAAGTAAGTAACAATGTAAGCACATGCAGTCAAACAAGCAATGTGGCATACAGGCAAGAATACAAATCTTTCCATTACACTGCCAATATTAATTTTAATGCTCCGTGCACGAGAACCCTTTTTCGTCAATATCTAATTCGTCGTCTTATCTAATTGTTAGAAAACTTGAAATTGAAACATTAAGTCTGTGTAAGTATAAAAGTACAGTTTTCGTGGTGCTAAACCATTCGTGTCAGTCACAGCACCCGTTAATAATTGCATCACTTTTGCGCTCTCAAAAATATGGTTTATTTTGCCTTTGATTTACGAAATGAAGTAATAGTTTATTTATAAAATAAAATTTAAATTATATTAAATGGTTAACTTAAAATTAATACGTAATTTTTAAAATTCTGTTAAATTTTGTATGGAAGTTGAAAAAAGTGGTTCACCTTTGTACAAGTAGACTATAGCTATAATGATGTTGATGATATTTTTTAATTTTCAAAATCATAAGTAGTTTCTATTAACGAAACGATCAAACGTCAGTCTCACGTCGTTTTTTGGAAAACTTGTTGCGAATTTTAGTTATTTTCCAAAACAAAAGTGAATCCTTAATTTATTTGATAAATCCCTTTCCACTATGTACAGATAAAGAATTCGACTTTTCAAATCACAAATAATTTTGCTTAAATTCTGTTTCCCTTTCTCACAACTAAAGAACAAAATTGGTCAAAATCAGTCGAATTCGTGCACGGCCCCTTAATGTGCGTTGATTTAAAAGAATTACCTACTCTGCACACACAACATTGTTTTAATTTTAGTGATTACTATTTATTACTTTACTTTTAAATTAAAAGAAATGCTGTTGCAAGTTTGCTGCCTGTATACCAAATAGCTTGTTTTTGACTTTCTCATTCTTTACATAAAACAGTTTCGCAGAAGACTCTGGCCTAGTGGTTGCGCAAGAGATGTGATCTTAGGTTCGATCCCCTGGCCGGACATTGAATTAGGAAATTCTTTGTAGCATACCCAGATTGGTTCGCAAGGACGACTTATCTGAGCGTGGTTCGATTCCCTTCACCGGACACTGTAATGTTTTTCCATAGAGAAAATTATCATTAGCAGCCCGGAGTCTGGATTTGTGCTCTGTTAATGGCAAATAAACATAACTGGTGCAATGAGGGGTAATGTACCCAGTCTATGACCGTTTCACACACCTGTGCTTACCCACCTCCTCAGAAGATACAGGCGTATTATTATATGAGATCTTGCTTTTGTTTTATCCTTTGAAATATATATCCCAGTAATACTCTGTCTTAGCCATGTCTTTAGGAGGATCCGCAGTGGTGGTCAGTGCTTGATTTGCGACCATAACAAATATATATTAACAGAATTATAATTATTAGAATCATGAATACATCTTTCTTAGTAATATTTGTTCTCAAATGTCAGGATTTCATGAAAAATTCAATCAATGGAACAGTAACAAAAAAATTGATGTATCCCAATACCAGTAGGTACCAAACGCGTCACGCGGGTCAAGTTATAGTGAACGCACTGTAGACAATATTAGGTACCATGACCATCTACCGCTCGTCTGTTTACATCTTCTGTCGTGTAATTTCTTTGTGTAGGTACTAAGTACTCAGACCAAATACTAAGTATGGTTTTGATGTTCTGGCATTTTTGAAAGATGTTACAGGATGTGCTGCCCCACATGTTCATTCTCCTGCTGGCTACCACAAAGTACAGTAATATTATAAAGACACACGTGTATTGTGCATGCTCAATCTAACACCATTCTTATTCTTCTTTTCGTGTGGTTAGTGACTAACCTGGTATCACAGTTTTAAAGCCGCCCATGGGCCTCTGACTTGGCTTTACATGCCGTCGAGAAAATGTATCTCTCAGGCATGCCGGTTTTCTCACGATGTTTTCTTTCACAGTTTTTGAGGCAAGTGATAATTATACAATACGCACGTCATGAATTTGAAAAGTCAGAGGTGTGTGCCTTGGGTTCGAACTCGAGAGCAGTCCGTTGCTAGGCAGTGATAGCCTAGCGGTTACACCACTAGGCTATCACTGCTCTATCTGACCATTTACATGTGAAAAATATATCAATTACTTTCATTTGATATTTCACCAGTACCTAATCACGACGCATAGAGGATAGGCTAATTTCCGTCCAAAGTGCTCACAAAACCGCAAGTCACAAATATCCTAACTAAACCACTCTCTCCTCAGATCCTGGTCGGCGTGGGCCTGATCATGAACAGCCGCTACGACGTGAACGACCACGAGGAGCGCTGCAAGGCGGACAAAATAAATAACATGACCGTGTTGGGCGTCTTCCTCATCACTATCGTCAACGTGTTCATCACGTCGTTCAGCGTCGCCACGCAGACCGTCACCGTGACCACCGACGACGTGCTGCAACAGGCAGGGTAACAATAATAATCAGGATGAAGAGATAAATAACCAAAAAATCTAAGTTAAGGCCATATTACACGGTTCAACATAATTCGCACATACATATAATTTCACGCAATTTTTTTATTATGTTAGGCAGAAACCACAGAACGCCACTTGCTACGATCCTTACAAAACTCTTTTTGAATTGATTTAATGATTCAGTTTATTGTATGTGTAACACGATTCAATTTGGTTCATTCATCCAAATTGAAAGTCATAAGTGAACTGTGTAAATATAAAGCTGTGGCTGTAGCCAGTTTTAAATAAGAAGGTTGCTTCTGTAAATAACATAAATAGATTCCTTCAATACTCAAACATTTCAATTAATTTTAATTTTGGACATTTTTGACAAAGTTTTGACTCGTACTAAGGCTCCGTGCACAAAAAAAACCCTTTTACGTCAGTAACTTATCTAATTGTAAGAAAGCGTAAGTGAAATAATTGAAACATTATGTTTGTGTAAGTATAAAAGTACAGTTTTCGAAACGATCAAACGTCAGTCTCGCGTCAATTTTTGGAAAACTTGTTGCGAATTTTAGTAATTTTCCACGAATTCTTCATTTATTTGAAAAATCTCTTTCCACTATGTACAAGAAATAGAATTCGACTTTTCAAATCACAAATAATTTTGTTTAAATTCTGTTTTCCTTTCTCACAACTAATGAACAAAATTTATCAAAATCATTCGATTTCGTGCACGGAGCCTTAACTTCCTGTTTATTTTTAATAAGTACAACTTTATTATATTACTAGCTGCGTCCCGCGGTATCACTCGCATAAGCCCTCTGTTCATTATATACATTTTCAAGCTCTTAGTCTGTTTTGTTTAGCTGTAAGTCTTCCAAAGGAAATAAATAAATAAGTCTCAATCCCGTGGGAATATCGGCATAAAATCCCATGTCCCAACCCAGGTCATGCTCTACCCTTGTGTCAAATTTCATCAAAATCCGTTCAGCCGTTTTAGCGTGAAAATGTAACAAACAAACTTAATAAAAAAATCGCTTTATAATATTATAATATAATTATGTTGATACATTTAGATGTATCAACATAGATACATTTTGCATTTAGTAAGTTCATAAGTAAATAATTGTATTTAAATAATGATCTTCAAGTGTACTTAGCTCTTCGTTTATAAAATCTGTAGCTCAATCTGGCTATGCGGCTGAAATTGTACATAGCTAGTTTGGTGTAAGATAAAGATCTGTAAAGTGTTTAGATGTAAGTAAAAAGCGCAGGAGGATCAATTATTTATTAAGATGATAGCTGTGATTGACTCAGAGAATGTTAGAGTAAACTTTGCTCATCATGATTCCAGCTTCAACCTTGTGAAGTTCAACGTAGGTGCCCAAGCTACTACCACACAATGTAGACCCAGAAAATAGTCATTTTGAAGTTAATATAAACCCCGTGCTGCTTAAGAGCGTTTATCCAAAAAATTGGCAATGTCGCAAATAGCTGTCAAATATTGACCTGTTTTGATTAACTTGGTAATATCACTGTATGGAAATAATAATAAATGAAATGTGGCTGAAATGCAATGATTAATATCGTAACACCAAATATTTAGTTTTGGATGTTAAAACGTATTTGGAAACTTTCCAAATGCCTTTTTTACACTTAAAACTGGTACCACATCAAATTCAGTGCTATGATTGCAATTCATTATTAATATTCTAGTTCGCTAGTTAGCCACATTTCATATTTCCTTACAGTGATATTGCCAAGTTAATCAAAACAGCGAAAAATTACGAGTATATCAAATTAGGCCTGTATGCTAGCAAAATCGAAAAAAAAAGTATTGGTTTGGAAGTTATGAGCATCGAAACTTCCATATTTAAAAACAAATTTTAACTCATCTTTGGGCGTAAATAAATAACTTATGGAGAATGAAAATGGAAAAATAAAAACGGTACAGGGATAGATAATTTATTGAAAAGTTCAAATAATTTTATTTAGAGTTTTTCCATAATATCTGAACGCCCTAAGGTCTGTTCATGAAGGGTGTGTAAAATATGGCATAATAACAGATAGGTAGTATAATATCAATTGAAATAACGTTCACATGATATCATTTTCTTATGCTAAGTATAAAAACAGATAACCTAATTTTATGTGATCTAATGTTATATTTCATATTACCTTCTTTTGCTCTAATAACATTTAGTATAACGAACGTTCATTTCATATAATTTTCAATTTGTGTAATGCACAAAATTTTCACATTTACTCATTTTCAGCCAAAATGAAATAAGTAAATATAAAGAAACATCATACTTCCGGCGTTAATGGTCACTGTTCTAACCTAACCTAACCCAAATACTTCCCAACCCAAACCCAACTAACCTAACCCAAATGGCAGGCATTCAAAATGTAAACGGTTTTTGCAAAATTACACAAAACAAAGTACACGTTTCTAAATTATATTAAACATTACTTATAGATTTTGAATATTATAGTAACTGAATATTATACTAATTGAATATTAATTCAAATGTGAATTATAGAAAATGATCATTATACCTAGCATATAAAATTAGGTAAAATGAAATTATATCAATGATTCATTATGTAATTTCATGGTTATATTAAAAGCAGTATATTAAATGAAATTAGGTAATATTATGATCATTAGAACTTTTATTATTATTTCAAACGCTACACACCCGTTCATGAAATTTTACGCGGTCGTTTTCGTTATAAATCATCGTGCATTTCACTAAATAAATATGCAAATAAATAAATAAAGACTAGATAAATAAAAACTAAATGAATAAATAACTTTACTAAATAGCATGCATATTAACCACGCCACCACCGAGTTCGGCCCGGCCGAGCATTATGAACCGGCTGGCCGGTTCATAATGCTCAAGTATCGTCTTTGACTGGACTGTTGGCTAGCAAAAAAGATAAGGTTCTATACGTGATCTTTTTCGTTTCCTCATACAATTCCAATCCATAAGTACTATTCCTCTGTTTTCTTCGCAAGAGTAGTGTAAACCAAGTTCCTAGAGTGATTGTGCCACTTACCTATTCTTGAAAATTGGCTTTTCTCTGTTGCGCTTGCGCACTTATTAAACTTAAATAATTATCATAAGTATCTATTCCCGATCTTTTTTAAAAGACTGATTTATCATCTCCTTACTATTTGTACTTAGTTGTAAAATTAATGTATTTTAATTAATTTAAAATCCAGCTAATCTCATAGTATGTATTTAAGTTTAGTGATTATATTATTATTTTTATTTGGCGAATTTATAAGAAAGTGTTACCAATATTTACAGACCTTTTTACTAATTTATCGCATGTAGGAAAATAGTGATAAGTATTTATAATTTGTTTATAAAATATAATATTAAGTTACCGATACCTACTCGTTATTTTATTTATCTCCCATCCATGCTTACAGCAGTATCAATTTTGATTAATCAACCTTTGAAAACTTCATGAAAATCAGTTTTGAGAACGCCAAAAAATAGTCAAGTAGTCATAAATAGTTACCAAGGTGAAAAAATTGTGGCATTATGATATAACAATAGTAATGCCACCACAAGTGCATTCTGGCGCAGCATATGGTCGGTGCCCGTCTGTCACGCTGAGGCTGACTGGATACGGGATGTCGAGCGAGTGTGTAAAACTATAAGTACCAGAAATGGAGAAAGTGCAAATCACGCCATTAGACATAGCAGCAACCAGAGCAGTCTGTCCGTTACCGATTTGGAAGTCACCGGGACCGGACGGGCTGCACAACTTTTGGCTAAAATGGCTAATTAGTTCACACACTTGCCTGGCATCTCAGTTCCAGACATCCTTAGGGTCTGAGTCGCTACCACAGTTTCTTATATCAGGCGTCACCCACCTGCTCCATAAGCCAGGTAGTCCCGCGGAAGCCAAGAATACACACATATTGACAATAACTTGATTATGTCTGCCTCTCAAAATGGATGTAGGAGTGGGTTCCGCGGTACTAAGGAGCTACTCCTCATCGACATGGCCATAAGCCAACAGGTTCGTCGATCCCGCAAGGATCTGTCGACATGCTGGATAGACTATAAGAAGGCCTACGACTCGGTGCCACATACATGGCTCATGAGGGTGCTGGAGTTGTACAAGATAGATACAACTCTGCGCACCTTCCTGATGTCGTGTATGGGGCAATGGAGGACGGTCCTTCGCTATCCAGGATGTCGACAGATCCAGGGGAATGATGAGTCTGTATGGATTAAACGGGGAATATTCCAGGGCGACAGTTTGAGTCCACTTTGGTTCTGTTTAGCTCTGAATCCTCTAAGCACACTGCTCGAGGATTCAGGTCTAGGCTATCGGTTGAGGAGAGGTGGTCAGGTCATATCTCACCTCCTCTACATGGATTAATTGAAACTCTTTGCCCCCAACAAATTGCGATTGATGGAGCTACTGAAGGTAACTGAAACATTTAGTAGCGCCATCAGGATGGAATTTGGTGTGGACAAATGTGCGGTAAAGCGAGGGGAGATTATGGAATCCGAGGGAACTCAACACTCGGATTCCATACATTTAGATGCCTCTCCTCATCCGAAAGCTATAAGTACCTATTTGAGTATGTCGGAAGCGTTAGGCATCAAAGTTACTGACATGAAGCAATTGTTGAAGGAGCGCTTCTTTGGTCGCCTGAAGAAGGTATTAATTGGTTACTCAAATGGACTCGACTGAAATCGACGCCCTGCATAGGTCCGTACACTGCTGACCGCAAACCGGATGCATCACCCACGATCATCGGTAATGAGATTGTACATCCCGCGGAAGTGCGGGGGTCGAGGATTTTTAAATGCGAAGACACTCCACAACCGTGAAGTGCATGCAATCTCGGAGAATATTTTTTAAAGCCAAAGTGGGTATGCATCGTGATTTGGTGGCAGTGGACAAGGGGCTTACCCCGCTCTCCATGGCTAAAGAGAACTGGCATAAACCTATACCTAGTACTTATTACAGATGACCGCAAGGAGGTATGGCAAAGCAAGGAGCTTCACGGGCGATTCTATCGGGCTCTTCATGAGCATGGTGTAGACTTTCTAGCGTCCGTATCTTGGCTACGTTTTGGTGACCTTTTCGGGGTAACTGAAGGTTTCGTCTGTGCCATTATAAATATATAAAAAACTTTATTGTTCAAGTAAACAGTACAAATTCAAATAGCACTAGCCTCCACGCTAGGATTCCCTGTGTCGTGGAGACTAGTCTCCGTCGTCTTACAACTCATGCATACTACTACGTACTATACGCGTATGTAGGCACTTCAGTAACATCGGTCGGTAAGATTTGTGAAGTAACAATAATCGAATGTTATTCCAATACAATAAATTCAAATTAACATATTGTAATAAAGTTACATGCATTAAATTTAAACGTGTTTGGTGTATTGTATACGTGTGTGGTGTGGGTGTGTGATGAATGAGTGAGTTAAGGTGGGTTTGGACCAAACGAAGATAAGAGAAGGTAAGAGCAAATCCTTTCCAATTATGGACGAAGTTATCTTGACGAATAACTACTGCAGACATATTGTGAAGGATGGGACGGTTGACGTGTGTCGGGCATGCCACCGTCCGGGTGAGTCCATCAGACATATTATCTCTGGTTGTTCTCGTCTGGCTAACGGCGAGCATAGCACAGGCATAACTAAGTGGTCAGGATTATCTACCAGCAGCTTGCTTTGAAATAAAACTTGTGGATTCTGAGGTACCGTATTATAAGTATGTGCCCGACCCAGTTCTCGAAAATGACCATGTCACGTTAAACTGGGATCGGTCCATTGTTGCCAATAAGCCTGATATAGTGGTGATAGACCGATTAGAGCGCCGCGCAATGATAGTCGATGTTACCATTCCACATGACGGAAACCTCGTTAAAGCTGAGAAAGAGAAGCAAATAAAATATCTCGACTTAGCACACGAGGTTGTCGACATGTGGAATGTGAGCTCAGCTATTATTGTGTCGATTGTCGTTACGGCCAATGGCCTGATGGCCGAAAGCCTCGACCAACATCTCTCGAGGCTCTCGTTAGGCGGTTGGATCAAGGGTCTGATTCAGAGGCAGTAGGTACTCCTCGATACAGCACGCATTGTGAGGACGTTCCTGTCTCTGCAGCCCTAACCACCGGTAGCTTGGACCCTGCTCCCGACACCGGCGGAACTCAATTTTTTTATATTTTTAAACGTTTTTTTTATTCTGTTTATTTTAAGAAATATTTAAAAATGTAAATTAATAAGAAAATAGATGAATAAACGAAATTATTATAATAAAGTTGACATAAAAATGTGTACAAACAAAGTGAAGCCCTGACTCCTGCGTTAGGTAAAAACACCTGTGTTACAGGAGCCAGTGTCTTCTCCCAATCAATAAGTTCTGGATTTTTGCAATAACATCATTGTTTCGTGTATTCCTTTTTGAGGATACTAGGTCATATAGTCAAAAAACATACACCAAAAAGTTAAATCCCTATTCCATATAAGTACTTAAAAAAAAACCCGACTGCAAAAACACATAACTGAAAAGAGAAAAACAAGCATTATAATCTATAGAATTTTGGTATTGCAGGCGGGACAAACCAATAACCTGAAATTTTGGTGTAACTTTTGTTTCTCCTCGCCTGCAAATCCTACAATACCAAAATTCTATCTTTCTAATCTAAAATTCTAATCTATAAAGTGTTTTTGCAGTCGGGTTTTTGTTATTAAATAATTTGCTTTATTTCAAACTTTTTAGTTTTATTAAAAATATATATATAATATATTAGAGATGCGCCGAATATTCGTTATATATTCGGTATTCGGCGTATTCGGCAAATTTTGAAGTATTCGTATTCGGCCGAATCATTCGGTTGAAATGCCGAATGTATTCGGATTAATTGATCACTGTAAATCAGCCTTTAGGGCAAAATACATTAAAGGAATCCTATAATCTAACAATCGTATTATGGCAATATGAGGCCTTGACTCATATCGATGGCAATCATTTCAGCGATGGTTCCATGAATTTGTTTTGCTCTCGGGTTTATAATATCCCACTTTGTAAGAAATTAATCCTGCAATGTTTGTTAGTCGAAACCGATGATGACTCGGCAATCGATGATGGCTCAGCCACTGGTGCCGGAACCATATGCGCTGCGCTGTTGCTACTAGACGATGTCGAAGCAACTTGTTGAAAATGACTTTTATGTTTTAGCATTATATGATTATTCATAGCACTTGTAGAAGCATTTCGCCCAGTGCCCTCGCGAAAGCACTACGTTGCACAACATACATCGCACTATTTTACTATCATCTTCGATTTCTTTGAAGATCTCAAACACACACGCGACTTTTTCCGTCGACTTATCATCTTTCAAAACACCAAAATTTTAATCAAATAGTCAAGAATTGTGTTTTCATACGCAATGACAGTGGCGGGGTGCAGCGGGTAGCGGGAAGCGAGGTGCCACTCACTCCGTACGCGCGCGGCACTTTGGAAATCTACCGTGTATAAACTTGTTTGTGCGGCAAAACTATATAACGGGGAACCGAATTATCCAGCAGTATATTCGGTTCGGTAAGAACTTTAACCGAATATTATTCGGTATTAGGTTATTCGGTGAAACCACTATTCGGCGCATCTCTAATATACGGGGTGGCAGGGACATCGACGCGAAAACTGAAACCATGGATTCAGTACATGATTCTGAACCCCCCTGCGTTGAAATTTTTCGTCGGTTATTAAAAAAAAAAACAGCTGTTTCATAGAAAAGTGCAATACCTACGCGGTCAAAATGTATGGAACAGCTGTTTTTTTTTTCTGTATATATTTGGAATTGACTCATTACTAGCTTTTGTTTGAAAACTATCAATAACGTTTTTTTTTTAAACTTTTCCCTCCTTTTTTTGTATTTGCAGATGCAGTATATACATATATTATATAGCCTATGTCACTCCCACTATTAAGACGAATCTAATGACACCTCATAGTATGTTAAAATCCATCAAGCCGTTTAAGCTACAGAGCGTGCCAAAGAAATAGACATACATACATCAACCTCCTTCTGAGGCAGTCGGGTAAAAAAAACATTACCCTCCTTCTGGGGCAGTCGGGTAAAAAAGGTAGGTCTTAGATAAAGAGGTGCTTGAAACTGTGAACTCGGCAGTTTTTCTGGGCATAACAGTAGATGCCAAACTTCAGTGGGGCCCACATATATCAAGCCTAGCGGGAAGGCTCAGTTCGGCCGCCTATGCTGTCAGGAAAGTAAGACTACACTGACGTTGATACAGCTCGGTTAGTCTATTTTAGTTATTTTCATAGCGTTATGTCCTATGGTATTCTGCTGTGGGGCAAAGCCGCTGACATTCAAAATATATTTGTTCTTCAAAAACGAGCAGTTCGAGCAATTTACCAGCTAGGTGCCAGAGTTTCTCTAAGAGATTTTTTTAAAGATGTTGGTATTCTCACGGTGGCATCACAATTCATTTTCGCCAACATCTTATATATTAGGCAAAATATACACTTATACACAAAAAACAGTGATATTCACAATGTTAACACTAGAAATAAGGACAAACTACGAGCTCCATTTCACCGGCTTCATTAGGTTCATAACTCATTTGTTGGGCTTGGTATAACCTTTTATAACAAGCTACCCTCTTCTTTGCTAGATTTGCCTTTTAATGCATTTAAAACTAAAGTAAAATCCAACCTTTGTTCAAAGGCATACTATTGTATCAACGACTATTTAAATGATAAGAATACTTGGTTGCTGTGATTAACTCAAGACAATGTTTATGTTCTTTCTCCAGAATTAGCTTACCTACTGATAGTTTATATGAGTTTATATAATTGTTTATTTTATTTGAATTTATAAGTCAATTTTTTTTTACTTATTTTTTACGAGTCAATTTATTTTTATTTTATTTTATTTTTGACATAATCTACTCATTATAATGTTTTTGTTATGAGTTGTATTGCAATTTGTGGTTAGCTAGCGACCACGACAATTGATCATATTATTTTTTGCCTGAGCAACCGGCAGCAAGTTCGTCATGCTCCCTTAGATGTCACTGCTTGCGGTAGCGTCGGCGGTCGGGTTGCCTCCTTCCCTCAAATATGGCGAGGGGGGTAATGGCTGATCTTTGCGTTATGCTCGTGAACGGGTACTGCTGGTGGTGACTGGTCGTCTTGCTGATCATGGTTTTGTTATTATTACTACTTCTGTTCTTTTATTTTACCTCGATGGTCCTAGTTTATCATTTATAACTGCCAATTACAGCTTTATGTAAGCGGGCACGCCCTGTATGTCTGGAGGCTTTTATTTAGATATTTAGTTCTGTTTACGTTTTTTTTTTTTTTAATATAATGCTTGTGTATAGTTCTCGATGTTTTGGTTGGTATATTGGCGTGTGCTAGCTGACATATGGCCTATAATTTATCATTTGAATTATGTTTTGTGTTGCATAATGTAAGTTATTTTGTATACTATTGTATAGAATCATTCTCTAACTTGAACAGACAGGTGTGCTGCTGGGGAGTTTGTTGCGTCACTTCTTCTTCCCAGCTAAAGGCACTAGGAAGTAGTGAAGGGTGGGCGTTTTTGGGGGACTGTCTTATGTAATTTTGACGTTCGAAAAGTGCTGATTCTCAGCCTAGTTTGAATAAATGACTTTTGAATTTGAATTGAATTTTGGTACACTATAAAGAAAAAGCCCCTTTTTTAACAATATATACATATCACCTTAGCAAGCGAAGCAGGCTCGAAAATAGAAGCATTCTTCATCTATTTAGTAAAAAAAAAATCATTTCAAGCTTGCAAATGCAAGAAAATGCAAGAGCGAGCGAAGCCAGCTAGAAATTTGGAGAATACTGACTCGGATTGGTTAAGCTGTCAATATTGTCATATAATTAAAAGAATGTAAGAGCGAGCGTAGCGAGTTCGAAAATTGGAGCATCCCGACTCGTAGGTTAGATTTTCTCTGTGATTTTACTCAATGAATGTAAGAGCTTGAGAGGTGGACCGTGCCATTAGCGCGAAGCCTTGGTAAGCCATAAACAAATTACGTTAATTTTCATACTTTCATTACGGGCTCCTCATTAATAAGAATTTGAGGTTTTGGATAATATTGTACGAATTTTGTTTACACACCTAGGAGCCTTTGGGGGCCCCATATCATCGATACGGGTGATACGGCGGTAGCTACGCCCCTGCTATGGTTCTTACCTAGGTCCATTAGGATTTTTTTAAAGTATGGACTTATGATATCTCCCTAGGTCCATTTCTTCTTGCTAGAGGTATTCCGTATTGTAGTGTCTGCTTACCCCAGGCTAGATGTTTGTTTGGATATATCCAGGACATTAACCAACATTCAATCGGTAGTTAATTAGTAGTGAATTATTGATCTTTCTATTGCCAATTAAACTAATAATATCAATAAATATTCCGATATCTTAAGTACTTATTTGTCTACAACATATCTGGGGCAAAATTGAGGACTTGGTCAAGGTTAATAGTCTAATTAGTGCAGAGTCTACGCAACTACCTGATGTTCTACATTCTTGGGAACGAAGTATGAAAATTGTTAGTAAAATTTTGTCCTTCGTAAACTCACTTATTCTCATAACATCACGCCTGCTCTTGAAGAGTTAAGCAGAGGTGTATTCTAAATCTACATTTCACCTGTTATGTTATATTTGTTGCTATTTGGTTTGAACCTTAAATCTTTTGCCATTTCTTCTCTATAACCGGGAATGGCGACACCATGTTGACCAGCAAATCAGTGATTTAATATACTTACAAGTTAGGATTTACCTAACTCACTTTATCTCCTTCTGGTGTGCCTTTATTATGGTTAGTCGATTTTATTTCAGACTCAAATTACGTTAGTAGGTACCTCCTCAAGTTTCCTCAAATACCAATGTGGGTATTACAGTCACAGTCATAAAAATAAGGAAAAATCCAGCTCCTGTTTCAAAGAGATCAACAACTTCAAGAAAAATATGACTAATTAGTAAAACAAGTTATAATGAACAATCAAGGTTAGTTTCCATGAAGATATGAAGGGGAATTACAACGTTTAAGTTCATTTGAATTAAGTTTATTCTCTAAAGGATGTGACGTCAGTAAGAAAGAATTCAATGTGCGTTTGTGGCGCACGCTTGGCGCACTTTGTGGAACTAAACTTACTTTACAATGATTCATTATTTTATTAGCCTTGGTAAGGACTAAAGGTTGGAATTTCCCGAGTATTATAAATTGATAAGTGGTTGCATTTTGAGTTGGAATTAGGCCTTGGTAATGTTATTGCAGTCCCTATGAGCCCCTTTCGGTTCGGACAGGGTTTTATTTTACATATTGTATGGCACGTAATAAGTAAATGCTATTTTAGTATAAACTGTTCTAATACCTACTTCCTCTACCTAACACCATGTTCTCTGGTTCCCGTAGATTTCGTATCTATCATCGCGTTGTCTGGTTCCCCAGATGATAGCGAGCATCACTCGCAGCTGAAGCCCAGCGACAAGACGTCGCACCACGATGACGACGACGGCGCCACCACTGACTGTAAGTTGCCGTCGGTACATGACGAGGCAGCAGGCAGACTACCCATACGGTGATTGGAACACGACACCTATTAACCACTATTATGTTCAGTAATTGATTAAAGAAAATGTGCTAAAATGGTTATCCCACGAGATAGCACCTTAAAAGATGGGATCATTGAAATGCTGTCTCTGTATCTTTGGCTACTTATGTACATACATATAGTACTGAATTTAAAATTATTTATTATAAAGTACAGACTTGAACATTTCTTGATCAAAATGAACATACGACACGCTATACCCGAGTGAGCTATACATATATAGCACGGCAATAACGGTAATTGCCCCTTCCCTAATATCTCTCCGTAGGAACGCAAACAATAAACGATGATTGGTTTTTCGTTATTAGAACATGTTGAAGATCATGATAGATATTGATTCAACATGATAACGGACTTTATTTCAGTTTTTGAAATAAAGAATGCTAGAAAATGTAGGTGTAGGTCAATGACCGCAATTGCCGCGCTAAAGCAACTTGGGTATAATTAATATTTGTTAATGCTGATAAGTGGAGACTAAGTTAAATTTTAAACTTATCTCAATATCTGAGACCCTACTAAAATTATCGTGAAGCAAGTGGGTCAGAAAAGGCTCAAAGTTCTGTGTCGTTTGAATTTATATGAACCATATTATTATCACCACAAACAGACAAATTATTTCCATGTTCCAGTTATCGTAGTTTTTGACAGCTTATACGCTATTGTCGATAGCTAGGTTCAAGTTCTTCAGCCGCTCTTGCGCTCCTACGGCACAGCACATAAATAATAATATAGCCAAAATCTAGACTATTGAGTAAACCTACATAATTAGGGTTTATCAATAGTCACGACGTTTCATAGAAAGTCAAATGTTTAATGTTAGCTTTGGGCTTTTATCACCCTGATTACCTCGCCTCGCTTGACGTGCATATTGCATGAATAACTTTTTATTGCATGAAGCATGCTCTAAGTGTAAATATTACATTTCTCTAGAAATGTAATATAAATAAGGTTAGTCAAAATGTTGACTAAAATACTGATAAAATGTTTTACTCCCAGATGTCAACGGGCTCACAACGAGATGCGGCGATTCGGGGCCAGTATCACCTACGCCTGGGGTAAGTTACATTGTTCCCTCATAATGTGATGATTTACCCAAGTTAATATCAGTGCGAGTCTTCAAGACGTAGGTAGAGGACTAACTGGTTGCTGAGATTAAAAATGTAAATAGGTACCCTTTATCTTATTTTAAGTGGGTATAACATTACATACCGGAAGTTCTTACTTCCTATAGGCAATAATATCCTCCTAAAGTCACAATACTCACCTGTATTTTAATCTTGTTATTTCGAATTTTGGTAAAGAAAACGGTTATTCCTTTCCCCCGTAGGTATCCAAGATGCGATGTTTGCAAGTCTGTAGGAAACTGCTCAAATTCAATTTACTTCGTTCCAGGTGACTCCGAACGTGAACACTTACCAGCAGAAGAAGAACTTGGCGGAAGGTATGATGGACCTGGCCCTTCTGTCCGCGAATGCTAACCAGCTGCGCTACGTGCTGGAGTCCGCGTCCACGCACCCCTACTACTACTCCAGCCTCGCGTTCATCTCGCTTAGTATAATCTTTCAAGTAAGTTACAATGTAGGCACATGCAGTCAAACAAGCAATGTGGTATACACATACAGGCAAGAATATTCATCTTTCCATTACACTGACAATATTCATTTTAATGTGCGTTGATGTGAAAGAATTGCCTACTCTGCACACTCACAAAATTGTTTAAAAGAAGTGCTGTTGCAAGTTTGCTGCCCTTTATACCAGATAGCTTGTTTGGCAGTAGGTACCTACTTAAATAATTTTTCATTTTCTCATTCTTCATATTAATTAAACAGTTTCGCAGAAGACTCTGGTCTAGTGGTTGCGCAGGAGCGACTGCTGATGTGATCCTGTACTCTAATTGCGTAACTTATTTTCGTAAACGATTATGTCTAATTTGTTTAATTTTGACAGTTCAACAACATTCATTGCGTTATTTACGTTGTTGAGCAGATTTTTTTTCCAACTTATGAAGCAATGGATTGCTAATCTGTTTCAAATCAAAACAAATTGTGATTGATCGTGTATTACTCAATTAGGGTACTGGGTTCGATCCCCTGGCCGGACAAATTGTTAGTGAATTAGAAAATTATTTGTAGCAAACCTAGATTTGTTCACAAGGACGATTTATCTTAACGTGGTGCCAGGGTTCGATTCCTTTGACGGGGTCCGCTAGGGCCGATGCCTGCCGGGGTTGCGAAGAAGTCCGAAAGGGAGATCGTGGCCCCCGGCAACATGGCAACCGAAGGAACACGGGTGGGTTTTAGTCAGTAAGAATCTGACACGCCCACCCGCTCCACCCAGAGCGGGAGAAGTTATTTGATAATTTCCCCCAAAAAAAAATCGATTCCTTCACCGGACACTGTGATGTTTTTCCATAGAGAAAATTATCATTAGCAGCCCGGAGTCTGGATTTGTGCTCGGTTAGTGGCAAATAAACTTATCTGGCTTAAAGGCTCGTGCAGACCAGCGCGACACAAAGGCACCGCTTGTCGCGCGACGAGCGGTGCCTTTGTGTCGCGTCGCGTGTCGCGCCTGTTTGAAAGATCCTTTATACGGGTGTAGTATTATATTATCTGTGTACGGGTGTAATGTAAGCAGTTTATAACCGTATCACACACTTGTGCCTACCCACCCCCTCGGAAGACAGCGTATTATTAAATGAGTTTACTGTTGTTTTTATCCTTTGAAATATCCCAGTAATGCTAAGTCTTAGCCATGTCCGCTGGATGACGCGACGAGGATCCGCAGTGGTAGCCTGCGAAATTCAAATTTTCTTACGTTCTTTGCAGTTTGCAAGTCAGTGTCAGGTTGTATTGTATCTTGATCAAAATTTGATTAATAAATATGTATTTGACCATAACAAATAGATATGTATTTGAATCATTAATACATCTCTCTTAGTAAGTATTATTTGTTCTCAAATGTCATGATTTCATGAAAAGTCAATCAATGGAAGAGTAAAAAAAAGTGAGATGTATCCCATACCAGTAGGTAGGTACCAAACGCGTCACGCGGGTCAAGTTATAGTGAACGCACTGTAGACCATGACGATCAACTCGTCTGTTTACATCTTGTGTCATCATGTCATTTCTTTGTGTACCTACTAAGTATGGTTTTGATGTTTTGGTTGTTATGTAAGCGGGCACGCCCTTTACGCCTGGAGGCTTTTAATTAGATATGTAGTTCTGTTTACGTTTAGTTTTTATTTCTGCTTGAGTATAGTTCTCGATGTTTTTGGTTGGTATATTGGCGTGTGCTAGCTGACATATGGCCAATAATTTATCATTTAAATTATGTTTTGTGTTGCGTAATGTAAATTTTTTTGCATACTATTGTATAAAATTATTTTTTTCTAACTTGAACAGACAGCTGTGCTGCTGGGGAGTTTGTTGCGCCACTTCTTCTTCCCAGCGAAAGGCACTAGGAAGTGGTGAAGGGTGGGCGTTTTTGGGGGACTGTCTTATGTAATTTTGACGTTCGAAAAGTGCTGATTCTCAGCCTAATTTGAATAAATGACTTTTGAATTTTGAATTTTTGGCATTTTTGAAAGATGTTACAGGATGTGCTGCCCCAAATGTTCATTCTCCTGCTGGTTACCGTAGAGTACAGTAATACTATGAGACACCTGTGTAATATGCATGCTCAATCTAACACCATTTAACCACATTTGACCATTCTTCTTCTTCTTTTCGTGTGGTTAGTGACTAACCTGGTGTCTGAGTTTTAAAGCCGCCCATGGGCCTCTGACTTGGCTTCAAATGCCGTCGAGAAAATATATCTTTCAGGCATGACGGTTTCCTCACGATGTTTTCCTTCACCGTTTTTGAGGCAAGTGATAATTATACAATACGCACATGAATCCGAAAAGTCAGAAGTGCGTGCCTTGGGTTCGAACTCGAGACCTATGATTTGGCAGTCATGTCACGGTCACACCACTAGGCTATCACTGCTCTATCTGACCACTTACATGTCAATTAGTATCTTCAACCACGGCCTTTCATTTGATATTTCAGCAGTACCTAATCACGACGCATAGAGGATAAGCTAATTTCCGTCCAAATTGCTCATAAAACCGCAAGTCACAAATATCCTAACTAAACCACTCTCTCCTCAGATCCTGGTCGGTGTGGGCCTGTTCATGAACAGCCGCTACGACGTGAACGACCACGAGGAGCGCTGCAAGGCGGACAAGATAAATAACATGACCGTGTTGGGCGTCTTCTTCATCACCATCGTCAACGTATTCATCACGACGTTCAGCGTCGCTACGCAGACCGTCGCCACGCAGACCGACACCGGGGCCCGGGCCGACAATGTGCCGCAACAGGCAGGATAATCAACGATAATACTAACCAAAAAATCTAAGTTAAGGCCATATTACACGGTTCAACCTTATTAATTCACACATACACATGGCAAAAGTACTTTTAAATTCGAAACACCAACCATTTGGCGGGAACCACAAAATCATATCGATGACTGTTATTTTTGTAGTGTCAACGTAAAAGGCATTAACACAAAAAATCGAGCTAAATGGCACTACACAAATAGGTACTACTTGTGTTTATTGTCCAGTGCAACATTCACCCGACTCTTCAGTGCCTAAAAATATATCTGAACCCGATAAAAGAACCAAGCTCATCAGAAAATGAAACTGATTTTGAAGTAGTATCCAACGAACCATCATGTTTTTCACAAAACGAATTAGATGATCTTGTAAGAGATTTGAATCTTTCTAAACAAGGTTCAGAATAGTTAGCACCAAGGCTGAAAGAAAAAATTTGCTTTCTTCAGGTACTCAAGTTACTTTAATCGTGAAAAAGAAAAATAATTACAGAGTTATTTTTCCGACTAATTGCTGGTTCCCGATACGCCATTTTCCAAAGTCTACACATAAGAGGAGAGCTTTAGAACAAAGTTTTGTAGAACTAAATGCTTAATTAAATATTTAATCAATTTTTTCTTAGTACTTAAATACATGTTTTGAATATATCTGAAACTCAAAATCTAGAGCTGATAAAAAAATCTAATTATATATTTGAGCTTAGCATACCATAATGTAGTCAGCAACAGCAAAAAAAATCCCGGCAACAGATTCACTGTAAACAAGTAATTTATTCAAAAGTTCAAATAATTTTATTTTGAGTAGTTTTTCCATAATATATTATCTAAACGCCCAAAGGTCTGCTCATGATATTTTACGTGCTCGTTTCCGTTATAAATTATCGTGAATTTCACTAAATTAATAATAAAAACTTGATAAATAAAAACTAAATAACTTTACTAAATACCGTGTATATTAGCCACGCCACCAACGAGTTCGGCCCGGCCGCCGGCGGCCAGCCGGTTCATAATGCTCAAGTATCGTCTTTGACTGGACTGTTGACTAACAAAAAAAGATAAGGTTCTTATGTGATCTTTTTCGTTTCCTCATACAATTCCAATCCTGTATGTTTTCTTCGCAAGAGTAGTGTAAACCAAGTTCCTAGACTGATTGTGCCAGACTTATTCTTGAAAACTGGCTTTTTCCTGTTGCGCTTGCGCACTTATTAAACTTAAATATCATAAGTACCTATTCCCGAAAGACTGATTTAAGTTTAGTGATTTTATTATGATTTTTATAAGGCGAATTTATAAGAGAGTGTTACCAATATTTTTATATTAATTTATCGCATGTAGGAATATAGTGATAAGTACATATTTATTTGTTTTAAAAATATAATATAAGTTACTGATATTAGTTATTTTATTCATCCATTATTTCCATCCATGCTTACGGCAATATCAATTTGGATGAATCAAACCAAATCGTGTGAAAATGTCACCATTCACACCTTTCATTTCGCGTAGGTATTTAATTTCCCTTTTCGTGTTCAATTCGAGAAATTAGAACCGGTCACCGTATTTATCAAATTATGGCAAAGCACGTCATAGAAAAATAAGCTTCTGACGAAATTTTGCAAAGTTCAGTTATAATAATGTGGATGATATAATATTTGCACTTCGTGCGATCATCATCAGCCTCATATTGTCATGTCCGTGACTACCGCAGGACCACCAACGCCAATCGCTTCCATATTTAGTAAATAATTAGTACCCAATTGGTACTAATTAGTGCTCGAACGACAACATTGGTACCTTAGTAGTTTTCGAGAAACTCGACTTTGAAGGCGGTCCGGCGGTAGTCACGCTCCCTTCAGCAGGACCACCATGAGCGCAGAAAAACGGGGCATGCTGCAGCTATTCTAAGTATACCAATAATTAGTACCCATAAATGTGATTAATTGCGTTAAAAAAACAGAACTTTTAAGAACCCCGTTCAGTCCGTGTAGCAAAAAAAAGTGTTTTCTTAATTGCAAAATAATTGGGCAAACGTCATCTAAACTATTCCTTTCAAGCTGATAGCATTAGTAGGTAGTTCTTGAGATATCCAACTGTGACAGAAAGACGGACAGACAGACTGAGTTGCACCATAAGGGTTATTTTGTACCATGTTGGTACGGAACCCTATTATTATAGATATTGAACTGTTGTTATTACTATTCCGACATCCATTAATTGATGTGCACGAGTGTACATCCCCTGAACAGCTCAATACCATTGACAACTTAAGTTGGTCGGGTTTTACGCTGAGATTTAGTAAGCTAATTTCTCTTAAAATACAACACTTAGGAATCTGAATATTTGGTCGCTACAACTTCTTTAGCACAAATTTTTGTATAAATCCCAAATTTATACAAAAATTAGGGAAATCTTGAAATGAAAATTTGTGACTACCGCCACCTCACACAATGGCATGGTATATCTCGTAAACTACTGAAGAACTAATTTTGAATTTTGGGCACTAATTTTCTATGTAGGTTTGAGGAAAGCGACAAGCTCTTCAAACTTGAATCAACATTCAAAGTCGTGGTCCTGCTGAACGAGCGCACGAAAGTTATCATCGTTGATTTCTCGGTAAATATAAATGTTTCAGTTGTTTTTTTAACGCAATGAATCACATTTAACCCTTGGTATGCCGGAACGTGGATCCACGCGAGACACAATGGTTTTTTAATTGTTTCTGTAATTACGGCATTCGATACTAATTATTTGTATACTTAGAATAGCTGCAGCATGCCCCCTTTTTCTGCGCTCATGGTGGTCCTGCTGAAGGGAGCGTGACTACCGCCGGACCACCTTCAAAGTAGTCTCTCGAAAACTACGAAGGTACCAATTTTGTCGTTCGAGCACTAATTAGTACCAATTAGGTACTAATTATTTACTAAATATGGAAGCGATTGGCGTTGGTGGTCCTGCGGTAGTCACGGACATCATATTGTGTCGTTCTTTAACTCGCGTCTATTTTCTTTATGTGGAATTGTCGAAATAAAACACAAATTCAGAATCCAAAATGTATTGAATACAAAACAATCTAATAAAATTGTCAGATGGCAATTTCAAAATATTCTATTTTAATAATAGTTAATATTAAGAGGAAACATTTGGCCGTCGGTCGCGCGGCGAGGCGGCGAGGCGCCGATCGTATCCCTATATATTACATGAGAACTGCGCGCGCCTGGAGGGGCCTCATCACAAATAAACTAACCTAAATTACATACACATATAAAATACGCAGAGTCGAGTAACCGCTCTATACTTATCGCATAACCGTTCTATACATTCGCATAACCGCTGCTATTCGCCAATTACTCAACCCGAACGCTCGCCGATTTTATAATTGTAATACTAAAATCAATCAATTTCTATTACATGTTTAACATCGTACAAACTCATATTGCCATAGTTGCAGCACGTCGACGTGGCGTCTTCCGTATTGCAGATACGTTTTATAACACATCTCTTAGTTTTGTGACTATCGTGGCGACATGAGGAGGCTCTCATTCATATTTGCGACACTACTGCGAGAGACCAGCGAAATTATAGTTATTTGATTTCTCAGCTAGTTCGTCGTCGCAAGCAGTAGCGGATCCACGCTGGCTCCTCATTCTAATATCACAAGATGTTACACCAATGTATATAAATCTGCGTCCCAAAATATATATAGGAAAAAATTGATTAAAAATAATATAAAAAATCGATATACAGGAACATATTGTTGGAAATAAGAAAAAAACTACAGTTTCCTATAAACAGTCACCCTAGTTTTAAGCTTTGAATATAGTGATTTTAGAAACACCGTTAATTTAGTTGTTACCAATCTGACGACGTATTATTTTTATTTTATTGAATCGTTTCTAAATGCTGTGATTGATAGTCGAGCTGCCCTTATGCTAGATACATCAATAATCTTATAATTGAATTAGATATGAATACCTTAAAACATCTTGAATAGCACCGTGACACGTGGCACAGTGCAATTTTTTAGATATTAATTTCTAGATGACTAAACATTTAGTTTATAATAAGTAAACATTACATGTAAGTGGGCAGACGACAACTGTAACTTCTCCGATTTCACAACAATAGCAAGCACTAAACGAACGATGTTTCGTTATTATTTCGACATAATTTGGATTACATCTAATGGAGTAAAGAAAGTTTACACGTCCCGTAAGGGACAAAGGGATCATCTATTCCTATTCTAATTACTTTGGAAGGGTACTTTAGATAGGGTGAACTACATATTAAATGTCTGCGTTATGTAAACGGGTCCCGAGTCTGTTTCGCAACAAGATGACGATATCTATGGTCTAATTCAAATAAAGAATTACATGAACAACTTTTACATTTGATTTAAATTCGAGACACGAAAGTGATTAATAAATAAGAATCACGGAAGGCAGAGGCAGTAAGTCCAATAAATGCATAGTTTAAACTCAGATGAACAAAATTTTGTGATCCATAGTTATCCGAATACAGAAAAAAAATTAAAAAAATGGGTATTGAACATTTCAGAGCAGCAATAAATGGAGTGTTAGTTAAAACAGTAGAAGATCGTAAGACGAGTCAATATTTTGGTGATGGGTACGTTATGTTAAGATTTCGAACAAGCAATTAACAGCTCCATTAGACTACTTCACGGTGAAGACAAAGTGTAGCGAATGAGGAATGATAGTAGCATCGTCGAGTCGCGAAACAGTCCCGCATGGTGACGTGGCGTGACGTGACGTGAGGTGACGTGCATGATGTCTAGATGGCGTCAATGTCGACGTCAACGTCGTCGTCATCCTGCGGCTTGGGCTTGGCGGGCGCAGCAGACACCGCCTTGATGGGCGTCGCCTTCGCGCGGTCATCGTACTCGATCTGAAAAGATGGCACCGGTTAGTTTTTTTTTTTCGGTAATGGAAAAACATCGTGAGGAAACTTGGGAGTTACCCCGCGTCCTATCTAAAAGCGATCGTCGCGCGAATACTCCATCGTTCGAACTTTTTGTTCGGTGAACCTGAATGCGTGATGGCGCCGATAGAGGGCGCTATCTGGTTTTCCGAACAAAAAGTGACATAATGCACGCAACCGATCGTGCGCGACGATAAGTCTTTGTCAAATAAAGTGGCCCGGTACCTCGATGTCGTGCTCGGAGTCGTCCCCGTCGCTGGAGTCCTCCTCGGCGTGCTGCAGCCACTCCAGGAAGGGCGCGGCGCGACGTCGCACGTCGGCGATGAGCTCCTTGCTGGCGTACTTGCGCGACGGCTTGGCCGACCACTCCAGGATCGCCTTCTCCTCTACGATGTCTTCGTCGTACAGCAGCTGGAAAATATTATCACTACTGTTTAGCAAAGACAGCACACGTGGGACATGACGTGATCTACTCGAGCAACATGAAGAGGGTCGGCCCTCACCGGAGGACCGTACTCGAATCGCCAACAAGCACAAAACGCATCTGCTAATGAGTTGAGAAGCCGATTAGAAAATTAAAAATTAAAAAAGGAGTGTTCAGTGAGAGAAGAATGTATTGTATATGTCGACAGCGATCCAGACTCGGCCCAGATCTCTGACGACTAGCAAAATTAAAGTAGTGTTTAGTCACAGAAGAAGTTTTCAAATGAAAATGTTGGGTTTTTCTTTTGGTTAAGACATTCATTTATTCACCAAATAATAATAAACCAGTTTATCAATTTTAAATTTATCATCAGTCTTTACACATAAAACCATTCAAACGCGAGCTTAGTATCTTTTATTAATTTAAACATGCGTTATCGCTTGGTTCTAAGATTGTATCTAGTTTATTTTTTATTGCGTAATGGGTCTACTCTTGACCTCAATCTCGCCTGATAGAAAGCGCTGGATGAAGTCTACGGTGGAGCGAGCGTGCCCAGAAGATGCCTGTTCAGTTTTTGATTTGAAGGCAGACGGACTATATGTGTATAGACGCAGAGAGTTCCACACTTGCTGCCGTGCGCAAAATAAATGTGGAAGTGAAGCGTCGAGCACGATTAGTCGGTATATTAACAAAGTGCGGATGGTTCCCTGCAGTACGTCTAGTATTCGAGGATGACGGAGCTCCAGCGCACACTTTCTGAAGAGTGGGGTAGGGAAGCAGAGTCATGTCCTTCTCTGAAGGATAAATCGGAAATGAAATTATCCGACAAAAAATAAAAATAAGCCGTCGCGGGACGCCTGGCACGTGTGAAACATCGAAATTATACAGGTAATATGCATAAACGTATATTTTACGACAGGAATAGTTACTTGTGCAACAAGAGAGCAAAGTTGGTTTTTGCTGCGAGTGTAGATTTTAAATCCAGAGTAAGCGAAGGATTCTATAATTGAATCACGAGCGTAGCGAGTGATTGTAGGTTAGAATCTTGAGGGTAACGAGAGATTCAAGGGCACGAGATGCAAATAACTTTGATCTCGTGTAACACATACAATTTTTCACCTCAGCAGCGAGAACATAATATACCTAAAGGTAAAATTTCAAGATGAACTTCGCATTTTTTTCTCTTCTTCTTTCTTCAACATTTTCAATAATTGACAAAAAAAAAAAAAAAATACGATTATTTTGAAAAAAGAAAAAAAAAACCGAGTTCGTTCGGAAGACCAGTCAGGAACGAAGTTCCTACTCACGTATGATTTAAAACAGAACAAAATTTTGGTTTTATTTTTTGACTTCACTATCGACTTAAGCAACCTTCAAAAACTATGTAAACGATACTTATAATGAAAAATTTGAAACTTTTCGCAGCCGTCATCTTGGATTTACATTTCGATCTTACGATCGGTTTTAGAACCCTCGAAAATTATGAAAACAACACCCATGATGAAAAATGTGAAAATTTTCGCAGTCGCCATCTTGGATTTTCATTTTGATCTCAATATTGGATTTTCATTTTGATCTCACTATTGGCTTTAGTACCCTTGAAAACCATGAAAACGATATCCATGATGAAAAATTTGAAAATTTTCAGAGCCGCCATCTTGGATTTACATTTTGAGCAAATTCACACTTTCTTTCTTGCCAGCCTGTAACTTGTTTGGTGACTGAAATTTTTTACTAACAATATACCTATATTCCGAATTCAAATCACTTTTAATCCCTAGGGATTAAAAAGCTATTTTAGTCCCTGTTTACGAAGAATAAACCAGCTCTTTTTGAATAGATGTGATAAAAATAAGTATGGCGACTGTTAGATGGACCGATGACCTTAAGAAGGTGGTTGGGACAGGACGTGGTCTGACCTTGAGTATGGCCGGCACCTTGGGCAGCAGCGCGGCGTGGTGCGCGCACAGCGCCGTGAGCGCGTGCAGCACGGCGCGCTGGGCGCGCGTGTCGGCGTGTGTACAGCGCAGCAGCAGGATGTACAGGACGTGGTCTGACCTTGAGTATGGCCGGCACCTTGGGCAGCAGCGCGGCGTGGTGCGCGCACAGCGCCGTGAGCGCGTGCAGCACGGCGCGCTGGGCGCGCGTGTCGGCGTGTGTACAGCGCAGCAGCAGGATGTACAGGACGTGGTCTGACCTTGAGTATGGCCGGCACCTTGGGCAGCAGCGCGGCGTGGTGCGCGCACAGCGCCGTGAGCGCGTGCAGCACGGCGCGCTGGGCGCGCGTGTCGGCGTGTGTACAGCGCAGCAGCAGGATGTACAGGACGTGGTCTGACCTTGAGTATGGCCGGCACCTTGGGCAGCAGCGCGGCGTGGTGCGCGCACAGCGCCGTGAGCGCGTGCAGCACGGCGCGCTGGGCGCGCGTGTCGGCGTGTGTACAGCGCAGCAGCAGGATGTACAGGACGTGGTCTGACCTTGAGTATGGCCGGCACCTTGGGCAGCAGCGCGGCGTGGTGCGCGCACAGCGCCGTGAGCGCGTGCAGCACGGCGCGCTGGGCGCGCGTGTCGGCGTGTGTACAGCGCAGCAGCAGGATGTACAGGACGTGGTCTGACCTTGAGTATGGCCGGCACCTTGGGCAGCAGCGCGGCGTGGTGCGCGCACAGCGCCGTGAGCGCGTGCAGCACGGCGCGCTGGGCGCGCGTGTCGGCGTGTGTACAGCGCAGCAGCAGGATGTACAGGACGTGGTCTGACCTTGAGTATGGCCGGCACCTTGGGCAGCAGCGCGGCGTGGTGCGCGCACAGCGCCGTGAGCGCGTGCAGCACGGCGCGCTGGGCGCGCGTGTCGGCGTGTGTACAGCGCAGCAGCAGGATGTACAGGACGTGGTCTGACCTTGAGTATGGCCGGCACCTTGGGCAGCAGCGCGGCGTGGTGCGCGCACAGCGCCGTGAGCGCGTGCAGCACGGCGCGCTGGGCGCGCGTGTCGGCGTGTGTACAGCGCAGCAGCAGGATGTACAGGACGTGGTCTGACCTTGAGTATGGCCGGCACCTTGGGCAGCAGCGCGGCGTGGTGCGCGCACAGCGCCGTGAGCGCGTGCAGCACGGCGCGCTGGGCGCGCGTGTCGGCGTGTGTACAGCGCAGCAGCAGGATGTACAGGACGTGGTCTGACCTTGAGTATGGCCGGCACCTTGGGCAGCAGCGCGGCGTGGTGCGCGCACAGCGCCGTGAGCGCGTGCAGCACGGCGCGCTGGGCGCGCGTGTCGGCGTGTGTACAGCGCAGCAGCAGGATGTACAGGACGTGGTCTGACCTTGAGTATGGCCGGCACCTTGGGCAGCAGCGCGGCGTGGTGCGCGCACAGCGCCGTGAGCGCGTGCAGCACGGCGCGCTGGGCGCGCGTGTCGGCGTGTGTACAGCGCAGCAGCAGGATGTACAGGACGTGGTCTGACCTTGAGTATGGCCGGCACCTTGGGCAGCAGCGCGGCGTGGTGCGCGCACAGCGCCGTGAGCGCGTGCAGCACGGCGCGCTGGGCGCGCGTGTCGGCGTGTGTACAGCGCAGCAGCAGGATGTACAGGACGTGGTCTGACCTTGAGTATGGCCGGCACCTTGGGCAGCAGCGCGGCGTGGTGCGCGCACAGCGCCGTGAGCGCGTGCAGCACGGCGCGCTGGGCGCGCGTGTCGGCGTGTGTACAGCGCAGCAGCAGGATGTACAGGACGTGGTCTGACCTTGAGTATGGCCGGCACCTTGGGCAGCAGCGCGGCGTGGTGCGCGCACAGCGCCGTGAGCGCGTGCAGCACGGCGCGCTGGGCGCGCGTGTCGGCGTGTGTACAGCGCAGCAGCAGGATGTACAGGACGTGGTCTGACCTTGAGTATGGCCGGCACCTTGGGCAGCAGCGCGGCGTGGTGCGCGCACAGCGCCGTGAGCGCGTGCAGCACGGCGCGCTGGGCGCGCGTGTCGGCGTGTGTACAGCGCAGCAGCAGGATGTACAGGACGTGGTCTGACCTTGAGTATGGCCGGCACCTTGGGCAGCAGCGCGGCGTGGTGCGCGCACAGCGCCGTGAGCGCGTGCAGCACGGCGCGCTGGGCGCGCGTGTCGGCGTGTGTACAGCGCAGCAGCAGGATGTACAGGACGTGGTCTGACCTTGAGTATGGCCGGCACCTTGGGCAGCAGCGCGGCGTGGTGCGCGCACAGCGCCGTGAGCGCGTGCAGCACGGCGCGCTGGGCGCGCGTGTCGGCGTGTGTACAGCGCAGCAGCAGGATGTACAGGACGTGGTCTGACCTTGAGTATGGCCGGCACCTTGGGCAGCAGCGCGGCGTGGTGCGCGCACAGCGCCGTGAGCGCGTGCAGCACGGCGCGCTGGGCGCGCGTGTCGGCGTGTGTACAGCGCAGCAGCAGGATGTACAGGACGTGGTCTGACCTTGAGTATGGCCGGCACCTTGGGCAGCAGCGCGGCGTGGTGCGCGCACAGCGCCGTGAGCGCGTGCAGCACGGCGCGCTGGGCGCGCGTGTCGGCGTGTGTACAGCGCAGCAGCAGGATGTACAGGACGTGGTCTGACCTTGAGTATGGCCGGCACCTTGGGCAGCAGCGCGGCGTGGTGCGCGCACAGCGCCGTGAGCGCGTGCAGCACGGCGCGCTGGGCGCGCGTGTCGGCGTGTGTACAGCGCAGCAGCAGCGCGCGGTGCTTGCGCACGTCGGCCGCCAGCGACGCCGGCCGCACCAGCACCTCCAGCATCACCAGCGGCGCCTTGGACCTCACCTCCAGCCTGCGGCCCAAGGGCACTTGTACACGACTAGTTCGGACTGATCACGATGGGCATGGACAAGTCACGACCGACTTCACACCAAAAATTGGGAAGAATTATTAAAAGCAGCTGGAAAGCAGACTTAATTACGAAAAAATACAATTTATCTCGTTGGCCCCATAATCAAATAATTTAATTGCAATTACGTTTCCTTCCCCAGTTAATAGAATGGGACCGTGTATATGCGTCACCTGTCGGCCTCGTGCAGTATCTCGGTGACGGCGCGGTTGGTGTCGACGTCCCCGGAGCTGGCGCGCTGCTTGAGGTACGCATAGAACAGGTCCATGCGCTGCTTCTCGTTCTTCTCGCTGTCCTCGGACACCGTCATACACTTAGCGCCCTCCGTCAAGTCTGTAACGCAACACAACATGTCATTAAACGCAAAGAACTATAAACCTAAAACGCCTGTATTCCTGTCTGTTTGTTTTGAACAAATAAATAATTTGTATTCTTAATAAGTTCATTTTTATGGAGCCCGCACATAAGTAATGTAAGTGTCGCTATTTTCCGTAGTAATAATATATTTTTTATCACATCTATTCAAAAAGAGCTAATTCGTTCTTCGTAAACAGGGACTAAAATAGCTTTTTAATCCCTAGGGATTAAAAGTGATTTGAATTTGGAATGTGGATATTGTTAGTAAAAGTTCCAATTACCAAAGAGATCAAACACGAACATTGTATGAACAACAGGCTGGCAAGAGAGAGAAAGTGTGAATTTGGTCAAAATTAAAATCCAAGATGGCGGCTTAGAAAATTTTCAAATTTTTTTTCTTTAGTGTCGTTTTCATGGTTTTCGAGGGTGCTAAAGCCGATAGTGAGGTCAAAATGTAAATCCAAGATGGCGGCTCTGAAGATTTTCAAATGTATCATCATGGGTATCGTTTTCACGGTTTTTAAGGGTGCTAAAGCCGATGGTGAGGTCAAAATGAAAATCTAAGATGGCGGATGCAAAAATGTTAAAATTTTTCGTCATGGGTATCGTTTTCATGGTTTTTAAGGGTGCTAAAGCCGATGGTGAGGTCAAAATGAAAATCCGAGATGGCGGCGGCAAAAAATTTCAAATGTTTCGTCATGGGTATCGCTTTCATGGTTTTTAAGGGTGCTAAAGCCGATGGTGAGGTCAAAATAAAAATCCAAGATGGCGGATGCAAAAAAAATCAAATTTTTCGTCATGGGTATCGTTTTCATGGTTTTTAAGGGTGCTAAAGCCGATAGTGAGGACAAAATGAAAATCCAAGACGGTGGCGGCGAAAAATTTAAAATTTTTCGTCATGGGTATCGTTTTCATGGTTTTTAAGGGTGCTAAAGCCGATGCTGAGGTCAAAATGAAAATCCAAGATGGCAGCTAAGAAAATTTTCAAGTTTTTCGTCATGGGTGTCGTTTTATAGTTTTCGAGGGTGCTAAAACCGATAGTGAGGTCAAAATGTAAATCCAAGATGGCAGCTGCGAATAATTTAAAAAAATTCATCATGGGTATCGTTTTCATAGTTTTCGAAGGTGCTTAAGTCTATAGTGAGGTCACAATGTAAATCCACGATGGTGGCAGTGATTTTTTTTTAATTTTACTGGTGAAGGAACTTTGTTCCTGACGGGGTCGGATCATACATGTTTTTTTTTCTCATAGAGGGTGATAAAAAGTAGAGTGTTCACCTCGGGAGCAACACTATTTTAAGCTCGAGTGGCGTACTTTGAATCCCTCGCTGCGCTCAGGATTCTACTTTAGAATCCCTCGCTACGCTCGGGATTCTACTCTAGAATCCTTCGCTCCGCTCTGGATTCAAAGAAACACTCTCGCCTTAAAAATAGTTCTTTGCTCCCTTGGTAAACAATCTACTATTTTATCACATCTATTCAAAAAGAGCTAATTCGTTCTTCGTAAACAGGGACTAAAATAGCTTTTTAATCCCTAGGGATTAAAAGTGATTTGAATTTGGAATGTGGATATTGTTAGTAAAAGTTCCAATTACCAAAGAGATCAAACACGAATATTGTATGAACAAGTAACAGGCTGGCAAGAGAGAGAAAGTGTGAATTTGGTCAAAATGAATATCCAAGATGGCGGCTTAGAAAATTTTATTTTTTTTTGTCTTTGGTGTCGTAGTTTTCGAGGGTGTTAAAGCCGATAGTGAGGTCAAAATGTAAATCCAAGATGGCGGCTCTGAAGATTTTCAAATTTATCATCATGGGTATCGTTTTCACGGTTTTTAAGGGTGCTAAAGCCGATGGTGAGGTCAAAATGAAAATCCAAGATGGCGGATGCAAAAATTTTAAAATTTTTCGTCATGGGTATCGTTTTCATGATTTTTAAGGGTGTTAAAGCCGATAGTGAGGTCAAAATGAAAATCCAAGATGGTGGCGGCGAAAAATTTAAAATTTTTCGTCATGGGTATCGTTTTCATGGTTTTTAAGGGTGCTAAAGCCGATGCTGAGGTCAAAATGAAAATCCAAGATGGCAGCTAAGAAAATTTTCAAGTTTTTCGTCATGGGTGTCGTTTTCATAGTTTTCGAGGGTGCTAAAACCGATAGTGAGGTCAAAATGTAAATCCAAGATGGCAGCTGCGAATAATTTAAAAAAATTCATCATGGGTATCGTTTTCATAGTTTTCGAAGGTGCTTAAGTCTATAGTGAGGTCACAATGTAAATCCACGATGGTGGCAGTGATTTTTTTAAAATTTTACTTGCGAAGGAACTTTGTTCCTGACGGGGGTCGGATCATACACGTTTTTTTTTCTCATAGAGGGTGATAAAAAGTAGAGTGTTCACCTCGGGAGCAACACTATTTTAAGCTCGAGTGGCGTACTTTGAATCCCTCGCTGCGCTCAGGATTCTACTTTAGAATCCTTCGCTCCGCTCTGGATTCAAATAAACACTCTCGCCTTAAAAATAGTTCTTTGCTCCCTTGGTAAACAATCTACTATTTTATCACATCTATTCAAAAAGAGGTAGTTTATTTTTCGTAAACAGGGACTAAAATAGCTTTTTAATCCCTAGGGACTAAAAGTGATTTGAATTTGAAATGTGGATATTATTAGTAAGCCAACGTTCTCGCACGAACGTAATAAAATCGCGTCGGGATTTTATCACGCACTGGATTTTCTACTCTTGATGTGAAACCGAACGTTGAGAATCCAATGCACTGGGACGCAATCTCGTCCCAGCGCGTTGAAAAACACAGTGTTGGATTTTCAAGTCTCGGCGCTAAGCAGAACGTTGAAAATCAAGTGCACGAAAAAAAATCACCGCGATTTTATTACGTTCGTGAAAAAAGTCGGCTAAAAGTTCCAATCACCAAAGAGATCAATCACAAACATTGTATGAACAAGTAACAGGCTGGCAAGAGACAAAGTGGAAATTTTGTCAAAATGAAAATCCAAGATGGCGGCTGCGATAATTTTCAAAGTTTTCGTCATTGATGTCGTTTTCATAGTTTTCGAGGGTGCCAAAGCCGATAGTAAGGTCGAAATGAAAATCTTAAGATGGTGGATGCGAAAATTTACTTTCGGTCATGGGTGTCGTTTTCAGTTTTCGAGGGTGATAAAGCCGATAGTGAAGTTAAAATGTAAATCCAATATGGCGGCTGCAAAAAATTTATTTTTGTTTTACATTATACGTGATAAGGAACTTTGTTCCTGACGGGGGTCGCACCGCACACGTATTTTTCTCATAGAGGGTGATAAAAAAGTAGAGTGTTCACCTCGGGAGCAACACTATTTTAAGCTCGAGTGACGTACTTTGAATCCCTCGCTCCGCTTTTGGCAAACAATCTACTATAATTCTTTGGTCAGGGTCACACTGGTGCCCATTCGATGCCCGATGAAGTCGTGCATACCTTGCATGCGCGCGCGCACGGCTGCCTCGCTGACGTCGACGGTCCAGCAGCCGTCGTCGTCGTCGTCAGCGGACTTGTCCTTCTCCTTCTTGCTGCTCTTGGGGTTGGGCGTCGTGGGCGTCACGGGAGCTTCGCCCTCCTGTGTTAAATGTTCACGTTTATATCGGCTTTCAACTAACTATGGACTTTGATTTAATGTAAGCCCATTGTCGACTAAGTCTTTATTGCAGGAATCTACGTTTGCAAAACAATAGATTAAAAATATATAATTACAAAAGAAATCATCTGATAGCTAAAATGTCGGCTTGTTTATCGTTTTAAAGACGAAAAAAGATAATTAACGTTTAAAAAACCACGTCTATCTCAGAGGTTGAGTATCAGCAACTACAGGGAGTTGCAACGTAAACTAAACTGTATGTGTAGGCATAGTTTGAGTTCGCACCTTCGCGTCATCATGGCCGTCGTGGTTCCCGTTGGCGGCGCCGGGCCCGGAGCGCTTGGAGCGCTTGCCGCGACTACCCTCCGTCACCGAAGAGCCCTGTAACATCATGGTGTTACTCAACTTTTCAAAGGACTGGGGAAAGGGAAGAGAAGTACGTGGAGTTCGCCGAGTCCAAACATCAGTCAGCATGTACTTACCGCCCCACTTGCAACCTGTACAATTAAATAATAATTTGATGAGATAAAACGTATCAGGCTTTTAGTATATTTTCACATGCACATGATCCAGCAAGCTTTTGATCTGAAACCATGTTTTCTAGACCAAGAAAGTATGGTTCCCAATCTGATAATAGTGACTGCCGATTTGCGATCACAACTTATGGATGTAGGAGTGACGGCAGCGTAGGGTGGGTGTAAACTGGGGGCAAACAAATGCTAATTTACAAACGTTGTAATCATTTTGGTGAGTTTTTGACAGATTTTTCATACAAAGACTGTCAAAAACTCGCAAAGTTTGTAATTAGTAGACCAAGGCCCCTGAATACCATTTCCCGTAATTAAAAACATTCAAATTCTAGTCGACATCGATGATCAATGTCAAGTCAAAACTTGTCAAAAATGTAGGGAAATTAAAGGTATAGCAATACAAGGATCTTTTTACGCGTGGACTATATCGGAAGTATGACTTTCTTGTTTTTTTGCAACACAATTCGACAAAACAATGTACTAAAGTTTAAAATACGGGAATTGCCCCTCAGATGTGTCGTGTGTCATTACCTGCTGATAGGCCTGCAAGCTGGGGTCGAGCGCGGGCGGGTTCTTGAGGATGAAGGTGTTGAGCTTGTGGTTGAAGTCCAACACGCCGTGGTAGCCGCACGCCTTGCAGCCCTGCGAGATGGTGTTGCGCTTCGTCGACACGATCAGCTCCGTCTCCGGGTTGTCGCACTCGGGACACAGCACGAACTTGCGGATGAACCTGGCACGCAGGGGGACTTTATGTGCTGCTGGGAGTTTGTTGCGGCACTTGTTCTTCCCAGCTAAAGCACTAGGAAGTGGTGCAGGGTGGGCGTTTCGGGGGACTGTCTTAATTTTGACGTTCGAAAAGTGCTGAGTCTCAGCCTAGTTTGAATAAATGACTTCCTATTTTGATTTATTAACATTACTTTTAAATACAACAGCGAGACCCGGAAAATCTTTAAATATTTGTTCCTTGCGGGAATCATACTCCCAACTTAACTGCCAATTATTCGACATTATGTATATTATGTACTTCTAATAATCAATAAATGTCATTATTTAAATTAGTCTTGTACAAAAAAAGAAGCACAGGCACTCCGGGAGTGCCGACAAAAGTGAAAACTTCGGCATCACAGTAATCAACGCGTTGATGTCTTTTTAATGGTCAAAAGCTGGTGTCGTCAGTGTCGCGAAATCAATGGTTTAATCCCACCTCAAAAATGCCCAACGCGCCTAAAGAAGTTTTCACTTCAAAATCTTGTAAAAATTGTTATGTTAAAAAGGAAAGTGTTACAAGAACAAAAGAATTAGCAGCATCTCATAAGCTTGCAGCTACGGCGCCATCTCCACGGGCAAAAAATCGCGGTGATAGTCTCGCCGAACCATCTAATTCAATAAAAACTCTATCGATTTCTACGCGGCGTTAATTTGAAGGCACAGCGTAACTATCGCCGCGATTTTCTAGTCTGGCTGTCGTTATACAGGGCGTCCCAAAATTATGGGACATGAAGGGAAAGTACCTTAAATATCGTAGATAGGGTATTTTGCTGAAAGAAGACTATGTTATTTTTAAAAGTTAGTAATTCTGCGTTCAAAGATTTTCAAAAAATTACTTGCCTCGTCCGGGAATCCAACTGACTTAAATGTAAAAAAAACACCCCTACTTTTATGATGCCAATCGAAAAAATGGCCAAAAAATAATAACTCTTCTTAAGTAACATAGTATTTTAAAAGAAAGGAACATGTTGATTTTCTTATCATTTTATGGTGAATACTCGATATGATATGGCACAATTCTGTTTGTAACTCGCCCACGTTTTCGTATCGCTTTTTGTATAGCATATCTTTCACGTATCCCCAAAAGAAGAAATCTAATGGTGTAAGGTCCGGGGATCTGGCCGGCCATCTAATCGGTCCATTCGTACCAATCCTATGCTATAAAGTATTTTATGATAATATCGCTACTTTTCGAACGTCGTCGTCGGCAATCAATAACTTTCTTGAAATTTGACTCAAACATTTTACGTTGTTCGTTTCTTTTAAAATACTATGTTACATAATAAGAGTTATTCGTTTTTGGCCATTCTTTCTGTTGGCATCATAAAAGTAGGGGTGTTTTTTTTTTACATTTAAGTCGGTTCGATTCCCAGACGAGGCAAGTAATTTTTTGAAAATCTTTGAATGCAGAATTACTAACTTTAAAAAATAACAAAGTCTTCTTTCAGCAAAATACCCTATCTACGATATTTAAGGTACTTTCCCTTCATGTCCCATAATTTTGGGACGCCCTGTATACCTAGTTATTGACCGGACGAATGTTGAAACAATGTAGCGCAACTTTTGTTTTCTATAAATTTCGGGCCCCGGACGCTCCACTCTCGATAGGCCAGTAGTACTAGATTTAGTAGTAATTTACCCATCCAGCAGGTCTTGCAGTTTGGCAGAGTCGTGGCTGCCGTTGACGATGAACCGCTCGTTCTTGAAGTCGAACTGCGTCTGCGCGCCCAACTCGCAACCAAAGTACTTCGTAGGATCTGCAAGTGTACCGAATACTCTCTCAGTCAGGGTCATTTATATTTACGCCGAATCTTGTTCATTAATCTTCAAGGGCCCAAGATTTTTAATAGGTACTTAGCGCTACTTCGCACCTCAAATGGCTTACAACAGTATACCCTCACTGTTGCTTTAAACGTTTTACTTTTTGCGGGATTGATAAAACTAAAAACGAAAAAAAATTAAGAAGAAGCAGAATATAATTATAGTTGTACTTACAAGTGGGAGGTCTCCCAATCGCCTTAGCCACTTCAGGCATGTTGACGATGACGGTCTTAATGCCGTTGCCTTTGCCTTCGACCTTGGCACAGATGCGCGGCATCTTGTACCGGTAGAAGGCATCCGCAACGTTGCGGTTCACGTTCACCGAACCCATGGCGGCGGCTGGCGAAGCGAGCTGCGACGAGAATGGCCGGCAATGTGCCTGCTGGAACAGATAAGAAAATTACTGTACTATCTGGTAAAACGCCAAAAAGAGTAGTAAGAAGTCTTGGTTCAATGAGTCCTTATTTAATTCGCTAATGCTTGTGGTTATGTATCCGAAGGTCGTCCATATCAAGAATGGTCGGTCACTAGGTCCGTACTTTTGTTTCCTACATCCAGCGGAATCTGGCGACCTTCATTCAACAGGTCATCGGTCCACTAAACGGTCGCCACTCCAGAACTTTTCGGCACAATCGGCCATCCGTTCTATGAGCCCAATGTGATCCACAGCCACTTAAGTCTGGCAATTCTTCGGACTACGTCGGTTACCTTGGTTCTCCTGCGAATCTCCTTATTTTAGATTCAATCACGCAGGAAAACTAGTTTATTTAAAACGACCACAGCATCGCTTTACATCTGGTGGGATAGAAACAAGGGACTTGATTTCTGAAAGTAGTAACTAGATAGTCAAAAAAACTTACCGGAATTAACTAAAGCGGTCCTGTATCAGTGTGTAGTATATGCGTGTGTTGTGTGTAGTGTGTGGCGTGTGAGTGGCGTGTCTAGGGTCGTGGTGCGGGGCGGGAGGCGGCGTCAGTCAGCGGGGCGGCATGCGCGCGGGCCGCCGTGCGCGCCAGTCACGTCTGCCGCAGAGGCAGCAGCTTGCGGTGCCTGTTACTGCAAAATTTTGACGGTCTGCAAACAGAGCGGCGGTGATATGCTGACTTACTACTACACGTTACTCTCCACTTATGTCTTGCCAGATTACGACAGCTTCTTTGATGAGGCCATCCATCCCATTAAAATTCCTCAAGCGGCGACACTTTTAAATGAACGCTCATCACATCAGACAGCATCCACCTACCATCTTAGTTCATGTAATACAAGACTGTCTTAACATCTGTCCCACCATTTTGAATTCATCTTCCAAACGAGGAACTGTTCATTTCAGAGTTTCATTCACAAATGATTTTAATGTTTACTGGCTGGAGAGTGTTCCAAATTGTTCGAGCTTCCACGCAATTAATTAGAAATCGCAATAAGAAGGGATAAAAATTTCTATAATCGTTCTTGTAGAATTTCGAAGAAAGGTTTTTAAAGTTAATTTTGTTTAATTCAACTTTCCAGTTTGGATTATCATAAAGAGTTTTCTACAACGATTTCGAGAAATGAGATAATCCTCTTTTAGCGTCAAAACTTTGAGAACTGAAATATTGACTTTCATCCGGAGTCTGATTTGAGTAAACTTTGAATATTAGCGATCTGATTAAACGGGAACTGTGGAATTTGTGAATGAATATTTGCGTTATTCCGATAGGTTGGTTTGCAATTTCGCTAATACAGAAGATTGTGAGAGATGAATAAATAAACTCATCACTCAACTCTGAATTGGAACGTAATTACAAGCTTACTTTGGAGTTCAAAGCCTGATCAATACTTTGTCAAACCATTCTCTCTGACTTTCTGAAGGTAAGGTCTAAAGGTACCTGGATAAAAAATCGTATATACGATTTTATGAGAGACAATATTAATTCATTGATGTCATGGTTTATTACGGTAATCTACCTATCTACCTATTCATAAGCCAGTTAGTTGCTAGATTGCGAGATCTTTCAGTAGTTCTTTCCGTAAGAAATGTCACGAATTTGTGCGACGCCAGACTGTTTGTGGATGCTATTAATTTGAAGTGCTATACATTTGATCGCGGCTATTATACTCAGAAGATCTAGAAGGCAATTTTATTCAAGAGTCCGCTTGACCCTTTTTTAGAAGTGGCCACACTGAGGGCAATCCCTCGCGGCATGACTACGCGCGTCGATTGTTTTAGCCCAGGTTCACACGGACCATTTTTTTTCGCACACTGGATTTTCAACGCTCTGCTTAGCGCCAAGAGTTGAAAATTGAAGTGTTTTTGGATTTTCAACGCTCGGCTCAACACCGACAGTTGAAAATCCAGTGCGCGATAAAATCCCGCCGCGATATTTTTACGTCCGTGCGAACGTGGGCTTAGTGATTAAGTAATCACGTGACTGCTCGCGCCAGTTTGTACAATCTAGTTGGCACAATCGGCGCGAGAGAAGATAGGATACAGTCAGCGTCAAAAGATAAATGCGAAGGTGTTCTTCCTTCTTCCATGCAACAATAAAGCAACGAGCCTACCTGATTTTTTGCATATAGTTGATTTTTACCCTGGATAAATGCAAAGGTCTTGCAGGTTGGACCTCAGAGGCGAAGCCATGGGTAAAAGCTAGTTGCGTTAAAGATTAGTTACACTGCTAAAAGCGAGTGGCACTTCCTGGCCGCGCCACAGTCGAATTTTGAATCGGGGTTAATAAGAATAAATGTACATAATATGTTCATTATTGTACATAATAATAAAAAAATTGTACTATCAAGATTCGCGAGAAATTTAACAAAATAGGTGGCGCGGCTAGGAACCATACTTTCTGGCCGCGCCACCGCGTACACTGCAATAAATAGTCTAATAATGTACAAACTCATTGCTAATCAATTGTACGTCTATTGTTCGTTCTACTGGTAATGAAAAATACTGTAAAAAGTCAATAACTATGATAAATATCGAAACATCTAAATCGGTTCTGCCAAAACGTCTGCATTTATGATTAATAGAAAAAAACAATACTTACAATAATATTATGTAGGTAGTTGCAAAAAATACTCAATACGTAGGTACCTACAAAAGCATTGTAGTTTCTTTTTTGCACATACCGGTACAATGCAGACGTTTTGGCAGAACCGATTTAGATGTTTCGACATTTATCATAGTTATTGATTTTTTACAGTATTTTTCATTACCAATAGAACGAACAATAGACGTACAATTGATTAGCAATGAGTTTGTACATTATTAGACTATTTATTGCAGTGTACGCGGTGGCGCGGCCAGAAAGTATGGTTCCTAGCCGCGCCACCTATTTTGTTAAATTTCTCGCGAATCTTGATAGTACAATTTTTTTTATTATTATGTACAATAATGAACATATTATGTACATTTATTCTTATTAACCTCTATTCAAAATTCGACTGGCGCGGTCAGGAAGTACCACATCTAAAAGGATCTTTTGGCGCTCGAATGACGTTGACAAACGTCGTTGGTAAACATTTCTGCATTGGTTGTAAAAAAGATGGCAGCATTAGTTCCGACTTTGGCCACGCGCCAAAAGAGTCTTGTAGCGCTTTAGTTTATAAGTTGTTCTGGTCTTTTTAGCCAGTCTGTTCATGTATACAGGTGACTGGATCTGGACCCGCTATAGCAAATCCGCATAAAGAGGAGATAATTTCCTAATTATTAGTCTAATAAACTTTAGTTTAAATATTTTATAGATTAGGAGATATTTAAATTTTTATTTACTTAGATTAAAATTTATTATTGAAACACCGCAGTCTAATTTATATTTTTTGAGCGTAATATCTTATTTTTTAACCCTATTTTGAGGGAAGTTCCGACGTATTTGAATCACAAATGTTTATGACTACCAACAAATAATGAAAAAATACTAAAATAATGAAAAAAAAAAAAAACTGAAGTTATGAATGCCTGAATGTCAAATTTTGGAAAAATCTCAATAAAATTGATATATCTCCTAAACTATTAAAAGTTTAGCTAGTGAATGTAAGGTCTAATAATTAGCAAATGACCTCCTCTATATGCGAATTTGCTATGGCGGGTCCAGATCCAGTCACCCTGTATATTATTGTTTTGACGCTGACTGTAAGTGTGCGTTGTTAGTCCATACCTGCGGGCAGTATATCTAGGTGTATGCGTCATGCACGCTCGACGGCTGCGGGCCGGTCTCCTGCTCGAGACACACCGACTACTCTCCTCGCACTGTACTGATGTGTCTGCAATACAATATTACAACTACGTTAATATTGATTGACGACAGACTAATACATTTACAACAATGGGCAATTAAACTTAATGGTTTGAACAAATTAGGGCATTGGGGTCAAAATATGTTAATCAGTAACCTAATCCTTGCTAAGTATCTCGTTATTTCGCAGGATTCTATATCGGCGGGATTTTGTCATTCAGAGATCGACTATTAGGATTTTTTTTATATTAGTGCCTACTGCTATTTATCTTCAACACTGTGAAAGGCAGCTAAAATCCGATTTGTAAACGCGTTCATTTACAAAGCCTGGCAAAAGTACGCGCACTTTTAGATATCCTGCGACACGAACAAGAGACGCAGAGAAAAATTACAATCATTGCGTCACTCCAAGCCATAAAAATCCTTTTATGTTTAAAATACGCGAGGTGAATTTAGAAGAATCGAGCCGCGAAGCGCAGAGTAAAATGGGAATAAAATTACGCGCATGAAGCGATTCGGGCACATTCAATAAGACATAGCTGTTACTTCTCTCTTTATGATAGGTCCTGAATGTTGCTGAAATTGTGTAGTGAAGGGCTTTATGTAGCCTACGTTAGTTTGGAATAGGAAACCTTTTATATCGAGTGGTTGTTACAACAAAGGGGCACTAAGGTCTAGTTTTATGTCCGATTAACATGAAGTTATTATACAAACAGCGGGAATATAAACGAGGGCCACAAGACTAAAATATTCTTGTGTTAGGGGTATCTCTTTGTCTACTTTACTTAGTTATTTTCCTTTATTTGTCCACCATCAGTCTTCAGAGTTCTGTGATGATGGTACTTAATCTGCACTTTCTGCAAATGTTCTTTTGAAGAGATTATCAGCACTCAAAAATAATTTCCACGTGAAATAATGTGGACAGTGGAAATGTTGTAAAGGTTGTACGTAACATGTTATTTAAAAAAAAAAATGTATTACTATCTATTTATACGTTGGCAAGGTACAGAATATATTGCGTAGTTCATGGTTACATGATTCACATTACTTATAACGATGTGGTTTCATTATACACATAGGTAGGTACCCCCAAGTAGTTGAAGTTCATACAAAAAGATAGATAGGTACACACGGCTACATATCAAGCTATTAATTTTCAGTATAAGCTGACCTCGTATTGTACGGAAATCCTCTATAATGCGAGATCAGCATAAGCTGGAAATGTATAGCTTGATGTGTAACCGTGTGTACTTTACGTTATTTTTTCTTCTGTAGTTAGAAAAACATTTACTACACTACACAGATAACAGCTAGCAATTACATTAGTTTTTACGCAAATGAATCAATTTATAATTTTATATTATGACTTTAATGTTTCATTAAGTATAATGCGAGTAAGTAGACAAACGTTGACATGTCCGATTACCGTTCAAAGTTATATAGATAAAAAAAATGCGATGACGTCAGGAGAGTGATAAACAAACTCACATTATTATGAGCTATCTCCATTCCCGGCCGTGGTCCGGCAAGCTAGAGGTACAAGGTGATCCTATTATAACTGCAATGTTGACACGACGCGAATTCAAAACAATACCCACACACTCACACAGAGATGTAACGTCCTTGGGATTGAGCATTCTTATTGGTGGTAAAGATCGTGTCACGCACACACGCATATAACGCTAGGCAGTTTTTAGAATTTTGGGCATTGTGTGTGTATAGTGCGCGCCACGGGCCACGAAAGAAGGCCCTTTGACGCCTATGCCATTGCATCACATTGAATTAAAAAAATGTAGTTTCACAAATTTTCAATTTTCACTGTACATTGGTGTTGAACTAGCTCGACATTACGGCTGCGTGTGGTGTCACAGAGAAATGTACGCAGTTGCAGAATGTTATTGAATACAATTGTGTGCGGTCACGGCAATCGCTCGCCAATCATTCTCGATTCGACACGGTTGCTCGCTCGACCCATCGTGTTGTATGTTTAATGTGGTTTCGGATGTGGCCACTTTATTGCTACAATGTGATAAGCATGCTGATATTGAATTTTTCACGCGGCATTGAATTCTACCTTTACATAGGTAGAAAGAAAAATTTAAGCAAACCACTTCTCTAATTTTTTTTAACTTACTCCTAACCTCAGACCGAATAAAAACCAATACATAGGACTGTCAACAGCGAGGTGAGGCCGGTTTCGTAAACATGTGTGCACTTGATGAGGTGTAGTTTTAGCATGCTTCACTGTATTGTCTGCAGCGCTATGTCTTGGTTTTTATTTGATCTGAGCAGCGAATTACGAAAATGTGAGAGGCTAACACATTAAGTGTATCTTAGGCTCATTTGTCTGCCATTACCCCAACATAACAAGAATAAACAATCCTTGCGATGCACACAATATAAACTAATAGATTACGAAGTTAGTAAAGTTAAATTGCCAGCAAGCCCCGCTTTCATTGAAGCAATCTAACTAGTGTAATTAATTAAACTAGTGTGTTGGTTCGATTCTAGATGCAATTAATTAAAGAGTTCCGAAGACTGGAGGCAGGCACTTCAGTGGGAAGTCGCGCCAAGACATTTGCCGAGCACACTTCAGAGCCACAGAGCACAAGTTACAGTAGAACCAACAAAAACATTCTTTATGCTTGTTACAACAAAACCTATCCTAGGATCTTAAAATTAACACCGTCGCATGACTCACAAGACTCACGATTCACATTGAACGTGCACCAGTCAGTGCTACCGAAGCAAAGGCTCCAAGAATAAATCACAAAATGCAAAATCAGTTGCAATCAAAAAACATGCAAAATTAGCAGTAGTCGGAGCTATGGATGCCAAAACACAAATAATTCATGTTTTCTATCCCAGCTGGGTTTCACTTTCCAAAGAAACTCGCATCAAGAAGCACTTCAACAATGTGTGAGAAAATCTTGTCCTGACTTAAAATTATTTCGTTCAAGCCTTCGCGCGTCGGAAGTTTCAGAATGGTCATAAAATAACTTTTGTAGTCTTGTCCTACTGCTGTAACCGGGCTGTGTGTAAAGTCGTGCCGCCGACCTCCAATTACACCGTGCCGGGCCCGCAATGCGCCACGCTAGCCGCGCCTTCCTTACACCACACTAGACGGGCCATTCTTTAAATGGAACGCCAAATAAGGCTGCAAAATACATTTTTTCTACAATCGGGAGTAAAGATGGGGGGGGGGGGGCAGGTGTGAATTGATGCTGCCACTTGAAACAAAACATGAAAGTAAAGATCCTAAGCTAGAACCTGCTAGGACTCCTAGCGGTTCATCGCCGTAAGGTCTGGGGGGACTAGTTTTTGTTTTATTATTTTACAACATATTTTTTTTTTGTACTCAGCGGAATGCCAAATTCGTGCTCGTTCCGCTTCGGCAGATTTCTCAGCCGTACTTTTTCTCCAGTCCGAGATGTGCGGTTCATTAAGAGGCACATTTACGAGCATTTCTGGTATTAATGGTAGCACGGCATAGTGAACATTTTCTAGCTGGTTTCGGAAAATTTGGAAGGACAGGAAAATGCACCAAATGCCCCTTTTCGAAACGAAAGCGCTTGGACAAACTTGATAATAGTGCTTGATTAGTAGAATCTAGCCTTTTGAAAATATCAGAAGATAAGAGGGGTTAATTAGACGTCGCAGGACTACTGTAACGGACGAGATGAATAAACATTGCATGAACGTAGGTCGATACGAACAATGGTCTTATTTAGTCTACGACTGCATAGTTCAAGCTACAAAAGAACCCTCATTGTTTATATAGTTGAGTATATAGTAGATTTCAACTCCACAGTTAAAACCAAACGCATCATTCTCAAAACTCGTATGACATTTTGTTAAAGCTCAGTGTCGCGTTACGATGTGTATGTAAGTCAAATAACGACAATAACAGGAAACGTGTTACATTACTTGTGCCGTGTGCCGGGGAATTCGCAGTGACCGGACACGCAGACGGTGGCCGGATAGTACACGGGGAATTCAAAACATTGAACATGAGACAATGTTGTTTGGACTACCAGCGACCGTCATTCATTGACTAGCGTCTAGAGTAGGAGTTGACGTTGATTATTAGCGATAGCGAATGTGTAACTATTATATGGAGATAATGATCTGTGAGTTGAGGCAGAGAGATGGATTCGAGACAAGCTCAGCACTCAGCAGCTCTGGACTGTTTGGGACAAAAATTGTGTACAATCTCTTAGCCAGTCTCATAAAAGTTAGGATACAAATAATACAATAATGATTAATAAAAAGCAATAGAAACTAACTAAATAACTGGAACCTCGGAACCTTTTCTTATTCAATTAATTTAAGAAGCTAGTAAGTAGGAAAGGATTCAAAAGGCAGTAGAAAATTGATAAGAAGTCAAAGATGCCAATTTATCAATAATTGAATACAAAACTGACAAAAGAAACACATGATTGTATAATCAAACAGGCCATCACTTGCACCACAGCTACACGGTATCAAATGCGGGTAGATCCGATGCTGTAAGACGATACCATGCGCGGGCGCAACACGATCGCTCTTGAGCTACCAACGCTAAGAGGCCAGCAGTTATTCCGTATAACATAGAATACAATCATTCACATACATCATGTCGGTTCTGGTTATAACTTTGAACTGAAAATTAATATTTCTGAAGGCATGAAGGAGGATCTTATCAGTATATTATATCTATCTACAGTCAAAATTCATTTTATCTGTTGTGATTGGTAAGCGGAAATAACAACAGCCATTAAAATCAATAGAATTATGACTATTGATTTAATAATAGAATTATTAAAATAGGATTTCAGAATCCACTGGATGCGGGAACCACAGAATCGGTCGAAGTGGCGGTGCTTGGGGAAGGCCTATGTCCAGCAGTGGACGTCTTTTGGCTGAAATGATGATGATGATGAGGTTTTCAGAAACGAGGGGTAGGGAGGGTAAAGAATCAAATACCACCCGAGGTCCTATAGTGGTTGGGCAACTTATCAACACGATGCTAGAAAAGAACATGTGGCGAGAAGAGCTATGACCGTCAGGTTGTCTACTTGACGGGTCTCCTGGTCTTACTTAAATCAAACTGGCTCAATTTTAAAGATAAGCAAAGGAAATCAGTAGATGGTCGATTCGAAACAAGGAGACGACTCATGTCTATTTATGAGAGAAATGTGGGTTCTATACTCAGACCAATTTTTATTGGTCTGAGGTTCTATAATAAATAGTGCTAAAGCAAATAATATGGGTAACGCAGATTGGTTAAATCAGTATTCATCAATTTGGCAAAACTACGCTAGACTCTACACATCGCAAATCGTATTACACATCACCGATTGTTTCATACACCCGACACCGGGTGTCTGCAGTATACAGACAATGCACGCTACTTCCGGCTGACTACACACCATAGATAGCTACATATAGATGGAGCGGCGGCATGGCTGCTTCCGGCGAACCCCCTAGCTCCCACCCTGACGCATCACACGTATTAACGTTAGTGTATACTAAATATTATGACTATTTGGCAGACATATTGATTTATAATGGAAACTTAATACTCGTGTTCAACCTTCTACAAGTTCTCGATCGCACAAAACTTCGCTTTGTTGTTAAAGACGCTTTTAATGAGAGTCTTAAGAGATGAGGTGAACAGAATTCAGGATTGCCTAGTAGATTCATGACATTTGAAATTCTTGGCAAAGCACTGTAATCTAGGAAATTCGTAATACGCAGAATATGGACTCCAGTCGATTTAATTCACAATGTAGCAATTTCAGAACATAATAACTGTATGTATTGAGGCGTCACTGAACGTCAGAACAATACTTATGTATTCAAAATGGCATATTTACCCAAATTGCATATCACTTACAAAGATTGTAGCAATCATAAATTGCAAAGGCACACGCAAACGGGAGGAGTCCGTTTATGGTCAATATCAAAGGAGAGAATATATACAAAGTTGAGCAAGACAATTGTACCCTTTGAATGAGGCTATAAAGCTTGGGAGTTACAGCAAAGGCCCATAAATGAGGCGTCGTGACCGCAGCACAGCAGCACGGACAAGAGGGGGTGAGGGATAGGACGGCGGGACGGGGGTGGATGGGCGACGAGCGGTGATAACGACCGGCGGCGGCGATGCTTCACGGGAGCATGCGACGGACACATTTCACCCTTCTACGGCCGATTGCAATGTTTTGATTAGCGTAAGCGAGCTTCTTTAAGCGTAGCCTAACGCACTTCAAATTACTGCTCCGAATAAATGTTGCAACACGAATGAAGAGTTGCTACTAATGTAATAATCTTAGCCCTTCTTATTCATGTGGAACCGGAGAAAACACGTGCTACAGTGCCCGTGACAAACTGAATTAGTGCCGCTTGTTACGATTTATATGCATAACTGCATGTTTATGTACACAAGTTGCCAGCAAAGCAAATTAACCAGTCAGGAGAAGCTACAAATCTCTCCTGCCTGTATCTTCGACCACGCAAGGTGCTGGGGGGCGTAATACTAGAGAAACGATTTGAATACAGTTATACGATTTGTCGACATGTAAATAACTCGTTCAATTCAATATAATGTATGGCTTATTTAGTAGAATTATGAAATGCTAATACATAATAGGATTTATAGCAACTCCTTTTTACACATTACAAGGACTTCTAAGTAGAAAGAAGGAAGTTTTTTAGAGAAGAACGAATCAAGGGTGTATTGTGTGAAAGAGATGTCTAGAAAGAAGGTGAACAATTTAGTTTTTGGCTCATAGAGATGAATGGCGGAAGAGACAAGTTGCTCCGATCCTCAAATTACATATTTTTATGAGAATGATGATGGTTCTCGAGACAACCGCGAACATACATAGAACCTCCATTTAATTTGAGTAGATTAGAAAGGACTGGTATAAGCCGTTCCTTGCTTCGGGTGTATTGTGAACCCTTGCCGTAATATGGGTGATTGCTTTTGACACAATAGGATTATTTCTAGTTATTAGGCTCAACCCGCCTTCTCGCAAATTGAATTTAAGTGATAATACATAATAGGATTTATAGCAACTCCTTTTTACACATTACAACTCCTTTTTACACTAAGTAGAAAGAAGGAAGTTTTTAGAGAAGAACGAATCAAGGGTGTATTGTGTGAAAGAGATGTCTAGAAAGAAGCTGAACAATTTAGTTTTTGGCTCATAGAGATGAATGGCGGAAGAGACAAGTTGCTCCGATCCTCAAATTACATATTTTTATGAGAATGATGATGGTTCTCGAGACAACCGCGAACATACATAGAACCTCCATTTAATTTGAGTAGATTAGAAAGGACTGGTATAAGCCGTTCCTTGCTTCGGGTGTATTGTGAACCCTTGCCGTAATATGGGTGATTGCTTTTGACACAATAGGATTATTTCTAGTTATTAGGCTCAACCCGCCTTCTCGCAAATTGAATTTAAGTGATAATACATAATAGGATTTATAGCAACTCCTTTTTACACATTACAACTCCTTTTTACACTAAGTAGAAAGAAGGAAGTTTTTAGAGAAGAACGAATCAAGGGTGTATTGTGTGAAAGAGATGTCTAGAAAGAAGCTGAACAATTTAGTTTTTGGCTCATAGAGATGAATGGCGGAAGAGACAAGTTGCTCCGATCCTCAAATTACATATTTTTATGAGAATGATGATGGTTCTCGAGACAACCGCGAACATACATAGAACCTCCATTTAATTTGAGTAGATTAGAAAGGACTGGTATAAGCCGTTCCTTGCTTCGGGTGTATTGTGAACCCTTGCCGTAATATGGGTGATTGCTTTTGACACAATAGGATTATTTCTAGTTATTAGGCTCAACCCGCCTTCTCGCAAATTGAATTTAAGTATTGATGTCAGAGACGTATTTTTGTATCAAAGATAGGTTACAAAAGTAAAGTTTGTGTTTAGTTACGCGCCGAGCAGACGATGGAAAATTTGCAATTGTATGGAAATCTAACGCGCACGTAGGACAAAATCCCGGGATTTCCATACGATGCAGATTGTCCGCGGTCAAATTGTCCATCGTCTGCTCAGCGCCTAAGGCTCAATTTATTTACATTGCCGCGGAACGGAATGGAAGCGATTTTTTGACACGAAGTTGGGTCAAAGCATAATGAACTTTATGTCAAATGTATAATGTACAAACTAGATATGAGCAGAAAAACAGGTCGCGCATCTTCCGGAGAATTCTCGTGCATTCTCGGGAATTCCCGCAGTTCGAATCTAGTTTGTACGTTCAACAATGGGGATCCACAAGGCTCAGGGCAGATGTCGCCAGCGCAGCGGCGGGATGGCCGCTGTCAAACCATTTTCGCTTTGTTTACATTGGTGTATTTTGCTATTTTTTGTGTTAAAACCGATCCACCATCGTTATTACTAACATATATTGTACCTGCATGTTTATAGTTTAGTGGCATGAGGAACAGGGTGTAAAGTTCACTCATCCACCATGGAAAAGGGAGGATCCTCCGACCAGACGGGTGTTGTGTCTGGCGGGCAACTGCCCATCGGTTTGAAGTTGAAATCTTGTATGTATGTCGATCGCTCGGTAAACTAACTGCGCGATGCAGGATTTGTGTGACGTCATGTCTTTGATGCGTAGTTTGTATGTGGCGGTGTAACCGCTACAATATAATTGAAAGACGAACTAAGCAAACGAGGAGCAAGGATTACTGGAAAGAAACCAGATCTTGAGGGGTAGACTTCTATCTAATAAAATAATTTTTATCAGTGCTAGGCTCTAGATTTGGATATTTTTTTAGTTTTAACGTGTTAACTCTCGACTCGTGGTAGGAAAATTTACAAAAATTTAGAGAACATTAATTATAAATGGTATTCTTAATTTTTTAGGTTATCTATGACCGAAGTTTTAATTTCGGCAATCAAAGCTCTCAAGCTTCTGAAAGCCAAACGATTGACGTTCCTGCTATAGAATGTTACCTAGACGTTAATAGCTCCACTCCACCTAATAGCTGAAGATTACCAAACAACATACTTATTCAAACTACTTTTAGTTTTACTCTTTTAGTTTCCCCCTTTTTTTTGCGTAGTATCTTTGGGAATATTTGAACACCGGGGTTTAGTACATCCTGGTACAACACACACAGGCATATTACGAGAAAACTAAAATTTACGATAGGTTGCAAAATGTATGGAATTGACAGCTTTCAATGGCCATGTCGACGATGCGCCACCTATCGTGAAAAAATGGCAGTACAGATCCTCATTGACATAAAATTATTACACTTTACAAAAATTCGCTTCCATTCCGTTCCGTCGCAATGTAAATTGAGCCTTACAGTAGCTAGGGAAATAAAACGAGCTATAAAATATGATAATCCAAAGCCATTTTAAAATACAAGAAAGTCTTAATTCTTTCAGCAGTATTTTAATTGATTACTGAAGTATTCTTATCTCGTACAACTTTTTAATCACAAAACGGTCGCGTGTTTAGCCTTATCTTTAAACATTACCATTTTAAATTATTTGCCACTAATTTTCAGTGTGACTTAATTCCCGACTTTGACAAATTAAATAATAAGGTACTCTGTTCAATGGCAGAATTGACAGATATGGAGCATAAAAATTAGACAATGGCAATAACAAGATAATCGCAAGTGCTTTATCGTACACTTTCGCATTTATAATAATTAGTTAGGATGCGAAAGTGAGTCTATTTGTTACGCTTTTACGCTAAAACAGCTGAACGGATTTAGATGAAATTTGGCACATGGGTTGATCATGACCTGGAGAAGGACATAGGATAACTTTTATCCCGATATTCCCACGGGATTGAGGCTTATGCGGGTGAAACCGCGGGGCGCAGCTAGACTTTTATAACTTATTGTTGTTATTATTAAGCATTTATTGCTGATACTAAACATTATACATAAGTCTACTACTTAACTTACAAACTGTTTTTACTTTTAATCTAGCACATCGGATTTCCCGGTGTAGTGGTCAACGTGTTTACATTCTTTTCTATTTTTAGCTTTTCTTGACCAGATTGTCCCTCCAATAATCTTGATATCCTATCTATGTTTTTAGCTTGTCAGCCTCTCTTTCTTTTGCCATCATGTGGGTTGCCATTCCGTTATGATTTTCGTCTATTTTATCTTGTTGTTCCTTGTCGTGTCTTGTCCATTGCCATTTCAACTGTCTTATTTTCTTTAGTATGTCTTCCACCTCTGTTGTATCATAAATTATACTTATACCGAAACACACGATCACCGCTTTGGTGCTGGAAAATCAAATTGTATTGACTTGGTTCACAGCACCCAATGCCAGACAGGTTTTTAGAGACCCCTAATTTTATTAGTCGTCTCCCCTTCCAATCAAAGTGACGTACAAAAAAATCAAATTATTATTAGTACACCGAAGCCAACCGGTCCGCACTGCGAGATTTATTGTGAAGTCTGGCTGAAGTATAATGTTACGACAACGTTCTGAATGCGAGACATATTATTTTGACTACCGTTTCAGTTCTTAGATTCTGATCATCAGCGTATGGCAGTCTTCTTCTAGAAATAGGTACCAAGTATCGCCCCCACAACGACCGGTGTTGCATTTTCCTAATCCAACAAATTATACGTCACGTCTAAACTACACTTCATTACAATCTTGCATAAAGTGACCTGTTCTCGATATACACATGGTTTTGTGTGAAAGCCAATGAATTTATCTCATTGTTCCTTCATTCATAAAATTGACCGAAGGAACAATTTAATTACCAAAGCGATATCCTCACCAAGTCTCATAAACAAAATATCTGCAGTTTCGTTAACTCCCCGTGTCGAACATTTTACGAGCAGCAAATACAGTGGAATGGCACATACGACGTACCTACAAGAATAGCTCTGAATCACAAGCATAATGACGTCACTAAACTTGCTACAATTTAAATATTTCCAAGAGGGTGGAAAATAATTGTCGCGACGAAATGTTGTGTTAAATAGGCGACAAATCACGAAGTGGGGAAACGGATCTGTTTCGTTATATGAAAACTGAAGTTTGAGCTTTCAGAATTTGGGAAAAAATTGTCATAAAACATTTTTGGACACATTTTTCTGCAGTATTTTGTCATTTCTACACGAACACGGCAATAGAAATCGTTAAAAACTTTGCACATACGTTTCGACCTAGTTGGGGACCGTATCAGGCGCTACCAGTGTTTGGCACATCAGTGACGTAGTTAGGAAGGTGACACAAGCCAAGGTTGAATCCATTTGCCAGGTGCGAATGACTTAGGATCTGGTTGACTGACTTGGTCATTTTCAAACTACATGATGGCAAGAATTCAAAATTTGCCTACGAATAAACAGCACGTGGAAAAGAACGAAATATGCAGATAATCTTAAGTGAATGATACACCTGAAATTGAAGCAAATAGTTCTGAAATTGTGTTAAATGATAAGAATTATGACAACGTGCTCTGTGTGAAATCGCTTTCAATATCATTTAAAATCCTCATCCAACATTTCGACGCTCTCAAAGTAACATAATTTGGGTTCAAAATCCGATTATTTCCAACCCAACAACGTATCCCGTCTCGTTCCATCATTAATTCAGCGTAATCGGCGTTACAACAACATTCGTCATTTATCATTGTGATTCTCTCGAGGCTTTAAGCTTTACGACAGGAAAAAGATAGCAGAAGGTACATTAACTACAATGTGTGGCACGGAAGTCAGTCATATTTGCGGCAAAGCCCCAAACCACTGCAGTGGTCGGTCATTACATACAAGCAAATGTTGTGTTTGTGTATGTTTCGATGTGTGAGTGAACGTGCCGTGTGGAACTTCTGTATAGGTATTTACGAATGCCCGAAGGCTTCGCAGGACGCAGCTAGGCCCGGAGCTCGTGCTACCCGGAGGGGAGGGGTGTCGGAGGGGGGATGAAACGCATGCGCTGCGCCTCCCTATCGATTATGAGCCCAGCCGCCTCCAGTTTCTAGTCTAAAGTAGTTAAAAAATTGCATCTATGTAATACAATTTGATTTAATCCTTTTATAGCTGTGATAGTGTAGTTATTGGAAAACCTAGTTTGAATACCAAATGGTACTTTCATTTGTGGAGCGTATTATGATAGGCTTTTGAATAGGTTATTTATTTTTAAAAGTAGCGAAAAATATAATGAAACTCTCAGTGAACTGGCAGAAAGTTCTGTAAACAAGTCAAGCAGAACTTTCAAAGCATATTATGTTAGTTGAAAGAACCTGAAAATACGATGTTCGAACTTTTAAACACGTGGCACCAAGTCAGCACGCGACACCCCACCCTCCAACTAGGTTATTATAACTGGCAGGAAACACAATCATATAAAAAGGAAATGACAACAAAAGCCATCTTGACTGGCAATGTAATAAAGGAAAAATAAATTGGAAATAGAGCGTGGAAAACGATCCTGAAACCGGGTCAATGGACTTCGACAGAAATATCGAAAACCAATGTTCGGTTGAGAGGTCCTTAAAATTGTTTCGAAGGCTTTCAGCTGAAGGAAAAGTTTTAAATGTTATAGTAATATTACATTGTTCTGAAAGTGTTTCGGGCCTCTGATGGGTTGTGAAGTTGTGAGGTCAAGGGAAACCAGTACGGTCCGTAGGGATCTTTCGCGCTTAGTAGCGTGCTCCCAAAATTTCTGGGCTACTGAATAACGAAACATGATGTGTGCGTGTCGGTATAGTTTAAAATAGTTCGAGACCTTGTTATTTAATAGCCCTTTGTATTAGAATGTTTTGTGGCAAAAAGCTACTTTATTATGCTTTAGTTTATTTAGTATAAAATAACTAAGAAGTAACGTTTTCGAACTCACAACCGAATCGAAACGTTTTTGATTCCGAACATTAAGCGAGCCGTCCACCACCAGCTAAACAAGTTAGTTTGCAGTTATTTTAGTTTAGTTCGCCAGTTTTTCATACAAATGGATGGACGCACATGTATAAAAAACTGGCGAGCTAAACCAAGTGCAAACTAACTTAGTTTAGCTGGCGGTGGAGGACTCGCTTTAAGTTCTTTAAAAATACTAAAAGAAGTTATCTGTTTTACGTAAAAATATATATTATATAAAGATAACATTAAGAGCGGCCAACCCGACATACTTTCCATACAAACGCTCGTACGTGATTATGGCGTCGTAACACATCTTTCTTTGAAGTTTTTAAACTAATAGGTATCTTGTGCACTATTTCTAGGTTTCTATGAAACCAAAAAATTCAAATGTCGAGAAATAAATTCAGTACAAGCCTCCGAAAATCTGCATTTTTGCACAATTTTTACCTGAACTTTGGCCGTTCATAATATACTCATAAATTGTAAAAGTAAAGAAAACATCTGCATAGGAACCTTGCACATGTAATGGAGATTCTAAATGACAAACATTTATTTCACTAACTAGTAAAGCTTACTCAAAAACACGTATTTCCTGAAGCAAGTTTTATGAAATTTCCGCACACTATTTTTCGTACAATGTTATCGCGTTCTCACTTGCTTGTTAGCAGTTCTCACTTGCGCTAGATGAAACAACATGCTTTTTGACCATGCTTGCGTTGACGATAGACGGATCGGGAAGGGCCCTCTTAACTGTTTTTCCTCTCGATTCGAAGTTTCCATAAACTTTTATTTAATTCGCTCGTTTATCTTATTTATTATGGCAGCCGACAATTTTTGTTTATTATTTACAGTTCTATCGGCAATTCAACACTGATTGGAAGAGGCACCTGTGTCCAAATGGAACCTAGTGCTCCTGTACCGTTTTACCGACAATTCCTGCGAGAGAAACGGGAGCAGTCAGGGATTATTTCAGAGGGTGGAAAGCTTACATTTACTTCATAATTAAATTTATAGGTACTACGGATGAATCTGTTCTGCCAGTTTTGCAGGATCAATGGCTTAGAAAGAATCTGAAGCCAGTCAAATGAATGAGGGAGGAAAAAGCTGTAGTTCCATTGATTCACTTCCCCCTCGACCTTAATTGAAGAGAGACTTTCGCAATATTTTTACATAATATGCGTATTTTACTGAGAAGCAATCTGATAACAGGCTGAGAGGGAAATAAATGCTAATAGTATACAAGAGGAAAGTGGATTTTATTTTGTGATAATGAGGCCGTGGGTAGAGGGTGTTTTCTAATTATAGCCGAGGAAAAGAGGGTCTATTGAAATGTAGAGTAAATTGACGGTTTTATTGTAGGTACTATCCGCGAGGAAATAAACGAAAATAATACGGTTATACCTTGAAAGTTAAGAAGTAAAAACACGAGGATGATTAACGAAGCTACTGAGTAATACGATACTTCTTGGTAAGACTGGTAGTCAGAATTTCGGGGTTCTGATTACCAGTAACGAATGTCAAAGATCTACAAATAACAGCCGAAATCAACGGCTAAACGTGCTTTCCGAGGCAGGAGGGGTCTCGATAAGTAATGGACGGTCACCCATCCGCGGACCAACATCGGCAAACGTAGCTTAACCTTCGATCGACCTGTGCAGCTGTTTTTTTTTCCGCAAGCCCATGCTCAGTTGTGGAAGCATACAATATTTCGAGCACACCCAAATTCGTTATCACAAAAATGGAAGGCAAAATTCTCGAATAAAAGGCTGATATTCATATAATAAATCTCAAGTGAGCCGAGGCTAAACTGGTCCTGTTATCACGGCTGCCAGCAGAGCCTACTGTGACGTAGATAAAGCCTAATGTAACACCTACACGTCATACACTTCGCAGCCGCGCGTCACCGCTTACCCAAATGTTTTGCAGACGTTACGCAAGCAGTATTATACTAAGAATAACGGTGTGGCATGTTTAGATTAGATAAAAGATTCTGTTGCTGAGCAACACTAGTACTTGACAATTTTCCAGTCAAACAATTCCCTCGCAACGGGCTACTGAACCACAAACTGAACTGCGAGCACCCCTAGAAAGAAAAATAGGTACACGTGGGCGTCTTCTGAAGTTCTGAGTTTCTGACTTCCATAAACCTTTTAACTTTTGTCGTCTAAATACAAGCACCCCTAGAAAGAAAAATAGGTACACGTGGCGTCTTCTGAAGTTCTGAGTTTCTGACTTCCATAAACCTTTTAACTTTGTCGTCTAAATACACCCTAATCACATGACTGGCATAAGACAACAGAGGTGGATTTGGCAGTACACCTGTAAAATTTTCTTCTGTAAAATGTTGTGACGTACACGGTCGTGTGACGTCTAGCTTGCATAAACTGCCTGCACAACTTAGCTTTATTTCAGCCATATCGATTAGTAATCTTTCAGGTTTCCACCTATCATACTCGTAAAATCATAAAAAAATTATACGAGGACACTTTTCGGGAGCATGACACGCGAAGGTTTTGTTGAACAAAGACAAAGCTCATTATTTAGACCGTGAAGTCTGGATACAAAGGAAGAATAAAAATTGTGAGCCACTTTTGTTGATCGCTAGAATTACGAGTGAAACCTTTTTAGATTTGTTGGTTTTATGGGACTCTGACAAAGAACGGAGAATAAGGATCGACTAACCAGCAATTCTACATGCATTTTAAACAGAATTCGTCTTGCAGACATTTCATGTACAATAAAAATTGCTATTGCAGTAAATCAGCACTATTCGGTTGAAATAAAACAACAATAAAACGGATAGCATTTCTTCATTCTTTATGGACTGAAGCCAGCTTAAAGAGTAATAAAATCTGAAGCTTTTTCCAAACAAACCAGATTATTGATGGAAATGCTGACTGAGGGACAAAACGGATAAAGAGAGATAAGTAATAAATTGGGAAATGAAATGTGTCTTTTTTAAGCTTCGTCCTATGTCAGCAGAAACGACATACTCGTATTGTCAAATCGGCCATTGCAAATAAATTTTCAAAGAAGAGACCATGAACAATAGCGGGTAAACTTAAATAAAGTCTTCCCAGCTGTCAACCTTTCCATAAGATATAATTTCATGGGACGACGTCCTCACGACCAACATTTTCCCACATCACGCAAAGCAGCCATTGACTGTCAACGATTGCATCTATTCGTTTGATCGATAAGTAAGCCGCATTACCGATGCAGCGACCGTCGCCTGCGCAGTCGAGTTGCAAGATCTAGGACCAATGAACTGTGTGAAACGACCTTAGGTTTTGTGCATTTGTAATTGTGTTGTCGCATTGGATATACGACTTAATTTTAGTGCTTGGCCAATTAGGTGGTTCATTGAGTTTTGAGGTTGCGGCGGAAGTAGACAAGCCAGGGTTGTCATTATAAATATTACTTCCAAATCATAATAACAACGTTCCCGCCTTTGGTTTTAAACAATATTACATGACAGTAATTTTGTAGATATGTGCCTAATTGTGGAGGTTGGAAGTTCACGTAGCAGCGGGCAAAGCTAACCCCAAATTAGCAACAGCAGTGAACCAGAAAAACGCAAGTAGTTTCTGCTCGATGGTATTCAAAGCTTTGCTCATCAGACATGATGTCACAGTAAAACATAGTGATTCAAACACCCATTCGCATTGTTTTCTATAGGATGTGCGGCTGTTTGCGATGCCATGTCCGCGCGTAAACTATTGAAACGCGGGCACACAACGAGCTTTGTCCACAACCCATATAGCCTACATTTATTTTATGTTTACACGATGTTTGCGTCATATCAGAAACGAGTATCAATTTTACTGTTCAATACGAACTGCTAATACTAGATAGACTCACTCATTCACCACTTCTACACAAACAAATGACGTGGCCGTGAAACCTTCATTACATCAGATGGTTTTTGAATGAGTCTGAACTGCGAGGTAATAATGTAACACACATAAAATGACAATTGATCGCGATGGGCTCATTTTGACAGTTCACCAACGTCCATTGCGTTACTAACGTTGTTAAGCAGACGAAATCCTTCAAAACTCTCGGATAAGTGTGCAATTAGGGTGCTGTACTGATTCCGCTATCATCATCAATATTCTATGCTACAATTTTATTATATTCATAGCCCAGAAGAAAAACTGTCGTTCTTTGATGTCCCATAAACAACTACCATGGACTTATAATTGGCTAAAAAAAACGGACGTTTTTTAATGAAATTGACGTTTTCTAGTCTATCATGTATACGCACGCACCTTTAGGTCAACAGTCTGGTGAGGGACGACATTAGTATCTGTAGGTAAACATCGAAACCTTGAATGCAGTAATTGTTTTGATTGAATGCAGATAACTGTGTATCAGTGGAAACGGGCGTGCCAGACCATTGTTTACCGTTTTCGATTCAATGCTTCGGATACTGCACACAAATATTCGATAGACTTCATAACGATCTTTGAAACAGACCATGGTTTCATATTATTTTCTAATAAAATAAATCCATGAATCCTAAACTAAAGAAGAACCGAAGATTTTGTTGTTTGAAGCCAGTTGTTTTGGGGCAAAGCAAGTCCAATCAAAGCCATTGCACGAAGCATCAGATTCTTCCTGTCCAAATCGTCTCTGTGTTACCAGATAATTTTTGATGGATCTGGTACAACGCGCTCGACTTGGAGAGGGAAGGTCACTTCCGTCCCGTTTGAGCACTATCGATCATGTGTGTCAAGGGTTCCGGGTTACACTACTGCAGGCGGATACACTAACATAACTAATATGATAAAGTCAAACATAATATAGTGAGATTTGACAAACTTTTGGGGTAGTAAAGAAAACGATTACGAGCGCCTATTTGTCTAAATATCACATCAGCCAGCACTCCGAATCTAATCAACGTGACCACAAGAAATGAAAAAAAAAAAAAAAAATGGTTCCCATAGAAAATATTTCATGAGTTACAAGAAACGAGAATCTCATTAAGTATCACCGATTCTCAGTATAACAGAAGCATACGGGTCGTCCATTAATGAAGATAATCCCTGTCATTTAATTAACGCTACATTCATGCCACGTCTAGGCCTTTTTAGTTATTTCCTGTCCAATTTCAATACTGGTACATATCAGTTTGGATAGAATACTTCAGCTAGGCGCCTACATCCAGACGCCACTAGTTCCTCGATTAGAGACAGCAGACTATTTCGCAATGACGGTGTTTTTAAAATGAACTAGCAACCGGTTTTAATCTAGATTTCTAGAGCGGATTAGACGATCGGTTTAGGTATGACTCAACCTTTCCATCAGTCCGGCGAGCCTTAATTATTTTTGGTGTGACGTCATTATTGGTGTTGGTAAAATTATGTATTTTTGAGCGAGACGGATAAAGGGAAATCATATAGGCGAGCAGACCCCCAGTTAAAAGACAAAAGCGACCGGCTAGTGATGAAATCACTATTAAAACCAACATTTAAAAGTAGAATGTCCAAGTGACTATAAAATTACCAGAAGAGAAAAAAAAAAGCAAGAAAATGTGAATTTTCCAATCCAGTATTCCTTGAGAACAATAAGATCTTCAGTGTGCTGACAAAAGGATTGAAGCAGCTGAGAGAACAAGCGAAGAAAAGCTGTGATAAGTAAATAGGATCACTTCAAGTACACTTTTAAGGCTTGTGCAGACCAGCGCGACACAAAGACACCGCTCGTCGCATGACAAGCGGTGCCTTTGTGTCGCGTCGCGTGTCGCGCCTGTTTGAAAGAGCCTTTAAGGTTCGAGGGTTTTACTGGTTTATTATATGTAGATGGCGCAATCCACGAAGACGCGTCCCTCCGTACTAAAATACAGCTTACAGTACAGTAATCGCGTGGGGCGCGTCTTCGTGGATTGCACAATCTGTACACTGCAATTATTTGCTGCACATTTGTCAGTTACTGAAAATAAAGGTTACAACCACCACCAACGACTAATCATCCTTCGCCTCATTCTAACTCTTTCGCACCAAATCTCTGAGAATACAGCGCCAGCGATCTCCCGCTAGACCGAGAGCCGACATCGCGTAATAAACGTGAAAGGCGGTCGTTGACCCCGCGTGACATAACCACGTTTCGGCAACAGCCGTAACATTCGCTAAGGGATCCGCTAGACTAGTGTCATTAAAAGGAAAGTGTAGGCGGTCATGTATTTCACTCACGAATTTACGATTATTCAACATGTTTATTTGGACGTGCGTGAATTTTACTGTTGATCATGAAATAATACATTGCATGTTATAAAAGTGTCTTTATTTATCGCAGGCAGGTTTAGGACTCCTTTTTTTTTTTTTTTTTTTTTTTGGGTGGGAAATTATCAAATAACTTCTCCCGCTCTGGGTGGAGCGGGAGGGCGTGTCAGACTCTTACTGACTAAAACCCACCCGTGTTCCTTCCTATGCCATGTTGCCGGGGGCCACGATTTCCCTATCGGTTTTCTTCGAACCCCCGGCATTGGCATTGGCCCTAGCGGACCCCGTCAAAGGTTTAGGACTCCTGGCCTTCTATCGACATTCGACAGGCAAAATCCATGTAGAATATGAGGGAGAGTGATACTTACACAAACTCTGAAAGTTCTTTTATAATTTTTCAACAAGCCCAATGACTCAGGAATGGACTAAAACTTATGCAATAGTTTACTTACTATCCAAGCATTTTGCAAACTTCAAGAAAATACTACTTACGTGTATTTGGATACCAAAAACTCATATATCTAAACAAGCGTAGAATTTGCAAGTTTTTGCAAAATATTAGCTAAAATGTATTGTAATTTTTAACCGACTTCAAAAAAAGGAAGAGGTTCTCAGTTCGTCGGAAACTTATTTTTTTATGTATGTTCCTCAATTACTCGAAGACGGCTGGACCGATTTGGATAATTCTTTTTGTTTGATAGGGTATTGTTTCTAAGTGTGGTCCCATTGTCATCAGATCAGGATCTGATCAGCATCCTGGAGAAATCGAGGGAACTCTTCAATTATTTTTTTTATAACTACTGCATTTGCTCTCGGAGAGCCCATTTGGTGAAGTGGAACTGATGATTCAGACCACAGATGGCCACCGGCAAAAAAGTTTGATTTTTTTTGCAGAAGGGAAGGGAGAATCTTACATGTGTAGAATATTATTCATGAAACACATATTATACTCTGTGGATATGTAAATGCGCAAAAGGGTTGTGACGGCAGATTGGTCGAGGTTCCTGTTAATTTGGACTTTAGGCGCTGTTATCATCGTCGCCGTTTCTCAAAGACATGTTAAACACACGGATACAGGGTGAGGGAGGAGATACGGAAGAGGGGTCTTGGTTGTTGTGATTCAGATAAATTAAATCCGTAAGAACGTAAGAACAAATTGAGGGCACTGTGTTAGTGTGGTCATAGATGAAAGATCAGTAATCTGTCAAATGTGTTTTTAAATGAAGCGTCAAAGTTACGTCATGGTTTGGAGCATTTTAAGTGCTGAAGCAGCATCGAACTAATAACAGGATTACAAATGTTTGTTTCTTCATAGTGCCGAAAGTACAAACTTGCTTTTCGGTCTGTCTGGATATAACCTGAAATTGAAAATCAGGAAGACAACTTCGGACGAACGAGATGGGTCAGAAATATTATACAATATTTAAAAAAGGCTAGGCAGATGATGATTCACCACAACACGCATTTGAGTCGTGATTTTTGCCATCACCTGAAAGAACAGTTCCATTAGGTAGTTACAAAAAACCACAAACTAATCCTAGTAAGCAGTACCACAGGCAGTACGTACAAAGTCGAAGCACTCGAAACGCGCACGACAACGCACAAAAAATGTTGTAAACATTTCTAAGACAAAGAAAATAAGCTGGCCTTCTAATGATTTGTCACAAACTCTTTTGGAAGTAACCTCTTTTTATACGTGGCAAGAGGCTGTGGAAGTGGTCTTTTTGCATGAGTTTTATCCGTTGTCCCGACTTCTGCATCTACCCTTTTACGAGAACTTTTAAAGGGTGGTGTAGGTAATTAAAAATGGTCGCTGTTTTTGAAGCCTCCCCACTCAGACTTTGCAGAAAAGATCAACCGCTATACCAAGAAGCTTATCAAGGACAACAGGATATACCAAGGATAATGCTGTTGCCATCAATGGCTTCAATTCTGGTATAGCACTTCTTTCGTCATGTCATGATAAACTTGTTTATTCATAACTCCGGTATATTTTTTAAACACTCCTTTTCACACATTCACGTAATCGTCATCGACCGTTGAAACAAAAACAAGCAAATGTTTTCTCGTGTGAATACAGAGGCCTAGCAAGGTAAGGTAAATACAGGGGTTCGCGATGTGTGGTCGGCCTTGCCGCGTTCGCATGAAATCGGACCTTGTCAACGGCTTCCCTATTCATGAGGCTATACATAAGTGTGCAACGACAATTATTGATAAATGGATGGAAGTGTTTAGCTTTAGAGCGCTGCGTATTAGCATTATCTTGAGACGAACATGCATGTATTAGCAGATTGTAGCACAGGCACGTTTTTGGCAACCTTGTTCTCGTTGCTTCTCGTAACAGAATATCTGACCAAGAATGTTAAGAATGGAGCGAGAATAGAAGGAAGCCATAGGTAGTTTATAACATGCCAGTATTTAAACAGTATGAAATACTTATTCTCAAAACTCTAAAACCTAGAAGCATACAAGACAGGTTTAGTCAAGACAAAATGGTGAGATACATAGCTTAGACATCTGTAAACACGATAAAAAAAAAAAAAACAAAGAGCTAAATAAAACTTTCATGCACGAAATGTGAAGAACCGTACAGAAATAATTGAAAACAACGATAACAGCTGAAACTAGGCTCGATTGTTACAGCAATTGGATGCAGCCGCTGCGCTATTACGAAACTAGTTTTAATTAATAGTACTTCAACATTTTTACTTTTGCAGGCACTATCGAAACTAGGCAAGTTGAACGTACACGAAGCCCTACCGACACTAATACCTAGGATGACAAGATGATATATGGATTGAGGAAAAATCGACGAGGATTTTATTAATAGTTAATAGAATACAGAGGATGAACAGGGATTCAGTGATACCATGGTATAAACAGCAACAGCCAGAAAGAAAAAAGCTTTCATACAGTGGAAATCCTCAAGGCCACAGGAACACTGGAATACGCTTTCAACTGCACATTTCTTTGAAATTACATTTCGCATTTTCAACTAGAATTTGAATCTCGTGGTGCAGGCGTCCCGTATTCTCAATAACGTCGAGTGAAAAGCCAGCCAGGCGGGAAATCAAATGCGACTGTGCAACGCACATCTGCATTCAGCAAACTTTAGAATTTTTCGTCTCAATGGCTTTAGGGCATTGACATCATCTTCCTTTTCGTGACTCACGATAATATCTATTCCTACTCGCACCTTTTCAAACTACGAAAATTTAATTTCCGGAAGAAATCTTTCACTGTCTCTAAAATACAATACCTACTAAAAAGATTTTCTATTTTCTGCAAAGGTGACCCTTCCTTTTAAAGGTTAAGGGCCAAAGGTAACTGCGTCTAATCTCAAGAGCCACAGAATTTCAGGACGACCATATTATAATGAAGAATTATTATGAGCCAACGGATACGCTATCATATTTTCCAATCAAGCTTGAAGACTGAAACCCACGCAGTCTATTATAGGACGTAATATCGAGTTTCCAGTAGATGAGGTACTCGCGAACCGTAATGGTATATGTAACCCAATATAATTCTGTGCAAAATGTGTATCGATCGCATGCGAGATGTCAGGGAGGGCGGGGTTGCAGCGGCCGCGCCGGCACGTGGTCGGCCGTTAGCCACGCTTAGATTAGAGTTTTAAATGCTAGTTAATAAATCTAGGAAGTTACACGTGAGCTAGTTTTAGTGCGCACTCAATTTAGTTTCGTTGGTGGATTAATCTATGTTTATAGGTTGCGGACGTGGAATTTTGAACTATTGTAATGGAAAAGCTTCATACATGCGTATATAAGACTACGGCCTATAGAATGATAGTAATCGATCTGAAGATCCAGAATGCTGTTAGCATTTACATGTCTAAAAGGCCATGTCGCGGAGGTAACACACATGTAAATCGGTATTGGATCTCACTCAATCTCTCCGGCATTTGCATGAAAATCACGCTGTTAGAATTTACATCAGAATTGTGTATTCAGGGTCTAAGCTTTTATGACGTGAGGTACGTTCTTCGTCAAATAAGACGCGTAATCGAGGAATGTATGTCTGGTACGCGACTGGAATTACTTCATAGGTAGCACAATTTTGAGTCGAGGGTGTGAGTGATATTCCTACCTGACAAAATGGATATCGTTTGAATTTCCATGGTGTTTCTCAAGCGTTTATATGAATTAAAAGCTAAGCCATAAAATCACTAAAAAATACAATGTTGCTAAGAAAATAATGCCATGGGTATAAGTACGACGTAATGAGCATTCTATCATCTTATTCCAGGTGCATCGTCTTCACATAATTATAATTAATGTATACAAAATATTGTAAAACATTTTAAAAGAGTAACGGTGGAGTTTCTTGTCCATTCTTCTCCATACGAAAACTACCTTTTGGAAGGGGCGACTAGAATCAATTCCATTTTTTGTAAATTTTGATGTTCAAAAGCGCCTTTTATGTGCGTAATTGAAATAAATTATTTGACTTTCACTAGCAGATGTTACATTACAGAAAAATTTACGGGAGCGTTTTAGCGAGCATTCTAGCAAAAGGACAGTAAATTTGCTTCGAGCTTTTTGGCGAGCCGAGCCAAGTCCGACATGTTCTTGAAGAATATTTTTTTGACGAGCATTCGCTAGAATGATCGTGAAAATATTCGTAGCGATGTTTGGCTCTATGCTTGGCTGTGTTCGTTGTTTAGTTCGACAAATTTAAAAACGGCGAATGCTCATGTTCTGTTACAAGTCAATGCTCAAGTTTATCAGCACCTTAAAATTGAGCTTAAAATAGACAATTTATTGGTAAATTGCGTGTGGTGTCGGGATTAAAAGCCAGTTTCGACTTGGAAGCGGATCTTCAATACAGAAGATACGGATCTAATGTCAAAGTTTATCGAGGATCCATGACTAAATAAACAGGAAAATGACTAGGCATCTTTAAATCATACGAAATGACACGTTCGTATTTATTGTTCTACTATTTGCTAAGATATTATCACGCCGGTATTTTATGAAGGCGTTGGCACAGTTGTTTCGTAGGTCCACCCAATGTCCCATTATTAGGGGACGAGCTTTTGAGCAGCCTCCTCTTATTTATCATCAGATGGGAGTGGTATTAGTTATCGGTTGAGAGATAAGTGAAGGAATTAAAACTTGCGTTTAAGGCGCTGAGCAGACGATCGACAATTTGGAATCGTATGGAAATCTAACGCGCACGTAGTACAAAATACCGGGATTTCAGTCCGTTTAGCGCTTAAAGGACGGCGGACGGAAGGGTCGATGCTATGGCGAAACTTAAACCTATGACCCTGAGGCCCAATTGCGCGTTTATGGGTTAGCTAAATAACTTGGAGCTAACTCAGGATTAACCCTAAGTTCGCTGTTAACTCCGAATTACTTAGCTGTTAACGCGCAAGTGGGCCTAAGGAGACTGCCCGACTTGCCAGCTTGATCAAATTGACGTACCCAGAAAATAACTTCATTTATTCAATTGTCATATTCTAACTAACAATACCAACAATTACGAAGATAACAAAACGCTCCTCTGACAGTTTTGAAATTCCGCCCAACCTTAATGACATGGCGATAATGGGTGGCAATTAAAATAGCTGTATTATTGATAAGAAGTGACACGTTTGCTGCAGCTATCGGGTTGAGAGCACTGGCCATGCCCATCGATATTCACAAGACATACGCAGACATTTTAGAAAGTACCGACGTATTTTCAAGTCACGTTCATAGAGCTGGGTTTGTAACTGATAAGCACATCGAGGGTGACAAAGGAATTGCACTAAGTGCATTCAGAGCAGTGACTACCAAGGCCCTATAGCAGCCACAGCAGGGTCTGGTATAACTAACAATGCGACAAATTTATCATAAAATGACATACCTAATTGGCACATCACGACAGGTGCTGTTTATAAAGAAGAAAATGTATGAAAAGAAACTTGTAAGATTGTCGCCTTGAAGCTTTTATTAAATAGGATCCTGCTCTATCATGTAGTTTGTCTACCATAAGTTCCCATCAGCTGGTGACAACACAATACTCTTGAAGTAATGCACCCTGGGCAGTCAGTTTTTCATGCCTCGCCAATCTTTTGATCATGTCATGAGAAGTAGCTGGACTCTTAAAAATCAAAAAGATTGAAGTCATGTATTAGCTGACATTCTCTTTTACTAGATCTCTTAGGCTGGCAGTCACAGACATCACTGTTAAGAGGAGACGAGGTAGGTCTTAGCCAAGTACTGGCTAAGTGCATCTTCAAAATTCGTATAATCAGGAACATCAGTCTCTAAAAACTGTCATGAACACTTTTATACTTTGAAGGAGCATTTGGAAAGTAAAAATCATATCTTAAGTCGTTACTTTACCAGTTCTAAAATAAAAGATAGGTAGACTAACTTGGACAAAATGTGATAAAAACAAGTTGAGAGTGTTACAATAACAATATTAACCTGCAATCAGTAATTTCACACAATGTTGTTTGTAGCATTTACTACTGGCTAAGTTAATTAATGAGGAGATAAGACCACAGATATTAATAAATAAATTGTTATCATCATTTGTTTTACATTTGTGTATGTATGTGTAAGTACTAGAACCAAAAATTAAAAGGCATGTGACATCTACCAACTTGCACTGGGCCCGGGTGGTGGATTATGGTCCACTCCCTCTCACCGAGAGGAGGCCTGTGTCCCAGCAGTAGGATCATTATACGCTGATTATTCTAAGTAATTAGCTCACCTTCATGTCTAGCTATGCCAGGGATTAGATATAATTAAAGGTAGCATTTGTATGATTTTTATTTAACATAAAAATTCCCCTTAAGCCTTGAAGATAAGTACAAAAGTCCTATATCATAAGCTTTCCTGGAGATTTATTCATCCTTTTCTATTTATTAAACATGCTTAAACACAATAGTTATGGTAAAAATATTATTATGTATCTGCAACCCCAGTGTTTATTGCACTTTTATGTATCCTACAGCTTATCTATGAAGTGTTGTAGGCTACAGTACTGTGTATTTCTTTTTTCTATGTTAAATATTTAACTCTTTGTTGCGTCATTTGAATAAAATAAGATAGGTTTTGATGGTAAGTAAAATCATTTGCAGTGTCTTCTTGATATAATGTTTGTTATACTGTACATTATCTTAAATTATTGATTGCATCTGATGACTTGACTTGTGATAAAATTGACGTATAGGTTTTTATAATAATCAATAAATAGAGATAAGGTTGATAAGTAAGTTTTACATTATGTTTATTTGTTTGAAGAAATTGTAGGTAGTTAAACTATGAATATTTTCATTAAAATATTTATCACTCTTTTTTAAAGAATATTTTCTTCATTGGCTTATGATTTAACACTTGTAAGTAATATTTTTAATGAAGAACTTGTTTTTATTATAAATCTATTGTTACATTTTGTCAAGTAATTCAATATATTTTGTTTGAAATGAGTGTTGTGATGTGCAATATTAACAGCATATTATGTGCAGTACAATACAAATTTATACAAATTCCAACAAGAAAATGTTTAAGTATTGTTTTCTATAAAACAATAGAATTTTAATTGTTTTCGATCTCAATGAGTCCTCGTGACCGTTGAACTCATAATACTGTTGTGAGCTTATTCTAATCCAGAATTTTATAAAATCACATTTTCCATAAATTCAGAGAATTCATGAAATTTTGTCACTAAGAAAAGCAAATGCAAATAGTTAGTAGGATTACAAACTCCTCCTGACTAAAAAGGCCACAAGTTTTTCCAATATATTTTTGCAGTTTTTTTGCCACAAGTACATTCAGCAGATTTTTTGCATAATCATGCAAGCAAATTAAAATACGACACATTTATCATCAGTATTTGAGTAGAACTTAGGTTTTAGTGGACGCTAAAGCTCTGATGATGCTTCATTGCACATTTGAACGAGGTAATTTCCACTTTGGGTTATCGAAAATCTCGATTATAGATTCCATGTCCACGCGGGCGTCGCGGGTATAGTTAGTAAGAAACACTATATCACTCACCTTTATATCTTGCTAAAGTCATATAAAACGGTAACGCCCCAATGGACGAGAGCTGACGAACGGGATCAATTGTTGATACTGGCTTCGAGGAAGCTGGCTCCAGATGAACTGCCTCGCACACGCCGGGCGCACTACCTGCCGCAATCAGTAACACCACAATCAGCTAAAAATACACACACACTATCCCAACGCAACATTTCCAACTATTCTAACCAAATTCTACTGCAGCAATGTACGCACCAGCTGGCGAAAACGTGGTGACCACGGTCCGCGATACTACCTACTATACTATACGTAAATATGGACTAAAGATATTCGATATTACGTCGCTAGCTACCTTCCACTGTCTATGACGAAGCACCTCGCTATTCCACCCTCGCCGTGCACTTGAAACGCGTAATACAACAAGGATCACGATCGACTACTAACGAACATAAAATAAATGAGATTTCATCAAACGCAACACGTTTCCGTGTCTAAATATGACGACAGAAAATAAATGAAAATTATACACTTTCTTATGTTTCTTGAACTGCCTTCACACCGGAAACGGACATTTTTTTTAAACTTGATACAACGACTATCTCATAATTTAGAATGTACGATTTTATGGTGGAGAAATATTTCATTTCTAGTTTTTTGGACTTTAAGTAGTAACAGAAAATTTTTGAATTCATTAATTGTAACAAACAAGCGAAAAAATCACTCCAAAATAAAATTGGCAGCAGGAAATACAAAAACTTTTAAACATTTCTTGTGTCTATGCTCCATGCTTGACAGCTAGATAGATAGTTTTAAAGTTCTGTATTTTTAAGATTTTTGAACGAATACATAATATATAGTACCTATAATTAAGTAATAATAGTATTCAAAAACTTAGACAAATAAAATAATGTAATAGAGAGTAGTCGCAAATGAGACCTTTTTATTATTTTTTATTCTTTTAATTTTTGGTAAATGTAGAACGTAGAGTGATTATTCTTCAGCAATGAAAGCAGGCATCTGATTCGCCACGGAATTACTATGAGTTTTGTGATTGGTCATTGATTCAATGCAAATATAAAACCATAGTAAAATCAATCTTTTATGTACTGTAACGAGAATAAACTTCAGGTCTTTTTGACAGGTGATTGCACGGGTTACGAATAAGTTTTCGTCGTAGTCCTAAAATTCGACTCTTTATTTTACATATCAGATTTTTATTTGAATAATATAGTAGAAAATAGTTTTTTCCATATACCCCGAACGATTTCTTAGGGTATTTACAAAAATGGTGAGAATAGTTGAACGATTTTTAGGTTAGGTTATGTTCAATGTCCTTCGTTCAGGCTACTATTTTCAATATTTTTTCATTTTTTTAGCATGCATGTCGACAATTAATATACAGTCCAGCACGGTGGAAATTTGCATTACCCACCAATTTTAAAACGCCGACAGCAGTCCCCATCCAACCAGAGAGGGTAAGTTACCTTTAATATATATTAGTAATTTTGCGCATAACAATGATGAAATTTTACATGTAAAGCTGAAAGAAACTATCTCCATATAAATTGAGTACCTCAGGACTGACCTTCCAAAAAAACTCAAAAATGTATTGATGTTTATGTCATAAAAACAGTGTGTAATGTCAAAGAAATCAGTTAATATCCAACAAGAACCCTGTAAGAACTCGTAGGTATTATCAAAATATTAGTTCGCTTCACATTGGGGAGCTTAAACTGTCTTATTATGATTTACCTGCTCACTAAAAGTCTCTCAAGCAAACATGACGTGACCTTTACCCCTTTCAGTTCAATGTGCCAGTATGCCGACAATACTCAGCACGGAAAGGGTTCTTCTCGTCTATCATCGAGAACATCAAGGAGGACATGGCCAAGAACAAGGAGATGAAGGACAACATCAAAAAGTTCAGGGAAGAGGCACAGAAGTTGGAGAACTCAGACGCATTACTGGTTATAACTTATGTCTATCCATTATTTTTAAATTCATCTAGCTTTGATTGAAACTTAGGTCTGTATTACAGAATAGTTTTGTAATACGGGCCTTAGTCACAATACCGCTGTTTGATATTAAACTCAGAATTAAATAAAGAAATAATTATGTTGAACTTAATACATGTTTAAAAGTGTGTAGGTACTCAAATATTTACTTATTAGGCTTTTCAATAACGAGTACATTATAACTTTACAATTTGTACATTGCAAAGTCTAAGTACTTGCTAAAGCTTCTACTTTAAGAAAAGCACAATATGCACTATGTTCAGATATTAACATAATTAATTAAATACATACTTAGTTCAAAATATTTATTGAATTAAATCAGGGAGACTTCTTCTACTAAAAAGTTAAACTGCATCTTGCAATTCATAATTATAATACAGAAATTAATGAAGCAGATAATCCTATCATAATAATAATAATTTAAAAGTGAACATTGATAAAACCTCCTTCATTCATTTCTACTTATTCTGATCAAAGAATTAATGAAGCACACAAAGCCATTTTTCTTGGTATAACAGTGGACAGTGGCTGCACATGGAATCCTCACTGTTTAAATACAGTATGTTAACTAACGAAAGGCGTTCCCGTTAACCCGCAATAGTATAGCATCCATACATGCTAAAAAAAATATTACCATTCAAAAACAAAATGCTTTTTTTATTTTTTATAATAAAATATTCACAAAAAATATTAAATTGATACTTAAAAGAAACACTCTGTACACGCGTACATGTTCAAAAGTGTAAGAACGGCAATGTCGCAAATTACTACTTATGAATGAAGGGCCACGTGCGCTGTGCGGCGATCTATTTGATGCACCTAGCCCCGCCCCCTGCCCCCCGAATGTCCATCTAATTTTATTCGGAACTAATCTCGCGCGCTGGCCGGATGTGCATTTATTTTCGCAATGCAACATGAGTGTTCTTTCGTCATTCGTGTGTGAAAAACGGTGCTCAAGAGTATGTTTTCATAGTGCTCATTAATGCTGAGTGTAATTATGATGGTGCATGTGCTCTGAGGAGGTATGCTGAGAGGTACCCCAATGCAAATCAACCGCGGAATTCCCTGAGTGTCCTGGTGCGTCTCCGTAACAATGAACCAGTAGTGCCGCGTGGTTCTGGTGGCCCCCGACCCGTGATCTCTGTGCGGCAGGAAGAAAACGTGCTAAGGCATTTTGAGGAGGAGCTCGGTTCAAGCACTAGAAGGGCCGGCCGCCTGTTGAACACTAGTCACGTCAGAAAAACAAACAGCATCCGTACTCACTCCAAAAAGTGCAAGCGCTGCTTGGTCCAGCTGATTTCGCGCGCCGGTTAACATAGGTATTGCCAGCGGGCACTGCAGTGAAGCGCGGAGGACACCCACTTCATCGAAAACGTCATTTGGTCAGAAGAAAAGCCTATTTACGCGCATGTGGAATCGGCGTGTACTTATGCCATCATCACATACGCGAGGACCCGCTTTTATTGCGACGAGTACCTACACCAAAATAACCGTCCGCGATTGCAACAATGTGTAGAGAGAGGAGGTCAGCATATTGCAGTTCAAAATCTAGGTAAGTTTTTAAACATCATAATACCTAAAAGACACTAAGCGACTGTGTCACAAAATAAATAAGTTCAGAAGGCCCACTCTTTGTTTAAATTGCTTTTACACTCGCTCAGGGAGTACCCCGTTCGAACGAGCGTGTTACTACTGTGTTGTTACTATTGCAATGAATAAACGCAAGTACTTCTTATTACGAATGCAACTGCATAAAGTTATTTTTTTAATTTCTATGACATTGCAGTAAACATTCACTTACTAACGTGCAATACCATCATTATGATTTAAAAGCTAGCCTAAACTGTGATTTAAATAATTAAATGAAACTTTCTCTAAACTTAACCGCCCACTATTTATTAGCATAGGTATTTTATCTTATTAACACTGTAAGTCTGTACCACCGTGTCTTGTGTACTAGTTCCGTGAGTGGACCTTCTGTACTCGTATCTGTTTATTTTGTGGCCGCAAGCTCGCGACGACGCCGATGACGACGTAGCGGCCGTGCAGTGCAATTTTGATATTATTGAAACGTGGCTTAGATAGGTAGGTACATGAATTTATGTTTTTACTATGTTTGCGAATAGGTCCTTTCAAGCCCAAGGGGCGCGTTCAGTGACGCGTTCCTTTGTCAGCCGGCCATTTGAGACGGGTAGTTAAATGTTATTGCTAAATCTAAACATACTTAAATGTTTAATTCTACTGATAACAACCCGACGACGTGCATTTCACTGTCTTTTAAATTAACTTTGCCGCCTTTATCAAAGTCGCCGCTCGCCATTCAGAACTGCCGCGCCGCCGCGCCGCCGCGCCGCCGCCCGCCGCCCGCCGCCGCGCCGTGCCGCCCCGCGCGCGCCCCCGGCCGGCTCGGTAGGTAAGGTAACACGCTCGGCATACGCGCCGCGCGCGACACAAAAATTGCGATGTTGCCGGTTTGTGCAACGCTACTACGCTAGGTACTATTCCGCGCTACTATTTTGATTTTAAACAGGACGTTTCGAATTTATTGTCAATTATTCAATTTTTTTAATTCGGATTTTTTTATACTTATTTTTCTATGCTGATATTTTTATTTAAATCTATTAATGATATAGATTAACGAGTTTAAGGGAACGCCCTCTGTTATTTAACATACTGTATTACAAATGAGATTAATGGTTTCACTTATGCCTGGTGGAGATTTTGTAAAATAGCCAGCCTCAAACCAGCCCTCTTATCTTAGCGTATCATGGTTACGTAGCTTCTAACATTAGACTCAAAATCGTATAGGGAACTGCTAGTCAATTGATTTAAAACAGCATTATTCAAATGGCATGGCGTATAGAAAAATCATTCTATTCTTTATACAAGCATTTAGACTTGATTCACACTGACATCTTATAATAGCTTAACAAATAACTACTTGACATTCTTACTTTAACAACCATGACTTATGTACCAGTTTTATTAGCTGCATTTATTTAATAAATTTTATTCATTTTTTTTTGCATGCTAGTTTTAGTGAGTTGTTTTAGAAACTGTTAAAAAACCAGCAGGTCTAAAACGGCCACACTAAGCAATTATTCTAATAGCAATTTATCTTCCTAGCAATTCCTCTATGGTGACACATATTTTAGCTGAATCAAATTCATATCAGAATCATATTTGGTGTAAATATTGCATAAAAAAATGAAGACCATAATTTTACTGGATATTTTTTTTTTAGTTTTTAATAATCAAATGAGATTTTTATTTTTACAGATTATATGTTATTTCATTATAATACTTAACTATCAAACAGATGAATTGCGTAATATGAATTAAACACATATAATATTATGAATTATCAGTTTGTGACAGTTTGATTCTGCCAAAGCGGCCGTTTTAGGCCCCTTGACCATCTGTAATGTACTACAACCAGAACACCCGTAAAACGTGGATTTATATATATATTTTTTGGATTTTTAATCATGAGCTACCAGATTATCAGAATATATTTGGCCTAGGTTAAGACCTAGGCCAAGATAAGGAAAAGAAGGGGGTAGGCGTGAAAATTGATTTGCTGTTACAATGTATAATAGATGCTTGCTAATAAATTTAATTTCATTTCATAAAAAAAAACATAATGAGAGACTCATTATGTTTTTTGAGTAATTTTATAGTAAATTAACACTTAAACATATTCACATTATAATTTCCAGGCTGCGAGAAGAAAGTTCCATGCGGTTGAATCAGAAGCTTCCAAAAGCTCAGAAGTACTGAAAGAAACATTTGAAGGCATCAAGGGCAAGATGGAGCATGTCATTGAGGAAGCTAGTAAAACTGATATTGCCAAGAAAGCTGGTAAGAAACTGTTCATCATCATAATAATGTACTACTTTGATGAGTCAGAATCAGAGTATGGTTAAAATGCTTTTAACACTTCATAGAAGAAAAGTAAACAAACTGCCATAGTAATTTGTTTCCATAAGTACACACGGCTACACATCAAGCAAATCAAACTAAAGCTATATGTCCAAAAATTTCTTATCAAAAAACGTAAAGGTGTGTCCAAACATTGAGCTGCAATTGTGCGCGACTGCCGCGCACGAACGCTTGTCTACCTGCCGCGCACAAACATTTTTAGGAAACTTTTAGTCACTAATTGTATCTGGACGGATTTCGGCGGACGTATTACAGGCTAGGCAGATTGATATTGCCAACTGAAGTGTTCGGCGTGTCTCGGATGTGCCGCGCAGTACTGCCGGGCAAACATTCGTCGGTTTAGTCCTAACGAGACTACTAAAGCGTGGCAGAAATATGTCCTGCAAACGCCGCGTGTTGCTGCCACGCTATTCAAACTCAAACTCAAAGCATTTATTTCAATTAAACCATTTACAGGCATTTTTGAATTGTCAAAGAATCGGTCAGTTAGTCAGAAAGTTGAAGCTAGTTGCCCATTCCAAAACGTAGATCTCTATGGAGAAGAACGGGCAAGAAACTCCAAGGCCACTCTTTTAAATATATATATTACAAAATTCTGGGTACATTATTCTTGTTGCTTCTATATGTGAGAACAATATACAAAAAATAATCAAAGCAGTTGAAAATATCTGATTAAAAATAAGCCCTGGCAGATAAGAGATGACCAGTCTCAACTGACGGCGCCCGTTCACGAACATGACGCGTGGATCAGCACCATCCAGTTCAACCATTTTGTAGGGAACCGAATGATCCAACACACTCGCCACCATCAGCGAGACATTTAAGTGAGCTTGACATTCTCTCAACTGCCATGCTCTTTCAAGTCAACATACATCTTAATAACATAATAAACGGCTCCATGGTACTCACATTTACAAAAAAATCTAAAAATGCTTCTAAATTATACAAAACTATAGTTTGCAATGTATTTAAGAAATTAATAGAATTTGACTACCAAAAAGTAAGAAAATCATTATTATCTAATTGGAGCATTAAACAATTTACTTGGTAATATAAAAAATAAACATTAAGTTTGTAATGTCAAAAACAGAATTCAAAAAAGGGAAAGCAACTCTTCCAAATATTAAAATTTTAACTAGTGAGCCCAAGTGGCTGTGGAGCAGGACCAGCATTAAGCCAAGCATTTTTATCTACAATATAATCATCCAACTTATAATATGCTTGTCTACATAGTGTGCGTTTAATGCATGTTTTAAATTTCTTCTCATTTAGTTGAAGAATATCGAGTGGTATTTTATTATAACATTTTACACAGTACCCCATAAAGGAAGTGTGAACTTTAGACAATCTAAAACGTGGTTGATCTAATTTGTTCCTATTTCTAGTGTTAAAATTATGCCTGTCACTTATCTTACTAAAAAGGTGTAGATTTTTTCGAACATACATAATGTTTTCATATATATACTGACAAGGTACCGTCATGATGTTAATTTTCTTGAACAGTTCCCTTAGAGATTCGCGTCTGCGGAGGTTGTAGATGGCTCTGACGGCCCTCTTTTGCAGAATAAAGACGGAATCAATATCTGCAGCCCGTCCCCACAGCAAAATACCGTAAGACATGATGCTATGAAAATAACTAAAATAGACCAGTCTCGCGGTATCCACGTCTGTTAGTTGGCGGATTTTCCAAACAGCGTAAGCGGCTGAACTTAGCCGCCCTGCAAGTGATGTTATGTGAGGACCCCACTGTAGTTTGGAGTCAAGCGTTATCCCCAGGAAAACCGTCTTTTCGACGAATTCTAGTGTCTCCTTATTCAATACAACGTGACATTCACTACTTCTAACATTCGGTAACGCGAATCTTATGCATTTAGTTTTCTTCTCATTTAATACCAAATTATTTACAGTAAACCAATTATGGACCGTAAGCATAGCGTTATTTACGTCGTCCAGCTCCTGTGCATGTCTGTCTACTTTAAAAATCAGTGATGTATCATCAGCAAATAACACCATTTGTGGTCGATTTTTCAGTAAATTTGGTAAATCATTTATATATACTAAAAAGAGGAATGGACCCAGTATCGAGCCCTGAGGTACACCCATTTTGACTTTTAAACCCAATGAATTTACACCGTTTATTTGAACTTGCTGCAGTCTATCATTCAAATATGATTTTACTAAGCTCAGCGCAAGTTTATCCAGACCGTAATGCTCAAGTTTCAAGAGCAGTGTTTCGTGATCCACGCAATCAAATGCCTTGGATAGGTCGCAAAAGATGCCTATTGCATCTCGTACCTCTTCCCATGCATTAAAGATGTGTTTCAATAAGGTGACACCGGCGTCGGTTGTGCAACGTCCTTTGGTGAAACCATACTGTTGATCGTGTAGGATGTTATTACGATTAAAATGATTGAGCATTTGATTTAACATTACTTTTTCAAATACTTTGCTGAAAACCGGCAAAACTGATACGGATCTATAATTATTAGTGTCTTTGCTGTCCCCGGATTTGAAAAGTGGAATAACTTTACTGTATTTCATTAAATCCGGGAATATCCCTTGATCTACACACAAATTAAATATTAAAGCTAAATAGGGTGCAATTGTCTCAATAATTGATTGACAAACTTTAGTAGACATGCCCCACAGATCTTCGGTAATTTTGATCTTAAGTTGCTTAAAAGCCTTTATAACGACCACAAGGTTTATATGTTTAAATTGAAATTCCACAGGGCAGGCTGAAACATTCGCTTTTAATAAATCAATCGCAAGTGAGGGGGAGGAATTTAAAGTTTCTGTAGTTTTAATTGGAATATTGGTAAAGAAAGTTGCAAATTCCTGAGCAACATTGATGTTATCACTAATAAGACCGCCGGAAGTGTCTAGTGTATAATCTGTATTATGTCTTTTGTTCTTGTTTGTTTCATTGTTGATAATTTTCCAAACTGTCTTTATTTTATTGTCTGCCGATTTAACCTTGTTGCTAATGAAAGAAGCTTTAGCTGCTTTGCAGATATTTTTAAAAGTTTTAGAGTAAGTAGCAACATACTTATTAAAAGTTTCCGTGTTAATATACGGCTTAAGGCCATACAGTTCAAATAATGTCTCCCTACTTTTCCTGATGCCTTTAGTTGCCCAGTCACTGAATAAAAACTTAGGGCATAGGGTATTGCCACTCAATGTTTGGACACACTGCATTAAAGTAGAAATTGACAAGTTCTCAACTTCAAATTCTCAAATTAGAAACCGGGTTTCAGCTTCAGTTAGTTGATGCAAATCTCGCATTGTATAGGATTTCCGTACAATGCGAGGTCCGCTTATACTGGAAATGTATAGCTTGAACATGAACTTAACATTCTTATATGCCTATGCCACCTGATCAATAATAAAAATCAAGTATTACATACCTACTAGTTTTTGCCCACGGCTTTGCCTGCTTGGCGGTCGAAAATTATTTCACGGGAATATACGTAATGCGTACTCCGGGGATAAAAAGTCTATTCGTGTACCAAATAGCATGAAAAGGCTACAGACAGACCGCCGCGGCGGTCTGTCTGTAGCCTTTTGCCTACAATATATAACAAAATACACCTGACGTAATAAAAGATGACACAATACCTACGCGATTTTAAAAAGAAGTTAACAGCATTATTGATTGAAAAATGTTACTACTCGATTAACTATTTTCTAAATGACAATGACTTAGATTTATCCTAATGTAAATTTCTAATCTAAGATAATTATAATATTTTTATGCAATTTAATGTAATGACATACCAACTTATTTAATTGTACCCGTTTTGAACTGTAATTCGTAATTTTGTATTTTGACACAATTATTATTTTGATTACCTTCTCGTTTACATTCATTCATGTTTGCATGTCTAATTTATGGTAGATTGTTCAAGGATCACAATTGTTTTTAATGCCTTATGTCATTTACCTACAATCTATGTAAATAAATAAACTTTAGGGTTTATAATATTAGTATGGATTGTATCCTGACAAAATAATAATCTCTTCATCAAATTGAAATGTTCATACAAATTTCTCTTTTACAGGACAGTTTAAGCACGATCTTTCGAAGACAGCGAAAGACGCGGCGGAGAGCATAGCTGACACGGGCTCCAAACTCGGAGCGACAACTGCTTTCAGAACTATCTCACAAGTAAGACTCACTAATACCTATACTGTTTACAGCACTACAAGGATCTTTTGGCGCTTGAATGACATTGAGAGGGCGCCCCCTGTTGGTTTACATTTGTGATGTGTTTTGTGAAATTGTATTGAAAAAACAAGATGGTGGCGCTAGTTCCGATTTTGGCCACGCGCCAGATGAGCCTTTTACAACTATACTGTGCATACAGTTTTCTCTTCTATTGCATTTTTTTTTAATTATGCTAATCAACCAGTTACATTTGAAGCTGAAAAGTTCGAATATCATATGGTTATCACCGCCTCGTTTATTTAGTGATCAACTGCTCAAAATATTTATTTGTACTTTTCATTCGGAAAATTCTCAGTAGCAACCTGGTGTTGTGGGTTGTACGCTCGATTTATGGCAATAAACTTGCCTCCTATTGCGTCATGCAACTTTGACATACATAATCATAAATGCATTTTGTTGAAACTTGATTATTCTTGTCTAAGTACCTTTTTTTGCGTGGTAAATTATCAAATAACTTCTCCCGCTCTGGGCGGAGCGGGAGGGTGTGTCAGACTATTACTGACTAAAACACACCCATGTTCCTTCGGCCACGGCATCCCTTTCGGACTTTCCCGCAACCCCGGCAGGCATCGGCCCTAGCGCGGACCCCTTCAGTTGTGCTGACATCTCTTTGAGGCGCGCGTCGAACACAAAGCACCATCGACTCGGGCCTGGTCCTTATCGGACGGCGAGCTACCCATTGCTCACCGTCCGCAAGCCCGTGCTTTGTCTAAGTACCTACGGGTTTGTTTTAATAGATTAAGATTATGTTGTACTATGGAAGAGCCGAGTCTGCTAGTTAAAAACTTACTGACAAAACTAACTAAAAAAAGTGAAACAAAGACGGCGCTATCACAGAAGTCACGGCACGATTATGTACATAACTTCACACTAGCGCCATAACATTGTCCGTACCGCACGACAAGGACGGGAATAATCCCTTCCAAAAGATTTGAAGCGTGTACAGCTTGGCAAAAAAAATCTAGGATAAATTAGAGCGCCACTATCGCACTTAGATCCCTTCGGAAATAAATGTGCAACAAAAAACGCTGCTTGTGGGTGACTCAAATCAAAACCTACTAGCACTTGTCGACAAAGTAGTGCCATTATCATAGGTCTGCATTAAGTAAAATATTTAGGTCCAAATGTCACCACGTCAGACTTTACTTTTATGTCGACCTGTAGCTTCTCCATAATATCCATAGAATAAAAAAAAAACATGTGTGCAATTCACACGTGGTAGAAGTGAAACCTTCAAAAATTAAAAAAATATTTTTTGTACGCGCACAAACACGTATTAACACATGTACAACGCTGAGGCCCAAGCAAACTCCCACTATGCCTTGGTAAACACGAGTGGAGGGGTACGAAGCAGAGCACAAAGAGAACCACGCACGAACATAAGAAACACTGTATAATGCTTTCTATCTCATTTTCTCCCACGTTAAATCTTATGAATTTATGTGTCTGTCTCTTTTTACTGTCGCTTTTTCGTTTCATCGACTTTCAAATCACAACGATGCTAAAGAAGTTTTCACTTCAAAAAAAAAACGACCCATCTCATTTTACTATGCCTTCTTTGAAATTACATTATTTTTTCGAACATTTCTAATATTAGTCATCATCCCGCTTTTATGAAGGTGAATAATCCCCTTTTTACAACCACCTTTAGTTGACTGATAGATTATGCCTTCTATGCGTAGGGCATTAGTCCGTCTTTGTACCTTTATTGTGCACAAAGATAAAGTAATAAAACCGATAGAAGTGAAAACTTAAAACTGATATTAGCGCCATCTATATTCTATAGTAGCGCGAGCATGTCGGTGACGCGAATCTATAAGTTTACCCCGGGACCAAAAATCGCTCAACGCGCCTAAAGAAGTTTTCACTTCAATAAAATAAATAATTATTTGTATCATGTATTGTTGGAGATCCTAAATAAATAATAACATGTTGTTACAATGTGTTTACAGGCGACCGCAGTGGTGAAGGAAGAGATATCACCGCGAGGGTTGGAAGGACGTGTCTACATGGCGCCCAGTGCTTTACGGAAACGAGTCGAGGTCAATATCATTTGCTTTTCTTAATTTGTTTGAAATTGAGGAGTTTGCTAGTTTCCCTAGAAATTACTGTTCTTTAGCACGGTTAACCGCGCGTCTGTAACCGTAATATTTGAACTAAAACCAACTGCTACGAAATAAGACGCTGTCAAAGCCAAATTGTTACTTCTAGTGTGGCGACATCTACATCGCCTGATGCGAATACGCGTCACACTGACGTCACGCAAAATCCTGCATCGCGCAAACAGAGTTTACCGTGCCACTAAGAAATACAGCACGTCCCGAAATTAATTCTTGGGCAGTAGCCCACCAGACACGACACCCGTCTGGTCAGAGGATCCTCCCTTTTCTATGGAGGATGAGTGAATTTTACACCCTGTTCCTCTAACCTCTATAATAGTAACTATTTGACATTGACCGAGGTAATGAGATATTCCCCTACACCAATCTGAATAGCATAGGCGTGCGGTTCACTACATTATGAAGAGGATTTACAGCTGAGAAAGCAATTCCGCAGCACTGACCCAACAAATGTGATTCAGTAGTTTAGAGTACAAACCTTTACAAGCATTCTGTCGTCACTTTTACGTTTGTTCGTCGATGATGTTAATTATAAACGAATTTTGGAATTCGTTCGTTTATTGTACTGTGCCAAATAAACATTTTTTCTTTTTTTTTCTCTAAAATTGTGTTTTCTTGTTTGGATTCTGGTTATTTAAGTTTGTTGTCTCGTATAGGTTGCTACAGACGAACGGACATTCGCTCCAGACACGGAGACGATGGGCGTAGAGCTACACAAGGACTCCAAGTTCTACCAGCAGTGGGAGAACTTCAAGAACAACAACCAGTATTTTAACAAGGTAAATCGCGCTCACTTATATTTACTACTAGCTTCCGCCAGCGGCTTCGTCCGCGTGATATCTTTATAAATTAAAGCCTATGTTACTTAGTGACAATGTAGCATTCCACTGGTGAAAGAATTTTTGAAATCGGTCCAGTAGTTTTTGAGTTTATTCATTACAAACAAACATACAAAAATCAGATCGTTTCTCTTTATGATATTCTATCTGAAATTTCTCAGTAGCAGCTTGGAGTCTGGATTTGTGCCCGGTTGATGGCAATAGGCTCGCCCCCTATTACATGGGACTTAAACATAACTGGCGAAATGTGGGTGTACCTACTACAGGGACACCTCTGCCCAACCCTTCGGGGAAACAAGGCGTGATGTTATGTTATGTTTGTTATGTGTTAAACAAGCAGCGTGTTCGATAGGATTTCTTATCGGCAAAAAATACAAATTTCCATACAAACTTTCATCCCCAAAGTCCTTTCTTAGTGCTCACTTTCGTTATATGGAATTTGCGCTAGCGTTGTCTGTCAGTGAATGAATGCATTTAAGATTTTTATTACGTAGAAGATTACTCACTTATCATTATGCCTCTAATCCTCTATGTATAGTTTATGGATGTTATTTAAGTTATTTTCTTTACTTTTAACTTTTCGTTTTCTGTAACCAAATATGTTACAGGTACTAGATTGGAAAATAAAATACGAAGAATCGGACAACCCCGTAGTAAAAGCCTCACGTTTCGTCACTGACAAGGTAAGCAGCTTGTTTGGCAATATATTCGAGAAGACCGAACTATCGAAGACCCTCACCGAAATATGCAAGATCGACCCCAACTTTACGTCGCAGTCCTTCCTAGAGGACTGTGCGAACGACATCATCCCGAACATTCTCGAAGCCATAGTACGCGGAGATTTAGCCATACTCAAAGACTGGTGCTATGAAGGCGTGTTCAACATCCTGGCGACACCCATCAAACAGTGCAAACAACTCGGATATCGCCTAGACTCTAAGATACTGGACATTGAACAGATCGAGCTCGTCATGGGCAAAATGATGGAGCAGGGACCTGTTCTAGTGATAACATTCCAGTCTCAGCAGATCATGTGTGTCAGAGACAGTAAGAACAAAGTAATAGAAGGCGACCTCGACAAGGTGATGCGCGTGAACTACGTGTGGGTACTGTGTCGGGACCCTCAGGAACTCAACCCCAAGGCGGCCTGGCGGTTGCTGGAGCTTTCCGCCAATAGCGTAGAACAATTAATATAGGTGAATTAATGTAGTCATAATTAAATCGTTGACATTTTAGTGTATGGTTTTCATAAACCTGTCCATGAATTTCCTCAAAGGACGCAACATCAGACCAAATCTTCGACCGGACGTGGTCCGCGGAAATAGCGTAGTTTGTGTTGCGACCAGCACTTGACTGTTATGTGAACTGTAGCGAGTATAATAGATAAATACGACTTAAATGACGAAACGATAGTCTTTAAAATATATTTGAGACTACAACGATGATAGAAAGTCTATGAAATATTTACATGAATCGCTTACGTAACCAGTCATATATTACCAAAGCGGTATGTACAAGCCAGTGTAAATAATGAACCATATTTAAGTTATCCCAGAAGTTACTGATAGTTTCGTTAGCAATAGGATTGGAACTGTGTTCAATCGGGAATTTACTTTTAAGTTTTTTAATACTCTGAAAGCTTTTCATGCACATAAGGATTTCACAATACAATGTTTATTTATTTATTTTCTGTTTTGAAACTACAAAATATTCGTCAAATATGTTAATATCGAATGAAATAGTGTAGTTCCGGTTTTAGTGAATGCAATAAAACGACAAAGCCATGAAATAGTGATTACAGCGGATGTAACGTTGTAAGGAAAGGTTTTCGAGTAACATTATGTTTTGAGTAATAGTTTATGATTATTTTGTATCATTATTAGTTCGTTTCTAACGATTTATTATTTATTTTAATAAATTGTTTTATTTTTATTATTTGCTTTTATTTTATTTATTGTTTGTTTGATAATGTTCTGAAGAGGCTGGAGCTCAAAATAGAAACAGCAGAAGCAACATGCGCAGACAAATGCGAGTCGCGCTCTCGCTGGACGTGTGCCGTTTTTGCGTGCTTGTGTTATCACTTTGTATGGAGCCGACTAATTTCGTGTTTGGAGGCTAAGAAGGACGTTGCGACGGTTTACTAATGATAAGCATATAGTACATATATTGTCATAATTTACACTGTCATAACGAAATTCAGCATAATGAATTAATGATCATTCATCATTACGCATATTATTATAAACGCATAACGATATTTACACAATGTTCTTGGGAATAAAAATAATAAACCCTAATATAACTCATATAAAAACAAACATTTATGCGGCTCAGGGGTGTCCCAAGGGCCACCCCCGCCCCACCTTAACCGCATCCAATTGAGTAATTCCCATATATAATAAATAATGTTTATATTTATGGCTCTTAATAGACGAATAAATATTATGCCTTAATTTTTACAACTCCAAATTATGCCAAAATAAATTAAACCAAATGACAGTTATGTTAACCTTTGCGTTATGTCAAAGTATTATTATGCTAATAAAAGTTATGCGAAAACGTTATGCCAAACAATATTATGCCTTAAAATTTTATGCCGAGAGGGATTCCTCGTTGCGACTGACGTTACAGAAATGTATAGATAACTATTTTTATTGATAACTAGTCTTTACAACTTGTTTTAGGTAAGCGGTAAACAAAAATAGTAGATATGTAAACATGTGTCGCAACGTGCTACGATGGAAAGTGATACGATGCAAAGCGCTACGATGCGACGACGTATCGTGTGTAGGTGTTCTTCTATTCAAACAGCGGGCACTGTAATACCATTTTAGAAAGCTAAAAAGACTAGGAAGTTTTTTCTGTAATTTGAAAGTAAAGTGCCCACCATGCCATTTAGTTTGAGTAAACTGCCACGAAAATCAAGAGATGTTACGTACTAAAAAAAAAAATTACTTGAACTTTACGACACTTAATTTCGAAACGCATGGGTAACTTGTTTTTCGAAGGATTCATTCGTTCGTGAGCTATCAGAAAGGTTATTGTTTAACTTTCAGTAAGAAATTTCCAAAAAAAAAATCTTAAATATTTCGTATTTTACAAAACAACCCATTTTGAATCATAAGTTATCGGGGCAAAAATGTTGCAAATTAGCTAGTACGAGGGTGACACTGAAAGTTCTTAGAAAATCAACAACTGAACAAACTAGCAAGTTATTAGTTCTATTATATCTTTTCAAAATAGTGTCCATTTACATCAATACATGGCTGCATCCGATGGAACCGCTGAGAAAAGCACTTTACCCATTCGTCCTTAGGGGTCTCTTCGACGGCATTTTGAAACGCAGCCACTGCTTCCTCGGCGTCCATAAAACGTTTTCCTCGAAGTTTTTCTTTTATTTTCGGAAATAAATAAAAATCGCAAGGTGCGAGATCGGAGCTATAGCGGGTGACCCAGTAATTCCACGTCTGATGTCACCAAGTAGTCGATTGTTTGCTTGGCGGTGTGCGACGAGGCGTTGTCGTGGTGAAGGAGGATCCTACTGCGAGGTCGTTTCTCCCGAACTTTTTCCAGACAAGTGGCAAACAATTGTTAGTGTACCACTCTGCAGTAACTGTTTTTCGATCCTCTAAAACAATTGTTGCGTAATGACCTGTCCTTCTGAAGAACGAAGCCACCATCTTTTTTCCCACGCTTCGACCTCTCTTCACTTTAGTTGGCAACTCCTCGGAAGGAAACACCCAGACAGTAGACTGTCTCTTAGTTTCAGGATCATAACAATAAATCCAGCTTTCGTCACCAGTAAGTATGTCGAACACAGCATTTAAGTCACCTCCGTTAAATTATTGAACCATTTCACGACACCAATCAACACGACGGAGTTTTTGGGCCTCTGTCAAATCATGAGGTATCCACCGGGCACAAAGCTTCCTGACCGCTAAATGTTCATGGAGGATTTTGTGCACTTGACTCATACCGATGCCTAAGCTTGTCCGAATCTGCTGATAAGCCATTCTTTTGTCAGTCTCTATCATATGCCGCACAACACTGATGTTATGTTGTTCCAGTCGTCGCCGTAGAAGGCCGTCCCTCGGCCACGACCACGTTTAAACTCATTAAACCAGTTGTAAACAGTGGCACGAGACGGGGCTTCATCGTGAAAGGCCAATCGAAGTCTATCATAACTTTCTTGTTGACTTAAATGACATCGAAAGTCATAAAAAATCATTGTACGAAAATATTCTCGCGTTAAATTCATGCTGACGTGACACAGACAATTTTCAACGTTATAAATTCTTATTTACATAATAGGTTTCAATGTGTAGATGTTAATGATGTAAAATCTTCCGGCCTACCAGTTCAGTTAGGTGTACCTCAAGGCTCAATACTGGGTCCATTCTTGTTTTTAGTGTATATTAATGACTTATCATCCTATTTAAAGGGTATCTGTGAAATTGTACTGTTTGCAGATGATACCTCTTATTTTTAAAGTAGACCGGAACCTCAGACCAACAAAAAAAGAAAGACGGCGCGCTGCGAACATCAAAACTGAAGCCACCTTTTTATCTATGTGTGAGACGAAGGGTTGCCATTTGTAAAAAAAATACCCCATAACTTGGGTAATAATATTTTATGGGTAGGCTAATATTGTACAAGTAAGATATTGTTAAGTATGGCATTGTACCAAAATTGTTTAGAAGGACCTCTATTCCGAACAAAACAAAAATAATTACATCAGAAAAAAAAAAACAATTATAAAGTGCACCTTTAAAGCAAGAATTGTTGTATTGGGACTTGGAAGACTCCGCTGTTCCACTTAGGCCCGTATTACAGAACCTCACTCAAGACTCAAGCATTACTTAAAACTAGTTTTAACCAATCACAAGGCTTTAAACGACTTTATGTATGCTTGAGTTTTGAGTGAGGTTCTGTAATACGGGCCTTAGAAATATCCATTAATTTTATATAAATTAACGAGCAGAAAAAGGCAAAAATGCGCCTAATTGTGTGATGTGTGCGAGTGTGGGTGAAAGTGCTCTAGTGCGAGAGTGTGAAGTGTGTAAGAGTTAAAATTAGCATATATTTAGTTCTACTATAGGGTATATCTTTAGGTGTAAGTTAACCCTACCCGCGACAGTGTCTTGGGATTGAAAGAAGTAAAATACAGCTTCTTTCGATAACCATGCACATAGAAATTCAACTATAAGTTTGTTGAAGCGTAAATCATAACATTGTCGTAGGTATGTATGAAGTCATTATGTAAACTGTTTTGAAAATAATATAGGTAGGTAATTATATTGTCAATTACCTTTATTAAATACAAAAAGATCACAACAACAAAATCACTGACTCTGAAGAAAAGTAATATTAAGATAAATCGTAACAAACAAAAAAGTTTTTTTAACCATATAGCTTTTGGTCACACGGCGAAGTCCACGATTAGTTGAATAAAGGTCGTTATTATCAAAATGATCGAAACAAACCACGCTGGTTTTCGACGGCAGCCATTCTGGATCATTCCGACTATATCTTAAGGTTACTATCCATTTACTTTTAATTCAGTATTTAATTGGAAATCTAAAATATTAAATAAATAAAAAAGAGAACATGAATATAACTGGAAGTAAGAAATCATATTTAAATTTGTTGAATCGAATGGGAAAAATCTGAATCATATTATGGCAACCCGCGCACTTTAAATCACTGCTTTCGTTTGTTGAGGTTATTTGTTCCAAGTAACCTAAAATTCATTTAATAAAAAACGATGTTACTCACGGGGCACTGCTCGCTAAACAAACACTTCCACACAATAGGAATAACGGACAGTCCTCTGTGCAGGGCGTGCATGGAGGCTGAGGAAACAGTAGCGCACGTGCTCTTTGAATGCACAGGCGTCACCCAGATTAGAAAAGAAACCCTCGGGTCACCCATATCCTACACAGATGTTCTGAACAGACCAGGAGATTTAATTAGCTTCTGGAGGGAGGTGGGCTGGTTGGAATAACTACCAAACGGCCGCCATGGCCCACGCACAATGGTCCACCCTACGGACTAAGTGCGGAAACCAAACCCTATAACATAGAAACGATGTTATTTCAAGTACATCAATGCTTAGGGGTGAAAAGTGATTCCATGAGACTTTTTTTGTATCTGCTATTGTTTTTAGAAGTTTTCACTACACAGGAAAGCATAATTATATTTTTTTAAATCAATGCTAACTAGACGACGACTCATGACGTACTAAGAGCGATGAGCATGGTTTTAGTGTAGGTGTGTGCGTGAGCGGGTGTATTTACTTGCAGGAGCACGGTTTTGTGGCTTCACTTTTAATGTTCGCGGCGCGCCGTCTTCCTTTTTTTGTTGGTCTGAGACCGGAACAGACAAGATTTTAACGATGTAAACAGTGCACTCTCAATGGTTACGGATTGGTTTATGACAAATAACCTTGTTCTCAATGCCAAGAAAACGAAATATGTAAAGTTCACCCTACCAAATGTTAGAAATCTAGGACCCAACATCGTCTTAGATAAAGAGGTGCTTGAAACTGTGAACTCAGCAGTTTTTCTGGGCATAACAGTAGATGCCAAACTTCAGTGGGGCCCACATATATCGAGCCTAGCGGGAAGGCTCAGTTCGGCCGCCTACGCTGTCAGGAAAGTAAGACAATACACTGACGTTGATACAGCTCGGTTAGTCTATTTTAGTTATTTTCATAGCGTTATGTCCTACGGTATTCAGCTGTGGGGCAAAGCTGTTGATATTCAAAATATATTTGTCCTTCAAAAACGAGCTGTTCGAGCAATTTACCAGCTAGGTGCCAGAGTTTCACTAAGAGATTGTTTCATGCTCGGGCCACACCAAACGGGAAACGCCGTTAATTATCGCGATGATAGACTTTATTCCGACGGGTTAAGGTCCATCATCGTGATAATTAACGGCGTTTCCCGTTGATGTGGCCCCAGCATCAAAGATATTGGTATCCTTACAGTGGCATCGCAATTCATCTTCGCCAACGTTTTATATATTAGGCAAAATATACACTTATACACTAAAAACAGTGATATAAGTTACACAATGTTAACACTAGAAATAAGGACAAACTACGAGCTCCATTTCACCGGCTTCATAAGGTTCTTAACTCATTTGTTGGGCTTGGTATAGACTTTTATAACAAGCTACCCTCTTTGCTAGATTTGCCTTTTAATGCATTTAAAACTAAAGTAAAATCCAACCTATGTTCAAAGGCATACTATTGTATCAACGACTACATAAATGATAAGAATAGTTGGTCGCTGTGATTAACTCAAGACAATACTAATGTCCTTTTTCCAGAATTAGTTTATCTACTGACAGTTATATAATTGTTTATTTTATTTGAATTTATTAGTCAATTATTTTTTTTTATTTTTATGAGTCAATTTATTTTTATTTTATTTTATTGTTGACTTAATCTACTCATTACAATGTTTTGTTATGAGTTGTATTGCAATTTGTGGTTAGCTAGCGACCTCGACGATTGATCATTATTTATTTATTTTTCCTGAGCAACCGGCAGCAAGTTCGTCATGCTCCCTTAGATGTCACTGCTTGCGGTAGCGTCGGGGGTCGGGTTGCCTCCTTCCCTCAAATATGGCGAGGGGGGTAATGGCTGATCTTTGCGTTATGCTCGTGAACGGGTGCTGCTTGTGGTGACTGGTCATCTTGCTAATCTTGGTTTTGTTATTGTAACTAGTAATTAACTGTTTATTTATTTTTACCTCGATGGTCCTATTTTATCATTTATAACTTCCAATTACAGCTTTAAATAGCTTTATGTAAGCAGGCATGCCCTTTATGCCTGGAGGCTTTTATTTAGATATTTAGTTCTGTTTACGTTTAGTTTTTATTCTTTATTTCTGCTTGAGTATAGTTCTCGATGTTTTTGGTTGGTATATTGGCGTGTGCTAGCCGACATATAGCCAATAATTTATCATTTAAATTATGTTTTGTGTTGCGTAATGTAAATTATTTTGCATACCATTGTATAGATTTTTTTTTTAATTTGAACAGACAGCTGTGCTGCTGGGGAGTTTGTTGCGCCACTTCTTCTTCCCAGCGAAAGGCACTAGGAAGTGGTGAAGGGTGGGCGTTTTGGGGGACTGTCTTATGTAATTTTGATGTTCGAAAAGTGCTGATTCTCAGCCTAGTTTCAATAAATGACTTTTGAATTTGAATTTGCCGCCAAATCGTAAACAAAATGAAAAATGAGTAAAATACATACACAATAATATTGGCAGAGTTCCATTTTCAAAATTTAAACTGTTTTTTTTTATTATATCGTGTACAAGTGGCCAGTTCTAAAAACTTTCAGTGTCGCCCTCGTATATTACCCACATCTAGGAATGCACCCAATTACCAATCACCTGTATAAGAGGAAGTCCGAAAGTGGCATCGGGGACTGAAAAGTGGTAAGGAAATCCATGTGATGAGGAATGAGGAAAATGTCATAAGGAAAGTTTTAAGTATGAATGTGGATGGCTATAAGAGTAGGGGAAGACCAAAGAAACGATGGATGGACTGTGTGGAAGGTGAAATTAAGGCTAGAAAGGGGGGGACTATCGAGATGAGACGACTAATAGAGAAGTATGGAAGAAAACGACATGTTGCAGGAGAATGATATGATCAGACAGCTGTGCTGCTGGGGAGTTTGTTGCGCCACTTCTTCTCAGCTAAAGGCACTAGGAAGTGGTGAAGGGTGGGCGTTTTGGGGGACTGTCTTATGTAATTTTGACGTTCGAAAAGTGCTGATTCTCAGTCTAGTTTGAATAAATGATTTTTGAATTTTGTTTTTTTTTTTAAATTGAATTTATTTAAAAAGATGACAAAAAAAAACAACAATAATTTTAAATACTCAATTTTATTGGAGGCACAATGAACAGACGGTGGTGCCGTCGTACAATACAATATATTTACAAATACAATAATAACATTAGTGCTACATTACGTGTGAGAACACTGATGCCGATGACGTAGTGACTAGGCTACCTTAACGTTCCTAATGAAATACTTAAATAAAAACTATGTTAGGCTTGCTTGCTCGTGGAATGTACGATTGGAATAATTTTTATGTTGATTTTAGTAAAAAATGGTTAGTGCCAAAGAATCTATTTCACCTCTCGTCGGTACAGAAAATAATATCTATCGAGCACTTTTTGATATTCAAAATGAAGTCGCTTACTGCAGAAAAAGGCGCAAGATAATCATAAGTGTTAGCTTTTCTTTGTACTGTAAGCTGCATCAACATAATGTTGGTATCGTTAAAACTATACAGAAATAACTTTGTTGTCATTCAAACAATAAAACAAAATTAATAAATCTTAAAATGGCTGTCCAACTCAAGAATTTCACTAACTCTTCCATCAGACAGTTTCATTAAACATTGATGTTCACAAAACGCAGATCTTAAAATAAAAAATAATCTAATTTGTATTAAATTTCTTATCATGACTTAAAATTATGTAAAATATGTGTACATAATTATATTATGCTTAAAATATTATAATTACGCGCCAAAAAGCTCAATCACATAATAATTAACTACACAGTGTTGCAAGTGTGTAAAATTCGTTAAAAACGTTAGTAGTGTTGCCATACACGCTCTACACCTAGTGTTAAAATCGACGGATTCTCATAATATTTGATTTATAAGTAAACATTTGTATTTCTCTGTTTATTAAATTATTTTAAGATCTCAATTATTCATTTAAACAAATGTTTACAAATAAACTAATCTTTCTCTACTTAGCTCGTTTTGATCACAACCGTGCATCTATGCCACGCTAGTTAAGTGTACAATCTTTTAAAATTAATTATAAATATTACAATACAGTACAATTTGCATAAAAGCTGAAATAACATCATATTCATCAAATAGGCGCTTGAAATAGGCATCACAGATCACATGTGTTAAAACAGTGTAAAATCAGTGATAAAAAAAAATCGATTCCAAGATGAAGTTAAGGTTAACTTATCGTTAACTTCTTGCTAATTAAAACAAAAGCAATTAATGATTTCTTCGATAAATGTGTGGTGTCTGACTAATAAGTCAAAAAGTGATTGAATACCTTGATTTTTGTTTTATAAACACAAAATAAGTGGTCTTAAAAATTCTTCATGATTTCAAATTTATACATAGAGGGCGATGTAGAACAGCGTCAGTGAGAGTTGAAAAATACCATGACCCTGTGTCCTAATTGAAGCGAATAAGCAATCGTTTTTATGTATCGCGCGAGTAACTCTCTCATATGTACGATTGCGTATTCGCGTGACAGTTGCCTAGGACACGGCCGGACTGTTTTCAATAAGATATCATTGAAGACATGGTTTCTTTAGCCCAGATTCGATAAGATGAATGAAATATTCTGACTTTAGCTGTTTCTAGGCCAGCTTTTTGGACTACCCTGGCACCCAGTGTGACCTGGAATCGTCCCCTGTATATAAACCCGGGCCACACTTAGTCCACCTGCCACTGCAGCACGCTGGTGTCGAGGCCGCCGGTGGTGAGGAGGCGCGAGTCGTCGCGCAGGAAGCGCGCGCACGTCACGTGCGACGAGTGCCCGCCGTACTGGTGACACAGCGACTGGAATACATGAATACTATGGTTTATTTTCAAAATTAATGTATGTGTTAGGAGAGTTTCCCAAGGTAAATACTATATGTAAGTATTTTGTTCACATTTTTGATATTTTTGGCAATGATATTTTTGTTTTATGTATTAAACGATAAATACAACTCGGAGAATACATGTTTTATACCTCGATATAAATGCGGTTTCCTAAAAAAGTGGTGTTTGCACTTGACGGCCGCAGTGACGTCTGTCATGAATATAATGACAGCGCCAAAGATTTAAATCATTAGATTTGACCTTTTTTTTTTGTTGGGAAATTATCAAATAACTTCTCCCGCTCTGAATGGAGTGGGAGGGCGTGTCAGACTCTTACTGACTAAAACCTACCCGTGTTCCTTCGGTTGTCCTGTTGTCGGGGGCTACGATGTCTCTTTCGGCCCATATTCGCAGCCCCGGCAGGCATTGGCCCAAGCGGACCCCGTCAATTCTACTGACATCTCTTTGAGGCGCGCGTGGAACACAACGCGCCGTCGACCCGGGCTTGGTCCTTATCGGACGGCGAGCTACCCATTGCTCACTGTCCGCAAGCCCGCGCCTACGGTGGCCGGAAATCGGCTCGCGATTCCCGCCCCGGGCGTCTCCTCCTGCGGCGGTTAGGGGCGTGAGGGCGCGAAATTTGCCTCTCACTCACGCGTTCCGCCTCCCCCTTCGCGAGCATTACCGCTTCGCAGAAGGAGGTGACGGCCTGCCATTTCCTCTCGCTCCCTACCATGGCCTGGGCCAGGGCTGGACGCGAGAGATCACCGCCGCTGATCGCCTCCACGAGGACACGGCGATGCTCCGCACAAGCCGGGCAGACCTCCACCGTATGCTCCACCGTGTCCTCCGGGCGATCCACACAATGGTGACACCCGGGCGTTTCCTCCCGCCTTATCCTGAACAGGAACCTCCCGAAACAGCCGTGTCCAGTGAGGACCTGCGTAGGCGCAGGCGGAAGGTGAGGACGCCGTGGCGCCTCTCTAGCCACTCCTCAAAGAGGGGTCTTATCGCCACAATTGTGGCGTGCCCAATTAGATTCGCCCTACCGCGTCAAAAAATAGTCGCGTTTCTGTTTTGTCTTGACATTCAATAACGCAGTGAATAGGTAAATTTGTTTGTCATGAAAATACTATTTAATAATATGTGAGCTCACTCTTCTCAGTATGGACACTTTCTTATATACGGTGAGGGCAAATCTAGCAATTTAAATCTTTGGGGGCGGAGTGTCGGTGTCATCAACGCTCTCTAGGAAAACACACCAACTTACTTTCATACTCAACGTTTCAATGACATCATTCGCGCACGCTACATGAGCGGTCACCGCTTTTCTAAGAAACCGTAGCTTTAGACGCTGTCCCTTACCTTCGGCTGTGTGACCGGGTACGCGAACAGCTTCACTTTGCCGAAGTCATCACCCGTGGCCACCAGGCGACCGTCGTTAGACCTGCACAGACATTGGCACTTTAAACTTCAGTATAAGAGTATAGTAGACCTCTTTCGAGGGGTAACTTCTTCAAGGCACCTTTTCGCAAAATGGTGTTGATATGGTTTGAAACCATGGAATTAGTATGTACAGACGCCAGCACATTAAGCTACTACAATCTATCAAATTTATTTAATAGATTTTCAACTTTATCGCTGAAGCGTAAGGTTCAAAGTTGATTGGGAAAATTTGACAGTTTCGGGTAGCTTGATGTGCTGGCGTCTGTACTATATTGTTTGAAACAAAGTTTGATATGTCGAGAATTCAGTGAGAACAGAAAAAGACTATCATTATTTTCCAGTCGGATTAATCGCAATTTTAACCAACTTTAAAAAACAGAGGGGTTCTGGTATTTGTATTTTTATGTATTTACACGGATAACTAAGAGATCCCTGGACCGATTTACATTTTTATAAGAACCACATTTTTGGTCTACGTATAACTCAGAATCCTAGAAGTGTTTCGTGTTACCTGGTGCAGGTGTTGATATCAGTCCCGTCGGCGTTCTCGGGCCACACGCCGATGGTCTGGAAGGTGATGGGGCAGGTGTTGGTGGCCCACACCACGTCGCGCATCGACGTCGGCGCCGGGATCTGACGACATGTTGTCGCGTTCCCTGGGACAACAAGAATATGAAGTAAAATGTGTATTTTTTAAGTCGGAGTACAGCGGTATTATCACCTTGATGAGATGGCACGAAATATGCGCATATCTATACACACAGTATATACGATTGGACCAGACGTCACGAGTATCTGGAACACGGAATTAGGAACTGAAGAACGCGATCCATTCACACTATTTTTCTTCCTTATTCATCCGACATTGGTGCCGATTCCCTTGTTCACAAACTAAACTAAAATTAAGTTCAGTGAATCTTTTTCTTTCTATTTCAATAAGAAAAGGACAGAGGATAAATTTTAGTTTAGTCCTGTCAAATTAATCAGCATCTGTCACTACTCCATACAAGTTTAGACGTGATTAAAAACTTGCTTACTAAAATTACGTCAATTTACGTCAAGCGCTGATTAATTTGACAGGAGTAAACTAAAATTTATCTTCTATCCTTTTCTTAATGAAATAGAAAGAAAAATATGCACCGAACTTAAATTTAGTTTATTTTGTGAACAAGGGAATCGGCACCACTATGTGGAGGACATAGTGGTGCCGATTCCCTTCCGACAATACCCTGTGTCTTTGCAAAAGTTACTCTTTTTCGACAAAATAATTACTTTAAATGTGACCAATAGGAATGATGCCTGGGTCAAAAAAAGGAAATTATATTTAGTCCGTTAGTCAGATGATAAAAACTATAAGACACGTATTTTTTGCTTTATCATATTAGTAAAAAATTACTTAGATAAAACGCATTAAAAGTTGGGGGTCTATAAGTCACAAGTAAGTATAAAATCTACGTATTCGTGACGTCATGGCACATTTTAACTTAGGAATCTGTTGATAAAGTAAAAAAAGAAAAAATACGTGTGCAATATTTTTTTATAAATTACTTGATGGAGAAGTCATTTATTTATTTATTTGTTAACATAGGTATAAAGAAATACAGATCTTATGTTTGGTGAACAGAGCGCTATGTTATGCCAGGAGGCGTACAAATATGGTGTGCAAAACTAACTGAGGATACAAATTAAAATTTCTATTTAAAAATATTTGAAAAACATGCATAATTATTAATAATATTAAAAAAAAAATTTTTTTTTCTTTATCCCTATTTATTAATTTCCATGAAGATCTAGAATAATAAATTAAAATGTACAGTTGTTTACTCACAGTAAAGCAGTTCATAGTCTCCAGAATTGCTTCTTATGTACTGACTATCTTCCGACCAATCCAAATGTGTTATATAGCTGGAGTGACCCTGCGAATATTATTTACACAATATTATATACGATTTACAGTGGAATGCACACACTTGTATTATCACTACCTGCACTACTTATGTACAATATAAGTGTAAGTACTTCTTACGTGAAAGACCTCTAAAAAAAATCTCTCAAAACGAACACTTTTATAATTGTCGTGTAAGACTGCGTCCTAACCAAAAGCGATCGTCACGCGTGTACACGATGGTCGCGCTCTTTCATATAAATACTAGCTGCTGTCCGCGACTTCGTCTGCGATCCAGGATATCTTTCTCCAGGTCATGGTCAACCCTTGTGCCAAATTTCATCCAAATCCGTTCAGCCGTTTTAGCGTGAAAGCGTAACAAACAAACAAACTCACTTTCGTATTTATAATAATATGAGATCCAAACTAATAATATAATAATCTATATATATAAAAATCAATTGCTGTTCGTTAGTCTCGCTAAAACTCGAGAACGGCTGGGCCGATTTAGCTGATTTTGGTTTTGAAATATTTGTCGTAGTCCAGGGAAGGTTTAAACGGTGAGAAAATATGGAAAAACTCACGAAAAAAAAAAATATGAAGAAAATTCACGTTCTCATACATTTTGTGTGGATCGGTTTTTTGGACATCTCGGTAGGTAGGTAGGGTAGGTAGGGTAGAAATTTTAAAATCCTAAACATGCACATTCATTGACTGTTAGGCGGAACGAAGTTTGCTGGGTCAGCTAGTAATATTATAAAGAGAAAAGATTTGATATTTTGTATGATGTTTGTTTGTAATGAATAAACTCAAAAACTACCGGACCGATTAAAAAAAATCTTTCACCATTACAATGCTACATTATCAATTTATCACTGAGTAACATAGGCCATAATTTATAAAGATATCATGCGGGCGAAGCCGCTGGCGGTAGTATTAGATAAGAATGTGACATACTCGCGCAATCAATCAATAATCGCGTATGTACGTCATTATTAAGGTAAAATACGCGATCGTATTTTTTTTTAAACGTTGCCCCACACTAGGAATTTCTCCTGTACTGTGGGTGCGTTTACAAACAATTAAACTCACATACACAAACAGCCAGACCCAGAACAACTACTTGTAGGTCATACAAACATTTGTTCCGTGCGGGAATCGAACCCGCGACACGCAGCGCAGCAGTCAATCGCTTAACCACTGCGCCAACCGTGCCGTCAAATATCGGCGCAACAGTCGCTTTTGATTAGGATGCAGTGTGTATTTAGAAATTTTAATGTGGAAATATGCAAGTCACATTGCTATAGTCTGCGCGACTGCTAGTCACCGCCCGCGGTATGCTCTCGGTGAGGCGGGGGAGGTAGATGTCGGCCGCGAAGCCGACGTTCTCACGGACGTAATAAAATCGCGGCGATTTTTTTTCGTGCACTTGATTTTCAACGCTCTACTTAGCGCCGAGAGTTGAAAATCCAACGCCAACTCAGTCTGGCAATGTTGTCAATGTCGCCCTCCCCCACCTCACCGTAAGCATACCGAGAGCGGTGACTAAACAGGGTGGCAGGGACATCGAAAACTGTTGCCATGGATTCAGTACATGATTCTGAACTCCCCTGCGTTGAAATTTTTCGTCGGTTATTTAAAAAATATCAGTTATTCCATACATTTTGACATTTTACTAACTAATTTTACTAAAATTTTAACGCAGGGGTGTTCAGAATCATGTACTGAATCCATGGTAATAGTTTTCGCGTCGATGCCATCCTGTAAAGCAGTCGCACAAGGACTATATAAAATTCTATTCGTTTAAAGAGATTATTTTGTAAGTTTTCCATAGTAGTATTCTCGCATACAGGATTGCCAGTGTTTAAATATATTAGCAGGGTTTTAGGTTCTAAAAACAAGCACAGTATTAATTTAATTTTCAAGTAAGGTAGAAGCTCAATATAGTAAGTAGATAGGTAATAATATGTGGGCTGACAATCACATTTTCCAAGCATATTATGTAATTTCCGTATTTGCATAAAGATATTTTACAATAGTTCTTTAGTACTTGAAATAATAGGGGTCTAAATAGGGAAGGGTTTTCATTCCTGTTAAGCATTCTAGGGCGGATTTCATACTTATTATTAAACATGCAATATGAATGTAATGTTACCCTTCTACGTTTTTTCTCCGTGCACTAAGTCGCGTGAAATTGTACAAGTTAGGATATTACTCATAAATATTAAGTACAGAAGTTGCTAACAATAAAATGGTCTACGAAATATAAATTTTAGTGATGTAAAGTTTGTAACAACTGTTCACTAGGTACTCTACAAAGAAAATTTTATTTTAGGAATTAAAGTAAAAGCACTATTTATTGGTCTGGAATGATTCTTATACTTCAACTATTTATTACAATTGCTAAGTTAGGTCTTACTTCTACCTATGAATCGTGAAGCTATAATTAGTTCACCCTAAATGAGTTTTGAATTGTATAAAATGGGTTATAATTGTTAATTAACAGCATTACTGCCCTACATACCAAATCTATTTCAATTACATGATAATTTAATATTTAAGTCTATGTATTCTATAACTTGACCATCATTTTCGTGAATAAGATAGAATTAAATTAAATACAGGGTAAGTTTTTATCCACACGTGACTTTACTCATCATTATGAAAAACTTTTACTGTGGGACCAAACCCGAAATCGCGAAAAAAATCAGCTGTTCTTACGTTCGCATAACTCGTCAAACTGTATAACAGCTGATATTTTTTAAGTTGTTCATAATGATGAGTAAAGTCACGTATTAAAGATTACGCACTGGATAAAACTTCTCCTGTATTAATGTTGGGGAGTTTGTTGCGACACTTCTTCCCAGCACTAGGAGGTAGTGAAGTCCGGGCGTGCCGTCAGTGCTGATTCTCAGCCTAATTTGAACAAATGACCTGATTATGATTTTGAAATGCATCAAAGTGTGTTCTTACCAAGCACTTCCCGAGCCGGCTGTACCTCGCACCGTTGTCATCGACACGGTACACGTAGATGAAGTTGTCTCGAGAGCCCAGCGCGACTAGGTTGTTGTCAGGCGAGTACTGGATCGTTTGGATCGGCTCGCATCTGATAGTCGAAAGATGATACATATTTTTTTACGCTTCTTATGATTCGAAATTAGGCAAAGACCAAAATGCATTTTTTGTTGTTGTTGGTTTTGTCATTGTAAGTTAATCAAAAAAAATCTTGGACACCAGAGCCATACAGTTAAAGACACCATTGTCATAGTATAAAGAGAGGTAGTAAGCTATCTTCATACAAACGCACCGCGCGCGGCTTGTATGTGTGAGTCGCCGCACGCACACTTAACAAAATCTCGGCTGGTTTCTCATGAGAAACGGGTAGATATAAGCCGCGCGCGGTGCGTTTTTATGAAGATAGCTTACTACCTCTCTTTATTCTATGCCATTGTGAGTGAAATATAATATTCCTATTCATTTATAGTTCATTTGACAAGTAACAAAGACTTTGTTACTAATAATAATTTTTATATCTATGTTAGTAGGTAACCTTAACTTACATATTTAACCTAACATCGTCATAATTACGAAAACCTCTGATACAAGCTAAAAAAAAAATGTATTATGGAACATATTTTTGACGTGGTAACGTCTTATAAATCGATGAACGCCGGCTGCATGCACGAAAAAGTGTCACGTTCCGTCGTATCTGAGCGTGCAAACGAGAGTGCGGAACAAGCGATAGAGAGGCACGATCGGCTTAAGTGTTCGGCTTGTGACGTTATCACGTCAAATTATCGTCTGTAAACCGATTTTACAGACAACCAATGTTTTTAGTTTGAAGGCCTCGTTTACGGGCTCGGGCGACACGACTTGCGTGTCGCGACACGCGCGTGTCAAGTCCGTCGCTCCGCGAGTCACGTCGCGGTCACTCGTAGCATGCTCTAAAAAACTTTCGTTTGTTTTTCTGCAGTCGCTGTCGCAAGACGCATGTCGCTAGAGCATGTAGTTCGTGGCCACACGGTAAATCTAATCTATTATCTTCAATATTTATCTCATAGTTGTGTTGACGGTGTTACTAAAGTTGTCCTAATGCCTATATAGGACGTGCAACAGTAGCCGTGTTGTGTACATACCCGTCCTGGTGCTCGGCCAGCAGGTCCCGCGACTGCGGCTCGTACACGCGCCACTTGCCCGTGAGGCAGCCCACAGCTAACACGCCGCCGTCACGCGACCACGCGCAGCACTGCGCACGCTCCTACAACAGTACACTATGCTTTACTACCTTTCATATAAGGTCCAAATTTGTATGAAACCTTTTACAAATGTGGAATTAACATCAACGAACTGTGATGTTTTCGGATGACCACTGAAAATCATCACTGTGTTGTTTTCTGTCCGTTTTCATAGTCTTAAGGTATTTTTTGTTCCAACGCCAACAAACGCATTTTATAGCGTGCGCCAGAATGTACCTAAATACTACCATGGAAATCCAGAGTGGTTTACCCGGCCGCCCGTCTGAGGGCACCCGCGCAAGCTCCAGTAAGTTCTGATTGTAATCGGCTCCCTATCAACGAGCAAATATGCGCGCGCTTTAACTCAAAACTTCTGTTAAATTGTAACTTGTGTGATCTGCGTGATTATAGTGTAATTCTTAAGCACCTGCGTTTCTCTTTACACCCGTTCCGGCTATAATTTTTCATTTGATTTGTTTAACTATAGAATAAGACATGCAGCACCGGTCCAAATCCCTCAAATAAATTGGGATAAGGGCAAAATGATGCTCTTTAGCATCATTTTGCTTACCTCGATGTCCTTGCTCCACACGGTGCAGTGCGACAGACGGCCCACAGCTGCAACAGCTTGTCCCAGCCGGCCGTCGCGAACTGTAGAGCTTACCTCGATGTCCTTGCTCCACACGGTGCAGTGCGACAGACGGCCCACAGCTGCAACAGCTTGTCCCAGCCGGCCGTCGCGAACTGTAGAGCTTACCTCGATGTCCTTGCTCCACACGGTGCAGTGCGACAGGCCGTCCCACAACTGCAACAGCTTGTCCCAGCCGGCCGTCGCGAACTGAAGAGCTTACCTCGATGTCCTTGCTCCACACGGTGCAGTGCGACAGGCCGTCCCACAGCTGCAACAGCTTGTCCCAGCCGGCCGTCGCGAACTGAAGAGCTTACCTCGATGTCCTTGCTCCACACGGTGCAGTGCGACAGGCCGTCCCACAACTGCAACAGCTTGTCCCAGCCGGCCGTCGCGAACTGAAGAGCTTACCTCGATGTCCTTGCTCCACACGGTGCAGTGCGACAGGCCGTCCCACAGCTGCAACAGCTTGTCCCAGCCGGCCGTCGCGAACTGAAGAGCTTACCTCGATGTCCTTGCTCCACACGGTGCAGTGCGACAGGCCGTCCCACAGCTGCAACAGCTTGTCCCAGCCGGCCGTCGCGAACTGAAGAGCTTACCTCGATGTCCTTGCTCCACACGGTGCAGTGCGACAGGCCGTCCCACAGCTGCAACAGCTTGTCCCAGCCGGCCGTCGCGAACTGAAGAGCTTACCTCGATGTCCTTGCTCCACACGGTGCAGTGCGACAGGCCGTCCCACAGCTGCAACAGCTTGTCCCAGCCGGCCGTCGCGAACTGAAGAGCTTACCTCGATGTCCTTGCTCCACACGGTGCAGTGCGACAGGCCGTCCCACAGCTGCAACAGCTTGTCCCAGCCGGCCGTCGCGAACTGAAGAGCTTACCTCGATGTCCTTGCTCCACACGGTGCAGTGCGACAGGCCGTCCCACAGCTGCAACAGCTTGTCCCAGCCGGCCGTCGCGAACTGAAGAGCTTACCTCGATGTCCTTGCTCCACACGGTGCAGTGCGACAGGCCGTCCCACAGCTGCAACAGCTTGTCCCAGCCGGCCGTCGCGAACTGAAGAGCTTACCTCGATGTCCTTGCTCCACACGGTGCAGTGCGACAGGCCGTCCCACAGCTGCAACAGCTTGTCCCAGCCGGCCGTCGCGAACTGAAGAGCTTACCTCGATGTCCTTGCTCCACACGGTGCAGTGCGACAGGCCGTCCCACAGCTGCAACAGCTTGTCCCAGCCGGCCGTCGCGAACTGCGCCAGCACCGGGTGAGCGGCCAGGCCCCACAGCTCGTCCACGTGACCTGCGACACCGCAACTCATATTACTTGTTTGATAATCATTTCTTCTGAGAATAAGCCGCGCGTAAACCATTAGAGATACATCAAATTTATGTTCTACAAGATTGAAGATCTAAGGATGGCCCACAGTAACCATTATTATCTTTCAGAATTTGATAAAAATTCCATTGTTATTTCCGAAGCTATATTGACCGGTATCATATTAATCCTTATCCAATAAAATATGTTATTTAAATTGGGCAGTTAATTTAGATTAAAATATGCTTCGACATCATTTCATTTAAATGAATGGTTTAAAAGATATGACAGATTCAAAATTACGCGTAACAAAATAATTATGATTAGAGCGCAGCGGTAGGAGCCAATAACCTTTTCCTGGACTATTAGGTATGTAATCCTGGTATCGGTAGTACATTCCCGTGGGATATTTTCCGACATCCACGCGGGCAAAAGCTAATTGTTTATAATACGTTACACCCTCACATCAGGAGATCAAATCCTTACAAAGGATGCGATATTAATCGGTTACTTTAAATAAGACGTGTGAGTTACCCAGCACGGCGGGCGAGAACCCGAGCTGCAGGTCGCCGTGCAGGATACAGTTGCGCGTCGTGCCCACGAACAGCTGCGCGCCGCGACCCTCGGCCAGCACGCGCACGCCGCCGTAGTGGCCCTCGATCTGGACACAAACACAAGCCTTACATAACTGTCCACTAATACTAGATTATTTACTAAGGGGATAAAGCAGTGTCTAATGTCACGAACACTATATTGACTCCCGAGCGTAACGAATTGGATTCTAGCGCTCCCGAGCACAGCCACGGACTTCAAAGTTAACTCTTGAGCGAAACGAAGGATTCAAGCACGCCCAAGACGAAGACACCTTTATCCCCAAAGAGAATACAGTGAGGTAAAAAAAAAAATCGGTTTTTAAATATATTTTTGTTATGTTTTCATGTGATTTTTTAATTGAGGTTTAAAATTCAACAAACATTATTGACCAACGGATTATTATGAAATTCAGCAAAATATTATTACCAGGCTAGACATAAACAAAAAAGATATAAACAAAAATAAAATGCTATTCGTTGGTAAACGCATCACCCAAGAACGGCTAGACCGAGAGATATAGATTTATTTTTATTTAAAAAGTTCGTAATGATCCGAATTGGGTGTTTATGGATTTTTTTTTTTCCCGGAAAATGTACAAATTCGGGAAAAACGGAACTTCCTTTTTATTTGGAATATTTTTAATGAATTATTGAACTTTCGACAGGACAGCGTCTTTTGGCTCAGCTAGTAAAATTATAAATACTCACGACATTCTCAACGCCAGCCGCATTCATATCGGGATCAAACATGACGACCCTCCCATCCTTCCCTCCTCCAGTGACAACATTCCCCTCCTTGAGCACACACACGGAGAACACGGAGCCGTCGTGCACGCCGCGCACGAGCTTGTGGATAGTGTTGGTACCGCGACCCCACACTATTATGTTCCCGTTTGAGTCGCCGGATAGGACGTCGCCTAAGGAAAAAGACATCAATATAAAAAATACAATAGACGTGGATATATTTAGTAACCTGTTCCGCTTAGCTATTTTTAAAGAGCCTTATAAAACTGACACGTGTTTCACCTCTCAAGTCAATCGTCATTTATTTTTATTTATTTATTTAAATAACACGGGAGACTTACAGCTAAAACAAACAGATCAAGGACAGCACAATAGCCTGAAAGCCAATTACAGGTCTCCACTTATAAGAAACAGAAAAAAAAAGTAAATTCAAAGGACACTCACGAGTTACTATATACTACAGCATAATTACTATGTTGCTCGCACTGCATAGCAACCATCATAACAAAATTTACCATCCTGATGATGCCTCGAAAATTTGTCATCCTGATGATGCCTCGTTGAGAGGTGAAACACGTGTCGATTTCTTTCAGGGTCAAATCAAATCAAATCAAATCATTTATTTCTTTGCAAAAATGGGTATAGTACATAGGTGTTTTTATAATAAAGTTCTCCATATTTTACCGTCACGTGGGCATGCAAAGGTTTACAATTCCAAATAAATAAAAAAAAAATAGAAATATGCAGATCATTGGAATTACAAAGAATTAAATAAAAAATGTCAGTGTGGTCATAGCAATAAAAAAATTTAAAATAAGACTAAGTAAGCGAACCAATAATTATGTCAATTAGGGTAATAGTATGTCAATTAGTGAATCATCATTAAGAAAATCGTCAATCGTGTAATAAGTTTTCATAATTAAAAATTCGTTTAGCGCCCTTTTAAATTTTAATGTAGTCATATTTTTTATAATATTAGGTACTAGAAATGGTATAAATGGTAATGGTGGTAATGGTATGGTATGGTGGTGGTCTTTAGAAATAGCTAAGCGGAACAGATTACTAAATATATCCACGTCTATTGTATTTTATAATGGATTTCTGCAAGGTCACGCCTGAATCAATTAACTATCAATATAAAACTCAATTTTATGCTCTGAAGGGGTTGACAGGAAAAAATAATTATGATTGTGACAATATCCTTACTAAGTGACAATACTAACGAAAATTGGGTAATCCATTTGAACATTTTCTAACCGAGAAACTCAGTAGTAGCATATTTCCATGGTAACCATGGTAACCGTGTATACTGCTGTTCATAAAGTAAAGTACCTAATTAATTTCTATTTGTTTGTTACTTAAACACTTTCTCCTAAACTAAGTATTCAATGATCTGGCCAGACCACATCATGATAATTGACCAGCGGTCAACCATTTCATGAAATATTCGAACACTTCATGAAATGAGCAATTCTAAGATCTGACCACGACATAGCCATATCATACAACTGTTAAATAATGCAGTTGTAATTTGAATAGAGATAGATGCAGACGGACTATATAAGTTGTTAGTCTATTTGCTAGTTAATAATCATTTGATCTATGTATTAATTAATTCACATTTAAAAATTTCGGAGGTGTTCAAATAAATCGGGTAAACGGGTCGGGAATTAGAAAATTAGAATGTCTTAAAAAGAAAGATATTGGTTTATTGCAATGGGTCGGTAAATTTTTAAAAATATCATCGTAAAAACAACTATAAGTACAGAAAATGAAAAACTCACCATTATGATTAAACCCGAGGCAAGTGACGTATTTAGGCTTGTCCCTAGTCTCGAACACGCCCATCCGTTTGTACAGCATGTTGGTCTGGTCCAGCGTCCAGAACGCGATGTGGTTCTTACCACACGTCACGATCTGGTTGCGATCTAGTGGGTGGAACTCGGCTGCTACCACCGTGTCTACTGAGCACTGGAATGAGGGATAATTGGGTTAGAATTAGAAGTAAGAGACATGCAAAATTGCATCATCCACCAACATTTTATTATTCATGATTTTAATGTTTGTTGAGGCCAATAAATTGAAGTTATTTTAACAGATTTCAAAGAAATTTACAAACGCATCTCTAATAATGTAACATAAGAACTGCACACTAATTGCGTAACACACTTTCAAACATAATTCAAGAGTTTTGAAGTATATTGCTAATCCATTGCTTCATAGGTTTGAAAAATTCCTCCGCTCAATAACTTAAATAACGCAATGGACGTGGGTGAACTGTCAAAATGAAACCCATTCCAATCAATTGTCATTTTGTGTGTGTCACGCAATTATCCCGCTGGTTACGGCTACGTAAGGTATACCCATATATTTTCGTAGGCATAAAATTTTCTAAGGAGCTGGATCTTTTTCTAAATTTATTTATTCTGGTTAGTCAACAATAATTGTGTACAAAAACATTTACATTAAATTGCTTGAATATACATTTATCTATAAGTGCAACAATTACTTGCATAGCCTGTAAGTAATTGTACACACCATGCACAACATATAACTAAAAGAATTTTGCTCAGAACTCCTCTAGTAAGAAAGTAGGTTGGTATATGATTGGTAGGTAAAAGCTCGCCTGCTGTTAGTACCTTTCATAAACTATTAACCGCTCATTTGATACTAATGTTTTCGTGCCCGTGCCGCCAAAATCTTATTTTATATGACTGAGAACCAATGTTCGTTTTTTGTGTCACTGAACGACCCTATTCGTCGTACAGTATTGTTTTCTATTTTCTTAAAGCCCCTCGGGTATCATCGGATTTCCGAATACAAACGAATGCTAATTTCCATGTCTCATGTCCATAATTTGAATTCAGAACTAAGTACTTTATTGTTGTTTTGTTTTGATTTCCGTGTGAACTATATAGAGCTGTAAAACTATTTTACTATCTGTCGTGCCTGCGACTTTTCTCCCATTTTTTAAATAAAGAGTATTAACAGCTCTATATACTTCCAAGTCGATTGAGAGCGTCCGGTCTGCACCAAGTGCAAAGAGCAACTGATAGAAATCCGACGACTGACGAAACACGAGATTTGCCGAGCGACATTAAGAACATATTTGTACTGTACTTACCTATATGTCGATTTATGAGCTGGGCATTTGCTATTTTTCTTACCTTAGTCTCAGCAAGACAATGCCCCTTATCCGGTCGCTGCCACTCCCACACGGAGATGGTGTGGTCGGGCCCGTCGTCCACTGCGGCCAGCAGCGCGCCGCCGTCCGCGCGCGAGAACGTCACGCACGACACCGCGCGCTCCATGTGGCCCGCGCCGAGCACTGCCAGCGTGGCGAGGGAGACCGAGTTCCATACGCGGACATGGGGCTGCGAAACAATGGAGCTAGATTAGTTTTATGGATATCGATATCATCATGTCTTCTGTTAAAAGCGTCCAATTTCTGAAGCCACGGGTGCTACTCCCTTTCAAAGCGAATATCAAATGATGTACTTAGTTTATTTTTATTATTTGTAAGAAGAAGTGGTATTTGTGGCACCAGCTCAAAAAGACCACTATTCACGAGCTAAACTTCTACAATTTACCTAACAATTTTTGCCTCAGACCAAAAAGTTCCTCTCCCTCTTCTGGTAGAAATAACATTACTGTCAACAGACTATTGGCAACATAGACTTGCTATTTTTTCGAAGAGTGGCGATATTTAAATGTTCTTTCATGTTGCACAATCAGACCGCCTTACTACCTTGCTGATTGGATCATATTTTTACTCGGGTATTTGCGGTAAACATGACGCAAAGAAAGATTTAAAAAAAAAACAAGTAAATAACAAATTGGGGGAAAATATGCGTCACATCCACGCAAAGCGGCCATCGCTCAGCATAATGCTGCGACCCCATGCGAAACAGAGCCCCAGCGTTGATTTTCAGCGACAACCGGCGCTGACGTGATGACGTCAACAGGTGCAGCTTATAGTGAAATAACAAATAAAAAAGAAATTATTCAGATACAAGTTAGTGTAGATACGGGAGAGACTCCAGGCAGAAAATAATCACTCACCCTAGCATCGAGCCGGTCATGACCCGCGCACTGCCCACTAGCTACGACCATCTTGTTGGGATGTATGGCCAGGCACTTGACGTCATCCGTGTGGCCGGTGTAGTGTCGCTGGCACTGCTCCTCAACGTTGAACAGCACGACTACAGCCGCTACGAAGTAGACTATCTCGCCGGTTGGAAGGAGGTATAGGTTGCTGCGACAGTCTTTGCCCCTGGAACAAGTGGCATAAAGTCAAGTTATGGTATAATAATAAATCAGCCTATAATGTTCCTACTGCTGGGACACAGGCCTCTCCTTGAGAGGGAGTGGGCCATAATGCGCCACAGTGTGGGTTGGTGGATAAATTAAAGTAGGGTTGCCATTCCCAAATTTTGAAAGCCAGGATTAGAAGGTGAAAATACCAGGACACTTCGGATTAAAAACAGGACGCAGTATAAGAGCAGTAGAACAGCAACACGCAATGAAAACAGGTTCAATGAAACTCAATTTTCGCACACTAAAGCGCTCTCGGTTAGACCGTTAGAGAGAACTCTAGTGCGCGAAAATAGTTGTGACAAAAAGAGATAACAAACAGAGTGCACGTTACATATTTATTTTTTAAATTCCGCGCGCCCCGCGTTTGAAGGTCATACAAAAGACTTTGCAATTACCTTCAAACACGGGGCGCGGGGTCGACCGATAAACGTAAGGTTGAAGGTGCAAGGACTTTACCAGGATGCTTTAAAAAATCCAGGACGTTACTTAAAAACTATCCAGAACACCCCAGGAAATCCCGAAAAGCAGGACATGTCCTGGGAAAACAGGACGGTTGGCAAAAAGTGAAAGTACGTTTAAAGATATTTAGATTTACACCAAAGTCTCTGAAATTTCATATTATGCCTAGCTTTTTCCTAACTACGTTGGGGTCGGCTTCCAGTCTAACCGGATGCAGCTGAATACCAGTATTTAACATGGAGCGACTGCCTATCGGATCTCCACAACCCAGCTGCTGGGTGATACGATACCGTCTGGTAAGACATCTCTCAAATGTATTATTATTGTATAAGTACACGAAGAAACGAGAAACGAGGCATAAGGAGTATGTAAGGATCGTAGCAGGTGGCGTTCTGTAGTTTCTGCCTACCCCCATGGGAAGAAGGCGTGAGTTTATGTATTTATGTATGTGTACATGAAGAATTTTAACTTTGTAAGCTAGGACAATCTTTTGGTACTGTATATCTTTTGGTGCCGGGAACCACTTTTGATCAAACATACTTTAGGCATGTTTTTTTATCGAATTAGATTAGATGAAACAACCGTCACATTGTCGGTTTCAATTGTCTCAATTACTAGACGAAAAACTCATACAGTGCTTCCAGCAATTTTGCGAAGTGGCACATTCAATAACGGCACCCCTCAAATGATTATGTTTTTATTTTTGTCATTGATAAGTCAATGTTTCTAATATAATACGAGTATTTTCATCCTGTACCATCTAACGTAATTCATCATCATCGTTGGGGTCCGCTTCCAGTCTAACCGGATGCAGCTAAATACCAGTATTTTACATGGAGCGACTGACCTCCACAGCTTGGTTATTGGGTAATATGAAACCAGAAGCGGATCTAGGGGGGGAGCTAAGGGGCTCAATACCCAAAAGCGACCGAGTTCTTTCGTGAAAAATCTTAAAGTGAACTTGATATTATTCTAATTAAACTTTTTAGCAAGTATATCCAATTATCCTCAAGTTTTTTTTCTATGAGATGTTTTGTTTAAGTGACGAATTTTGAATCCGCGCGCCACTCATTCTGTCACACACACTGCCCGGTTTGGCCGCCATGTATTTTCACCGAGATATCTCTAATAGTCTACAACCAAACGAAGTCATTGAGGAATTTGTGAAAAGTAATCCGAGGAAGCTTGTAAAATGTTGTCCTTTTTAGTGTTTACTTTTCTAAAATCTACCTTCAGCGGGGTCAAGGGGATCCCAAACAACAATCCTGGATCCGCCACTGTATAAAATTCCTTAGTACTTATAACTGGTTGGTTGTCAGATTTTCGGCTTCTGGGATCATCATCAAACGTCTAATCTAAACTAATATCTATTACAAAGAGGTAAAATTTGTTTGTTTGATCTCTGGAGTACTCATCCGATTACAAAAATTCTTCTCACTGATAGTGCCATGCCATAGCATAATAATGTTTTATGGTATAGTCATCAATCATTAGGTATAGTTGACTTCTGAGCTAGTACTTAATGTACTGGAAGGACCAAAGCTAAATTGCATAGTCATAAGAAAGTGCAGTCGAAAATTTCCAGTTAGCATTAACCCAAGGTCGTGGTCTCGCTTGAGTGGTCAACTGTAACGACAGATGAGTCACAGGCAATCGATTGAATACGTGCAAGTCACCGGTCACCGCTGAAAGTGAGACTGATCAATGATTCAGAAGACAGTATTGACGATTGTCGAAAGGCTATCGATTTGTGACTGTCTATGAAAATAAAATTATCGACAGGACAAGGTCAAAGTAATGTCTTTGGAGGAATTACGGTACCTATATGCTATGATATATTTGGATTCCAGATCTAGAAACGTGCATTTATGACCAGATGGAGGCAGCCCCGGATATAGAATTTTTGTTGAGGCGGGGAAAAAACTGCCGTCTGCCGCCCCCCGCCAATCTTTTATGGGGATGCACTAAGTAAGCCCCCGCGAAATTAAAATTTTCTCAAAATGAAAATTTTGGCAGCAACATATTAATCAAATTGTATCGATCGATAATGCGCCAATTTAACAGGGGCGCTAAAACTGTTGTAAAAAAGAAAAAAAAAATAGAAAGATTATAAATGTGCTGCGCGTCTCATTTATTGCAAAGTTGCTGTGTGCTGGGTGGTGCACTTGTCTGCTACGCTTGAATTTGTCGCCCCTTGAAGTTGGCGCCCGGGGCACGGGCCCCGACTTGCCCCCCCCCCCCCTAGATCTGGGCTGGATGGAGGAACGTGGATGATTTAAACGGAGAGAGAGAGAAAGAAACCGTTGGCACAGGCGTTAGGTCTACCGTCTTGGGAAAAAGGCGTAGTTTGTTTATACATGAATCAAAACGAACTTATATTAGGTAAAACCCGAAACAAACATACTTAAATCTCAGACCAAATAAAAAATCTAGCGTTGTGAACAATACAGTGGCTTCACTGTATTGTTCAGTTTTGGCAGGCTTATGCCAAAACTAAACCTCCGCTCTGTGCATACCCGCTCACACTGCACATTTTTACAATCAAACTACACCTCACTAAGTGCATACATGTTTACGAAACCGCAGTGGCGTAGCGAGGGGGGGGGCGGAGGGGCGGACCGCCCTGGGCGCCACCATTAGAAGGGCGGCAAAAAAATATATTTTGTGCGGTCACTGGCGGTCAGCCAGACAATTAATTTTTCAAGAAGTTAGCTTTTACCCACTTGCACATATTAAATGTCCCTCCCGCCCAAAACAATTGTTGCAAATCACGAGTGCGGTCGGCCCTTGTTTGTGTTTAGACGTGTACATGCATGTTGTTAATGTGAGCGCGCGGGGCGTATGCAGGCACGCACCCTGTCACACCATGCATCTACACGTCTAAACACAACCAAGAGCCGACCGCGCTCGTGATTTGCAAGAACTATAGGTACGAGTACGTACCTTCAAGGAAGTACGTGAAGGTTTGACAATTCAAAGAAAGTTTTTTATTTGTTTTTGTTTTTTTTAAAGCAAAATAATTATGACTGTTCTTGCTGAAAAGTTCTCTAGAATTAATGTATGTAATGTATAGTATGTATGTTACCGTTAGAATACGGAATACGTTATTAAACGCATTAACTAGATAATCTGCAAATTACCGGGAACGATCCGTTAAAGTTTAAAATTTTACTTATATATTTATATATGCATTCTATCGAGTTAATCTGCATATTAATGAATGCTACACCGTTAAATCGCGGAAGACAATGAGCGAAACACTTCTTTCTCGTTTTTTGCTAACGTAATATTTTTCAAACATGCAAACAAGCACACACCATGCATGCAGCATGCAAGCAAGTACGCAACATGCAGCACGCATGGTTTCTGTCACGGCTCCGGCGGCGGCAATCCCACGCGAGCTTATCGTCACCCGCCGCCCGCGGCTGAGGCTGAAGCTGCGGTGGTGATAAAACCACCTGCTCCTCAGCTCGCGAGCCGCCGCGCCCGTCCGCGCCTACGTGTGCTTAAATTACACTCTAGGGGTAGGGCAGACTGGGCTCGCCACAATTGCGGCGATAAGACCCCTCTTTGAGGAGTGGCTTGAGAGGCGCCATGGCGTCCTCACCTTCCATCTGACGCAGGTCCTAACCGGACACGGCTGTTTCGGGAGGTTCCTGTTCAGGATAAGGTGGGAGGAAACGCCCGGGTGTCACCATTGTGTGGATCGCCCGGAGGACACGGTAGAGCATACGGTGGAGGTCTGCCCGGCTTGGACGGAACATCGCCGTGTTCTCGTGGAGGTGATTGGCGGCGGTGATCTCTCGCGTCCGGCCCTGGTTCAGGCCATGGTACGGAGCGAGAGGAAATGGCAGGCCGTCGCCTCCTTCTGCGAAGCGGTAATGCTCGCGAAGGAGGAGGCGGAACGCGTGAGGGAGAGGCAAATTTCGCGCCCTCATGCCCTAACCGCCGCAGGAGGAGACGCCCTGGGCGGGAATCGCGAGCCGATTTCCGGCCACCGTAGGCGCGGGCTTGCGGACGATGAGCAATGGGTAGCTCGCCGTCCGATAAGGACTAGGCCCGGGTCGGCGGCGCGTTGTGTTTCACGCGTGCCTCAAAGAGATGTCAGAATTGACGGGGTCCGCTAGGGCCAATGCCTGCCGGGGCTGCAAATAAGGGCCGAAAGGGACACGGGTGGGTTTTAGTCAGTAAGAGTCTGACACCCCCCCGCCCTCCCGCTCCATCCAGAGTGGAATAAGTTATTTGATAATTACCCACCCAAAAAAAAAAAAAAAGTGTGTAGGGCAGACAAGACTACGTGGAGTCGGTTTTGCAGCGATTCGTTTCTGTTACTAACTTTTGATTTTCGGAGCTAACCGTATGCTTGGTCGTTAGTCTGCAGATTACCTAAGAAGTCTACAGATTATCTGTTAATCTAAGAACTCAAACAATTATTTCCACTTTATCGGACTCGACCAGTTAATCTATACTCTAACAGATTTACGCACATTACCGGTAACATATACATTAAATTGAAATACCTAAATAAGAGGGCGGCAAAATTGTCTTCCGCCCCGGGCGGCCGACACCCACGCTACGCCGCTGCGAAACCGGCCTCACGTCACTGTTGACAGCGCTCTGTATTGGTTTTTTATTTGGTCTGAGAGACTTCAATGTAACCAGTTTATGCGTAGTAGTAGCCCCCAACATCATGATAATTAAAAAAACCTTCAGAACGTAAACAATGATCATGTATCAGTATCAGATTCTAAAAAACTAATGACTCAGTAAGTTATAATTACAAGTTACAACAATAAACATCATTGTCATGTCTGTTTTTGTTTCAAGCCGAGGCGTGATTGTTGAGTTCATGGCCTTGAATGGAACTGGTTGGTGGTCACTCCGGCGGAACGGGACGTGTTTGTAGTAAAACTACTGGTTTACTAAAGCTGACATGATTTCTGTAGCGTCTTCCATCTGTCATTTCTTCATAGATGTAATAATAAGATCTTGTAACGGTGGAGTTTCTTGCCCATTCTTCTTATGAAATTGTCTAATACCCGAGGAAATTGTCATTGACTCCTACCGCTGCCCCCGCGTTGCTACGCGAAATTTTGAATCTGTGATATCTTTTAAACTATTAATTTAAATGATATGATGTCAATGCATATTTTAATCTAAATTAAATGCCCAATTTAAATAACATATTTTATTGGATTAGGATTAATACTTATACCGGTCAAAAAAGCTTCGGAAATAACAATGAAATTTTTATCAAATTCTGAAAGATAAAAATGGTTATTGTGCGTCATCCTTAGAAGATAGACATATGCCATCGCGGACTTTTTTGTTGAACTTTTTAAGATGAACAATACCGTAGAACATAAATTTGATGTATCTTTGCGGTTTAGGCAGCGCACGCCAGTAAAGGTCCCAGTCGGCATGATTTTTTTCGACTTCTTCAACAATAATCATCAAATTTCAGCCAATTTACACAAAACCTTAATGAATTATATACTAAAACCTTCCGCATGAATCACTCCGTGTATTGGTGAAAACCGTTTGAAAATCCGTTCCGTAGTTTTTGAGTTTATCGCGTTCAGACGGACAGACAGACGCGGCGGGGGACTTTGTTTTATAATATGTAAGGATGCAATGTAAGGATAAGGATTAAAGAGATGGATTAACAACTAATTTAGCTAGATTTAGTAAAGTTCTTGTTCAAAATCTCATGTGTGGACTGCGGTTTGCGGTAGAGCCTTGTACCAAAACTGGAGCAGGTATTTATTTTGTGAATAACACAGAATGTTCTACTTTTAAGTTGCGTGTCTCATAACTAGTTGAATGTAGGTACGGCTTTTCGTGTTTGATACAACGAGTTTATGTTAACGAAAAAGACTGATAACTTCTTGTTAGCGTTTCTATGAAATATATTCTAAAATTCTAAATGCTAGAGTGTTGAAGTCTAGGTAAAAATTTACACCAATAAAATTCAAGGCCTTTATGGATCAAAGCAATTTTGTAAATATTATATACGGGCAACGGAAGACGGCAATTGGGAGACGCCTATTTATGGACTACAAATCTATCCTATCGACCACAATGCGAAGCAATTTTATTAAATTGTATTTCAGAAATCAAGGCTGAGTTATCCATTATTCTATTACGAAGATTTGGCGAAGCTCTTCTCTGTGAGAGAAAGTGAGCTGTTTTAATGCCGTAAACCACTAAGCGGGGCCAGTGCGATTTTTTGGTGGATGTCACATTTTCGAATACTTCGATTATAGGAAATGCTGTTTTCAATATTTTCCTTCACCGTTTTTAGAGCATTGTTGATAAAACAAATAAACTGCTAAAAAGTTGTGGTGACAAAGCTATTACTCAACTCTTCGAAAAGCTTGGGTGACCAAGCGTCAGCAACCTTGGATCAGTGCAAAAGATTGTAGTATTATTAAGACAAAGGCGCAATTTTCTGCTGACAGAGCCAAGTAATTGTGGAACAAGTAATCAGTTGGGTTTGCCCGGGGATTGGTTAGTATTGCTACAAGGTTGTCACACTTATTTTTTGGTCAAGGTATACTTGACTCTAGCATTAGTCACCGTTTTTACATTGTTGGTGCTTATGTAATATGTATATGTATGTCATAAAATATCTACCACAGATGAATCCAGATGGTCCACTTCGTATTTTAGATGAGCTGCAAGTACGCGACGGGCTCGACTTGTCGGGCCAATACAGTGAGTGTAACGTAGTCAGAAGATCTAAGAGTTACGCGGTAGAAAGAGAGGCAACTTCTAGGTGAATATAACTGTTGGTAATTAGCACTGTGCGACCTGAATTGTACTTTATTGTGTCGTGACAAGACTCACTTTTGAAGTGAAAACTTCTTTAGGCGCGTTGGGTATTTTTGAGATGGGATCATGGGACTAAAACATTGATTTCGCGACACTGTGACGGAATTTACCGACACCGTGGAGTAAAAGACATCAACGCGTTGATTACCGCGGTGCCGATAATTTTTCAAGTTTTCACTTCTGTCGGCACTCCCGGAGTGCCATTGTTTTTTATTTTTTATTTAAATGAGTTTGCGGGCTGAACCATTACGTTAATCAGGTTGATAGGTCAGGTGATACTCGCAACCGGCTAAGATGTATGAAAGTAAACGAAGCTCAAGGAGTTTGTTAAGATCGTAGCAGGTGACGTTCCGAGTTTCTGCTTTTTTCATAACCTTAAAATGTTCATATTTAGAAACTCAAACAGATAATGTTTTAGAAAGTAGTGTTTTGGCTTTCGATGTATTTTGTCGCCATACATCACAGTATTGTTATGGGGGCATGTATTTGCACCAGCACACTGAACATAGCACAAAAACTGTTTTATTTGGACTTTTAAAATATTCCTTAATAGCCTTTACTATTAAGACAAATTGGATAAACGTTTGTACGTTAAATCGTGCGACATTCACATAATTACTATCATTAAAAAGGATAATTACGGAAATGGTGTCGCGTTTTGGAATAATTCCGAGTTTGGTTCGCGTGTAGGCGTAAATTACTTCTGTATGGAGAACAATTGGTAAATTGACCAATGAACTTCACTCAATATAGAGCGTATGGCTACTGGCGAAGGCGATTAAAGAATGGGAGGTAAACAAAGTTAGCAGAAATGTATTTACCACGTTACGTCGGCTTGATAAGAAATAATGAGTTTCAGTATCAATTTGCCTAGCCTTTTCTTCCTAGGCTTCTAGTCTAACCGGATGCAGTTGAATACCAGTATTTTACATGGAGCGACTGCCTATCTGACTTCCAGAACCCAGTAACTAAGTAATACGATACCCCTTGGTAAGACGGGTTGTCAGACTTTCGGGCTTCTGACGACCCGTAACGAATCAAAGATCCACGAATGACAACCGGGACCAACGGTTTAACGTGTTTTCCGAGGCACGGAGGAGTCTCGGTATATAGAAATAGTCACCCATCCACGGACCAACCCCAGCAAGCGTAGCTTAATCTGATGGATCGACCCGTGCGGCTGTTAGTACTTAGCTACGAGCTAGTTTCAGTAGTTGATACAATAAGTGGGCATCATAAAATGTTGCAGATAAACATCTGTTTCGTAACCTTCAATATTTATTTTGAATTATTCGCACCATCTGGTACTCAAGTCGTGCAGTGCAAGTTGCTCATTTTTGGGATACATTGCCGAATCTGCGATATGAAACGAGTTGTCATCCTATAGGTATTTTTTTTTGTATGGAAGTATGCCTTATTGTAACTATGAAGGCAAACTTGTAACGAAGATAAATTATTATGCCTGAGTAATGAAAAATGTCTACAGAAAATTAATGACATAATTTCAGCGTTTCAGCATCATATAAAAATAACAACAAAGCAACAATGATGTGTTTAATTCCCTAAAGTAACCCTTTATTTTCGTTTTCATGAATAAATTACATAACGCTGGTTTTATGTTAAGTACCTGCACCTTTATTATGTTGATGAGGTTCAAAATATTATTCAAGCGGTTGGTCGACTATTCATGTGACCAGAAGGCTGGCCAATTTTTAGGTCAAAGAATCAGCATTTCCATCCAACGTGGCAACGCTGCCAGCCTTTTGGGCACTTTTCCCACTGACAGCGAGGCGGAAGAATTTTTTGATGCCCAATGAGCTCTTCCCTTTAGTTTTTCCTTAGATACTTGTACATAATATTATATATTTTAGTGTTTCAATGTGAACCACCACCACTGCTCTGCGATCACTGCTCGGTGTAGCAACACGCCGTGTTTGGGTTCGCGACAAGTCAATCGTCATCCTGAAGATGCCTCGTTGAAAAACACGTGTCAATTTCTTACAGGGTTTTTTATGGCTCTTTAGGAATAGTTAAGTAACAACGTCTATTGTATTTTATAAAAAAATAAATCCTTAAAAGATGTAAAAAATATTATTCATAATCATCATCATCATCATCATTGGTAGCCTTGTTCCACTCACTGCTGAGTACAGGCCTCCTCCCTTTTGTGCCATGCTTCCCTGGTCTGTGCGAGTCTCATCCAGGTTTTCCCCAGGATCTTCTTTAGGTCATCCACCCATCTGTCCAGGTCTGCCAGCGTTCCTTCATAATACGACTAATAAATTCTAACTCCACTTGTGTAGGTACCTAGCTATAAGAGCTAGAAGTGCCTATTGAGTTAAATGCTATTGATCGCTTTCCTCTTCTTATATTTTCAAAGACAAAGACTCTTATCTCCATAATTGGCTCGTCAAGCTTGGCTAGCCAGCCGTAAATATTTAGATTTCCGCATTTCAGATACTAATCTTGTTTTCTCCGACACTATATTATGTATACTGAAGTCATGATTATTGTTTTATTTTAACAAAATAGAAAGATGGGTTTGGTCTTTCGACCTGCTTCGTCGGCCAAGTCTTCGCCAGTACAACCGCTCTGATTCCCGGATCGGGAAGAGTTATTGGGCACAAATCCAGACTCCAGACCATGTTATAGCCAGTAACCACTGACAATAATCTCGCCCCCTATTACGTGGGACTTACAACATGGCTGACCCTTAAAATAGAAAAATGCCATGATGTGTTTAGTTTTTCCGTTCAAGGAAAAAAACACAGTAATATTAATCAGAGTTACAATGTTATCCAATTGAAACAGTCATGTTGATATCGAAAGTGTTTGAATAACATCGATATTTTCCTATGATAATATAAGTACTGCTATTTTTACCTATCAATTTTAGGGGACACATCACACTAGACAACCTACCTATTTAGACACTTTAGATGTTTTTATTTTTAAAGCATGACTCAATAGTTGGACAATTTATTTGGCTAGACTATCTACCTTGACTACAGGGTGTGTTATCCTGTCCATTACGCATATAACTTAATTAGTATAAATAAATAATGGAGTTGTTATCGCCATATCTGTGACCTTGGTAAGCCAGAGCGATCGATAACGTTTGTAAGTGGGTTCGTTTAATATTTAACAGGAAAGCTTTTACGCGGCGGGGAATATTTTTTCCTATGGAGATTATATTATGTATAGAGATAACAGGAGTGACATTTAGAGGGTGTCACGCATTATATGTTATGGTTTAAATGGGACAACATTATGCTATACATTTTTTGTACATAAGTAAGTGTATACATTTGTGATAGTGTCTTTGGATCAGTATTTTAGTTTTTTGACACCGACTTCCGAAATTAAAGTTATTTTTCAATTTGTAGTTTGGAAGTCGGCTGTATTTTTTGTAAAAAAGTTTTTTTTTAAACTTTTTAGTGATTTGGTTTGTAATTTATCTAAGTTACAATAGCCTTATAGCGATTTGGGTATTTTTGATGAGCAGTTGACGCTCATCAAAAATACCTAAATCGCTATACATGTGCCTATAATATTTGAAGAGTTCCCTCGATTTCTCCAAGATCCCATCATCAGATCGTAACCAAATAATAATGGGACCAACTTGAAAGTATACCCTTTCAAACAAAAAATTTTTCAAATCGGTCCAGCCGTCTTCGAGTAATCGGGGAACATACATAAAAAAATTAAAAAAAATATCCCGACGAATTGAGAACCTCCTCCTTTTTTTGAAGTCGGTAAAAAAGTACATTACTATGTTTACTTGACATTACATCTAGAATCTTAGTTCATTAGTCGGAGTACTAGTAGCGATGTAGGTTTATTCTGATGGTCTCATTAATGTCCTATGTGATTGACGAGCGTGACATTGCCAGCAGACAAGGACACTATAGAATTACTTGTATGTACTAACGACCTCAGAAAAGAATACTTATTTAACAGGGTCAGGCGAGAAAATATTATTCTATCTACCCTCACTTTAGTTTTTTCGCCCATTGCAAGAAAAAGGGAATAACATAAACAGACTCCGCTGTAACCAACATCCTTGTTATTTGTGTTAGTTTTAGCTATGACACAAATTCTGTGGCAATGAACTTAGCTTCCTCTTTCAGGTATTAAATATTTTAATATTGGTGTTGCATCAGATTATCTGGATTCGAAGTTTTAGTACTGGAGGTCATGTGGTGATAAGTGATCACCATTAGTGCCGATTCCCTTGTTCACAAACTAAACAAAATTTAAGTTCAGTGCATCTTTTTCTTTCTATTTCATTAAGAAAAGGACAGAAGAAAAAATTTAGTTTAACCCTGTCAAATTAATCAGCGCCTGTCACTACTCTATACAAGTTTAGACGTGATTAAAAACTTGCCTACAAAAATGACGTCATTTACGTCAAGCGCTGATTAATTTGACGGGACTAAACTAAAATTTATCTTCTATCCTTTTCTTAATGAAATAGAAAGAAAAACATGGACTGAACTTAAATTTAGTTTAGTTTGTGAACAAGGGAATCGGCACCAATGTCTTGATCGTGGTAAATAAGTGATCGCGAACGAACTAGGTCGTAAGAGTGATCTCACAGACGAACTATAAGTACTCATACTAGTTCCCAGATCCCTCGCTTCTTAGTTAATTATAGTTCGTTCGATAAGACTGGCTTGTAATACCAGGAATGAACAAGAGCGCGGTGCCGCGTCGAGCTAATTCGTCCCTACTACTTATCGCTCAACAAAAGAACTGATGAACTAAAAGAGCGACCTAGTTCGCTTAGGAGCTGCGAAATAAACTGAGCGTTCCAGATCGCGGACTATTAAGCGCAAGACTGACCATGGATTCTTGCTATACCAACGGCACCACAGCGCGTTGCCGAGCTCTTTTACACAGACCTCTACCAAAAATAATTTTCTCATTAGAGCCTTACCTGTATCCATACGCCCATTCCAGCTTCAGCTTGTTCTGCGGTGGGGGAGCAACCTTCGCAGGATCCAGACCCTCGTGGTCGCTGGGTCCGTACAGCACTACCGGTCTACCTCGCAGGTACATCCGCATGGAGCCATCTTCTTCGTTGTATTGACATGTGTGCGTGCTGTAAGGGATTATGTGTTAGTTTATTGAGCTTCGGAAACTGTTCTTCGGGAATATACCCTTGTGTCGTAGGTACGTCGATTTTCAATTGTTTATTTTTCTTTTTCGAAATTGGAAAGGAATGATTCTCGCTTGGGTACTATACCTACAACGAATTTCTTTTTGATCTTCAATTTTTTTTGAATATGAATAATGTTTTTAAATAGTTTTTCTGCATCGGCCACACTGGCATGTCAGCTAAGTAAGCCGACCTGAGTGTTTTCAGATGTGATAACATTTTTTTCAAGATAAAAATTCTGTTATATACAATTTTACCTACTTTTCAGAATTGTCAATATTTTTTTCTAGAAAGACACAAATGACGTGTAATTTTTTAAGGAAAAGACATGTTTAACTATAACAATACGTACTTACAATTCACGCAAACCCAATCGCAATTCTTAAAACTAAGACGTAAACAAACAGTTAATTATAATTTGTGTTAGTCAATAGTAGCGGTTAGTGAATCAATTGCAAAAGTACAGCATGGTAAGTAATGTTAGTTAGTATGTAAAGATGCGCACCTGCAGTCCCTTATAAGATGCAAATAGTTAGATGACGTCACAAAGCTGACGATAATCAAAGCTAATTAAATTAATTGGAAGTGTCTGTTCAGCAAAAAATAAATAAAAAAAAATTAAGGTTGGTATTTATTATTATTTAAATATTCTTATTACTATGACACTAATTTATAATTTGATAAACCGACACTTTCCATATTTTATTACTCCCGTCACCCGAGAACCTGATATTTTTATGAGGTCATAGAGTACTTTACCTAATTATATAAGTACTCAAGGCTTTAGTAATTAGGCTTTAATACATGATGACCTCAATATATTTATTCATCAAGTAAAATAAAAGTTCAAAACTTCAAGCACTTCCAAAAAAAAAGCAAAGACCAAGGAATCGCAACATACATCCAAAAGCCTGAATTCGCAAAAAAAATCCCCAAGCAACTTACATCGAGGTGAATGACATTGTTACTGCCAAGATGCGATTAGCATCAGCCCACTATTAAAAAAGAAATAGCCACCCGCGCGGTAAGCCACCGTTTGTCCAACTAGGCGATAGAAAATAATCTAAAATAAAAATATACATGTGTTACGCTTTTATACAAATAATCATTACTGATAACATCTGTTTGTACAATAGGCATTGAATACGCGTTATTTCAATAATATGAACTAACTGTACAATATTTACAAACAACTTTAAAAAATTGTTATGACAATCTATTAAATTGTATCGGCGATCCAATGTCAGATAACGTATTCCAATTTACGTCAATTCATTTCACGACTGATTTAATTATTGTGTATTACTAAAAGTGCCGGTGAATCTATCTACAACAGAAATTTCATAACAGAATCAACTGTTATTTATTAATTGTATGTAGATAAAATAAATGGAACAGTTTTTTTACCCTTCCTCCATGGCGCCAAAAGATTACCAAACTTTTTTTTATTCTTCCAAATTAGGCAAAGTTACCGAGATTCGAACGCGAACTTTTTTTAAACCGGTATTCGAGGCACGGACGCGAATCATGCAGCCGGCTGCCGAGAATATCTTTGCCAGACTGCGTGCGGTGAGGAATAAACGGACCATGACGTTAATTTTCAAGTTTAGAACGCGAAACATTCGAATTATTCGGATTCCATTGCTGGGTTTGATAAAACGCTATACTGTGTTGTAGAGTAAAAAAGGCAATGTAGTTCAAGTAAAAACTATTCATCTGAATGATTCAAGCATCGTTATATGAGTTTAGTGCTAGTGAGTCATTCTCATGATTTCAATGCACGATGACGTATACTTGGATTTAAGGAAATTATCATTTTACCTGTGTTATTGTTGACTTGATAATGCACTTGTTACCGCGGTCAGATCAAGGTTGAAGATGATCACAGATTAGAATAATATTATCATGACACCGTTTTTCTCAGTTTAAGGGTTTTAAACCGGGGTTCTCTACCGAATTAAATTTATATTTGCATAGTAGTGAGAGTATTTTTTCCTGTCCTATTTTTCCTTGTTTAAATTTAAAAAAAAAAACATGAAATAAGGAAAATAGCACCATGGATACGTTTACATTTCATTTTTTAAATGAAAACTGCACCTGAAAATAAGTCACCATCAGCGACTTGTTTTACCTACATAATTATAGCTGAACAGTTCAGTACAGAAGTCATCGCTAAATCCCTTTTCCCGACCATGTTGGGGTCGGCTACCAGTCGAACTGAAGGCAGCTGAGCGAGTGCCTATCTGACCTCCTCAACCCAGTTACTGAGTAAAACGATACCCCTAGGTAAGACTGGTTATTATTAGACTTTCGGGCTTCTCGTAACGACTGTCAAAGATTTACAAATGACAGCCGGGAATAATGGTTTAACGTGCCTTCCGAAGTACGAAAGGGTCTCAGTGCGCAATGGATGGCCAGAGTGGTCACCCTCCACAGAAGCTATCGCTAAATTCATAACAGAAAAAATTAGCCAAATTCCACGGTGGCTAGGATTACTTTTTAGATAAATGAGCATCAATTTCTCACGATCTGACGGTTTCCTGCGACAAAATGATATATTTGATCCACCCACGCGTGACAAATAAGTGCCACTATTATTCTATAAGTTCTATTCAATACATTCTTCTAGTTAAACGACTAGTGTTGGGCCTTACGATTCAAGCATGTTTTAAATTGTGGACTTCGGCCAAATGATGGATAGATGATTAAAAACCTATTGAAATGATGCCTTGGAATAATTCATCGACTAACCATTCTCACCTGGCCCATATGCATTATAGCAGTGATAGTCTGTACGACCGACGGACTGCCAAGTCATAGGTCTCGAGTTAGAGTCCAAGGCTCGCACCTCTGACTTTTCAGATTCATGTGATGTGATTCATTATCACTTACTTCAAAAAAGGTGAAGGAAAACATCGTGAGGAAACCGGCATGCCTGAGAGATACTTCTCGACGGTATGTGAGCCAAGTCAGAGGCCCATGGGCGGCTTTAAAACTCTGACACCAGGTTAGTCACTAACCACACGAAAAAGAAAGAAACTTGGCCCATATTCAACTCAAAGGGGAACTCTTTGAGTTGAATATGTGCCAGTTTTCTCCTTATTCTCTGGAGGTCTTCGGTCGTACTTCCCTTCGATTGCAGGCGTGGACGGGCGCGTCTGTAGTTGAAGAGCTACGAGATTTTAAAGACCAAAACTGTAAAACAATTCGATGGATCCGCTTGCTGAAAATGTGATAAGTGTAATCTGAAAAGTGGACTTCAGCCTGCAATATTGTCGCGCCTGCATTCTGAATGATACAGCATTATGAATATTTTTCTTTTAATTATTAAATTTTTTAACAGAAGCCGAATTTATCGCCGAAGCCGAATCTACGCCCATCACTAATGTTGCAGTGTGTGTGACGCCCGACGTCCATTACAGTGTAATCAGATGCGCTAGCGTGGGCAAAGTTACACAATACACACTTTTTGTCCTCTCCGACTGTACAGTGAACAAATTGCCATGCGAACCTAAACGACGGCTAATGTATGCAAATATGTGGATGGTGGAGATCAAACAAATATATTAAAGCTGTTGTAAAAAAAAACTGTTTTAAAAACTGGGTTTATTTTTCTAGAGAGTATAATGTATATTTACAAAGAATGCACGGTTTACTTTATAAATAGGTATGTGTATTGTACAGTTTGTGTAAATATTAGGACTAGATAACTTTCTACTGTAGATACATATTTAGGTACCTACTCAGTTTTTGTAATATTATATTGCTGTACCTTCTTAGGTATATAAAAATCTTTATCACTAAAGCTTTATCACGTAATTTTGAATCACTTCTTTCATCGTTTGTCATTTATTATGTTTTAAATTAACTGCTGCACGCGGCTTCACCGGTGTGGACCCTAGTTGTTTTCTAAAATAAAAGTAGCCTCTAGTTCTGTTTTCTAAAATAAAAGTAGCCTAAGCTACTCCTAAACATCAGGTGCCAGTGAGAGTCCCGTCAAAATCGGACCAGCCGTTTCGGAGATGAGCCGAAACAAACAGACAGACAAGAAGACCAAAAATTTTAAAATTCGGTTTTTGTTATAAGTTAAAATCTGTTATTTTGACATTACGAACAGACACTCAATTTTATTTATTTGTACTTATGGATGATAGGTAAAGATTTTATTTACATAGTGTGCCAATCTGTTCAACAATCAAGTTCCTTGAACAGTCAAGGATCTATGTACAGACATAGATCCTAGAACCTGCCTGAATGGACTAAAATTAAAAGAAAATGTCTAAGTAAAAAAACAAAAGACTGTTAATATTTACAGAGAAAGCAAAACATACTCCAACAAATTTAGGAGCCTAAAACGGCCGCTTTGGCAGAATCATAACATAATGATAATATTATGACTCATATTGAAAGTCACAAACTGACAATTCATAATATTATCGGCGTTCAGTTCATATTACGCGAGTCATCTGTTTGACAGTTTTGTATTATATTGAAATAACGATACACTAGAAAAAAAAATAAAAAAAAATCTAATTTGATTAACAAAAACTGTAAAGAAAAATTAACGATTATGATTCTGATTTGATATGAATTGAATTGTAGATGATTCAGCAAATATAAAAAAAAAAATTGTCTGTGTGCAAATATATATGTCAACATAGAAGAATTGCAAATGAACTGCTGGGAATTCAGAAAATGAATTGCTTTTAGAGGAATTGCTTAATGTGGCCGTTTTAGGCCCACAGATCTATTCTAACTAGAATCTAGGTGATGATAATTGTACAATTGAACCTGACAATTCCATTCACCACAATGTCCTTATACAATTAGACGTGTATCGTTAAGCCAATTGTAGTGAAGGTCACACAAGATCACTTATCTCGACTTGAGGAGCATCTTCAAGACTTGTCTTGCGTCAACTCTAAATTACCTGTAATTGGCGATTTTTATAACTGAGGCTAATGATTTGTGGGTTCTTTTATGTTTATTTAATTGGTGTAGTTTACTCAACAAAAATATTACAGTTTTATTTCGTGATGTTTTGGTGAATTTTCTGTTGTGGTTCATACACTTTGTCCTAAGTATTTGCAATAACAACAGTTTTCAAATGCTTATTGCTGTAGGTGTCCTATTTAAATTGATACAATATTTGCAGAATATCGCCTAAAAGTAGTCCATGAAAGAATACGCCATAGTTAATGATAAATTAATTCAAATTAAATAGGTCGTAGGTTCGAACCCTGATAGGCGCTTTACTTTGTGTACATTTTTTCATCACCACTGCTCTCAAAACGGTGAAAGAAAACATTGTGAGGAAACCGACATGTCCTAGAACTAAATACTTCGAAGACATGTGACATCTACTAACCCACACTGGGCTCGCGTGGTGGATTACTCAAACTCTAAGCATTTATTTCAATTAAACCATTTACAGGCACTTTTGAATTGTCAAAGAGTCAGAAAGTAGAAGCTAGTTGCCCATTCCAAAACGTAGATCTCTATGGAAAAGAACGGGCAAGAAACTCCAAGGACACTCTTTTAAATATAGATATTAAAAAATCCTGGTTACATTATTCTTGTTGCTTCTATATGTACAAAAAATTAAAAACAATTAAAAATGTAATATTAAAAATAAGCCCTGGCAGATAAGAGATGACCAGTCTCAACTGACGGCGCCCGTTCACGAACATGACGCGCCCACTCCCTCTCACACAGAGGAGGCCTGGTCCCAGCAGTAGGAACATTACAGGTTGATTATGCATATGCATGCATGCAGTAGTTATTGTTGATGTTATCGGAAATTAAACTCATAATTAGTACCACCATCGCCATTAACTACAAAACCTTAAAATAGATTAATAAACTCAATTCCAAACGCATTAAATATTAGTCCCAAATTATTTTCCCGTCACCAACCAACGCCAACATTTGTACAAACATCTGTACCAACTTACCCATGTTTCAGAATCGGTCCATTTTGTGACGGCTGCTTAGAATATAAGTTTAGCAACGACTTTGTGGTTGTAAATCTAAAGAGAGCACAAATAAACAATTAGACATTACAGGAAATTAACAAAGAAATGTGAAATAGCGAGAGAATAACATGAGCTACGCAAAGAGCATGGATATTTAGCGCTTGTGTGTGCAAAGAAAAACGGAAATGATAAAAGCTTTTGGTGTTTGTGTATTTAGGTCTCGAAGTTAGCGGTGATGATGATGTTTACGTTTAGTTTTTTATTTCTGCTTGAGTATAGTTCTCGATGTTTTTGGTTGGTATATTGGCGTGTGCTAGCTGACATATGGCCAATAATTTATCATTTAAATTATGTTTAGTGTTGTGTAATGTAAATTATTTTGCATAAGAATCATTTATTTCTAACTGAACAGACAGCTGTGCTGCTGGGGAGTTTTTTGCGTCACTTCTTCCCAGCTAAAGGCACTAGGAAGTGAAGGGTGGGCGTTTTTTGAGACTGTCTTATGTAATTTTGACATTCGAAAAGTGCTTCTCAGCCTAGTTTGAATAAATGACTTTTGAATTTTGATATTTCTAGAACTATGAGAAAACTATTTTTTTGTCTGGAATTTTCGGCTTAACTGTAGCGTAGGTAGTTTCACAAAATTTAACGATCAAATAACAAGTTACACAGTGAATGTATAAAACGGGGCACTAATTTTGTAAATTTTCTGTATGAGACTAGTTATTTGTATTGCTTAATAGGCTGAGATAAAACTCACACACGAATTTTTTTCGGTTTAATTTTTAAACTTTTGGAAAACATTGCTTGCGCGATCTAGGACTCTGTGGAATCAGTGGCGCCATCTGTTTCTGTTAAACCAGTACTCCTTTCATCCGATAGATGTCGCTACAGAACTTTTTATAAACCGCTAACTCCTAGGCATAATTATGATACCTTCACATACCTGCTATTAGGCAGCAGTCCCTGCGCGTTGAAGTCACCCGTAGAGTTCCAGCGCTTCGTGAGGTTGTTGACCCCGGGCGAGACGCTCTGGTTACTGGACGTAGAGTTGTTTCGTGATCTAGATGTATACGATATCACTACGATACTGGCGCTTAGCTACTAGACTATGAAGCTAATGCTTTGGAAAGCAAGCGCTAAGGATGGTCTGAGAGGTCTAGCTTAAGGCTGGATTATTATACCTGATATGTAAGGACTCACAAGGAATTATGACCGTGCTATCATCGACATAATTTATGATTTTATAATCTGTTCGCAAAATCTTGCGTTTTGAGCGTAAATGACCAGAAGATTGATTGATGATCGTTGTTACTAGCGGTTAGGAGGATACAATAGGTAGTAATCTTCTTGAAGAAATCTTTCAGCCGCTTTTGACGTCATCTACGGTAATGGAGTGTGGCTCAAGACTCAAGGCATGATTTTCCACATTTGGTTTTACACTTATGCACAGGATAAACTATCTGTGTTAGTATGCACCTATACAGGTGCCACCAAACGCTTTGTAGAAAAATAAAGCAAGACAAACCTACTGTGTAATTTCTTCTCTATCCACCACCATTTCAACTTCTAATTAAATAAAATCTACTTATTTCGATTCATTTTGTTAAATGATCACTTGCACAGCACTACAATAATATGAGACTATGTAGTATTCTCTTCCATTCCACCTTCTCGTTCTATTCCTGAGTAAGCCGAATAAAATCGCAGCGATTTTTTTTCGTGCACTTGATTTTCAACGCTCTGCTTAGCGCCGGGAGTTGAAAATCCAACAATGTGTTTTTCAACGCGCTGGGACGAGAGTGCGTCCCAGCGCGTTGGATTCTCAACGCTCGGCTTAACACCGAGAGTTGAAAATCCAGTACGCGATAAAATCCCGCCGCGATTTTATTACGACCGTGCGAATGCGAACGTCGGCTTAGTGCCCAAAAGACTAACTTTGTGGCATCTATAACTACCCTACTTTTCCCTCTCACCGTGTTTTCCCTATGCTTGCACCGACTTTTAGTAATGACACCGTGAATACTGTGACGTAGTATTACGATAACTTACGGACTCTTATTGGAGTATTGTATCCTGATATAGTGATATCTGTTAACATACCACACGCGCATCAATATCATTGCTAAAAGTCGTCCTTTTTTGGCAGCGTCAAGACTCAGCGCAAGCGTCATACAGCTTATGTTATACGAAGTAATATTTCTGGCAAGTAACGTTCTGAGTAAAGCCACAGATGAATACAGATGGTCCACTCCGGAAAATCATTGAAATAAAAAGCGACTCTTGAAACGACACAATAAAGTGCAATTTAGGTCGCACAGCGCTAATTACCTACAGTTATTTTTACCTAGAAGTTGCCTCTCTACCGCGTAACTCTTAAATCTTCTAACTACGTTACGCCCAATGAATTGGCCCGACAAGTCGAGCCCGCCGCGTACTTGTATGTAACTTCATACCTAAAACCATTTGTATTCCTTTGTGGTAAAGTTAATTCAGCTGTATGTAGCTTTGCATTTTGGACGTGACTATGCGCCCAAATTCTCCCAGTCAGTTTTCAGGTGTGTTTGAACGTCCCTAAAGAATTTATCATCTAAAGTTACCCTCCTCACCCATCTATTTCATTCTCCTTTAGCAGTAAGCACTGCTGCTATTTATTTTGCTCACCGACTTAACTAAGTCTTGCGACCTTTTACAAGCAGAAATGATGGAAAAGAGAACTGTCAAAACAGTTTATATCTTAAACTTTTATGCATATACAGGGTGAAATTGAATTCATGGGCATCCTCTTAAGGGGTCATTGTACTAATCATTATGAACAATTTTCACTATTGGACCAACCCTGAAATTGCGAAAAAATAATCAGCTGTTCTCTACATTTATGTTCTCATAGCTCGTCAAAATGTAGGGAACAGCAGATTTTTTTTCGCGCTGGAGTATACAATGATCCCTTAAGAGGATGCCCATGAATTCAATTTCACCCTGTAAAAGCGGCTATTTTGAAAGGCATCTCTAATTAACTTCAGTCTCTTTCTTGTTCTGTCTGCGAGTAAGGGATAGCAATAGCTACGGAGTAGTTGAGTTGGTGACCAAGAGAACCAGCAGCAGTACCAGCTCATCTATTCTGAAAAATCTCACCGTGGAAACTTATGTGAAGTGAACTTGAAGTGACCTGTCAATAGTGTCATCAGGTGGAATGACAGCTCACTTCACCTAAGTTTGAAGATGATTTTTTTTCAGAATAGACGTGCAGGTGCACTATGTACCTGTAAGGCTGCGGCGGGTGCGGCACGTGGTGCGGCGCGGGCGTGGCGCGCGGGGAGGGGGAGGGCGCCGGCGACAGCGACGACGACGACGCCGGCGAGTCCGACTGCAGCGAGCCCGTGGACTGGTGCTGAGGGCCGCGTCTGGAAGGACAGAAATAATATTCGTTAGTAAAATAAATATAAGGACCCCGCGACCTATTTACGTTCGTTCGAACTTTTTGTTGGGTGAACTACACGTGGCAGAGGGCGCTTTTCGGTTTTCCGAACAAAAAGTGACTTATGCACACGATAGCTTTTAAATAGGACGTACACCCACATTTCGCCAGTCATGTTTAAGTCCCATGTAATAGGGGCGAGCCTATTGCCATCAACCGGGCACAAATCCAGACTCCGGGCTGCTACTGAGAAATTCCATATGGAAAAACCCAATAAAGAAAGAAAGAAAGAAAATTGCGTTTATTGGCAGAATCGAACCCAGGACCTCATACTCAGCAGTAGCACTTGCGACCACTAGACCAACGAGGCAGTTATAATAATAAAACTTCACAGCTATGATATAACTTTGGATATTACGAAGGTCTTAATGCGCCAGAACGTACCGAAAAACCATGAAAAACCATCATTCGTTTCTTCTCTGCACGAGAAGAGGCCTCTGCTTTTTAGGTGGACCCTTTACGGGTAGGTTCTCATTGCCTTTGATTACGGCACAAGCCACTGCACATAAGCCTTTTTTTTGGGTGGGAAATTATCAAATAACTTCTCCCGCTCTGGGCGGAGCGGGAGGGCGTGTCAAACTGTTACTGACTAAAACCCACCCGTGTTCCTTCAGTTGCCATGTTGCCAGAGGCCACGATATCCCTTTTGGACCTTCCCGCGACCCCGGCAGGCCTCCGTTTTCGCTAGCAAGCTGTAGGAGCATGTCAACTGTTTCTACCAACCGCTTGCATGAAAACATAATGTGCTTCGTAAATAGTGCAGTAGTATAATAACCTTTGTGGTAATGAGGATGTACTGGAGCCGTAGCTGGAGGTCCTCTTGGCAGTCTCCCGGTAGGACGGCTGCCTCAGTCGTAGCTCCCTCGTCGGAGTACCCGTAGACCCTGGAAGCAAAGGAGAAGTTCTTTAAGAAACAAAAGAAATATCGATTCACGTCTTAATTTGAGCGGTTAATCTTCCTAACTTATTCAATGTACTTGTATCCATGATACAGAAAGTGTATTTGCACTATCTACCGGCTATAATACAGGGCGGCAGGGACATCGACGCGAAAGCTGTTACCATAGATTCAGTACATGATTCTGAACCCCGCAGTGTTGAAATTTTTCGTCGGTTATTTAAAAAAAAAAACAGCTGTGCCATACATTTTGACCGCATTGCACTTTTCTATGAAACAGCAGATTTTTTTTAAAATAACCGACGAACAATTTCAACGCAAGGGTGTTCAGAATCATGTACTGAATCCATGGTAACAGTTTTCGCGTCGATGTCCCTGCCACCCTGTATAAATGAAAGTAAAGACACCGGAACTTATCCGGAAGTGGTGAAACATGCCAAATTGGCCAGTGTCCATTTTTTTTTTTGTTTTGTCCGTCTTGTAGATTATTAAAAAATATTGAACACGTATTTTTTCTTTTTTGACGTAATCAAAAGATTACGGCGATACATTGATTTAAAATGTGACATGACGTCATGCCTTGCTATATTTAATAGTGCGTTGTGACGTAGCGAGCCCCCACTCCCCAACTTTAATGCGTGTTTTCTAAGTTATTTTTTATTAATATGATAAAACAAAAAATACGTGTCTAATATTTTTTTATTATCTGAAAGACGGACTAAATAGAATTTCTTTTTTTTTTTACCTAGGCAACTACCGTATGTGCAGAATTGGTTTTCTATTTTACTGATCACGATTTTTCTACGCATCTAGTCTACCGTCCTTTTGAAAGAACGCTATGTTCATTTATTGTGCAAAGAAATCTTCACACGCTCAACTAAGAGGAAATTAACTTCATCATAATTGTATATTCCCATCGATAACTAACTTATTGGACGTACTAATCATTTAGATATATATCTTCCGTGGGATAGTGAAGTAAAGAGCATTCTCTCGATATGACGCCCAACTTGAAAGACTTGTTTAGGCACTTTTTAGCCTACATTCAACCACTTACTTAATGTTTGTCAACAAATTAGGAAGTTATGTTTGTTTATTTGCACAAAAGTCTTAAAATAATAGAATTATGTAAAGTATTAAGAGCAAAAAAAGGCGATAAACTCATCGGGCATAAAAAAAATCATCCGCATCGCTGTTAAATATGACTGTCAGGAGCACTTATCCTATTTATCAATAGGAAAAAGTGTCAAATAGCTAGCAAGACTTACTTAAGAGCAGGTAGTAACCAAAAGTATAAACTAAAAATATTATGAGGAACTACATGTCATTTCCAAACTTTTTGTGGAACGGAAACACAAAATATTATTTTCTCGATACAAAAAGCATCACAAAGTTACCAAAAGGAGAAACCCGTTTCTGGGCCTAACTGTTACACGAATCAGATATGTACCAAAAAAATCGTCTATTTTGCTTAATTAACCCATTTTAATCTTAGCCTCAATAGCAATGGCCAAGTGTAGAAAATAAGTAGTTTTCTATTTTTTGTTTTAAACAACTTTTGTAAACCATTAAAACACTTATTTCGTTAAACATCACTAACTTCACAAACGCTGGCATTATATCAATAGAGCGTGCCATAAGAATATGATCGATTTAGTGGAAATCGATACTGTTACAAATAATTAAATAATACTCCATTGTTTTATTATAATTGTTTTTTTTATATTAAAATCAAAGTAAAATAAAAAAAATCTGGAATCTAATTGATTTTTAACGTAACCACCATAAAAAAATCATTAAAAGAAATAAATAATCGATAAAAGCGATTGCACCACGGATTACACTAGTAAACGGCAAATGTCAATGTCAACGTCTGTCAAATGTCAATTGTCATATCATTGTCGTCATTCGCTTTTTATTGTGTTTTTTCGTATTTCTCGGGATTTATTATTTCTTAGAACCTCTGCTCGAATACTGAATTCCGAAATTGATTGCCTTCCGACTGCCCTCGCTTGAACATAGGACGCCGTACCCTGCCACCACTGTAGACCTTTGCTGGAAAACCAGATCTGTATAATGATCCTTTGAAGACTGGTTAAATAACGACATCATGAGCCTGTACATTAATTGCGGAATAGCAACAGACCGCTGCAATACAATAGGAAGGCAAAAATTGGAAGATGAAAATGATTCTTTCAATTTACAGGAATGGGTCGCGCCTCAAACGGTTAGTATCCGATATTTTTATATCGTAACATTTTTGTACCATGTAATTATTTAATGTAATCAAACTAAATAGTATTATCGTTTGTGTCCAGTTGTCTGCTGTTGTGCAACAAATTCATATTCGAAGACATATATGTGACATCGCCAATCCGGACTGAACCTGCATAGTTAATTATAGCCAATTCCATCTTCAGAGAGGAGGTGTGTGTCCCTGCAGTGGGAATGTAATCAGGCCGCTTATGTTTATAGATTGTGCAATCCACGAAGACGCGCCCCACTCCGCGATTATTGTACTGTAAGTTATACTTTAGTACGGAGCGGAGCGGAGTGGGGCGCGTCTTCGTGGATTGCACTATCTATACCCAAATGTGCCACTCAGAAGTTTCTTGCTAAATGCTAGTGCCTAATAGTCAAATGATAAATGTTTGTTTCAGGTACTTAAATGAAAATGAGTTTATCTGCCAAGCTTGCTGAAATCATGCCAATGCTGTATCTCTTGATTGAAATAAGTAGACCAGAAGAGAATGAACATACACCTATAGGACACTGATGAATGGAAGTGTGTAGAGAGGTGGACGGTGGCCTACAGCAAGAGCTGTCAACATCGGACTCAAACTGGATGTTGAGAGGAAGAATAAAATCCAAGCATATTAGTAATAGGATGTATTTCGTTTATATATTAGTCGACAGCTCTCTAAGTGGGAGGGATCCTATACTTCAATATTATTGCACCTGTATTGTTGGCAAAAGAATGGTTGGTAGCCGTGCCCACACGATGAGGAGAATTATGATAATTATCTTGGTTAGGCACGGCACCAGGGTAGCCAAATGCCTGCTGCACAATTTCTGGATACTGTATTATTATATTATGATAATCCTAATGAAGAAGGTTATTAATAAAACCATTTATCACAATTATGTGTTTTTACTCTATTTTACTTAATATATTATTGCAATCTCAGCTTACTGTAGGTAATATGAGGTTGCATTAAATCCCCTAGTAGATACAATATTAACAAATGCAAGCCAGTAATGTTGTAAGTGAGCCTTGCTTATTATATATAGTTTTCAGCTGACGTTTTCAGTAAGATCAATCAGATAAGATAAGATTCAGTAAGATAAATCTAAAGGTCACTTTAGGTTCCCCCCAAGCGCTTTTTGTGTATCTGCCTAAAACCTCATCATGATAGACTGCAGGCGCTGCAGCACAAGCCTCAAACATATTTTTTTATTGAAATAACTCAAATAATAAAAATAACCTAAAATGTAAACATTGTCTGATTTGACCAATTTGGCCATTGCTGGGAGACGTGAAAATTGGGGTCATGAATCCTTCCTAAATACTCTAATTTATGTCCAAATTCCAGTCCTGGAACACCAGGCCCAAGTTTCTATGGAGTTTGGGTTTCTCCTTTACACGTTTTTCGATTTGTACTTTATATGCTAATGACTAATAGGATAAAAATTTGATGATTATTTGTATTAATTAATACAAGTCGAAAAAAATTGTGCAGGGTTTTTTTTATTCTTTTTATTTTTGGTTTTATTACGACTACAAGGTTTTTGCACTTAGGTACGACGTTCTTAGTTCGTGGAAGAAGTCAAGCATATTTTTGTTTCACAAATCATCAGTCACCTTCGCTCTGTTTAGGACTACGCTCAAAGTTTTGGCCGCGCCGAGATATAATTTATTTCCGTTAATAATATTTTCGTAATTTATCACATTTTAGGAAAGAAACTGGGAAATCGAAAACATGAAAAAATCACTAAAACCACTTCCGAAACGATTATTAACCCACCAACATCGGTAACAGATTCACAGATACAATAATATTGAATAATATACCTACTTGTACACATCGATCATACTTAGAGAGGGGTAAGAGGGTTGCGCGGGTGAAATTTGATTTTTTGCTTGCTTTATACGCCTCTTAATTAATTTGTAAGGCCCGTTTACAAACGCTTTGAACCTTTTAATATTATAACATCATCGGATTGGAACACGTCAACCGAATGATATATGGAAAGGCTTAACATAAACTGGGCCACCGGCCGTGCCTATTCATGTAAGTATTAATTTTATTACATTCTATATAAAAACTATACCAAACAGTGAAAGGATATAGTTTCGTAAATATTGACTTATACGTTGTATGCCGTAATAAATATATTGTGAAACTTTAAATAACAGAATGATTTAAGATTTATCACGTTGAGGGATTTTAACATTTTAAGCTACTTTGGGTCAATTAGCTTGTATCGTCGAGTGCATGTGACTTTTTCGACTACATACTGCCAAAATCGTTGGTCTAGTGGTTGCAAGCGCTACTGCTGAGTATGCATGGTCCTGGGTTCGATCCCCGGGTCGGGCAAAGTGTTACCTATCGGGTTTTTCCATCTGGAATTTCTCAGTAGCAGCCCGGAGTCTGGATTTGTGCCCGGTTGATGGCAATAGGCTCGCCACCTATTACATGGGACTTAAACATAACTGGCGAAATGTGGGTGTCCTATAGGTACACCTCTGCCTAACCTTTCGGGGATTACAGGCGTGATGTTATGTTATGTTACTGCCAAAATGAATGCAAATAATGACAGTTCGAAAAGATTAAATGGTAACGTAATGCGCTTTTCTTTCGCCGAGGATAAAAATTTAACTTTTTAGTGAAAACACGATGAGAAATGCTATAAAAACAATGAATTAGCAGTTACTTTAATGACCATATTAAAAATGTCTGTCTACATTACAGCTATTAGTCAAGATTAATTTACTGTAAGTTTCTAAAACAAATAATAATATAATATATCGTAAAATGATTATATTTTTTCAGTGCGATTGTACCTACATGTAGTTTTAGCTATAAAGACGTTATTTATTTCAAATTAATGACGGGTTTTACTACGAATAACGTTATTAGGTACTTTTTCATACATATATAGCACTGTTTTTCTCGTGTCTACGGATGTCGCGCTTTGTCATCCACCACGTTATTTCCCATTTTATATTATTTTTCGTTATTACTTTTAAGACTAACAGTTTTCTAGCTAAATAGACTTGTATTGTACCACAAGAAACACTGTTTCTCTGTCTGGTGTATGGACGCTCTGCTTTTCAGCTAATAACAGAAAATAATGGAGACACAGACTTTATCAGGGCATCCACAAGAGACAATTGAAGATTTGGAAGCTCTCGAAGTCCTATTTATTGGGACTCACACAGAAAGATCACAAACTAAATAGAATGATAATTAGATAAACTAAAAATAAATCAAACCAAATATAAAAAAAAACAAAGTAAAAATGAAAATATAAAGCAGTAAGTCCTGTACGAGGCAAAAGGCTCAGCATGATACTGTGACATTTAAAAACAAAAGTTGCAGCGCTAATAAACATAATATTCACCAGTATAAGCACCATTTCTCTGTCCCGTGCTGGGGGCGGTGGGCGCTCTGCCCTCCAGCGCGTTCAGTCTCCGTAGGGCATCGGCGAGGGTGGACCGGAGACACAGCAACTCCTCAGCCTGCCGAGCGCAGCGCACCTCCAGCTCGGCCACGCGGGCCGCCAGCCCCGCGCCCTCGCCTTCTAGCATTTCATCTGGAATTAAAAAAGAAAGTCTTAGATGATTTGGTTAATGCCACGCAGGATTTTAGTAATGATTCTTAGGAGGGACTGCAGCCGTGGGGGGATGGACGGCAAAAGGTAAAGGGACCTGCTTTAACGTGTAATGAGCTCATATCTGCCGGGAGGGAAGATGACCGTGGAAGCACTTCTACACAGCCAGTGGTAAAAAAACACCTTGAGGTTATAGTGAGTTAGAGTCTAACAGACCCCTTTGGGTGCCCAGAGGCGGAGTAGGAACCTAAATACTTACGATTTCCACACGAGACATTTTCTGCTATAATTGATCGATGGCTGTATCAATAGATTGGAACATTTTATTGCAGCTATACCTACATTATTGTAAATTTTATGTCTTTCAACTATCACCCGGTGTGGTCTGATAATGGTTGCAATGAACATTATATTGACGAATCACGGAAATTAATTATTTCTTACGTGATGAAATATTCTTTATAGCATTGATGGTAAATTCATTAATAGAATGCTATCGGCAATTAATTTGCTTTCACACATTGCCGTAACTCATGATATTCGTGATGGATTTGAGGAGTTTCTTAATAATGATTGCGATGATGCTAAGGCTTATAATGTTACAAATGATCTTACGTCAGTAGGAAGTATTGAATAAGATGTTATTAAAGAATCGATTGATGAATCTAATCCAGAGAACCGAAAGGAAGTAATACAAACATGACAGATTATTTTTGTAACAGTCGGAAATGGAAACTGAAGGTGACAAGGTGACCGATAAACAAAGTAAAGGTTGCAGCAAAATCTGCTTACGCAAATGCCAGGAGATAAGCCTTGATGACTTTATCATTACTCCTGATGTTTGGCAACTCTGACCAGTCACCACATTATGTAGCAATGTAGCAGTTAGCAGTCGGCCGAGTCAGTACAACAGAATTGGTTTGCAAATTCAGCTCCTTAGTTGACACACTATTGTGTTCCAAACAATAGTATAAACGAGTGTGCAAGAAAAAATTGCATAATCAGGTGTAAAGGAATTTGGACTTTATGACCTAGGTAGAAAAGTTAATTGGAGCGGAGTTATTAGTGTTGTATTATGTGATTGTGTATAATGTTACGATAGAGAGCTATCGGCAGTCGTTGTTGAAGGACTTGTTGTATTTACTTTATCTATATTTATGGCTGCTTTATTTGCAACGTGTTCAATAGTATTGCAAGTGTTACTGTAGGACATTACATAATTTGTAACAAATGTGGGTCTAGGTCGATACTAGGACGATGTCAGTTATATCGCAGTTCAGATATTATTGTATTCCATTGTTTAATATTCTTCGGGAAAATCTGAGTGTAACCTTTGTATTATTTGACAGTGGAGCTTTTCAAACATCAACAAAATTATGATACCAAAGAATTATTTAGACATTCATGTTTTGCTATGCTCGGCTATAGTCTCAAATATTATTACTTTAGCGGCATTGGACATTACTGATGTCTTTACAAAAAATCAGACAGTCTCTTATTATATACTACAAACAAGTACACACCCATGATATAAGCTGCACAAGACAAGATACAACAGAAATCATAACTTAAAGGACAGCTCCACAAAACAGTGCTTCAAACCACTGCAAAGGTGCCAAAAGTAGGTTTAATCCATAGGACTCACGCCAGGCTGCATAGACATCGTTCATGGTGTCTCCAGGCGAGTCACTGGCCCTCGAGCTCCTGGAGTCACGGTCTCCATGGCTGTCCATCTTCAGTGGCACTTAGTGGACCATTTGGCACATATTAGGTACTATACAGTTCGGTTGATTCAATTCATACTTTTTGGTTCCCTTCCCTTACGCCTCGCGAACTTCTGTTTTTTTTTATAAATTGATTTTATTGTCTGCATTTGTTTTGTTAAAGCTATTTTGTTTTGTAATTTTTCGAACGTAATAGTTTTCGTTGGAAGTAGAGTTTGAAAAGTAAAATATCTAGATTCGATTGTTTTATTGGTCAATCAATCTATTGAGCTGTAGTTGCATTTTGTGACTCAAACAGCATAATGATTTTACAATACTTGGGTAGATTATTTTTAGAGGCTTCAAAATTACTAAATTACTCTCAAAACCTTCGCAGCATTTGGTTCAAATATGTTTACACACTTTCGATGTTTAAATTCTCATCTCAAGTATGTAAGACTTACATACTTGATACTTGGTGACATTTCACTTACATTGTAAGTGGAATGTCACCGAATAATTGGAAAAATGCGTTTAACAATGTAGTCACGTCCAAGTCACTTTCCCACATATTGAGGAATTCGGGTAACGGTGAATGTACAGGTGTGGGTCGTTTGCATAAACATGTGCATTCTATTGGTAACTGTACTTCGACTCATCTCGCCTCGGCCGCGCTGACCTTTTTGTTTACAAACTTTATGGTGACCCGTTATTCTCGATATATACCATGGTTAGATGAGATTTTAAATCATTCCCTTCTCTCTTTCTTTATCTTATTACGAATTGCTGAGTCAATGACACATACACATTACACAGACCACCACCCTAGCTAGGCAAACATATGTATTAACGGTTTAGAGAATGGTGTGACGCCCAGCAACTATCCGAAGAAAAACAATTTTCAATCCGAAAAAGACGATCAAAATTATATGACCATCATAATACCTACTCTTATTTTTGAACAGCACATGACTAACACCAATTCTGCCTTTCGAAACTCGATCGGTATTAACGCCCTCGATTCCGTAATAAAACTATCTAATTTTGTTATTACTAAATTAAATAGTTTCGACTTACAAAAACCTTTAAACTAGGTTAAACCCAAAGATATAAATATAATATGGTTCATATTGTACAATGCAAGTGGCAATGTCAAAAATGTGACGTATAACACTAATTGACAACTAACGAGTGTGACAAAAATCGAAAAATTTTACTTGTGTCTGCAGTTGTTGTTTTCCTTTTTATTTTTAATTTATGATATAAATTTTTTTTTTTTCTCTTTTTTCAATCATTCACACTTGTTTTTCCAATGCACTTTAAACATTGGCAGAATAGTCGACATGGGCTTTGCTTGCCATTTAATATAAATAGAATAGAATAGAGTGTGACAAAATCCAATAGTGAACAACGTTTTCGTGCGATGATCGTACATAAAAAGTTTTATAAACTTGATAGTTACAAATTACAATTAATGCAGATTGCTCTTGTTTGCAAGACCAACGTAGTTAAAGGGCAACGCACTGAGCACACACTTTATGCAAGAGGACGGTAGATCACGAAAGTAGGAAGTCACCGTTTATTGGACGACAATCACCATGGAATGAAGCGAGTTGATGCCACAATACACGAGCTTATGAAAGTAGTCGAGTGGATTTGCAGTCAGTTGAAGTAAATAAAAATGATTGCAGCTTCAGCGACGAAGGCCAATACGATCAATTTAATTTAGTTTATTTTGTAATAACTTGACATGACCATCATGATTGGTGATCTATTCCTCGTTTATTTATTTTCATACTTATTAAATACATTTTTAAATATTTTTATAAAATCATTAAAAAATATAGTGGTAGACCTTCCTTATTAGTTTATCATTAACATGACTTTAACATCGCTTTTTTAAAACAATAAGAATCAACCTTTTTTAGATACAAAGATCTTAAAAAATATGTAGTGCGCTATGTTATATACAAATGATCAATATTATTAAAAACTATTAAATGACTACTACCTACTAATACAATCTGACTTATATGACCTTATGTGTGTTATTGAATTGTATATTGTGGACAACATAACGACATCTAGATATATAATTTTTCTGATTGAGCAAACCAACATTGTGCTTTGCAATGCCCTGACAGAGTTCACGTACAAAAACTGACAGTATCTATTGGAAAATAAGTGATGCATGAGAGGTGAGAGCAAACTAATAATAAAAATGCGAAAGTGAGTTTGTTTGTTACGCTTTCACGCTAAAACGGCTGAACGGATTTGGATGAAATTTGGCACATGGGTAGACCTTGACCCGGAGAAGCTACTTTTCATCCTGGATCGCGGACGAAGTCGCGGGCAACAGCTAGTAAATAATAATTTAAGGATTGGGCCAAAATATCAGGAGACTGGGAAAAGTGGAAAAAGGGAGGGCTTTTGCCCTGCAGAACAGGCTTATAATAAAAATCATCAGATATATTGAAAGTCAATAGCAGTAAAAGTACGTCAATAAATAATTTAAATGTCAATTTATTTTGTAATTCCTTTCAAAATAAAGCAACTTTGTTGCAATAATCTCATCAGAAGTCTATTACTTAATAACAATTTTGTCTGAAAACCTGTAGTGATTTAAAGTCCCGTGTACCACAACACTAAGATACTCGCACAACAACAAAGTGTTGATATTTCTCACGACCGAGAAAGTTACGTGAGAAGTTCCGAACAAAAACTTAAAGTAAACGCAATGTTTTGATGGCTCATTACGATCTTTAACTGCTTCGAAATAAGGTCGCTGGTCGGACATAGATTTAAATTGCTCTATTAGAGTTAAGTGGAACGGTAGAATTAATACTGTATCATTCCTAATGGCGCTTAGATTGTTTAAACAATTGGGCTGTTATTAGGTTTTAATCTTTGAAATAATCATAGAGTTTGTATCGTTAAGGGGACGATAACTGACTTTTAATGATTTTATACTGAAGATGACGTCTAAACGAGTAGTGTTAGTGATTTGGAAAAAATATATGTTAAATTAGAGCATTTTCTTAATAACTTAATATAGGCATATTTTTGATTATGTTTATATTACATAGTGATATTAATTTGTAAAGTTATGTCTAATGCGGATAAAAAAACTGAGAATGACGCAAAATCTATCAAGCGTATTTTTCAGAAAACTTCACCATTTTAAAGATAATTAAATTATTGATCGTTTAGTATACGTGTTTTATTAAAATACCTTTTTTTTACGTGTAATTAATTAATAATGCGTCTAATTTGGGACAGCGCTCCTTGATGGGCGAGTCCTATTACTGGCTGCACGACCCGTTTCTACGGTGGTCATGCTACGCGTGCTGGACGTACGACGCGTTGCGTGAGCTCAGTACAGAACACGCAAGCTATCTGCGTCTTAATCATTTGTAGATAGATTCCTATTAATTTTATAGTAGTAGGTAAATGAGGAAAATGTCGTGAGGAAAGTTTTGACTATGAATGTGGATTTCTTTAAGAGTAGGGGAAGACCAAAGAAACGATGGATAGACTGTGTGAAGGATGATATCGCTAGAAAGGAGGTGACTATCGAGACGTGGACTTAGAGAAGTAGACCCCAAATAAATTGGGATAGCAACTAAGTATCTTCCTTTCGTGTGATAATCTCTCACGAGAAGAAAGCAATTCTACTCAAGTAAAATACAATATCCTAGGTGAGGTCCAGTTGGAACTGTCGTAGCTGTAATATAAACAAAATATTGCTGTGGTAAATAATTATGTAAGTGTCTAGGAAGCAGAAAATGGTTTTAGTAGCTTCTTAAATTATTCCTATATAAGTTTATAGCCTTCCTTATAGTTTTAAAGATAACTACATGACTATAGTCAAAAGTCAATTTCAACTAACAGTTCCTGAGGGTGAATAAGTTACAAGAGTTTATCAGTAAAGAAAAACACAAATCACAGTGTAAACAAAAATATGTAGCAATACTGGGAATTTACCTCCAAATCCTGAAGCAACTGTTGAAATTAGTAATTAATCGCAAACCATAGGCAACACGCCACCTAGTGTTCAAGCCATTGTAACTTTAAATATAATTTTTGTCTATTGCTACGTCTCGTACTTATTAAGTATTAGAATCACTAATAATCCATACATTCCACACCCCACTCCACTTTACTAAATTTTTTTTTTTTTTTTACTTTATTTGCATTCTTATCTTATTTTATTTGCTACTAGTTGTTCTAAAAGTAACGAAATGTGTCTATTAATATAACAAATTTGAATTTGAACTTGTAAGCTTTTAAATGGTATTTTAGGAATGAGCGCTGTTGTCTGAGATACAGATATTTATTTATCTAGTTCAGGCACAGATGTCTTGTCGAATTTTTGTTAGTATAAGATCCTTAAGATATGTTTTTATTTATGATGTACTTACTATATTACTTGAATTTGAAATAAAATAAATTATTATTATTATTGGGAACAAACAACAGCAAGAATATTATTCAGTGGTCTGGAGTCTGGAGAAGTCAAGGCTCATGCTTGGAAAACGTATTCGTTAACATAAAGTATTTTCATACTTTGTTTTCTGTAGCTCATGTAAAGCAGTAGACATTCACAGAAACCTATGAATAAATCTGTATTAAAGTCATCAATAATTCAATATTCTTCTAACATATTTACTCAACTGAGGTCACTCGTTTAAAATTCCATTTAATTTACAACATTCATATAAACATCTATGTTAATCAAAAAGTGTTACATACAGCATTAATTTGAATATAAAATGGTTAAAATTCACGTCAAAGGTAACGGGAATGTTCCCGTTGTTTATTTAGTATTTAATTTTAATCTGATAGAAGATATCAATGTTATCTCGTTTGTCGGCGACGCTGAGTCTAGAACTAACGTTCCATTTTATTGCTTGGCACGAATCTCGTGGCGCCTACGAGTTGTGTCCGGAAACGTTGATGTTTACCACGTTTGTAGTTTGAGTGAGGAAACTAAGTTTTATTGTGATTGTCTTCAATCGATGAAACAAGGAAATAGTAAGACAAAACACGATCTATACAGAAGCTGTTACAGAAGAGTACAAGAGAGAGAAAAGAGGTTGTAGTAAAATTACAGATTGGAGGCTCAGAGTGTTTACGAAGCTTTGGAAGTCATGTCACATCATTACCTAAAATCGGCAAGACCTGGACAAGGTGGACTCAAGCCAGGAAGAGGTGGCTTATATAGTGGGATGAAAGGCTGTAGATAAACAAAATAAATTAGAGAAAGGAACAGTATAATTCCGAACCCAGGCTCTCATATCAAATAGTAAAACGAACAAATTATTATAAGTGCGCTACCTTCTGAGAATCAAATGACAACAGGTAGTACAGAAACAAAGTTTATGATCTTAAAGCAACATGAAATGTGCCATTACTATCGCAATGGGCAAATAAGCTCCACCGATTGTAAATCTAATATTTTACGAGTACCCACGCCTTTTAATCATATTAAAGTACCATTTGTTCGAACAGCTTAGTATTCCCCTCACTTCGAAATGGAAAAACCAGATTAAGTACGCACTTAGGGTGATCGTACATCCGTCAAAGTAGGAGCAGCATTGCCAATCAAATCACAGCATGACAGACTAAGTAATTCCATGGTTGACGGCGAACAACCGGATATGACGGCAACTAACCATCGTTTCCATTTCTAAGGGTTACGACACATTAGTGAAGGTGGACATGCATGCTACGCAATTACGCTCATACACTCTACGTCTTCGAAAACTGAAGTAACCGCATAGTTGATAGAATCAGCAAAAAATTTTGAAGGAGACACAAATTAACAGCGAAAAAAACTTTTTACAAAAAAAAAAACAACCGACTTAAAAAAAAAACACTACAAAGTGAAAAATAACTTTAATTTCGGAAGTCGGTGTCTTCGGTTTTGAATTTTCGTTCTTTGTCACCGACTTCCGAAATTAAAGTTATTTTTCACTTTGTAGTGTTTTTTTTTTGAAGTCGGTTGTTTTTTTTTTGTAAAAAGTTTTTATTTTTCACTTTTTTGTTGTGGTACCTACCCCACACAAATTCGAATACCACTACCTGCTATGTAAATAACAGTGACAAGAAATTATCATATCATCTACATACTAAGTGGGAAAAAATACGTATAATTGAAGCTAACTCAAAAACTACCCAAGCAAAGTTAATAAAATTTATATGGGACCACCTCTGAAGTATGATCTACCAAACAAAAAAAGAATCATCAAAATCTATTCATAATTGGCGGAGTAATCGCGTAACAAACATACAAAAAAAAAAAAAGACGAATTGAGAACCTCCTCCTTTTGGAAGTCGGTTAAAAAGAAGAATAGATTAGTAGATGTTCGCAATTGTTCCCCAAAAAGACTATACATATGTTAATATGACAGCTAACAAAAGTCCTGTATCAGATCTAGCAGTGGGTTGTGAAGTTGTGATAGGCTGAGTTTCAAAAGCTAATGTGCCAGAAAGCGTTCAGGATTTTTTGCCGGTGAGAACACTTCCTAACATCAGATATCTCATTGTAATGCTGCGCGTGCGATCGCTACATGCATGCTAAACACGCCATGAATTTTAATACGGAACGAAATGATGTAAATGACGAGAATCGCTGTAATTCTGTCAGCCTGTCGCGCTTCTGACGACTTTATAACGTTTGAGCGTGTTTTGGAGAAATAAATTGAGGAGTTTATTTACGATATTCACGAAAACAAAGGGGAAATGGCTTGTGAAAGGTTTAGGAAGGAGTCCTAACAAAAATTGATAAAAACCTAAGGGTCATGAACATTATTTCCCTGATTCGACACCGTTAGGGATTTTAAGTGTACTGTTAAATGTTTAACTATTATTACAGAATAATAGTTAAACATTTAACAGTACACTTCGAGGGCTTTCATAGGAAAGCCCTCTCATTTCTCAACAGTCAACCACAATAAATCCACCAAGACAGGCGTACGACTTGTAATACATGACAGTTAACCAGCAGATGATGAATGCGAGGTGCGCATAGTATTCAGTCGACAACGCGACGCAACGTCTCGCTCCGCTGATATTGAAAACGATGCTTGTCAATGAGATACGGACAGCAGGACAGCTTCATTCGAACGTGACACTTAAAAAAAATTGACTTTGATCTTATATAAACTAGTCAGGATGTAAATACTATACAAACAGTAGTTTTTGTTATAACGATTAACTTTGTACACAGAGATGGCCGTGGTTTTATAAGAATGATAGAGGAAGATCACGTTAAGGATGTACAAACATATTGTTAAATCATCGTTTTGAATCATCACAGCCTCTTCGAAAATAAGTTGTGGTTGGAATTCACGGTAATCAAGCTCAGACAATGAATGATTTTTGACCTCTGCATAATAATATCAAAGAATACTCATATTGAAGGAACAATACAAATGCTTGCATTATAAAACCATGAACGTTGCCAGGGACTAAGAAATAGGACACGACTCCCCCTTCTGTTTCTCAAAAGCTGTTCCATAAAATAGTTGGAAACCCCCTGTCTGCTTTACTTAGCAATGCATACCCATTGGGATTAATAAGTTACAAAACTACGGAAACCGGACGACTCGATCAATATTCTCCTGTCGGGAACAACATCGCTCATTGGAAATAGCTTCGAAAGAGATGCTATCTCAATTTCAATAATATGCACTCTAATCGTGCTATCCACAGGAAGTCCTTATAGTTTATCTTCTTTAATCATTTTTACCACATCCTTACTTTAATTGCAGTCACGTTTGCAAGCAGAAAACTGCATTAGTTGTAAGAAACCTGCATGTAAGTACAATTTTGTGAAATGTCTGCATCACGACCAAAATAGAGTTGGATTTTTTGCTTTGCAGTCATATTCCAACACGTCTTAGATCATGTAAACACGACTCGGTGATTTAAAATAGAAATGTGGTCAAATGTAAGTGCCAATCAAGCCATTAAAGTTTAGATCATCTATAATTTTAAGAGCATACATGACTGTTGACTATTTAAATAGTTTTTGATTGAGCATACATGATTTAAATAACCAAATATATTAAATGATAGAGTTCAAATAATCAATTAACTGACGAAATAATTCTTCTATTTTGAGAATTGTGAACAAGACAAAACTGCATATATCCAAACATATGGATAAGAGGAAATAGACTGTATAAGGATAAGCAGATGAAGACATTAAAACATATACTTTTGCTTGTACAAACTTGAATCAAGACATCTTCAGTTTTCCTTAACACATTCTGAAGTCATGACACAAGCAGCTAATATTGAATCCTATGCATGGTCCTTTCTGTACCTAACCTACCCCTGTCCTTAGGATAAATTTAAAAAACGCCAGCCAAATTAACTTTTGAGTCAAACCTGAGGAAGTACCCATACCAAATGACACTTAACCCATAACATAAACTGCAGCAAAAAATCATAAGAAACAGGATATCGTTTTACCTCAGCCATTAAAAGCGTGAACTACAGTCACGTATGTACAAACATTATTCTAATCTAACACATCGGCCATTATGTTTACACAGTTATGACGTCATGCAAGTCGGGCAGTCACAATATTTGATTTAAATGTTTGCAAGTTTATTAAACAACCTCGCAGTAGACTGAATAGTTTACAATAACTTGGGATTCTACTACTTGATTCATCATCTGTTGTTATAAGCTGTCTTGTATTTCATCTTCCTCAAGATTATCTGAATGGGTTGTTTTGGAATCTTTACATATTTTCTTTTGTCATCGGTTCCTTAAGACGCCAGTGGCTTTGAGTGGTTAGCTCGCGTGTTCTATGCTGAGCTCACGCAACGCGTCGTACGTCCAGCCGGTAATAGGACTCGCCCATCAAGGAGCGCTTTCCCAAATTAGACGCATTATTAATTAATTATACATAAAAAAAGTATTTTAATAAAACACGTATAAGATAAATTATCTTTAAAATGGTGAAGGTTTCAGAAAAATACACTCGATATGTGTTGCGTGATTCTCAGTTTTTTATCCGCGTTAGATATAACTTTACAAATTAATTACACTATGTAATATAAACATAATCTAAAATATTGACAGATGAAGTTATTAATAAAATGCTCTAATTTTAACATATATTTTTTTTTAATCATTAACACTAAATACTCGTTTAGACGTGATCTTCAGTATAAAATCATTAAAAGTCGGTTATCGTCGCCACAATAATGACGTGGCTGTGCATATGTCAACTTTCCCAGAACCCCAGTCCCTTCCTTATGGCAGTCATTTGAATTGGCACCAATCGTCATGGGTTTTACCTAAAGGTTATTTACCAGATTTTCTGTTTCAGTCAAATCTTTCTACTTTTCTCATCTGAAAACTGTTTAGCTTATTGCAAATATAATTGCAAAAACGTCGGGGACTGATTGTTTCCAAATCCTTTTTTTTTGTATGTTTAGGCGTGAACAGATTTAAGCCAAGACAAATAGAAAAGAAACTGTTTTCAGAAATAGAAGGAACCTTGACCAAAACGATGTGTATGAGGAAAAACCATAAATCTGCAAACCCAAGGTCCATGGAACAATTAAGGTGGCATTAGTGAATATGGCCAAAACCAAGCCAAGCCTCACATCAGGTAAATCGAGGCCGCGTTATTATAATTAGACGAGAATTGTGAACTGAAATGACCAGTCGTTTAGCAGATAACTGATAATTATTTGAGAAGTTTAAATGGAGCTAAAATTGCAGAATATTTTGGAGGTAGGTACTGAAGAAATACTTTTGAAGATAATTAAGGAAATGTTATATGCTTTATAAGTATACATGAAGATATAATCTTTATTTTTCTAAATCATTTTGATTCAAGCGCAGAAAATTGTGCGGAATTATCGAAATTTCCTTTCCACGCATAAAATAACAAAATTGGCCTCATTTCCGATTGGATCATTTCAACGTAAATAAAAGCCGTTCCCCTATTATCTTATCCACATTGACCGGTCACGGAGCACAGAGCGCACACAAATTGGATTAGTGATTGCAGACAAAAAATGGCTTCTTTTAGAATACACTAATTCAAAATTCAAAATATGCTGTATCGTTTAGCAAAACAAATGCAGATAAAAATTGTACACTCCCAAATTACGTCGCTCGGGCAACGAAAGATAACCTATGATTATTTCACAACCTCAATTTCACAGATCTATTTTAAAAACTCTCAATCACAGACAATAGCACCAATTTCACACTTCACTCTTTAATTTTTGCGTATTTTTTGTAACAAAACGTGGCCCAGGTTTTGAGCCGGCAGCCTCAGCACTAACTGAATTATCAATTGGGGACACACAGCTGATTAAACACAAGATGAAATGGTTCTAAATGAAACCAGATCTGAAATAGAACCTTATTCTCATGGAGGAAAAGTAGAAAGTGGTGGAAATGGAAATGCTAGGAACCCTGTCGTTGTAAGTGGGGTAGGTCGACGCGCATGCGTGTGCTATCACAATGGACCATCGAAAAGTACTAGGAGTATTCGAATTTAAGTCTTATTTCTAGGTGAGAAGGTGGGTGATTGAGGAAGGGCACAACGCGCTTGCGTGTAGCTGTTGTAGAGTAGTAAATATTTGAAATATTTTGTTTGATGATTTACAAACAGTAACCAAGGAAATGTAGGCAGTTGTGTACATAATACGTGGTTGATTTACTTAGAAGTTATAAGCGAAGTAGAGAATAATGTAGAGACAGGGGAAAAAGATTTGATATTTAAAATTTCCTTGGAATTATAAGGATCCGGTTTAAAGAAATAAGAAATAATGGGATAACTGTAAGTTTTCGTAGTGATTTCAAACCTAAGCCGTAAAAGCCAGCGGTAAAAGAATACGAAACAAATTGGAAAATATTGCAGAGCGTTTGGAAAGGTCAGATTATTTGACTACGAAAGCATAACCAATATCGCAGGATTGTCAAGCGTTAGACTTGTCTCGAATACATCCCAATATACCAGGGGACAGGTAATCCCGAACCTTGCTTATTTTTCTAAAACCCTCCGGTTTTTTAACGCAGTTTTTTTTTTCTTTTGTATCACCCTGAACAAGCTGTTCTGATCCCCAGTAGCTATTCTTTTTATTTTATTTCAGTCATTCGCTATTTTATCATTAAATGGTAATCCATTGAATAACTAACCAAGTAAATAATACCCTAAACCAGTATTCTCATCGGTCAACAAGGTTACTGATGATGTAATATTGACATCATGTGCTATTCAATTCAAAGGATGGTACATGTACTATTCCAATGTGACCTTCGATGTCACATTGATTGGCTGGTCTTATAGTAATCATTTTATAGTCGCTGGAATGATGAATCTTTTAACATTTACATAGACATTGTTCTTGTATCGTACTGATTTTCATTCGTAGTTTATAGGTATTAGATCATCACCATCATCATTTTAGCCTGGACACCCATCGGTGGGTAACCCAGTTTTTCTTTTCTGCCATACTTCAAGGTTCAGTGCGATCCCGTCCAGATATTTCCCGCAAATAATATCGTGCCCAACGCGCTTTTGGACGTTCCTGGTATCTTTGGCCTTACTTTGACGAATGGTTGTTAAGTTTAATAAGCTCTAAGGGTAAAAAAACACTTGCAGTAACATTAAAATTTGTTAAAGCAGTAATTGAATTTGCTGCCTAAAGACAGTTTGCTAATAATTCAAAACAGACATCCAAGTTTTTCGTACACCTTACAAGCACACGTTTCTAAGGTTACGCATAATTAGTGGGGAATTCCATAAGCAACAGAAGAATTTTAATTACATTCTTACTGAGGACATACGAGTAATATACAAAAATCAAGCTGTGTATATTGACAAGCAGTAGTTTTTTTCTTTAAAGCGAAGGAATGTGGACATCACTTTTGAAATGATAACCTTTACCATTTCATGCCTTATCTTGGCTACTTTCAAGCATAATGTCAGGATTCTCTTTATCCATGGCCACTTCGTCCTCGTCATTTAAAATGGTAAACATCTTATCTTTTGTATTTTGTTTTGTCTTTGAGGCATTATGGGCATCGATTTTAAAAACCTTTTCTTTTAAAAAAATTTGTTTGATTCTTTCATTCACCATCGTTCATTGCACCCATGTTTTGTCTGAAGTTATCAAAATTCAATGTCATAAACAGCTTTTCAATGCTGTTCTTTTATGACCACCATACTTGTCATACAAACGTCAATCCATTGTCACAGTTCATTACATTCGACAATATTCCATTCATAACATTATGTACCATCTGTATGTTATTTCTGTATCGTTTTACGACAGTGAACTCTTATAAATTATTATCTATGTAGGCGAATATTTATTATGTTAATAACGTTATCTGCTGTACCACTTTCTAGATAGTTATCTGAGAATGGTACAGAGAAATTACTGTTTGTTATTATGACGTCCTGTTGTTGACCCACCCATGTGGAACACGCTTGTACTTCAGAATTTTATGTATAGCTACTGCGTGAGATCTCGAATTAGATCAACCTTCCTATGTTTTCTCGTGGATTTGAAATTCGGTATATAAGGTTTCTGTTTACCGGGGCCATAATAAAGAGATCAAAGTTCTTGTCGTAGGTCCCCAATAATTGGACAGCTGGTACCTTTGACAATATCTCCCATGATTGGTAAGGTAATGGTATAGTCAATCATTAATCAGAGTACCATTATCCCATATTTAGAAATAGACCAACAATTTTGTATGACTTCGATCAAGACAATTACATACTTGAGCTAATCGATCACCAATGGCATGCATGACAGCATTTTAAAACACTATTTACCATATTGGCATGCAAATAGCCAATGCATTTACAGTCTGTTTACTACCTTAAGCATCGAATTAGAATATATCTTTAAAAGGTATTTTCTGCATGTGTAATGCAACAACATTATAACTTTGAATGGAGTGATTTAAGGCTTGTGTTGGAATAAGCTTCACAAAAGCAATATCTCCAGGCTAAAGATTCCCTGTAGCTGGCATTACAGAATCGGATCACGAACAGGCAGACACAAAACAAATATCTTCAGCACGTGCAAATATTTTATCCCGGAGCAGAAAATAAAATTTATGCACAAAAGAAGAAATATCTATTTCTGGTAGCAGGAAATTAATCTGCTACATTGGTTCAAATCAGCTATTGATATAGTGATTCATTGTTTAAAAAAAACGAATATTTCAATAACAGCAGCAATCCCGATCTTGATATTTCTAAACGAATTAAAGTCTATCCTCTGCGACTCCATTTATTTTATTTATAAAAGTAATCAAGGTTTCGAGAACAGCGTCGGGCATTCTAGACATAGTTTGTTCCTAGAGACCTAGACTACTTGTTCTTAGGAAGGAAACCGCTTAATGTAAGCAACATTACGCATTTAGTTCGTGTTGCGCATTAATATGACATCCGTGATTGATTGACATTGTACACTTGAGCTGGGGTAATGTTACATTGTAAACTTGTATTTGTAGACTTGTATATTGGCGATACTTCGATATTTCGGTCGAGGTAGGAGGCATGTGCAACGTGATTTTTAGTTTCAAAAATCAATAAACCCAAATGTGCACAAACTTATTAAGCACTTTTTTCACTGTAAAAGCAATTAAGGTATTATCCGCTTTTTGCAGCGATTGCAGTCAGCAAACTAATCGGATAGTGCTAATTGAAGTATAATCAGATCCACTCGGCCTTGACCGAAGGCTGACGTAACTGAAAAGTTTGTTTTACGCAGTGATTTATTTGCTAATGGCTTTTTCTCTCCAATCTACTCAGCCTATCACAATTCACAGTTTACAGTTGGATATAGGTTTCTTCAAAATTGCACCAATACACCTGGTTCTTCGTTTACTACATCCAGCCTTTTTTCGGGTTTTCAGTCCAGCTGGAGAGCTTTCCTTCGGCAGCTTTGTAAGAATGAATAGAACTTGCAAAGCATAGTTTTATTGCTTGTATCTCAGCAAAGATTGTATCATTCCTCTCGTCCTTTTTATGTTGTTCAATAATGATGTTAATCTGAAAGTTATCATTTATGTTGTCAGTAGTGGCTCCTGTATTTAATTCCCATACTATTAAAGGCTTATACCACAAATGGTTTCGATGCAATTTTATCGCGATCTGATACAACCATATCACTATCAGTAGTTATATAATAACCAGTATTATTGTCTTTTGAATTTATCTTTGCCTTCGTTAATGTCTGAACGTTGTCTTTATTATTACCTAATTTCTGCTCTTGGAACTACTCGTTTACATAAGTAATGAATGTAATGGTCAAACTATCATCATCAATAATGATAATTTACAATTTACCAACCTAGATTCTACTTATTGGCACAATTGGATACTCTTGAACAGTTGATTCTAGAAACAGAATGATGATCAGATAGATGCACCTAGTTGTTATACGACCTCTAATGTTTAAGGTTGAACTAGTCGCGGGGTCGAACTCATTGGTGGGCTTGGTCAAAAAGCACGCTATCTCACCTGGCATCGTGTCCGACAGAGATAGTATCAGTGATGAGCAGTTAGACGCTGGTCTACATGGACAAACTCTAGTTCGCACGCACACAAACACCGTTCAGAACGATTTTAGTAAAACGAGCGCGTAAAAAATTACGAAAAGTCCTTTGGAAGGTGGAGTTTTATGAAAAAACTACTGCATAAATCAATTACGAATAAAGTTTATTATAATCTTCGACAATTGAGCTTTGTCGGAACGAGCTTTGTTTTGGAGATTTTATACTTCTTTTATTACTTATTTACTCCCAAAGTTGCGTTAAAATTAGCAGGAAAAACGAATCTTTGTTGGCTCATAACTTTTTAATTTGATTTTTTTTTTACTATTCTGCTTCTGTACAGACAAAATTAATAAAAAGACAAAACGATTTCATGTTTTACTTTGGATGTACAATGTGTAACAGTGGAGTAAAACCCTCCCGAAATTTGTTTCGAAAAAGTATCGGCTAGTTGCGCCTTAAATAGCATTATTATTATCCAATGTCTCATAAAGTCAATGATCTACATGGCCATCCCACGTAATTACCTAAGCAATTTTATCAATCGTGCTACTATTATTTCAAATCTAATCATAAATACTCTGTAATTTAAGATTCAAGATTGAGTACCAGGCTAAGAATTTGGTGGTGCAATAAAAGTAAAGGTAGATAATAAAGTGTAGGCAATAATTAAATTAGCATAGTAAACAATGCTATGGTGGGTTAACGCCGGCGTTTGCGTCGACCATAGATCAGTGATGAATAAGTAATTTGACGATTAGTCACGCACGCACGTTCCGAGGCGCTTCAATAAACACCTTACGTGTTCTCGGGAACAGTCGGTTTACCGACAAAGAGCTTATTTGTGCCCTAGACAGCATTATTATCTACTTATCCCTTGAATATTCAATAGAAAGAACCGTTGTCTCAAGCAGCAAGTTGTCTGGGCCTTCAAAGGCTTTTAGATCCATATTTTTTATTCTCCAAAATATTATTTCTTTGCTGAACTTAAGCAATCTAGGGTCGCGATTTTGCGAATCTATCTAGTTCAAGGCATTTTCCTTAGCACTTGGGCCAATATTATTATTAATCATTTTATTTCAGATAAAAATTAATCCATAAAATTACAACAACATACACATTACACATTTGCAACCTCTGTTTCTTAACATTCAGACTTTCCACCATTTCTTTTAAAAGGATGTTATCTATCTCCTTTATGTCATCTTTTACAAAATCTAATGAATTTATTTTGTCTTAAGACTACTGGTTTCCAAGACGGTGTTCAATGTCGCGGAAATTCGCACCTCGATTACACCGAGAGTTCAAAGTGCGGTAAAAGAAACAGTTTAGCAGAAGGTGCAGTTACTGTTGCGTCATCGAGAAATGTTATAGGTGTTACCATGGTTACTTCTTGACATCCATTCTGAGTCGTTTACTGTTGATTATGTCTTGCATAAGCTGGAGACTTGAGGAAATCATTGCGACTGACTGCTCATATATTTTTATTGATATGCGTTTTAGTAAACGCTTCTTTCCAGTTGGAATATTAACTTCAGTTTTCTCAGTTAGCCATTTTAATACTTCTGTTTGATTACAAGTGAGCACTACCGTCTCTTGAACCACTCTCAGTGATAAGACTGAAGAAATGATTTGCAGGATTTATAAGGGTTTACAGAAGATTGACTAAGGATAACACTTAAGTATGTATGTCAAGTATAGGCTTTACTCTAACTTGTCAATGCGTTGTATGAATTCTTGTTGTATAGACAGATAGATATAAACAACATAAACTTGACATAATTTAGGTGCAATGCCAATTTACTAGATAGACACTTTAAATCACGCTTGAAAAGACAGAACAATGAATATCCATATCTGGTCTAGAATCTATGTTCTGATCAAATGCGCACGCGTCACGTGGGCGGCCATATTGGCAACATGGCTACCGGGCCAGGGTCGACAATCATAATTACACACGACAGCGGTATCCGATGACAACCAGTTGCACAATCACAATGAGTCGTTAATTTAATTGTTGTTGCTTTTAAATTGTGCTACTGATACTGAAATTGTGGTTGGTTCTGGAAATCTGGACTATAGATGTGGGGCAGCAACCTGTGCTAACCTGCGCGAGATTGAATGCAGAGTGCAAAGGTCGATGAGCACTGGATTAGACGCCTGCATTTAAAGGACAGTGGTCGGTCAATAACCTGTTTGTCCGGCGAAATTAATGTATGGATTGTGACCTTTTTGGGACATTGCCCACAACCTTATGGATTGCAGTTATCTCAGTGGGGATACTTTTTAAATTGGATTGAAAATTCTGCACATATGTAATGTGTATAAGACTGATTTGTTTTGTAGTAGAGTTTGAAGTCTTCCGTATTACGATGTAAAGTAATAGTTCAAGACAAAGTTCAAAATGTTATCATCTAGAAACCTTCCTACCTATCTATTAATTGATACTGATAGTTTGTCTTGATCAATGTAACTGTAGCAATCTTTACTAGATTGCTTTGATGAATAATTCGGATAATTTTTGTCGGCCTCAAATAGAGGGACTGACCTCGTACCTCGTTAAAATAACAGGAATCGATCCCCTCGAATTAGAAAAAAAAAATACTTTCAACAGGCAAGTCTCAATAGCCGAGTGGTGGCAGCCAACCACGCGGAACGTCACAGGTTCGCTTCCTGCGCAACAAAACGCAGGAAACCGCCACCGGAAGTCAGGTGTGGCGCGCATGCAGTGTTATTGTCTGATCTAATGGGTTTCCGTTAATCATCGTATTCGCTTGTCTATAAATATGACCCCAGTTGTATTTGGGCTATGAGAACATTCAGTTACAAACCAAGATCTGTGAATTTTCAAGAGTTGAAATGAGAATAGTTTCCGATAGTGCTGTACTTGCTTATTGTTTTGCTATCTTCTACGTCATCAGCCACATAGCATAGTAATTAATCAGCGAAGAATGTTCCCAGAGGGATTGGACCACGCGGTCCCAGTGCAGGTTGGCGGATGACGTCACTTCTTCACCGGTAAGATATGTGTCTATCTTTTCTGCAGTTCTACCTACTGTTATAGAAAGTACAGCCGTGGTGGTATGTTATTATAACGTAAGACAGAGGCTTCGAGCAGCCTTCTGGGCGTGTTGAGAACTAAACAAAATGCTAATGTGTTTTCTCACAAACATGTATACAACTATACTAGGGTTGTCAACCGTCCTGTTTTCCCAGAACATGTTCTGCTGTCCTGGGTTTTTTAAAGCATACGGTAAAGTCCTGTATTTTTTAATTTCGTGGCTTTAACCTTACGTTTTTGGTCGGCCTCGCGTTTGAAGGAAAAGTCTTTTCTATGACCATCAAACGCGGGGCGCTTGGTATTAATATGTAACGTGCACTCTGCTTTTTGTCTCTTTCTCACTACTATTTTCGCGCACTAGAGCTCTCTCTCTCTATCTAATAGTTAGATTGAGAGAGCTTTAAGTAGTGCGCCAAAATTAAGTTTTATTGAACCTGTTTTCATTGCGATACTGCTCTTAAATTGCGTCCCGTTTTTAATCCGAAATGTCCTCTTATTTTCACCTTCTAATCCTGGTTTTCAAAATTTGGGGATGGCAACCCTAAACTATACATACCTCGCCAGTATTTATAAACATACTGCATGCATTGTTTGCGAAGGAAAACTTAGTGAAAATTCTCTAGTCGTGCATAATATATTATTTGTATTGAACGACGATGACGTCATTACGGAAGTCACGTTATGTGTTTTAAATAAACTGGACGTGACTTATTTCTATTGAGAGTGAGATCCAGTGTAAGACCTTCCTAATACTATACTATAGGATGGATAAAACATAACATACCGCCTTATCCCCCAACGGGTTAGGCAGAGGTGATAATCCAGACACAGCATATTTCGATAGGATGGACGTGGTCGAAAAAGGCCACAAAGTAACACGGTGGGTTAGGTGAGGTGACCTGGAAAGTTTACTCTATCAAAATGTAGGAAGCTGGGAAAATAAAGAGAAAAAAGGAAATAATGAGGGAAGGGATCGACGAATTAAACTGATAAGCGGCTCCATTCACTTGACGAAGAGATGATAGCAGAGTTCTATAAAGAAGACAGCCTTTATAAAGAGCTGTAAAATCTAGTATACTTAAAACACAATAGACGTTGAGATATTTAGTGACTTGTTCCGCTTAACTATTCCTAAAGAGCCATAAAAAACCCTGTAAGAAATCGACACTTTTTTCACCTCTCAACGAGGCTTCCTCAGGATGACGATTGACTTGTCGCGAACCCGAACACGGCTTGTTGCCACACCAAGCGCTGAACGCAGAGCAATTAACAATCTTAGTATACTTAATTAGAGATTCAGACAGTGAAAACATTAGAGAGACTGTAAATTTTTCACTGTCTGAATCTCAACAGAATGTTATGTTACACCTTTCAGGACCGAAAAAACTCCACTGATTGGGCCCAGATAATCCAATAAGACCATTTCAAAGATGGGAAGACGATTTGAGAAATACTGCGGGAGGGACATGGAGGAGAAAAACTCACGATCGTGAGTTATGGAAAAACCTGGGGAGGCCTATGCTTAAGAGCAAAGCAGTCTGGAGAATTCTGATGTCTAACTTAACCTTTAATTTATATGTATAAACTGTAAAAATAGTTTTTTAAGATTGCTAATAAAGGCTATTTGAATTTGAATTTGAATCCAATAAGTCTTGTATTATAGGTGCTATCGACTCGACAAGAAGAACAGAATGTTTTCCCACGAGATCCTACCTATTATGTAGACATATTCACAATGTTAATCGAGTCTTACCTATAAGGTTTCATACTTCTTCCCATACATAAATTTCGCATAATCAGTATCAGATTTTATGACATTATTCCCACGAACACGCATTCTGCTGCAGGTTCCCTCGCCCTATGACATTGTATTAAGTTTATGTACAGTCGATAATACAAGCTTTCAATATTAAATACTGCAGTATCTTTAATTAGAAGTTGAGCGTTCAGAAAACGGTTTTACCCATAAGTAGGTATGTAGATTTATCACCTTGAGTTTAAGATCTTGAACCCAAGCAAGGTGACTTTTAGTAAAACTGAACCTGGTAGTTAATGTTTTGTTTGAGTATCGCTACAAAGTATTCCTAACAGTGAAATGAAAACATAAAGAATAAAATTAAGTACCTACTTAAGTGTCAATGTGACGAGAATCGAAAGTACCCAAATTGTAAACTGTAAATTAGAGGTAAGTGAACCTTTTTCAAAGAGCAAGGCCACAAATGAAATTAAATAAACTGTACGTAAATAAAACCTCTATTTAAATACACTTTACGTGACAAATACGAAGTGCTATAATAACGTAGGTATACACGACATTATCGTATTTACTTTTAATCAAAATAACTTAACACAAATAATGTGGTAGTAATGAGGTGTAATTAAAGTATAATAAGAACAAAAAATAATGGCTAAGTACTTATCAAGTTCATGTAATGTGGCTTAATGTTAACTTGGTGGATACAGTTTTGGTTTTCCGGGATGAAAAGTTTCAAAGAAGTAAATCCGTACTTAGTTCCAAGACTGCGACTGGCGAAATACGAACTGAGCCGCTGAAGAATTTTAATGACACCAGATTAGAAGATAGGTTTAAACTACAGGTTTCTTGCAACCCCTCAGTCAGCAGTGGTGGGCCAGTGTTAAAAGCCCCGAACCCATGTAAGCAAGCACTTTACTTTGTGTAATTTATTTCATCACCACTGCTCTCAAAACGGTGAAGGAAAACATTGCGAGGAAACCGGCATGTCCCAGAACCAAAAATTCGAAGACATCCACACAAATTCACTTGTGACATCCACATACTCGCACAGTGCGCGCGTGGTGGATTATAGCCCATTCCCTGAACTCCATCTCACAGAGAGGAAGCTTGTGTCCCAACATGGGAAACGTTATATGCTGATCATGCTTATGTAACCCCTTAGATAAAAATCTGGTTGAAGTTTCAATGCGAACGAAATCGCAGACAACAGCTGGTAGATTTATAAAACTTAAATTACTGGTTTTGTTACCGACAGTACAAAATTGCATGCAAAGCTAATTACAAAAACAGTCATGGGAAAAGTGTACAATTAAATATTATTGTTTTGTCTTCATGAATGACAATACGAGACCTTTGCGTTTTACCTGATAAACGTCATAACGGTTATAATTACAAACGTTATGAGATTGTCAACGCTGTTATTTATTATGTCAACAGTTTTAGTTGAGATTTTGTGAAAGATGACTAACAAAAGGTATTTACAAGGCAGATGTGAGTGGAAACGCTTGGGAGGGGACGCCCTAGGAGGACATATAGTGACCTTATTGGTGATGTTCTTCAGGAAGGTCAGGTGCGTAGTACTCGCAACCGGCGTGCGTGTATGACCAGATGTATGAACGTAAATGAAGCAAAAGAAGTATGTAGGTATGTAAGGATCGTAGCAGGTGACGTTCTGTAATGCCTGCCTACCCCCATGGGACGAAGGCGTGAGTTTATGTACCTATGTATGTAGATTTTCTTGAAAGAACTAGAGCTGAGGAATAATAGCGTGCTGAACATGGTAATGACGACTTATGTTAGTAAGTACCACATCATCATCATCTTGTTAGTCGGTTAAGTCCATTATTGTTGACTTTCAGAGATTGCCACACTTATTGAGGTTAAGGAATTATTGTGGTCAAAGTCAAGTGGAAATCACGCTTAGCAACAGGATTAGTATCGCATAGGATTTGATGTTATTATCAGGAAGAAGTTTGACATTGGTCATCAACTTGATATAGGTACTTAAGTGCCTGTTGCTTCCTTGGACTAAACGATTTAAGAGGGTTGACTTGTTCTTTCTACTAGGAATCAGGAGGGATGGAAAGACTTGGACTTTTGGAGCGTAAGGAATCTGGCTCTCTATCCTAATCTTTTCACTATTTCAGAAGAACGGGATTGAACAGATTTCTGGATGTTGAATGGCTGACTTAGGCCCGCTGGCCTCACAAATCAAGCAACGCGTATACTGCTAAACTTATTTAAATAATCCCGATTCCCGGGACCGGAAAAGTGTTATTGGGTTTTCCATCTGTAATTTTTCAATAGCAGCCTTTGTAGTGCAGTATTTGTGCCCGGTTGATGGCAATAGGCTCGCCCCCTATTACATGAGACTTAAACATAACTGGTGAAATGTGGGTGTACTATAAGTGCACCTCTGCCTAACCCTTCGAGGAATACAGGCGTGATGTTATGTAAGTATATTATAATTTAAATAAAAAATCTCTGTCTTTGTCATCTTCAAACAATTAAACGAAACAGAACCCAATACCTAGAAAATACCAAGAATCCCATACTTACCTAGTAACACTGTTATTTGAAAGTATTGTAAAAGTCAATTATTTTTAAAAGAGTAACCGTGGAGTTTCTTGCCGGCTCTTCTCCATAGGAAACGACCAATTGGAACTATGCACCTAGCTTCTGACGTTTCATAAGTGCCCATGTAGGTTTATGTGAAATAAAATATTTTGAATTTGAACGATGTTTTAAATACGTTTAGCGCTAAACGCAAACGTTAGTCATTTGAGATGCAAGTAGGCCTTAGAACATAACAATCTAAACAATAATTTCACTTTCCGACTGGAAAATATTAAAAAAATTAAAACTACTAGACGGAAGACGGACTACTTCTTCAATGTTCCGTGTGAAAAGTTTTATACCCTGCATGACTAAAATTAAAAACAAAACTTGTAGGTACTCACTGGCATGGTCGTCGTGCAACAGATTGTGGTATCTGTGCTGCTTCTCGGGCGCGTCCAGCCTCATCATCACGCCGTGCTCACCACGACATAACGACTATGCTGGAACAAGGAGATGTAAGATTAGATTTCAGATGTCATGGCAAAAGTCACGATTGTTTTTAAAGAAAACATAGGTACAGACATATCTTTTGCTTAGGTTCAGGTCTATGGAACAGCCATTGGTATTAATAGGAATCGGATAGTCCAGCACACTAATTGCGTAATACACGATCAATCACAATCTGAAACATTTTGAAATAGATTGCTAATCCATTACTTCATAAGTTCGAAAAAAAATCTGCTCAACAACGTAAATAACGCAATGAATGTTGTTGAACTGTCAAAATTAAACAGATTAGTCTTAATCATATACGAAAGTGTGTTACGCAGTTAGATAACAAGTCCCGATAATTATATGTACCTAAATTTGAGTACATAATATCTACTAGTGTACCCCCGGGGGTAACGTATCAATAAATAATTAGTCCAGGCTTGACAGGCTAAGGCAAGATTCAAAGAGTGGGCAGCTTGGATATGACTGAGTTTTACAGAGTAAACATTTTATGATGACCAAAAACTAGACTATATGAAAGAGTGTCAATTATTTCTAAACAACATAACATACGTTTTGTATGTCAAGGCTACATAAATAGGTGGTTCTTCAGACACGCCTCAATTTGGCATCGCCTTGTTGAATCCAAATATGTAGATGGCAATGTTGTCTGTATAGTAAAAACAGCACAAACTTCAATGTCAATAGCTGCTTAGCTACTTCACACTTCTGAGCAAATAATTCGAGGAAAATACAACACAATCCTCAAGTTCGGTAATTCAATTAGCTGCCACACCCACAATGATAAGGATTTGTAAATAATTTCCAAACGTCAGATAAGTTTGTAAGAGTGGGTTGCAAAAAACGTTGGTTGTCCAATTCAGGTTGTTGACCGACTACAATTGGGCAATTCAATTGATGTGATTGTGCTTTTATTGTTTGCTTTTTAAGTAATTTAATGACCCTGGGATTTATGGTATTGGTATTACTCATACTGTCACTTTAGTGGGTTATTGGACTTAATGTGCAGTGAGTATTTTTGTCAGTAAGGGCCTATCCTTTAAAGGTTTTTTATGCTCAAACATGTACCTAATTGCTTGGAGAGTACTAAATATGCTACTAAACTTAAATCTATAATTATATTTTAAATCGTTACATTTTTAAACGTTTAGTCTCAAAAAAAAACAGTGGCAATCCGGGAGTGCCAACAGAGGTGAAAACTTGAAAAAAAATCGGCACCACAGTAATCAATGCGTTGATGTCTTTTACTCCACGGTGTCGGTGAATTCCGAGACAGTGTCGCGAAATCAATGGTTTAGTCCCATCTCAAAAATGCCCAACGCGCTTAAAGAAGTTTTCTCTTCAATAATTACAATTAACAAGTGAAGAAATAAAACCCAGAAGCTCAACGGTAAAAGAAATCACATTTCAACGAGGTAGTTAGTTATAAAAAATAAATTAAATTCGTGGCTAATCTACAGGCTAATGAGACCTACATTCATCATTTTAATAAGTCTAAACTAGACGAAAACGTGATTAAATTAGCTGATTATTCAGAATAGTTATTTATTTAGATCATGATCTAGCTTAGCATCGTGTTTTGCGTGAGGCTTTTAAGTAATTAATTAACAGAAAATATTTCGCTAGCAAATTAAAAAGTTAAGTAGCACAATAAATTAATATTATAAAATATTAAAAATCGTTTTCATATAATTTATCATTTAGGATTATAGCTATACTTACTTATAATCCGAAGCATTTTTCATCATACAAGAAAGTTAAAAAAAAACTCGCTCGACCCAAATCGATATAACGTTTTTTACCCACTTTTACATTCGCAATCAGCGTCAGCCACGCAGCCTAGATTCCATAATGAAATTGGTCAAAACAATACTGTTTTTGATAGCACTGAATTAAATTAAAATGACCATTTCTGCGGTAGGTGCTCTTATTACGGTAATTGGAGCATTGTGCCGAGATGAAATCAACCTCGTTTTTATACGAGAGGTAAAATGTGCGGTGTTTTGTGAAGTTAATGTTAAAACATTTCTGAACATTGTCTTTGGACGTAGAGAGCAGCGTTGCCAGACGTTCCGATTTTTTGCCCAAAATTAAATGCCCCGAGCGGGACAGGGTTAGTCCTGATTTACGGGAATAGAAAAATAAATAAGTGGGTAATTCATAAGTAATGTATAACTCATTGAATATGAGATTCCACTGAAGATTTAACTGCCTTACAGGGCAAGTTATTGGTTATTTTATTAGTATGGTAAAGTAACGTATTTTCATTAAAATACATTTTCTACTGCTTTATATCATCATTGTAAACTTAATTTGAAACACAAATAAAAGGATAAGTAGTAAAAAATAATGCAAATAAATAGTAATAAGTAATAACATAATTTACGTTTTCTTATTATGTCCCGCTTTCGACGAAAGAATCCCGCTTTTTTACTCAAAAGGGTTCAAAATCCCGGATTGCCCGAAAAAAATCTGGCAGCGCCGTTAGAGAGGTACAAAAATGTTCAATTGACATCACTTGATTCTGTGTTCAATTTGGTTTGTGTTTAACCTTGGCAATGAAGAACATGATTAGATGGAGGTAATTGGGCAAATTCGCCGTTTAAAGGATATATCTGGTGCTTCCTTCAGCAATTGAAAAATAGGAGTTGGAAGTGAGCTTCCTAGACATTAAGGAAGGTGTTAAAAGTTTATTGCACCGATTTAGTCGGTTACATCATTCATATCTTATCAGCTTGGGATAGCAATTTGTCTTTGTTGCATAACTTATTATTTAGTTGAGTTTTTTTAATTAATATTCTTTATGGAACCTCTTTAGGTCATGAGCTATCTGAATATCAAAAAATATTTGGCCTACGTCTTAAAGGGGAGGTGAGAAAATTTATTCGCTGTTACAACAATGTATTAAAAAAAACAGATTTTTGCTAAAAAAAAACAAGTTTATTTTCAATTGAGGGTAGTTTTTTCCACAATTTTCATTTTATGAGGACGCCTATTTAGATAATTAGATAATTTAGTTTAAAAGTTACACCGTTTTGTAGATATTTGAAATCTCGTCTCATTGGCTCTTACCGCTTGCGTCACCACTTATTATTCCTATTATCATCTATACGATTTCCGTGTCTGTCTGTGTGACTGCGTTGTTCTTGTATACTACGCAACGGATTTTGATGCGGTTTTTACCATCGTTTAGGTAATTTATTCCGGAAGGTGTTTATGTGTATAAAACATTCAATATTAAATTTACTTATAATTAAGAAATCTCGATGTTTTGTCAAGGCCGTGCGAAACAGGAATGGGTCGCTGGTAGATTCTGTTTCCAAGTACCAATAGTAGAGATGGGCCGACTATGACTTTGGCCGACTAGCCGATCATTGCTTTCGGCTGAGTTCGGGTTACATCGACAATGTTCGTGACTACGCTTTCGGCTCGTAGAGGGCGCACGCGGTGCCCGACGCCCAGGCGGACTTAATTAATGGACCAAACGAAAGGTTCCTTCCTATTCCTTCCTATCCTATTCTATGTGATTGCACTGAAAGTAAACTGTAAAACTGATTCTATAATAAAAAATAATAACAGTAAAGATTTCAATTTAATTTCAATCACCGTCTTTTAAATTAAGCATATTAATTCGAGTAAAAATTGGGCCGACTAGTCGGTACATCACTAACCAAGGTTACGTGAAGTTCAGATCAGATGAAATCGTAAGCACTGTGCGTAAGCGAGCCTGCAGTTGAAATTGCCAACAAATTGTAAGCGTGAGAAGAAACTTCCCAGTGGGGAATCTAGACTACTATGCCTGATGTCTAGGTTTTTTACTTTAATGGGCGAAGCACGTCTGCCTGAAGTAACTTGTGTCAATATTACACAACAGTAGACACGTAAACTTAGATCGTGACCGTGAATTTACTGTCGAAGAACGTAAACAGCTAAACTGGTCTGTCAGGTTTTTCTATGAATTTTATCAATTATAGAGACCTAAATGAACGCAAGAAGCCCAAAACAGGTTTTTGTGGAAATCGATAGAGTACGTTCTTATCAAGCTGTTGGAGGTGATGACTTTTTCCAGCTGATGCAGTACAGTAGTAGTTCGTGTTTCAGATATTTTACGTATAAGTCAATTTTCGGAATACTATCAGAACAATCTTTGGCATTCAGTATGTAAGAAAAGGATATGTATGTTTCGCTCAGCGTTGCCAGATTTTTTTTCAGGCAATTCGGGATTTGAAACCCTTTTTGGTAAAAAAGCGGGATTCTTTCGTCGAAAGCGGGACATAATAGGAAAACGTAAATTATATTATTATTATTTATTTGTATTTTTCGTTTATTCATTTTAATTCCTATTCATTCACATTTTTAAATATTTCTTAAAATAAAAAGGATAAAAAAACATTTAAACATATAAAAAAATAGAGTTCCGCCGGCGTCGGGAGCAGGGTCCAAGCTACCTGTGGTTAGGGCTGCAGAGACAGGAACCTCCTCACAATGCGAGCCGTATCGAAGAGTACTGCCTTCTGAATCAGGCGCTTTATTTGTATTATTTTTACTACTTATCCTTTTATTTGTGTTTCAAATTAAGTTTACAATGATATAAAGCAATAGTTTGCCCTGTAAGGCAGTTAAATCTTCAGAGGAATATAATATTAAATAAGTTATACATTACATATGAATAACTTATTTATTTTTCTATACCCAAAAATCGGGCTTGAGCCTGTACCGCGCGTGACATTTAATTTTGGGCAAAAAATCGGGACGTTCCGCCAAAATCGGGACGTCTGGCAACGCTGGTTCGCTACACCCAAATGAATTGGGATTAATAAGGTGAATGAATGAATAAATGAATGAATATTTGTCATTCAGCCGGAAGAGCACCGCCACAACAACCCATCCTGCGCTTTCCTGAATAATTTCATTAAAAAATGCTTCGCAGATCGCTAATGTAAAATTATTCGGTAGATTTGGTAGATTGCTATCAACATAGAACCATCAAGATAGAGATAGACCTACCATCGCCTGACAACGATAATCATGCCTTCAAAATGATTAAATTAAATTACCCATCACATTATCCCGGAACCCGTAATTACGCGAATTAAATGATGCAATCAATATAACTTTTTGTGTACAGTTTTGGCGCGTAGCAAAAAACATGGCGCCATCATTGTTTGCTTTTTTCCCGGCTCAATGCACTGCGCCAACGCACGCCTACGTCTACCTGTGCAGGACCTAGTAGGGCTGGCACGAGGAAAAAATAAAAATAGGTGTTGCGATAATGATAGCTACACAGACTCTAGCTGGACAGGTGGGTTACCTATTTGTTTGAACAAGGTATCGACAGCTGCGAAGATTTTTTAAATACATATTTAAGTATTTATATGAAAAAAAAAAAATGCTGTGGTGATCATTCTCTTCACTTTTGCCCTTATCTCAATTTATTTAGGGTCAGCGCAAGTCTTTTTCATCCATACTTCTCTATTGGGTAGTTGTAATATCGGTAGCCCCCTCACCCCCTCTTTCTAACCACATCCTCTTTCATATAGTCCATCTATGGTTTCTTTGGTCTTCCTTTACTCTTTTCATTCCATTCTGACTCAAAACTTTGCATTGACATTTGCAGTGTGTCGATAAAAATAAATTTATAGTCAGTCTGTATCTCGCACATTACGATGTTACATGTTACATGATATGAGAATGCTATACACACAACGGCACTTTACAGTTAATTTAATAAAGTAGACATTATTGCTAACGGGCCAACAGACGTGTGACAGGAACAAATTGCATTTTAATACATAATTTAATCTTGTAGATTGTAACGGTATGGCATAGGCAAATTTCGTGGAGGAGATTTGCTTTGCTGTATTTAATACAAAATAACTTATTATTTTGTATTAAATACAGCGAAGCAAATCTTAGTCTTAGTTACTCATAACTTGCGATGCAATGTGCGATGGAACGCAGTATTCTAGGCGTCAAATTAACAGACCATATTTGCACACACACACACACACTTACTGAGCTCCAAACATTACTGACATTGCTCAAAAAGCCACAAAGCTGAAGTGGGACTGGGCTGGCCACTATGTGGAGCCCTCAGACAGCTAGAAGACGTCGCGGCAGACCCCGTAGAAGATGGCGGGACGAGCTGGACAAAACAAATTACCAGTGTTCCACATTAGCACTAGATTGAAAATACCGGAGGTCATGGGGAGACTTTTGCCAGGCTAACAGTTACAGTAATGAGTACACCCTGATTCAAACTTAATGGCAGCTCGGAACATGAGGCGAGTCGCTGCGCAGTAACGAATTCAAGGGTCAGCGGGGGTGAGGGGTGGGGTACAGTGAGTAGCGCACTTCCGAGGTTTGAATCGAACTGTAACATTGTTAAAAAGGTCAAATACAGTTTAAATAACATGTACTCTATGACATAATAAAAGTAACAAATCGTATACATATTATTGATAAACAAATCGTGTCCAATGTCAATGATTTGATAAGCGGCCATTTTGCACCTCACTGGTATCACACGTCCTTGATATGCGATCGAAATCAATAAGAATGAAATTTTAACATTCTTGAGCTGTGTTTTACTTCCTCAATTCCTGTTTATTTAAAAATGATGGTAGGATTACCTAAATAAAAACATGTCTATTAACAGTGTCTATTTTTTCAATCTCTTAGTTAGCATATTAGAGAGCAAATAGCAGTGATAGCCTAGTGGTGTGACCGTCAGACTGCCAAGTCATAGGTCTGGCTCGAGCTCGAACGCATAACACAAGGCACGCACCTCTGACTTTTCGGATTCATGTGCGTATTGTATAATTATCACTTGTTCAAAAACGGTGAAGGCAAAACATCGTGAGGAAACCGGCATGCCTGAGAGATATTTCTCGACGGCATGTGCAGCCAAATCAGAGGCCCGTGGGCGGCAACTCTAACACCAGGTTAGTCACCAACCACACGAAAAGAAGAAGATTAATCTCTTGATATGCCAAATTATGGGTTTTTTGGCGAATCATTATCAGTAAGTTATACTACTTACTGATACATATTTTTTATCAGCTAATTACGTGTCTATAAACTTTAAACAATATGACCCGCTAATGAAATCCGAATCCTTAAAAACATTCTACGTCATCACACGTGCGATGATATGATTTTGGCTTATCAAAGCGTTAGTGCCACGATATTACTCATTCCTAATGATAAATTTAAAAATATCTATGGTTTAAAAAGTAAAATAGCTTTTCTCTGCAGCCTAGTTTCATAGTTTGTCAGACTTTTAGGGTTCTGACTAACCGTAACGACTGTCAAAGATCTACGAATGACGGCCGGGGCCAACGACTTAACGTACTTTCCGAGGCACGAAGGGTTCTCGATATAATGATATTGGATGGTAATTCGTCCACGATCGACCAGTGCGGCTATTATTATATAGCCACGAGCCCCATAAACGAATAAATTCAAAAGTGACATATCATAAACTGCTTGAGTGCCAACCCTAATTCTCGTCACCGCGTCACTTCAACGCCGGCGCACGCATTCGGGGGCGTTCGTGACGCAACCGTGTTGAATGTTTTGTTCCTATTCCTAGCTCCTGGTTGATAAGCTTGCACTAGGGAGCTTAGAAGCCAAACAGGAAGCACTAGAGGGCGATGACTTGCTCTGAGTAAATATTTTGTAAGGGGACTTGGAAAATGGATGTGTTTGTATTACTTATTAAATGAAGGAAGGTGTACATTACGTAGTGAATGATAGATTGCTGTGTAGAATTTTCCATATAATATGATGATATCAACACTTGTTAAGAGTAATTGCAGTAGGTAGGTAACTAGGTACCTAATTCATGGGTTCGTTGTTAATAAGTTTTATGTTCGTAGTTAAGCACATAGTAAACCTCGACGCAATCAAGAGAATTTTATTTAAGTAATAAAATAGTGGATTGCTATACAAAATATTGTACCTATTATATTTTTGTAGAAGTAAATTTCTGGAACGTGAACTTTGGAAAAACCATTTCAAACTCAATAATTGTTCACTATTCAAGTTTACTTTTATACATCGCGATCGTATAATTAAAGAAAAATGTCTTTAATTACTCTTAAATTTTTGTTTAATGACACCAATTAGATTCTTGTGACATTGTCAATACAATAACCATTTATTTACAACATCTTCACGAATTACAATTAAAAATCTTATCTGTACAGCCATTGCTTACAACAAACAAAAATACCTTATAAATAAATACGCTCATAGCCACGTGGTCAACGAAGGAAATAATATTAAAATCTAAAGGTCGAACAGTATCGACAGGACGATAAAATGATAACAACATTGATATGAAAGTAGGAACTGGACATGTGTCAGCACCACTACTTGTATGGCAAGATAAACGAACTCTATGAAATTCAGTTAGAAACCAAATGTTGCTGTTTGTGACCAAATATTGTATAGGTCAGTGGTCGGCAAACCGCGGCTCTTTGGCCTATAAAGTGCGGCTCTGTACAAATGTCGATGAGCGCGAGCGTAGGTACGCGCGGGGTTTCGGTCATTAGAAGTGTAATGAGACAGTTTGGACACACAGAAAGGATTGGCTCTCATAAGAAATCTTAGGTGAAGCGACGATCTATGCAGGGTGGCTGGTAAAAGCTGGATGGGAGTTGCCGAGAATCGAGATGAATGGCTTATGACGTACAATTGGAGAGACCTATGTTCAGCAGTGGACTGCTGTAAGCTGATGATGATGATGAAGATGAATGTATTTAGGGAAATGACACAACGCCGCTTGGGCTGGGTTTGGTTGTCTGAGGTGCTCTTAAGTCTTGTCGTTTTCGGTTAGAATAAGTACCAACCTAGCTAGCAGTTACATCTTCCTGCAAGCGGAAAATAATGATCTGCAGTCGTTCACCTGTCTTCCATTTGGTGATTAGTGATATTTGTATCAACCTCCCAGTGACCAGTCACTCGGAGGCCCAAATACTCCTTTCCGGGCTAATAAGTTCTCTTAAGACCTTTCAAAAGCAAATTGCTGGGATATTTTAATTTTTTATGAAATCCTTGATATGCAGAGCGTGTTTATAACGCTTATCTCCGATCAACGTGTTTCCGTGATAACCCAGAAGGAATTACATCACTTTGTAATTGCCCTGCATTTTGTAATATCCACACAAACAGCCCGTGGGTGATGAACAAACATTTTACCACCGTACTCCGTAGGACTAATTGCCATTCAAGACCCACACAACGATTTGGGTTTTGTCATTTTGTGTGTAACATAAACTGTTGTTTAGTTACGGTCAATACTTCAAGAGCTTAATTGAAATCTACATTTAGGTTCTTTGGCTTAGTGACTAACTGACGGACAACACACAGCCTAATCTACAAAATGAATGAATGAATGAAATGCACCGATCCCAGCGTAGTTTTATCAGACTCGATAAGTCGAATGAACCCCAAAATTTGCACTAGCCCTTGGAGCCTCATCCTTCATGGAGCTACATAGGCCATTGCTTATCAAGGAGTAGACCGGGGGGCGCGGTAATGGTAGGGAAGACGTGCCCTTAGGATATGGAAGCCTAAACCACTAAAGACAAAAACATTTTTGATATGAGAAGGGGTGTAGAGGTGTACTAAAAATTTAGAAGGATAAAGTGTAGAATGTTTCAAAACTCTTCATTATATGCGGATAAAAACCTGGATGACAAAGCTAGTGAAATAGTTGTGGTTAATTCATTTTCCAGTACAACAAAACCCTGACAGATCTAACAAACAACATGGCCAATGGGGCAATCTAAAAGACATACAAATCGATCGTAAGCCGTCCGTCTCGGCTATCAGATGGTTCCAATTGGCTACAATTAATCAATCGAGTGATCTCCATTCACAACCTGCTGTGTGAATGGTTGTTACATCTACCAGTGGCACAGTTTCTCTGCTATGTGAAACGTTATGAGATTGGAGCAACGAGAAAAGAGGTGACAGGACAGGAGCGTTTTGAAAACGCCGAGCGAAGCTTGTTGCCAAATTTATTGTATTTCATATCGTAAGACATGAGATCACGCCTGTAATTACCGAAGTGTTTGGCAGAGGTGTAACTATAGTACCGAGACCCACATTTCACCAGGTCCCATGTAATAGAGGGCGTGGCTATTGCCGGCAACCGGGCATAAATCCGGACTCCGGGCTGCTACTAAGAGAGAACCCAATATAATCTATGAATCGAATCCAGGACTCCAGGCTCTACAGTAGCGCTTGTATCCACGAGACAGTATACAATTTTAGTATTTCTGTGAGTGCCGCGTATCTAGTAGAGAGAGAGATATATACTCATACAACTATCATAGTGAAGAATGTCTTTTAAATAAACCAAGCTACTGCAGCAATCGCTGAGGTCATCTTCAAAAAGTATACGACTGTCTGGCAACCAGAAACCATAACGATCTAACCATTTGTGTGTCGTTGTCGTACTTCTTGTATAATTAAGTATAATGAAGCAACTGAAACAAACAATGGTAAAATAGACACTTAACAAACAAGCACCTTCGTAAGTGCTATTACAGTAAGTAGGCAATTGTGCTATTGGGAAAACACTTAAACAATTTAACAATAACCTAAACTAATCGATTCGTAATGTTATTTCAAGTCTGTCGAAACAGTACAGAACACAGGTTGTTCGAATCGCGATGTTCATGGCTCCACCGAAAATATAGTCGCTCATTGTATGCAGATGTGACAGATGGCGAAAGTAGATCCCCTCGGCGTGCCGGCGCGGGAATCGAACCGGCAAGCCTTTCGTTTTGGTGCGCTGTGTGGTAACTAACGACCCTGCTTGCATACGAATTTTATGAAAATGGTTTATATAAAGCATGTGACGGTTTGCGAATTTCGATCGAATCTCGGTACGTTATGTGTTTTATTTACGTAACTACATTTCTCCGAAAATTACGAGGAAGACCTGGGTGGATTTTTTTAAACTGGATTTTTAACCAATTTGGTATTGAGTAAGGTAGCATACTGAAAGTGTTCCACTTCAATAGGCCACTTATTGCGTAAGTACGAGTCACTTTTGAAACGATATAGGTCCTACATGTTCTGAATTTGGTTGCAAACGATGCATTTAAATAGCCTGGTCGAGTAATACTAATACTTAAGGCGAAAGCATCAAGGTAGCCCGCAAAATTAATATTTTCTTACGGTTTTTGCAATTTGCAGGTCAGTATCAGGTTAAATGACTATTTCATGAAATTATGACATTTGAGGATTATGCTAACTCATCACCTGTTAAGCAGCCTTATAAAGGCGGATAACAATTAAAATTCTATTGTGTCTCGTTAATGACAGTTGAAGGGTAACTTAAGGATTTGTATTGCTGATTCTACTGATTATAATTCTGCCATATTTGTTACGGTCGCGAATCATATTTTAATCAACATACAACCTGACAGTAACCTGCAAATTGCAAAAAACGAAAGAAATTTGAATTTCGCGGGCTACCTCAGCACATCCCCTTAATAGATAATCAACTACCAATTTTCCAACTGACAAATATTTTTTGATCTATTTTCAAGTATAGATTGTGCCGATGCAAGAGTCCATTTGATTCTGAATTTTAAGTTGTATAAATTACGCTCTCAAAACTATTTATTTCGACATACATAAATGAAAGGGCCACGACAGAGATTACCTACCAAGTAAGTCCATTTAGTCACGCGTGACATATGAAAAATCAGTCAACTTATACCTTACATAACTCCAACTTAAAGTTCTATAGGTCACTATATCAAGTGATTGTTGTTTACACATTATAACTAGCCGCTTTGCCCACAAACAAAGCAATCAATCTTTACATAATTAAGTAAGTACATAGGTATCCAAGTGAAAGTAAGTTGACACACGAAACATAGTCGTAATGTTTATGTAACAGTAAGCTGTTGCTAAATGTATTACAGGTGTGTGTGGTCAGTTTTCAGAATTTATTTTTTGAAAATAAACTAAGTTTTCTTGGGATTTTTTTATGTATAACATTTTTCCTCTTACTAACCTGACATCAAAATGTAAATCTAAATAATCAAATCTGTGGGAGCGATTTCGTGAAAAGGGACGGAAGTGTGTAACGGGAAGCCGGGGAAGCGCGCGCTATTTGATTTGACCAATGAGCGCGCGCGGTGTTTGAGTCAGATGGTACCAACCCATTTTCGGAGAGGTTGTAAACATGATGATGATGATGAAGATGACGCTGACGGTGATGGTGATGAATGTTGTTTATATCATAACGTCAGCCAAGATGTCAGATGTTATACATCATTTATGCGGCTACTCTGTTAGCTCGTTTTACTGTTTTTTTTTGGTCTAGTTGTTGCAACCGCGTCTTCGGCAAGAGCAAGATGTTATTGGGTTTTCAATCATGAATTTCCCAGTAGCCTGGAGTCTGAATTTGGCTTATTGGATTGTCTTAAACATAACTAGAGACATATTAGGTGAGGTACACCAACCCTTTGGGGAATACAGGGGTGATGTTTGGTTACGTTTTTTTATTGTAAAGGCATGATTTTACTCTCACACCTAATGTGGTGGACGATGATGATCGTCTACATAAAGTAGCTTTAGAAGTGTCTATTTAAAAAATGCTTGGAAACAGTTGTGGAATGTCTGGTAATTCTTTGTAAGTAAGTGATTCTAAGGAGCTTCCCCTTCAAATTTGCACTTAAGGACTTAAGGGATCTCGTGCACTAGGCGGCCACGACTCCGGCCAGTCGTGGCCGTCTTGTGGTATTGTAATGTGTGCGGCTAGTTGGCCGTTGTGATCAAGTGCGCGATTCGTATCGGTTTCTATAGTTTATCTGGTCGCGGCCGTGGCCGTCTAGTGCGCGAGATCCCTAATAGCTTCCAGGACGTTGGCTTACAAATTGCAGATTGAAAACTTAAGTAATATCCTTTTAAAAACTGTGGCCGGATTAGTAATATCCGTAGATTGTATTTCAATTTGTTCTGCTGTTTTCAAGTGTTTTAGGAAATATACGTAAGATAACAATGTTGCTATGGTGTAAGTTTCCTTCCTTGTACCATTTTAAGTTTGTTAATCACTTATCGTACCGATTGTTGCGAAGTTTGACCTCCTTGGTTGGTATTACCAAAAGCCTGGACTATTAAACCTACACAACCGCCTATGCAGATCCTTTGTTACAAAGAGGAAGCTAATTCTTTGTACACAAACCTACGCAGTGTTTAACAAATATCATAGTTTTTATTCCAATTTGCTTCTTTTCCTGCAAAATTGATTGTTAATACTTTAGCTACTTTACCTGCACGCAGGGACCGGACAACCCCGCTTAAGAGTTAAGCCTTTTGACAGGGTAACCCGTACATGGGGTAACTCGTATCGCTGTGTTACCTTTTGTTCGAGTTACATCCTCGAAACCCAGCGAAATGGTTAACCCTTTTATAATGGTAACCACGTGAAGGGGTTAACCCCTTCAATAACTTAAGCCTTTGAAGGGGTTACCTTCACGAAAGGGTTTTATTCGTGTTACCCTGAATTACCTAATAAACTTGAGCTGCATGTAGGTAGGGAGGGATACATGCACCCGAGCGGCGCCTCATTGCGTTACTATTTTTATTTAGTTATTACGAATTTGACAACAAGTGACGGACGACAGATAAGCGGGCTAATAAATTAGGATGAGTAAAATAGAGTTACCTCAGTGTTAATATGGTGACATGTAATTATATTTTACAAATGAATACTTACAAACCATTAAAGTAAAAATACTTGCAAAGGTACGAAATTGTTCCGTAGACTCTTACTAATAAGAGGCATGATCGCAGCGAAAACTAACGCGGTTGAGTACCTACGTAATTGAGCGAGTAGTCGTATAAGTCTTGCAAGTTTTTCGGGTCGGTACCTGGTGTGTGTACTTGGAAGCAAATATCTGGTGAAAAAACCTGGTCGCGTAAATACGTACCTTCCCTAGGTAAAGCTATAAAACATACTAAGACTACATAGGCTGATTTTCTTGACACGCCGATGGTCGGCGTGGTCAATATGTATTTTGAAGCATTTTTTACTAACTCGCACAGCGCCGCGACCGCGGTCGAGCGCTGAGCGACGCCAGTGAGCGGTTTCGAATCATGCTAACCAATCGGCGCCGACGAAATACGCGCGGAACGTCGCGTCAACGTGAGAAGAAAACCAGCTATTTATGTAGTGTAGGTACCTACACTGCACTATAACAGTTTCGATGGTTTTGGTTCGAGTTGACAAGTAGATAGGTAGTATTAGTATTAATCTGTGATTAGTATCTACGATAATTACTAACACTAAGGTAATGCTATCTTATATTATAAGATCAGGCAAACAACAAGTATAAAACCTTAGGTACGTTTATGGCTTGAATCTCCTCCGGCCGACGCCGAATGGCAAGTAGCCGGGGAGAAGAAAAAGGGTGGCAAGGCGGCAAGTGCAGCCAAAAGGAAGGCGAGGCTGCAGCGGCGCAAGGAGCGAAGCGTCGCGGCTAGGCTCCGCGCCCCGAAGTCCGCAGCTGTAGTGATCACACTACAGCCGGAAGCGGAGAAGAAGGGCGTGTCCTACCAGCACGTGTTCGCCAAGGTAGAGGCGGCGGTGGATCTCAAGGAGACCGCCAATTGCTTCCGGCTGAAGGTCACTGCTACTGGGGCCCGGATGCTGGAGATCCCCGGTGCGGACAGTGGCCCGGCAGCGGACGCTCTGACCTAAGCTTAGGGCTACCCTAAATGCGGACGAGGGCCGAAGGCTTCTGATGGGTTGGGTCTCCGCGCAGGTCAAACTGCTGAAGCCCAGACCTCTGAGGTGCTTCCGCTGCCGGGTAGGCGACCACGTGGGAGTGAAGTGCACCTTGGAGGTAGACTGCAGTGACCACTGCTTCCGTTGTGGTCAGCCCGGTCATAAGGCCGGCTCGTGCAACGCCACGCCGCACTGCGTCGTATGTGCGGCGGCTGGCAAGCCGGCCGATCACCGGGTTGGGAGCAAGGCCTGCGCCCCACCCGCCACAACCGCAGAGGCAAGCCTTCCGCCACCGCCGTCACCGCCGCAGCCGCCGCCACTACTGCCGCCACCACTGCCGCCTCCGCCGTCGTCGTCGCCGCCGTTGCCGCCACGGCAGTGCCATCACAGGGCACAGGGGGCTAGAAATGGAGTGTCAATAACGGCCCCATTACGCCTCCTCTAGGCGAGCATCAACCACTGCACCACCGCTCAGGATCTGTAGGTCCAGAGCATGGCGCAGTGGTCGATTAACATCGCCGTGGTCGCTGAGCCGTACTTTGTCCCGCCCAGGGATGACTGGGTGGAGGACCTGAGCGGCTCAGTGACCCTCATTTCGTAGGCCGCCGCCGGTACTCCATCCCTCAAATCTGTCAAGAGAGGACGGGGTTGCATGGCAGCATGGTTCGGTGAGATTGTTGTGGTAGGGGTGTACTTCTCCCCGAACCGAACTCTTGCCGAGTTCCACAACTTCCTTGCGGAGTTGAGAGTCGTCGTGGTCGGGTTCGGTTCCCTCCCCGTGTTCGTCCTTGGGGACTTCAATGCCAAGAATTTGGCTTGGGGTTCCCGGTATACGGACACACGGGGCGGGATGGTGGAGGATTGGGCTCTGGAGATAGGCCTGGTCGTCCTATACCGGGGTTCTGGCCCCACGTGTGTGCGGATGCGGGGTGAATTAGTGGTTGACATTTCGTTCGCCAGCCCCACTCTGTCGCCACGTGTCATAGACTGGCGCGTCATGGAGGGAGTGGAGACCTATTCCGATCACCAGTACATCCGGTTTGACGTCTCCGTCCAGACCTCGAGCGCGCCGGTCTGACAGGCCCTGAGTGGTCCGTGGTGGGCGCTGAAGCAGCTGGACCGGGAGCTTCTCCTGGAAGCCTTGATCGTGCAGGCCTGGGTGTCATCACCGGACAGGCCTGCTGACATCAACGACGAGGCGGAGTGGTTCCGGGAGGCCATGTCCAACATCTGTGACGTGCCAATGCCCCGTGTCCAGCCAGGACGTGCTTCGCGCCAGGTGTACTGGTGGTCTCAAGAGCTAGATGCTCTGCGCATGACGTGCGTTGGTCCGCGACGCCCCGGTACGCTAGGCACCGCAAGTTCCGTATCCACCCTCCCGATAAGGAAGCCATTCAGGCGGAGAAGTATGAGGGAAATGGAGCGGCGAAGACCGCCCTCAAGGTGGAGATCCTGCACTGGCCCGCGAGGAGTCGCTGGAGACTCTGAATAGGGACCCGTGGGGACGCTCATATAATTTGGTGCGGGAGAAACTCCGCCCATGGGCTCCCCCGCTGACGCAGAGTCTCTGGCCCCAGCTTGTGGGGGATGTGGTGAGCGCTCTGTTCCCTTCAAGAAGGGAACATACTCCCCCGCCCATGGCTCCGCCTATTGCGGTGCCCGATGCGGACCACCCCATCGGCGACGACGACGATGCTCCGGAGGTGACCGAGGTAGAAATGAGAGTGGCGGTATGCAGGCTGAATGCCAAAAATACCGCCCCAGGACCCGACGACTTACCTGGAAAAGCCTGGGTCTTAACCTTAGAGGCTCTCGGGCCTCGACTAAGGGGGCTTCTAAGCGCATGCTTGGAGAGGGGCCAGTTCCCACTTCGTTAGCAGACGGGGAAGTTGGTCCACATCAGGAAGCCGGGGCGCCCTGCGGACTCCCCGTCCGCTTATCGGCCCATCGTGCTGCTCGACGAGGTGGGCAAGACCGGATTTGGCGGAGAGCCAATTTGGTTTCCGCAGGGGGCGCTCTACGGTAGACGCCATCATGCGCGTGCGGGCCCTCATCCACAGCGGGAAGCTGTGGCCCGGGGTGGAGTCGTTTTGGCGGTGTCTCTAGACATCGCCAATGCCTTCAACACCCTGCCCTGAAGTTGCATTAGGGAGGCACTCCGGTATCACCGGATGCCGACTTACACCTGTCGTGTGGTTGAGGTCTATTTGACGGACAGGGCCGTCATTTACCCCGGTCACCAAGGAGAGTGGAACCGGCGAGAAATGTCGTGCGGTGTCCCATAGGGATCGGTCCCGGGGCCGCTTCTGTGGGACATCGGATACGACTGGGTGCTGCGCGCCGACCTCCCTAGTGGCGTCAGCGTCGTTTGCTACGCTGAAGACACGTTGGTCCTGGCGCAGGGGAGGTAGTACCAGGCGGCGGCCGACTTACCGACACGCGGGGTTGCAACAATCGTCGACAGGATCCGGCAGTTGGGACTCGAAGTGGCCCTGCACAAGTCCGAGCCATCCATGATTTTTCATGGTCCGTTCATGATTTTTCATGGTCCTCGGAATGCGCCACTGTCGGGTTCCCAGGTAATGGTGAGAGGGGTTCACATCGGCGTCGAGTCGACGATGAAGTATCTGGGACTCGTCCTCGACAGCCGGTGGAACTTCGTGGAGCATTTCCGTCATTTGGCTTCCAGACTGGAGCGGGCCGGAGCTACCTTGAAGCGGCTTCTGCCCAATCTGGGGGGCCCAAACGACTCCTGCCAGAGGCTCTACGCGGGGGTCGTGCGGTCCATGGCCTTTTACGGGGCACCGGTGTGGCCGCGTTCATTGAAGCTGCGGCCAGCCCACCGGTTGAATGCATCCCAGAGGGTCATGGCCATCTGGCTGGCCCGAGGATACCGCACGGTCACCTGCGAGGCAGCGAGCCTCCTTGCCAAATAACCGCCATGGGATCTGGAGGCAAAGGTCCTCGTCCACATCTGGGAGTGGCACGAGGAGGCGAAACGCCAGGGCTAAACTCCGCTGCCGCGAGAAATCGCGACACAGCGGACAGAGCTCCGGCGGGATCTCATGGCGTCATGGAGAGTGCGATTGTCGCAACCCGGCGCTGGGCACGCCACAATTGCGGCGATAAGTCCCTCTTTGAGGAGTGGCTAGAGAGGCGCCACGGCGTCCTCACCTTCCACTTGACGCAGGTCCTCACCGACACGGCTGTTTCGGGAGGTTCCTGTTCAGGATAAAGCAGGAGGAAACGCCCGGGTGTCACCATTGTGTGGGTCGCCCGGAAGACACGGTGGAGCATACGGTGGAGGTCTACCCGGCTTGGGCGGAGCATCGCAGTGTCCTCGTCGAGGCGATCGGCGGCGGTGATCTCTCGCGTCCGGCCCTGGTTCAGGCCATGGTACGGAGCGAGAGGAAATGGGAGGCCATCATCTCCTTCTGCGAAGCAGTAATGCTCGCAAAGGAGGAGGCGGAATGCGTGAGGGAGAGGCAAATTTCGCGCCCTCACGCCCCTAACCGCCGCAGGAGGAGACGCCCTGGGCGCAGGCCGAGTTCCAGTCACCGTAGGCGCGGGCTTACGAGATAAGGTCCAGGCCCGGGTCGATGGCACGTTGTGTTCCACGCGCGCCTCAAAGAGATGTCAGCAGAATTGATGGTTGCGAAGAAGTCCGAAACCCGATCGTGGCCCCCGGCAACATGGCAACCGAAGGAACACGGGTGGGTTTTAGTCAGTAAGAGTCTAACACGCCTTCCCGCTCCGCCCAGAGTGGGAGAAAGTTATTTGATAATTTCCCACCCAAAAAAAGGTACCTTTATGGCATTACCACATAAATTACATTTGCTTGTGTTATTTGATACATCATCATAATACCGGTGTACAGCATCTCGTCTCGGCTGGCATTTTTACAGAAAAAATAACTAAATACCTATATTAAGAAATGTATTAGGGAGTAGGTACTACAACACACACTTAAACAAAAACACTGCTAAATTGTTTTAAATTACTTCTGTAGTTCCGTCCGTGTTTCGAATTAAATGACGAATGATGAGAATATACACAAGTTTAAACACGAAAAAAGAAATATTACAATGTTTCGAATGTGCGACAAGCAAAATTGAACTGTAAAACCATACTTGCAATAATTACTATTCCATGTTTACAAGTCGCTTAGTACATGCAACAATGTCGGCGCCGGGCAGAAGGATGCCACGTGCGGTCGTGGTTATGCAATTTTCAAACTAATCTCGATATCAAAGAGTGCATGTTACAATGTGTTGGGTTGGAATGGCTTACCCTGTTACAGTGTTACAGGGTATTGAAAGGGTTAACTTGTTCGGAAGGGGTTACATGGCACCCATTCGAGGGTGTAACACGTATCATAGGGTTTCTTTTTTAAGCGCTTAAAAAAACCCCTTCAAAAACCCTTTTAACGAGTATCCGGCCGGTCCCTGCCTGCACGGTGCTAGACAAAATAAATGTGATTTCGCTTTCAAATCCTTGGTCCTTTTTTATTTTGTGTGGGAAATTATCAAATAACTTCTCCCGCTCTGACTCTTACTGACTAAAACCCACCCGTGTTCCTTCAGTTGCCATGTTGCCAGAGGCCACGGTCTCCCTTACGGACTTTCCCGCAACCCCATTAGCGCCACGTCAATGTTTTGTTCCCGAAGGAGGTGGGGGAGGGGGGCGACCTTATCCCAGGCCGCGGGCGTTTCAGTGAATAACCCTCAATGATCAAGCCATCACACAGTGCGAATAGTGTGGCCAGTCGAGCACAGTCGGTATGCCAGAAATAGATAGTAGAAGTAGATAGTAACCTTATCTACTTCCTGCAAAAAGCTTCTTAGCTGACGTTTGCAAAATTTGCAAGCCTGGTGCAATCATCTACATAAGCGATGGCACAGAAAGGTTAATTTCGATAATTAACAGGCGTTCTAGACCGTTCACATCCAACCTCCTTTGACCGACTGACCTACAGTTTCATTAGACTGACATAACATTCAGAGCATCGACATTTAACACCAGACAGCGAATTGCAAATCATTTCAAAAGAAAATAGAAGGTGCATCTATTGCAGTGAGACAAATTATGCCATGGTTCCACTCGTGTGGACTATAATATACTTAATAGGACTAAAATCTAGCAAGCAAAAATAAATTTAAGTAAATCCAAGAGCCAAAAAAGTTTTTAAATGTAAGAATGACAAAAAATTCTGTTTCACTCTCTCAAATTCTGTTGTCATGAAGAGTGATTAAAGGCACTTTTTGGTCACAATAATTCTTCAAGACAACAGAGTTTGTATTCGAAATCGAGCATTCGCTGCAATATTTTTAACGCTCAGAAATATGAGCGCTTCTCCCGCTACATTCCTAGTTTAATAGTCTCTAAAACAACATCTGCAGGTAGATCCTTTTTTCCTGGAAACTTCATTATAAGTAAGTATAGCCTAGCTCAGCTGCCTGGCATTAAGCCTAGGTTACAGACTGGCAGTACGTAAAAGGATACTGTAAACTGTCGGTAGCTCGGCAGCTGACCGGTTTTTTCGCCGATAAACGCAGCCAGATGCATTGCGTGGCGACCTTGTAAGTGAACGGCTCTTACTCAACTCCGGAACATTATCAATATTATCATCTGTACCTACACTTTAAAAGGATTTGAAGGTGAGAATCTTTGTTGACATCTGATTGAGTATAGATTTATCAAGATTTTTTGGATTTGTAGAAACTGTGGCTTTGTAAACAGTTAATCTTTCAACGCGTAGATCTTCGCTTTTCAATCAACAAAACTGGAGTTAGGGAGAGAGTTCTCATGAGCAGTCTTTTATTGAAGCAAAAATACTTCACATTTGCCTCTGTGTATTTTAGGCCAGTATGACCTTCAGTTTCACCTTGTTGATATCGAGTATTGAAACAAGTTTTTGATCGATTCAGGAAATGACATCCAGACAGCTTGAGTTCAGTCAACAAAACTGTGACCAAGTAGGTAATTCCTTAAGTTAACTGCAAGTCTTTAACCATTTTACAGTAAGCAGGAAAAATAAGGATGAAATCGTCAATTTGCAGTAAGTAGGTATTATAAAAAGTATGAACCGATTAACATTGAATAAGATTAGGTCATCCAATTCAGAGGAAATCAATTGAAATTGACAAATACAAAGTTTTTTGTGTACCTATTATTGAAATGGGTTCAAACCATGTCAAAGCACCGTTAGCCAAAAAACTATTGCTTTCCTACAATACGATCATGTCTTTTCAACGACACTCATCAAAGACCATGACAATTGACATCCATATTAGCAGCACAAGTCCTATTATCATAAAGAACATTTTGCACACGAGGATGCCAAACAAGGCGTCCACGTCTGCCTACGCCAAATGCTAGGTGCAGCTTGACATTACCCATTTAGATTACCAGTCGAACAGGCAGTCCTTAAAAGACTACCTGTAACAGGAGGATTACTTTTTGTGTATACGCGCTTAAAGGCTTGTGCAGACCAGCGCGACACGCGGCGCGACACAAAGGCACCGCTCGTCGCGAGACGGGCGGTGCCTTTGTGTCGCGTCGCGTGTCGCACTGGTCTGCACAAGCCTTAACAAAAGAATTTAAAGTAGTTTGGAATCTATTAAGACAGGCTTAGGACGGTGTTTCAAAAGAGGATTTTGATGCAAAAAATATAAAGAATTTAGATACAGCTATTTTGAGTTTGTTACTTAACTTAAGCTCGTATTTTCCATGGGCTCGGCTTATTTGAACAGGTAAACGTATAATCCATTAAATTATTATACTACAAAGACCTAGCCGCTCCAAGCCCTTCTTCATCCATCATAATAATGTCATACAAATGGCTGTCGTCTGGCCTCTACGACCTTTAAGTAAACCAGGTTTTTGTTGTAAGGCTATTTTTAGCCAGTAAACATGCCATTGCTTCGTTAGTTATACACTGTGTTATGAATTAAGTGCTCTGAATAAAAGCAGAAGAATCATCATCGTCAGTCTTCCATTGTTGGTTTTGAATTTTGATTCCTTCGTCAAAATTTAGCGTTTTTTCCTCCTTATTGACTTCTAGATTACTCAAATGGGACTGAATAGGTACTAGTATTATTTATTTTTATTTTTTCGGAACCTGAGGGCATTGACAAGCGTCAATCGCTTTTAAAACCTTTCGTATTTCTACGACTTCCAACAAGATTGACATTGCTTTTCGCTAGCTTATGTCAGTCAGTGAGCGCATTTATTTGCGCTCACTGATGTCAATCCCACGTTGCGCCATCCCCAAATAAATTGGGATAAAGGCAAGAGTACAGAATGATGATGATGTCAGTCCCATATTTTTTTTTACTTTCCATCATCTTTATCGCTGATGAACTGTCACTTTGTCTGGGCCCTCTGGTTCTGTAGCGCAATTTCGGAGAGCCCTTATTGTAGTTGAGAACTGTGATAGGTTGGGTTGATAGCAATCAGGGACTGCTATACATACTTCGATCAATTGTTGATCGAAGTATACATACTGCCATATAGCGTGGTGTGACCGTCGGACTACCAAGTCATAGCTCTCGAGTTCGAACCCAAAGCACGCACCTCTGACTTTTCGGATTCATGTGCGTATTGTATAATTATCACTTGCTTTAAAAACGGTGAAGAAAAACATCGTGAGGAAACCGGCATGCTTGAGAGATATATTTCTGACGGCATGTGAATTCAAGTCCTCTCATGGGCGGCTTTAAAACTCTGACACCAGGTTAGTCTCTAACCACACGAAAAGAAGAAGAGGGACTGTCATCTCAAATCCACAGCCTGATTGTCTGGGTATTACTAATATTATTAGAATGCTTCGTCTTGTATTGTATTTGATTAGCGATATGATTTGTCGTGGCTGAAAACTTATCGACACTCACGATAAGATCACTTTGGCACTGATATCGCATGTTGTTGATTTGCGTCACTTCCTAGTTAAAAATAAATGTTTTTATCACTGTGATAACGAAAGCGAATTATAAATTAATCAATAGGAAATATCAATGCCAATAAAATTTTAGATCATGTAAAATTTTTGTAGGTAGTTTTTTAAAGACAAGACCTTAGGTTCTGTCTTGTTCTTGGAAACGTTTAGGGATCATCTTCGGTTTATCTGCCTAGCCTTTTCACAACTATGTTGGGATCGGCTTCCAGTCTAACCGGATGCAGCTGAATATCAGTATTTTACATGAATCGACTGCCTATCTGACCTCCACAAACCGGTACCTAGGTAAGTAATACGATACCCCTTGGTAAGACTGGTTGTGAGACTTTCGGGCTTCTGACGACCCGTAACGACTGTCAATTCTGTCAAAGATCCACGAATGACAGGGGGGACCAACGGCTTAACGTGCTTTCCGAGGCACGGAGGAGTCTCGGTAAGCGAACCAATCCCGACAAGCGTAGCTTAACCTGATGGATCGACCCTTGCGGCTGTTATTACTTAGCCACGAGCTAGGATCATCTTCGATTTATTCATTTAAAACAATATTCAAACATAGATGACTTTTATATTAAGTTTCAAAAGTATTTTTTTATGAATAGTTTTATACAAAAAACTTGATGAACTTGTATTACAAAAAAAATTACCTCCAGTGATATCTAATTGAATTTAAAATTCCAAAGTAATTATCGAACTAAAACTTGTTTGTAAAACGATCCAACTAAAGGTGCAGTTATGTCAGTCAGTAAGGAATAATCAAACCCATGAATTGTCATTTCAAAGGCATACACCTTCAATCTTCAAACTATCTATTGCATAGCGGTACAAGCAGGAATTCTAAACATTCACAATCTGTAGGCAGCTGTCCTTTCAATAATTTCAGGTTACACTATGAACACGTAAAGGAGAGCGGTCAGCAACCTCGGTCTTATTCGCACGTCTGGGTTTGCGCATACAAAGTAACGAGCGTGTGAATTGCCGATAGATTTACTATCACTTAAAAGAGAATGTTTTAGTTATTATTTGGGTCGGATTTTGGGAGTTTAAAAAAAAATGTGATTTATATTATATTTTGTAGCACAGGACCGGTCGAAGTGGCGACGCCTGGGGGAGCCCTATGTCTAGCAATGGACGGAGCAATCACTGATTATGAATTATGTATGTATGATGCTTGATGGTGATGTTTTGTGGCGGTGCTGTAAAAAGGTGATTGCTTCGCACTTTTGCAATGCAGTTCAATTTAACACTTTCATATTTTTAATAGTAGATTGAGAGTTCTTTTTAAAGAGTGATTTTTATTTGTTGAAAGTATTCTAGGCTGCATAGAAAATGAAGAATACTTGATCCGCATTCAGTAATAAGTGAAAACCTTTACCGCAAGTCCACAACCAACTGGTTTTCATAGCGATCGCATATTTCCGACAAACATTCCTGCTTCCAAGCCGGCTAGTGGCTACTAACTCGGCTACTAAACAGAGCATAGATGAAGGTTTAGCAATTGTAGTTACCTAGAATTTGGAATAGAACTACTTGAACTATCACTATCCTATACTTTGTGTAGACGTAGGCAGAGTAATCAGCCTATAATGTTCCCACTGACACAGCCCTCCTCTCTTCGAGAAGGAGTGGTCTGCAATCCACCACGCGTGCCCAGTCCGGGTTGGTAGATGTCACATGTCTTCGAATTTTTGGTTTTAGGACTAGTCGGTTTCCTCACGATATTTTCCTTCACCGTTTTGAGACTAGTGGTTATGAAATTATTTACACAATAAAAATTAGACCTACAATTCGTAAGTCGGGGCCGTTACCACTCAGCCAACACTGCTCTTCCTTAAATATGGCAAGATTAAAAGTTAGTTCGCAGTTCGAACAAAAAAATTGTTACTACGTAATTTTCTGTATCATCTTCTGTATGCAGTTGACTTCAGTCAGCAGCGATTATGATTAGTGTCTACCTGATTATGAAAATTATCTTTTAAAGACCATTTATTGTGGCGGTCTATTACGTCCTTCCGAGAACGTTTACCAACAGTAATTATGATGAGATAATAATACTTATTACCTCGTTTCTTATCTCTTCAGTTGCCACACGCTTTTGTTTAAAAATTACAACACCTTAATAAATCCTAGTTTGAAGTAACGGGGTCGCTGAACATTGTTATCATAGTTTACTCAGTTTTAACGTTTTTTTTTATCTGCGCCTCAGACCAACAAAAAAAGAAAGACGGCGCGCTGCGAACATCAAAACTGAAGCCACCTTTTTATCTATGTGTGAGTCGAAGGGTTGCCATTTTTATAAAAAATACCCCATAACTTGGGTAATAATATTTTATGGGTAGGCTAATATTGTACAAGTAAGATATTGTTAAGTATGGCATTATACCTCAATTGTTTAGAAGGACCTCTATTCCGAACAAAACAAAAAAAAAAATACATCAGAAAAAAAAAAACAATTATAAAGTGCACCTTTAAAGCAAGAATTGTTGTGTTGGACCTTGGAAGACTCCGCTGTTCCACTTAGCTTTAAATTTTTCCATTACTTAAAGCTAGTTTTAACCAATCACAAGGCTTTAAACGAGTTTTATGTAATGCTTGAGTTTTGAGTGAGGTTCTGTAATACGGGCCTTAGAAATATCCATTAATTTGCAATTGAATGTAAAAAATTCAAAATACAAATATAAATAAATAGGTTAGTTTAAACTATAGAAAAATCAAATAACTTTATATAAATGAACGAGCTTAATACAGAGAAAAAGGCAAAAATGCGCCTAATTGTGTGACGTGTGCGAGTGTGGGTGAGAGTGCGCTAGTACGAGAGTGTGAAGTGTGTAGCATTCTCTGTCTACGGTGTAAGGGTTAAAAGGAGATGTCCGCTTTTTGTAGGGACGTTGGTTTTTTATTCCGAGAAAAATCTAACCAGCATCAAACTACATCTAAATAAAAACGACAAAATATGGACCTAGGAACCACTGAAATAATATTTTTAGACCCCTCCATTTATGAGAAAAATCATAAATTATTTAAAGTACAAATATTTTATTTGTTGATGGTAACTATGACAAATAAGATATAAATTGACACACGGTACTGTCATTACTGTCAATCAATTGACAGTGATGACAGTAACATGTGTCAATTTTGACAAGTTTACTCGTTTTAGGAGTAAGTTCTTACTAAAATAAAAAAGATTTTTCTCAAAATTGGAGGTCTTTAAAAATTTATGATATAGTTAGAACCACTAGTTTTTGGGATGTCTATTCAAATATATTTAACTTATCTTGGTTAGAATGATTGAATAATAAAAAAACCATTTTAGGACATGTCCTTTGCATATATTTAGTTCTACTATAGGGTATATCTTTAGGTGTAAGTTAACCCTACCCGCGACAGTGTCTTGGGATTGAAAGAAGTGAAATACAGCTTCTTTCGATAACCATGCACATAGAAATTCAATTTTAAGTTTGTTGAAGCGTAAATCATAACATTGTCGTAGGTACAGTGCCGACCAAAAGTCCATGAGCAATCTCACAAAGCAATAGACTGACGCTTCGGTTTGACTTACGACCTTCTTCTATAAGTTGTTACAATACTGTAGACACGCACATTACACATACACACTCACTTTGTCTGCAACCAATGACTAGTTCAATAATCATCATTCGTTTTTAGTTTCATTCGTCTTGTTCACATAAAAATATTAAAGTTTAGCAGGTAGACCACAAAAAACTAAGTAAATTATTTCGATTTCTGTGGGGTAGATGCAGTTTGTTACGAGTATTCAATTAATAGAACTTTGTTGGTTCGTGGATAATATTGGTGACGAGCATTTAGCGCAGTGTTGTGGTTATTATTATCAAAAAGCAGGCATAAAATATATTGAAGAGATCAGATCAGATCAGAGAATATTATTGCGCTGCGTAAAAGTGAAGTGAATATCTAATGAAACCGGACTAAGTGTGAGTGTTATCATTTATATATTTCATATTTTACTAAACATAAATCTTAATCAAGGGTATTGTTGATAGAACAGAGGTATTGTTGAGACAGAAGATGCCTTTAAAGTTTTAAATTCATTGTGAGGTTTAATTCGATTAGTGAATAATAAATAATAAGGTATTATGTGTAATAAAAACAATGTTTTTCTTTGTTCTAGAGAAATACTGTGAGGGTTAAGAGATATGAGGAAGGGGCTTATTATCGAGTAGCAGCGACGTCAAATGGTGAATGAAACAAATGGTTTCATACCAACGAGACATTTTGCTGAATTATTAAAAACACGTCATTATGAACCGTTCGCCGTGCACTCTGAAGGCTTGCATCACTGAAGACCAGCTAGAAAACCGTTTTTGACCTTAAAATATTGACCGTACCAACTTAATAAACAACAGATTCGTTATTGCATGAATTTATGCCATGGTAACGAATTTTTTAAGCACGTTTCAATAGGGTGTTTGTCGTATTTCTTGCAGATATACCGAAATTGTTTATCCCTTCAACTGTCATTAACGAGACACAATAGAATTTTAATTGTTATCCGCCTTTATAAGGCTGCTTAACAGGTGATGAGATATTATTTTAGTAATAGTATTATTTTAGGATAAAAATTTGAGGTTTAGTTTCAATCTTCTTTTCGTAAAGAAAATGAATACTTAAGCTTTAACCTCAATAACAACCAATATTTACTAAAGTCAAATAAAATGTAAAATAATTAATACAAATAAAATATAAACAAACTGCCCATATTTAACCTTAAAATTACCTATTCTGTAAGTAGTTTTTTACATTTTAAGTAGTCTAATATTCTTATTTATTACTTAATTACTTCGACCATGATCAAAGCTTAATATTTATGGTGAAAAAATCCATTAAAAATTTAAAATATTTCATAATTTAAATATGTCTAAATAATACAAACTGCTTCTAAGTTTCTTGACATCTATTTCACATCTTATTCAGCTGAAGTAATGATAAATAATTGTAGCAGTTTATTAACTTATGTAAAATAAATATAACGAATAAACATATATTTTTTAATTTTGTTATCATATATCACGCATTTTTTATTCTAAAACCTTTATTGCAATAACAACATAAAAAAGCAGCAATATTTAAAAAATATTATTATCGAAAACAAAAATAATAATATTTGCAAAAAACCGCACTGTGTTTCACGAGATTAGAACCTGAGGCAGATTGAATTCCATACCAACGCTTAACGCTTTCTGCTATCTGCGCTTGTTAAGTAACTATCGAATTTTAGCAATGCCATTAACTGGTCAAGTTCACGCGCATAGTGCGTGTGTGCTAGCATGTTTAAAGCGACGGAAATATATTGTTGTTTCGTGTAACTGCGTTATCTGTGGTGTGTGTATCGTGTTGCTTACACATACAAATGTACGAGCTATACCGCGTGTTCACAGCAATACGACTCTTAGCGTGCTCATGCACTTTTGAGCGCTTACTGTATGTATGAAGTCATTATGTAAATTACTTTGAAATAATATAGGTAATTATATTGTCAATTACCTTTATTAAATACAAAAAGATCACAACAACAAAATCACTGACTGAAGAAAAAGTAATATAAAGATAAATCGTAACAAACAAAAAGTTTTTTTAACCATAATATAGCCTTTGGTCCACGATTAGTTGAATAAAGGTCGTTATTATCAAAATGATTGGAACAAACCACGCTGGTTTTCGACGGCAGCCATTCTGGATCATTCCGACTTTATCTTATATCTACTATCCATTTACTTTTTAATTCAGTATTAATTAGAAATCTAAAATATTAAATAAATAAAAAAGAGAACATGAATATAACTCGAAGTAAGAAATCACATTTAAATTTGTTGAATCGAATGGGAAAGATTTAAATCATATTATGGCAACCCTCGCACTTTAAGTCACTGCTTTCGTTTGTTGAGGTTATTTGTTCCAAGTAACCTAAAATTCGTTTAATAAAAAACGATGTCATTTCAAGTACATCAATGCTTAGGGGTGAAAAGTGATTCCATGAGACTTTTTTTGTGATTTGCTATTGTTTTTATAAGTTTTCACTACACAGGAAAGCATAATTATATTTTTTTTAATCAATGTTAACTAGACGACGACTCATGACGTACTAAGAGCGATGAGCATGGTTTTAGTGTAGGTGTGTGCGTGAGCGAGTGTATTTACTTGCAGGAGCACGGTTTTGTGGCTTCACTTTTAATGTTCGCGGCGCGCCGTCTTTTTTTTTTGTTGGTCTGAGATCTGCGCTCTATGGTGCGGGCACGGCCGGTGACCTCCGGAAACAGGTACGGCTAGAGATGCGACGTTACCGATTACGAATGATAGTCGAGTCGTAATAAATTATATATATATATATAAACCGATTTTTTTTTATAAAAAAAAATACCTCTATCTTTATTGGAATAAAAAGTACCTATTTTGATTAGAATATAACTGTATAATTTTGCCTACGTTTATCTTTCAATTTAACGCTAGTAATTTGCCCTAGTGTCAATGTAGTAGGAGTTTGTTTTTGTCCAAATGTCTCATAGCTCTACAGCGAGTAGGTGTTTATTAATTAAGTATATTATGTATTATAATAATAATTTAATTGAGTTTTTACAAAAGACGCGTAAAGTCAGAATTCAGATAATCTAGCTAGGATATAGGCGTTTCTTTAACAAGTACAGTTTCATCATCTCCCCGGATGTCATTCGTGGATCTTTGATAGTCGTTCCGGGTCGTTAGAAGCCCGAAAGTCTGGCAACCAGTCTTACCAAGTGGTGTCGTATTACTGGGATGTGGAGGTCAGATAGGCAGTCGCTCCATGTAAAATACTGGTATTCAGCTGCATCCGGTCAGACTGAAAGCCGACCCTAACATAGTTGGGAAAAGGCCATGCAAATGACTTTGTCTCTCATCAATGCTCAATGAACAAAACATGGCAAATTAATCGAATATCTTTGAAAATTGATTGTCAATTACCGATATAACCTACGTCAGACCATTAATTACTAACAATTACTTTTATAGAGTAGCTAGACGAGAAGATGGAACATACTTAATTATTATATTGACGTTGGTTGCCCTATTATGAAACTATTCCAAATCGGTACAATTATGATTTCTTATCGATACTTAGTTGGAAATGGTGACTCATTCGCGTAATTTCGTGAGGTCCCATCTCTAGGCGACCTACATAAGTACTGAGAACATTCAATTGTTGTACCGTACATAGAAATCGTAGGAAACAATTATATTTTAATTACGATTGCGCAGGCAGATGTCAATTTGCGTCAGTAAAATTATTTGATTGATTATTCAGATGTTATGTGAAACGGCAGATTATGCATAAGTACCTATACTAGGAAAATCTTTTTTTGGTTTCTTTCATAAAATCCTCAAAGAACATCCGTCCTACAAGGACAAAATTCTTCACATCACATCTAATACCAGTATGGAATTTAAAGAAAAATGACGTCAATGGTCACAAAACCGGCTTTTTCTTATTCTGATCGTGTAAGGGCGCACGCCCCGCAGGCCCGCAAGCCGCACATCAAGTTTACCTTGGAACTTTCCACAGCCTTCTGACCTTCGCCACTTAGCTTAGAAAGATCCTGCTTCATTTATTGCAATGAATAATGGAACTACTTAGTCCTAGACCTCGTTGCATGTAAATGTTTAGGTCGAATAGTTGTCTATGGTTATTTGCGACATACAGTACATATCTCTAAGCAGTACCGTTATCAATTTGAATAGGAATTTATTGAATAAAATTAATAACTTAATTTCTTTTGGTTTTTTAACTAGGTTCCTATTCCTACTCATAGTAGGATTGGTTAGTGAACGAGCCTTTAGCTTCACCGACCAAACAAAATGTATGATGTTTCTATAAATAACATTTTTAATTCATGTCCTGCGTAGCAAAATGAGTGCTGTAATTATTTAGGTACCTATCTAGGCTAATTTAAACATCTGCCACATAAATGAGTTTAAGATACTAGATACTTACTGATATCGATGGCGTATGGAATGTCACCAGTCTAGCTAGGTCGGTGTCTAACGCAATGTCATTAAACATAAATAGAAGTCGCTTACAAGTTATCAATTTAAGTAAGTACCTACTTAGATAATTATTACATATGAATTAATTAGGTACCTGTATGTACCTATTTAGTTTCTTGTACCTACCTACTTACCTACCTTTGGTTAACTTTGAGTAGATTTAGTATTTGCAAAACCAAAATACCCCTATTTATTTATGTAAATGCGTACATTATGTATGAGATAATGAGAAATAAAATAAAACAAAATCTTTAAATTCAAGGTCATTGGAACCGAATTCCAATTTCAAATAAACTGCCTTGCCTACCAGAGACAAATGACAAACAAAACGATGTTTCTGTCATCTGCGTCCCATAGCCAAAACATTTTAAATCAACGAACAATTTTTGCTCAAATGCAATCGTAGTTTTACCGCTATTTCACCATGAAACATTAAACACCATAACAAAACGCTACTCACCGAATAACCCAATACTATCAGCAGAAAAATCCGACACGATTCAGTTCCGTTAATACAAAGTTTTACCCGCGATTTTTGTTTGAAAATCACGTTAAAACTGAATAATTCACACTTTTAATTGTTGAAACACTTGTTTTATTGCACTTGACCACAGTTTTCACTATCACAGATTACGTGTGAGGTGTAATTTAGTCAAAAACATCGATACTTTTACGTAAAGAGTTTTGAACTGATAAGGCACGATACGCGTCTTTTCACGCCGATGACAATGTTGCTACTAGCGCTAGTCGCGGCGCGCGGGGCGGCCGTCACGGGAACTAGTTTGTTGAGTTGCCGAATGCCGCGACAACGCGACGCGACGCTAGTGCGAGCGATGCGACGCGATAGCCTAAAGTAATTGAGGAATGTTGCGATTTTGCGATACATACTTCTGTGTTTTTTTTGGTTTCTTTAAATTAAGTAATAATGTTTTTGATTCTGTGCAAAAAGTACAAGTCTTTTAACAATTTTGCTCAAAGATTTACCTATGGAGAATTTACCTATTTAGCCGACGTTCGCAAGGACGTAATAAAATCGCGGCGGGATTTTATCGCACACTGAATTTTCAACTCTCGGTGTTAAGCCGAGCGTTGAGAATCCAACGCGCTGGGACGCACTCTCGTCCCAGCGCGTTGTTAAAACACACTGTTGGATTTTCAACTCTCGGCACTAAGCATAGCGTTGAAAATTCAGTGCACGAAAAAAAATCGCTGCGATTTTATTACGTCCGTGCGAACGTCGGCTAACAGTTTCAAAAACTTTCAAACATTGAGTTTGAAACGTTTCTTTTATTGGGAAAAATTACTTATATTAATTAGCAAAGCACAAAAGCATCGCTTGTTTAAAAATATAACATCACGGCAGTATTCTCCAAAGGGTCAGGCAGAGGTGCACCTACAGTGAGTACACCCACATCTCGCCATTTATGTTTAGGTAAGTTCTCGGGCATAAATTCAGACTCCGGGCTACTACTGAGAAATTCCTGATGGAAAAACCCAATGAAACTTTGCCCGACCTGGGAATCGAACGCAGGACCTCATGCTCACTAGTAGCGGTTGCGACCCCTGACCCAACGAGGCAACGGCTTATTTAATCAGAAAATAAAGAAGGCAATAATTAACAACAATCATTTATTGAAATAATCGTAAGTAATTAATATAATACGTAAGAATATAGAATGTACTTATTACCTACGTACATTATCTTTGTTAAAGTACCTACAAACAAATCTTTTTATTTTGAAGTGAAAACTTTAGGCGCGTTGGTCATTTTTGAGATGGGACTAAACCATTGATTTCGCAACACCGTGGCGACAACTCATTTTTGTAAACGCGATTGTGCTCTTTATTTAAATTGTATTACGGATCAATGTTCTATGCAGGTATTTTTACTTTAAAAGCTTTGTAAACGCGATAGTGCTCTTTATTTATATTACGTTACGAATCAATGTTCTATGCAAGTATCTTTACTTTAAAGGTTTGTAAACGCGATTGTGCTCTTTATTTAAATACTGTTACGGATCAATGTTCTACGCAAGTATTTTTACTTTAAAGGTTTTGGATGTATTATTTTTTGTTAACGCGATTGTGCTCTTTATTTAGATAAGGTAACGGACCAATGTTCTATACGAGTATTTTTCTTCCACCAAGGCGATCTTGTTCAAGTTTTTACTTCTGTCGGCACTCCCGGAGTGCCACCACTTTTTTTTTATACACAACAGGGAAACTCTTATCCTGCATCTCTCTTGATGGTAAGTCAGATCAGGCGGAATTGGAAGCGAGCTTCACCCGGAAACTTAACATTGTTGTTATGGCGACAGACTTAGATAAGATGGAGTTAGCTTGGTTAGGATGGTCCCTACCACCAACCAAAAATCATTTATTTAGAACTACTTATAGAATCACTTTCTAACAACCAGAGATGATCTTCAGCAATAGCATTCTCATTTTTCAGTGCAGTCAAGATATTCTTCATGACATTGGCCTTCTTGCGATATCTTCTGACCATCGTCTGGAGTCTTTTTATGTGCATCTTCTGTTGCTGCATCCCTTTTTTATACTTCTCTATTTGTACTTTATATCTTTCTACAATCGACCTTTTTTCTCCAGGTTTTATAATAATTTTCTTTGTCTTTATTTTATGTTTCGAGGTTTTTGATGGCTGCAAAAAGAAACATTAAAAAGGTTAGTGATGAAACGTTCCGATGTCTTATAGTTTAACGTAAGATAACGCCTTAATTCCTCATAAGAATATGCTCGTGGCTAAGTAACAACAGCCGCACGGGTTGATCCATCAGATTAAGCTACGCTTGCCGCGGTTGGTCCGCGGATGGGTGACCATCTTTAAATACCGAGACTCCTCCGTGCCTTGGAAAGCGCATTAAGCCTTTGGTCCCGGCTGTCATTCGTGTGTCTTTGACAGTCGCGCGGTCGTCAGAAGCCAGAAAATCTGACAATCAGGCTTACCAAGGGGTATCGAGTTATCCAGTTACTGGATTGTGAAGATCAGATAGGCAGTCGCTCCATGTAAAATATTGTTAGGTACTTAGGTACCTACTATTTTGAGGATTGAACCTGTGCTTAGCAATCACGCATTTTGCGCAAGCTAATAGAGATCAATGAATCAGTGAAGCAGTTCTGCATAGCTATTTACAAACGTTCGCTACGATTCCGAGTTAAATCGAACATCAATTTACGTTATCAAAGGAGTTCTCATACGGGGGATGCTAAGATAAGGAGTTTTAATGAATTTAATAATTATAATTCTATAAATACATACTTGATTGAAATTTTAAATTTCGCGGGCTATCGAGGTACTTTCGCCTTAAAAGGCTGTTCACAAATTCAAAACCCGAAAATTTTGTAAGTAGCCTACATTTTTCGGCAGCTATTTGCTGTCGGGGAAAGGCAAATCAGTACTGAAAATGAAAATTTGTCATTTTCGATACCATATCCTGTCAAATGGTTGTGAATAGCTATGCTGATTTATTTTTAATTTTAATTAGTGTTACCCAAATGAGTTCATTTTTTTAGTAATAGTGGTGAATTGGTGATAAGTATTTTAATAATGTTGAGAAATACTTACAGTTTCAAACACTAGTCTCAGTTTGAGAGTAGGAACTGCTGCGGGGAACAGCCTCCGACTCTTCGCTATGGGTTGGAAGCACTTCTCCTCAAAATGCGAGCTGCATATGACGCCATTTTGTGTGGGAAACCATTCGTCCTTCCGGCCGCAAGCATCGATCCATTTCTCTTTCAGTTTTGGATCTTTTGGGAAACTGCAATAAAGAAAACGTAAAGTAAAGTCGGTACCCACAAAACAACTTATAACACTCACAGTTTTTTTCTCATCACAAAAATAAACAGAAGGTATGATTCCGTAGCCGACTGCGGGCAGCAGTAGTAGGCGACGTGTCGCTGCGACACTACTGGTTTCTAATATTTCTATGAAATACTGTGTCGCTAGCTATAGCTATCCATGTACTCTCCGGGATTGCAAAAAATAATCAATCAATGGCTTCATACTCTCACATAGATACGAAGAATTGGAGCAGCTTGTGGCTAAGTAACAACAGCTGCACGGGTCGATCGATCAGGTTAAGCTACGCTTGCCGCGGTTGATCTGTGGATGGGTGACCATTTTTTCATACCAAGACCCCTCCGTGCCTCGGAAAGCACGTTAAGCCGTTGGTCCCGGCTGTCATTTGTAGATCTTTGACAGTCGTTATGGGTAGTTAGAAGCCCAAAAAGTCTGACAACCAGTCTTACCAAGGGGTATCGTGTTACCTAGTAACTAGGTTGTGGAGGTCAGATAGGCAGTCGCTCCATGTAAAATACTGGTATTCAGCTGCATCCGGTTAGACTGGAAGCCGACCCCAACATAGTTGGGAAAAGGCTAGGCAGATGATGATGACGAAGAATTGGAGAATTTTGTCAAACCCTCAGACCAACAAAAAAAGGAACCCTAAAGATCCTTCTTCCGTAGACATGCACACCAAATACACGTAGCATAGAGTGTGCTCGTGGGAAGGTTCCACGAGCACTCTGCACTTACACCCCACAGACACGCACTACACTCACATATACAACACTCCCACATGCAAAACAATAAGCACTTATCTATATTTTTTTTTTTTTTAGCCACTACTGTATTTTCTTCTCTGGAATCTGGAAAGCTGTCGTCTCCCTCTTGGAGGTGGGCGTTCATAGCTGCGACAGTTTTATACTAATGTAGCTATTTACGTACGCAATTATTTTGTAAAATGCGTTTTTGTTCCAATAAAGATTTTAGTTATTTCGCTACGGAAGGTATTTTGTCGCCGCGATGCTGCCTGCAGTCGGCTACGGACTTGAACCTTAACCTTACATGACTGTGATAATTAAAAATAAGATTTAATTACCGATGATATGTCACACCACAAGTTTTAAAATTTGCCTCGCTGCTCCTATTTCCACAGACTTGAACAGCACAACAAGGCATTATGTCGTAAAAGTCTATCCTTTCTATGCACTATACCAAAATGGTGTCGATTGGATTGGAACCATAATATTGAGAACGATAAAAATGGCGACCAAAAAATTATCTATGACTTAGCAAACAAAATCCAGTTTTGATTACAATTCAGTGGGAATAATATTGAGAAACAGGTTTTCAGATTTGCGAGATTTTTGCCCGTCGAACAAGCGTGTAGCTCGCGGGGTGAGCACAGCGCGTCTATTACAGGTTGTGTGAGGGAGACCCTCTCTGTCCCCTTTGGTCATATCGACGCGACGCCATCGTCGTCTGTCTGCGTCGCTGCGCATCTTCGTGGCTTCTAAACCACGCCCATGGACAGGATTCCGCAAAATAGCCCTATGAATAAAATTTTAATGATGTTAAGTTTACACAGGTACCTAACAATATTGTTTGGTCAAGGGTTGACCTTGGTTATTTTCACTTTATGAAGATTTAATATGAAAAGTGAAAAATTATAGAAACCAAAGCTTCAAGTAGGTTTATACCTAAATGAAAAAGCGTCGTAGGACGAGATTTAATGGGAAACAAGGATGTGCTCCGGTAGGCTCATCGTCTAAATTTAGAGCCGCTGACGTAAAAATTCCATTGTTTTATACAATGTTTCAAAAGACACCATGGAAAAGGATATTGAAGATCATAGGAGTATCATGGCGAAAACTAGTATTCTCACTAGAATTTTTCTGGTACCACTGTACCAGAAAAAGTAAGTCCGTGAAATACTCGAAGGAGTATGGCTCCTATAAGATCTATTAAATATTCTTAGAAGTAAGTTCGACTTATTAATAAAAGACGATTTTTGGCCAAAAGGAATATTTTTTAGGAGTTATATAACATTTAAGGCTAAGTAAAAGTACTCATCACAGGAAAGGAACGGACAGTAATACCACAGATAATATCGACACTGGAAATTTCAAATGTCGTAAAGGACACGGAATACAATGTCCTTTACGACAATTGAAATTTCCAGTATCGATATAATACTAAGGTAATACTGTTAAGATGGTTGCGAAAAATAAATTAGGTACAGACGCCAGCACTTCAAGCTACTACAATCTGTCACATTTATTTAATACATTTTCAACTTTATTGCTGAAACATAAGGTTCAAAGTTGATTGAGAAAATTTGACAGTTTCGGGTAGCTTGATGTGCTGGCGTCTGTACTTGAAATTTTGGTGGTCAATATATTTTTGTGTTATTTTGAATGTTATCGTATGCAATTTTGTGTACCTACTTATTTATAGCACCATAAATTATAAAATAATGAAAACACCAGATGGTGTGTAATTTTGTCCCTTAAAAAACACGCAGTTGGTATTCCATCAACTATACCTTGATGATAATTAAAAAACGTACTGGTTTGCAACAGCTGATCGACATATGGCTAATTCATTAAACAGGCTTCAACAATACTATAGGACGATAACTCCTTGATTCACACTTTCCATTACGTCGCCTGTGAAGATAGGACCCAATCAATAGCGAATTTGAGCAGCGATGTTTGAAGAATAGAAGTATGTAACCGTTTTAATGTACGACGTGGTAGAGGCATAAAATTCTTCGGGCAGCAGGTGTTGTTACCTGCTTTCAACAAAAACGGACTTCATTCACTGTTTATTTATAGTTAGATGCTCCTGGCAATAGCAAAGGTGTTTGATGGTACATAGGTACACAGTAAGGTAACATCTATATCTATAAGAGGTATTTGTGTGTTTGTATTATGTAGGAGGTAATCTTCGGAACTACTGATCCGATTCTGAAAATGATTGAAGTGAAAACTTCTTTAGGCGCGGTGGAGTTTCTTGTCCATTCTTCTCCATGCCAAAACTACCTTTTGGAAGGGGCGATTAGAATCAATTAAAAAAAAAAAATGTAAATTTTGACGTTCAAAAGTGCCTTTTTGTGCCTAACTGAAATAAATTATTTGCCTTTGATTTGACTTTGGGCATTTTTGAGATGGGAAAAACAATTGAACTCGCGACACCGTTACCGACACCTCATTTTTGTAAACGCAATTGTGCTCTTTATTAATATTACGTTACGGATCAATGTTCTATGCAAGTATTTTTACTTTAAAGGTTTTGGAAGTTTTAATTGTTCAAGTTTTCACTTCTGTCGGCACTCCCGGAGTGCCACTGTTTTTTTTTTGTCATTAATGGGAAGTATTACCGAGTGTCATAGGATATAGTTTATGTTAAGACTAGACATTTCACGACGACGAAGTCGCGGGTGGAAGCTGGTAATGTATAAATAAAATATGATCTTAGTATACATATTTTAGACGTAAGTAAAGAACTTGTTTACAGCGGAGGAATAGACGGTTTAGATCAAATCATACGAATTCTGGCATTGAAAATTCCGATGTTCCCCCCAAAGTTACCTGCTGAAGTGTCCATTCCGCACAGCACAGACTATTAAGAGGACCCTCCCTAAATTGTATGTTCATCATCATCATCATCATCATCAGCCTATAAATGTTCCCACTGCTGGGACACAGGCCTCCTCTCTGTGAGAGGGAGTGGGCCGTAATCCACCATGCGGGCCCAGTGCGGGTTGGTAGATGTCACATGTCTTCGAATTTTCGGTTCTAGGACATGCCGGTTTCCTCACGATGTTTTCCTTCACCGTTTTGAGAGCAGTGGTGATGAAATAATTTATACAAAGTAAAGCGCCTGTCTGGGTTCGAACCTACGACGTACAACTCGTAAGTCGCGGCTGTTATTACTGGGCCACCACTGCAAATTGTATGTTAATTTACATTAATATTCTGAAAAAGTCACGCATACAATCAAAATTGAAGTTTAGCATATGATTTATTGGATCTTTTTCTTTCCAAATATAAGACAGTTAGGTTATTGGAACATTTTCGCTCGATTAATTTTGAATTCGAAAATCATGTCTTTTTTTAAGTTTATTTGAAAAAAAACAAGATTACTCGGCTTTTATGTCTAAAATAATTATTGACAGTATATCTCGTACTATCCAAGTATAAGATATTTTTTCTTTAGATCAATTTACTACTTTAGTTATAAACGAAATAAGAATTGAGACTTACGACATTTAGTTCCGTGTTCGAACACGACCAAAGAGCGCACGCGATATTCAACTTTATTACTGATGTGGTAGCGTTTAGCACATGGTGGAGTGGTGTGGGGTGCATGGGCGTAGTTTGCGTAGAAATGGTCTTTGGAGTGCCTGGTCTTAATGAGACAAATACGCCTCTTGGTGGTTTCGATTCGAGTAACCTTTGACTCTTGTGTTGAGACCTGTAGTGCTATTCTGTAAAAATCTCACCGTTATAACTTAGTCAGTTGCTAAGGATTGACACTATTGGCAGCTCACTTCGAGCTGCCAATAGTGTCAATCCTTAGCAACTGACAGCTCACTCCACGCTCACTTCACCTAAGATAACACGGTGAGATGGTTACAGAATAGCACTACTGAAGGTCCTAAGTGAACCTTCGGAAGTTCTGTCATGACGTCTAGACAACTACCATGCATGGCATAGCTAGGAGTCAGGAGAGACTTAGGAAATTCCTAAGAAAAATATTCAACCATTATCCAGACTAACAAACGTTAATTTTAAACACACATGCTAATAAAATCATAATAAAGCCATCAGCACGTTTCAAAAGTGAAACGAATCGCCAGCAATGACGCTCACGAATAATCACCGAGTGTTCACGACTGTACACGATGGCACTCGGATCGTGACCGGGTTGCGTACGCGCAGCCTTGCCGATATGGACGCAGTATTGTTCGCACTTGACACTGGATAATAAAGGCATGAGGTGGCCAAGTTGTGTGGCTGATCTAGGATTACAATTTGCCAAAGCTAAACCTTTTATAGTATGATGAACATGATCTAAAACAGCTTAGCTTTGGCTTTAAAAATGGACCTTGGTCACTGTTTTCGAGTCAAACGTTAAAGGTTGTGCTTGACCAACTGACATTTTGCATAATTTCGCAGACAGTACTGCAACAAGTCAATAGCATATCGGATGGGGACTGTACTCGATTCACGACTCTTCAATTGCCAGTCTATCATTGCCAAACTCAAAGGATTGATTTCAATGAAACCATTGACAGGCACTTTTGTTTGTCAAGGAGACGGTCAGTCAGAAATATGAAGCTAGTTGTCCCTTCCAAAGCGTAGTAGGTTCCTATGGAGAAGAACTGCTGTTATTTCGGCAATCATTAACGACCATAAACTGTTGATTTTTCACAGAGATTACGAGATATCCTAGGTCATAAAGCTATTTCCTTTTATTGTTAAACACCATGAAAATAATTGTTAAGGTGTACTTACCTGTATAAAAATCGTTGCGTTGTTCTACAGACCTAGACGGGCGGAAGTTGATAATCTTGATAATGTTTGTGTTATAAAAAATCTGCTGTTCCCTACATTTATGTTCGCATAACTCGTCAACATGTAGGGAACTGCAGTTTTTTTTATGCGTACTCAGGTTTGGTCCCACAGTGAAACTTGTTCATAATCATAATGATTTAAGTATTCTTCTTTTCGTGTGGTTAGTGACTAACCTGGTGTCAGAGTTTTAAAGCCGCCCATGGGCCTCTGACTTGGCTTCAAATGCCGTCGAGAAATATCACTCAGGCATCTTCGGTTGCCTCACGATGTTTTCCTTCACCGAATTTGAAGCATAATGATAAGTACAATTACCAATTACTTATAATGTTTGCAATTACACCATTTATAATACTTGAAGAAAACAAACATGGGACTGGCTTTTCATTGGGTGGAAATCTTCATTATTACCGCGTATTATCACTAAGCTGGAGCCAGCCCATTACCATGGGATTATGAAATGTCATAATCTTAGAATCACTCTCTTGTAGAATTAAGTGGTTTTTATTTTTAGTAGCATAAACCACAAAATGGCAAAATACACCCTTGACTCTTTCTATTATGAGAGGCTGAATATGAATACCGGAAATATGGTTACAACACCATAGCAATATCATTTATTTTACTAGGTACAGTTCACAATATCCCAGTGCTCAACTTGCGGTTTTTAAAATTTCCAGCAAAAGAATACCAACAGCAAACACATTCGACATTGGTTTAGAATAAAAAGAAGAAGAGTAAAGACATTGGACAGCATGTTTTGAATGAATGTTGCATAGTTTTCCGTGCCGGATGACGATCATTACGATACTCATCAAATTCCTATGAAAACATTCTATGAAGTGCATTCAATCGGTAACTATTCACAACACGGAATACTATCCCATTGTCTCCACGTCTCATGGACTCACGGTAGCATCACACATTGTACTTTCTATGACTCAAATGAAAGCCAAACACCTGATTGTTCTATAGAAAACAGAGATCTTTATGGTATAGCTGTAGTTTTTCTAATTAGTTTCATGATGGCATCGTCGACGGTGCCAAAATTTCGCCAGTTAACATTTAGGTCTGGCTTAAACAGAAATGGATGCTCTTTCGAATTGGCATTGCAAGGTGTGATGTCATGTGTCGTGAACTCGTGCTTTGTAGCGAATATTAAAAACTTGTTTCTAGTGACTCATTTCAAATTAATTTAATACAATATAGTAATTAATAAATTAACACTAACTAATCAATAAATAAATAAATAAGTAATAATAGTAATAGTTTAATTAATAAATTAAACTTGATTGTCTTTCCGACAGTAGGTTGCTGGCAATAGCCAGCAACCTACTGTCGGAAAGACAATCAAGTTTTGCTCAAAATTGTGAAGAATATGTATCCCGCAGTAAGTCGCAAAAGGATTATCTTTAAATCCGAGTCTTTAAATGGTTCACAACACAGACTTACGCACATTAGAAAAGAATTCACAATGACAAATGAAAACAATTATTTAAAATAACAACAATTAAATTCGAGTGTCTGAGCTTTAGATATCCAGAGAAAGAATGCTGTCTTCACAGAACTAATTCTGTTCTGTGAAGACATCTGTTTTAGAAAAAAACATTAGCGGAAATAACTTTTGAACTTTCTGATCATTTAATGTTAATTAATTATACAGGGTAATTGGTACATATTGCCATTCCATTGTGGCGCTGCTTGCCAAGTGAAGTCACAGCAGTCTGTCAAATTCAGTACACCTCATTTTAGTTCCTTATTCCTCCGTGTTTCAAGATATACTGGTCGTTTATCTGTAATTGGAAGAGACTGCATGACATTCGTTTGTTTGTACGACAATATATTTGGATGAGTTAGCATTTTTCAAGTGACGATAGGGTAAATAAAGCTCCGGGGTATAGAAAGCTATGATCTACGTCAAGTGAAGAAGTTACCGTGAGACTGTGTGTTTGAACGGATATTGAATAAGTTAAAATTATAGTGTGGGTAAATGAAGTCGAAATGAAGCTAATTTTGGGAATCTTTTCCGGATAATGTCGAGAAAACATAGATCATACAAGCTTTAGGCTTCAAACTGACCCATCAAAGCTCTATACGAAATACTATGAACATGCAGTATGTAGGAATGCAGAAAAAAAAGTTGCATCCATCTTGCAATGTAGGTTGATATTCAGATTGGTTTAGATTTAAAATCATAGAGCCGGGCACAAATCTGGGATGACATCACAACCGAACTATGTATTTCAAGTCGATGACATAGGTAGTATCTAGGGATGGACATTTAAAATATACATCGATGTTTTTTTCGATGTAATGCATCGACCGGTCACATCGATGGTAATACGATGTATTGAGAAATACATCGATGTTTCTTAAACATCGATTGTTTTCGCCATGACGTATTTTAGGTTAGGTTAGGCCTTAATTAAAACAAAAATATGTATTAATAAAAGCAGGAAATATATTTATTCAAATTCAAAATCACACAGCCAACACATTTTTTTTTACATATTCCAATATTTTTTGTCAATGCTATGTAAAAATAAAAGTTTACTTAATCTTTTCCCCTTCAATCGGTTCCTTCGTTCAGTCAAAACTAGCCCTGCCTGTGAAAAAAGTCTTTCTGAAGGTACTGACGTGCCAACTATTGTCAAATACTTGAAAGCTATTTTGTACAGCTTTGGGAATTGTATTTTATAATCCCTCCAGATTTCTAACGGATTTTCGTTCAGTCTTCCAACAGGACTTCTGAGATAAACTGAAAGTTCGTCAGACAAAACATCTTCAGATTTGTTAATTTTCCAGTTACGATGCACTAACTTATGGTGATCAGTCCATAATGAAAAGACCTCTTCATTTTTATCAGATTTATCAGAATCTGACTCAGGTTCTTCATTGCTTTGCAAATTCTTCTTCATTATATCCTTAATTTTCGAAACAGCATTCGAACAAGCTATTGCATCATTGAAATGTATTCTTTTGAACCGTGGATCTAGAATACTTGCGATAGCAAGAGCACTCACATGTTCTATAGAACCCATTCTTTTATTTATTTCATTAATAGCAAGTTTTTGCACCTCCTTCGCTACGGGATCTTCTATAACAGCTGAAGTTATTTTAGAGAGCATGCAACGAACTAAGGGAATAATTTTACTACTTGTGCAGTATTTATCACCCGAAATTTCTTTTGTAGCCGCTTCCAAGGGTCGCAACACCACGATGACAGACGATACAGTAGATATATCCGATGCACTGAGCATTGCAGGTGCTCTGGGGTGGCGGAAGAGAATATCATTTATGACACTGCGGAGTTCTAGAAATCTTTGTAACATATAGTATGTACTGTTCCAACGAGTATCCACGCTTTGTATTAATTTTACCCCAGCAGGAGACTCCATAGCCGCAGCAGTGGCTTTACGTAACTCGTCACTAGCTACGCAACTCTGTTTAAACCAAGTCACTATTGTTTTTACTTTAGAAACAATGTTTCTCCACTCAGTACACATCATTGTGCCTTCAGCTACCAAATTCAAAGTATGGGCAAAACATGGGATATGTTTCCTTCTACCGAACGCTAATTCGATCGCCTTTACTATATTGGCTGCGTTGTCAGTAACAACAGCCGTTACATTCTCTTGGTCTATTTTCCAGTCTTGGCATACCTTTAAGAGAATTTCAGAAAGATAATCTGATGTATGTCTTTCATCCAATTCGTACACGCCTAAAGTGATTGAGTATAGTTCAATGTCTATTCCGAAATGCGCTGTGATGCCCAAAAAACTTTTCATATTTAAGGTATCCGACCAAATATCCGTTGTTAGGGTTATATCTTCTATAGAGGATAGCATTTTTTTAATTGTCTCTGAAATTACTTCATATTTATCGTCCAGCCAGCGTCTTAGAGTTGTTCTACTCGGGAGTTTATATTGAGGAGCAACTGTTTTCATTAGAGTTCTGAAGCCTTCGTTTTCAACAATTGAGAAAGGCTGATGGTCTTTGCAAATCATGAATAATAAACAGTTGTTCAGTTTCCTTGTCTTCTGTCCAGATTCTGAGTAAGATGAAATATCTTTAAAGGCGGCCTGTATTGTTTTTTGGCGTTTTAAAGGGGTAACGTTTTCTTCTAAGTCTAAATCAATAGTTTCATTTACGGTTTTCGGTAACGGCTCACAGGATCTTTTATTGCCACTGCCACTTGTACTAGGAATCGGTTCAGATTGAAGTAAACCATCATCAATGTTATCGTTAGGCGTTACCTTGGTATTTAGAGGATTCGATATTTCTTCTGCATTTAATGTATTTTGTTTTGGCTGAATTTCAAGATAAGCAGCCTTATGAACATTACGAACGTGCCCAATTAAGTTCGTAGTATTTCCAGCAGACTTAATTTCCTTTTGACATAGTTTGCATTTCGTTTTCTTATCATCAATTTTGTTAAAGAACTGCCAAACTGAACTTTTTTTCTTAGGTCCCATTATAACTGAAAGTTAAAAAAATAATACTTTATAGCACGGTTTACGGGGTATTTATAATAATACCTATTAACTGCCTAGTAAAATACAAATATGTTTATGCCGCATCATAATCGATAATATAGTATCGATAACTTGGAATCACTACGGTAGGTAGTATTTCAGGGTAAAAATATAACCTTCCAATCAAATCGTATTACATTGCGAAATTAATGCAAACTTCGTAACGTAATCTTCTCTTTTATATGTTAATTAGTTATATGCACGCGCAGTAAAACGTAAAATATTTTCAACATAAGTAATTACTTTCTACTTTTTGACAACAAAACAATGTGATATTACCAGTAAAATTTCGAACCCATTATCACTAAATACATTATTCTGTTTATTAATACACATACCTGTTGATAAATCAAAGTTTCTTTTTAGTTTCAAACAAAGCAAACACTTGTATCGTATTAAAACACAACACACGTTTCCACAGCAGAGACTCGGTCGGCCGGCCATATTGTTGTTTTGTTTTGTTGGTTTAATTTAAATACTTTTAATTTTGCTATACCGGCTCCGCGGCAATGGAAACATAGCCAATTCAGCCTATAATAACTGATAGGCGCGTTTGTTATATTGGCAGCACTGATTATAACGTTTCGTTTCACTCATAGTATACTCATTCATTCCTAATTTGCTTGGTCGATGTATCGAATGAAAAACATCGATATATATTCGATGTTGAAGTATTAACAATACATCGGTTTATACGATGCATCGTTACTATACATCGAGTGTTTTAAATAAATCGATGTATATCGTCCATCTCTAGTAGTATCCTAAGACGCGTGGCTCGACTATCTTGAACAAATGTTTATAAAATAAAAGATAATAACAACGCCGTGCCTCAGGCCAGGATACTGCGATGTAGTTAAGGTACGCCATCTTACTTTCCAAATGATTACCACAATTACTGTTTGTGAATGTTTGAAGAGTTGCAGTACTCAAATACGTCAAGAGGTCGTGTTTTGTCACTTTACGGGAATATCAGTAGACCTGTCAAATGTTGGTACTGTCGCCCCCATCGATTGATGATGGTATGGGGTAAGTAGTCCAACGAGAATCGGAATAGACAGACAAATCTTAGTAGATTACATGGATTAGTATATTACACACCTCATAAATTAGTGATGAATTGGTGACGTTCTTTATACCTACATCGAAAGTCCTCCGTCACCTCTGAGGGCAAGTTATAATTATGATATTTTATAACAGTTGTTGATTTAGATAATAGTAAGGGATCTCGCGTACTAGAGGGCCATGACCACGACCAGTGGTCGCACCGACCAGGGTAGACTTTAGAAACCGATACGAATCGCTCACTTAATCGCAACGGCCAACTAGCTGGTTTCTATAGTTTACCTGGCCGGTGCGATCACTGGTCGTGGTAGTAGCCGTCTAGTACGCGATATCTCTAACTGTTAGCTATATCAACAACTGTTATAGAAATTCATAACTATAACTTGCCCTCAGAGGTGACGGAGGACTTTCGATATAGGTTTATAAAACGTCACCAATTCATCACTAATTTATGTGATGTGTAATCTACTAATCCATGTAATCTATTATGAAGAAATTCCTTAGAATAGGCCTATCATTCTACCATCCCAGACTGGATGTCCACCCAAATCTGATTGAAAAACGGCTGAGTGAAATCAAAAGAATTCAAAGAAAATCTTTTGTCACCTGTCTACATTGATTAAGGTGAAATGGAGGAAACATGAATTATTGTTAATGATGCTTGTAGGCCGTAAGGAACCTGCTGCCACTTGCCACTACACATCGTGATCTCTGACCCGTCATTATCATACGTGTAGCTTTCTGGATTAAAAACCGCTTTTTGATAGGGTTGCTACAGCAAAAAAAAAAAATTATAAGAGGTGCAGACTTCCCGAAATTCTTTCAATCTCTTGATTCAGTCCGACCGAGATTGTCGGCTATGTTATCAAAATATGAGGGTTTTTAATTGTGAATAAGCTCGATATGCTCTTTATCTGCTTACATATTTTTCTATTAATGAACTAATTATTGAGTTGTTCCTTTCTGTAGTTGTCTCACAGTTGGTCAAACGTTTTCATTTCTGCCTTCGAAACCTATTTTGCGCTGTTCCTGACCAAATAATTCTATTACAAGCTGCAATAAATCACGACCATTTTTCACCTCACCTTGTGTACCAGTTAGATCAACAGGTCTGTATCGTGGATCAGTGTTACCAACTGTAGCTCACCTTGGCCCTAGACATGTCATGTTGACATTTTACAAGCCACTATTTATAGATAGGCTCTGCAAGAATTCGCGAAATTCGTTCGTAATTATCTGACGTTGTTGGAAGAACTAATTACTTATCGCTTTTGCGTAGTTTAACTGTTTTGTTGCTAACTTGCTTCTTGCATAACTTTCAAGTCAAAAGGAATGTGTGAAGAAACAGACACGCGGCATGCTTGACATTTGATGCACCTGGTTTAAACCAGTAAAATCCTGATTACAATCGGTTCGATCTTGGTCTCAACCAGTTACATTCTGGTTTCAACCCGTTAGATTCTAGTTTCAACCAGTTAGATCCCGGTTTCAACCAGTTCAAATATTTTCTTTTTATATGAAAGGACTCGTTATTCCTTCTGTCACGCATGAAACATTTTGTTTTGAACCATAATCAATAAGTTATGAGAAAAAGGGAAAAAGCCTTTGACTACAAAGATAAACTTGGCCGAAAACCAAATTTAATTCAATTCGTTCCAGAAAGCCAACTCAATGTTATAAGTAAAGAGACACGGTCACTTGAACAGAGGGTTTCAGAGCAAGTAGGTATACAATGGTTATGTGCACCATATGGCGACCCTGGTGACCCTGGCGTGTAGGTCGCCGCGACCAAAACTGGACCGAACCGGGCTGTGTCGGTGAAATTGTACTTTTATATCGTGGAGAGAAGGTATAATTTTCTAATAGTTTTGTTGCATGATTCTATGGACGAATCAACTAAGCTTACTAAAATTTTCAGAAAAAGTCCCTAGCCTCAGTCATGTAGCACTTTTTCTTGCCGAGGTGCGGCCGAGGTAAATATTTAAGAAATATGAAAGCTCAGTCTTAGATGTCTCTGTATACCACCTAAATAAATATGTATTTTTAGAATGAACTTATTTACTAATTCACTACAACAAGTTTCAAGTATAGACATATTTTATAATATTGCAAAACATATGCAAGTATAAAATAAAATCACACTTTACGATAAGCACCAATCGATTAACTTCCTTTGCCTTTGCCATAACAATCCAGTTTGATAAAGTGAATGAAAAATGCCATCTAAGCTTACAAGACGGCCTTTAAGTACCTTGTATAGAGAATTTAATGCACCCACTGACCCAAAGAGGAATGTGTGCTGACTCATTGGCAGCGCTTTTGTTTCATAAGAACACGTTTCCATCTGAACTAGTCACAAAGCGGATCTTGATCGATATATATCGAAAGCAAATGAAGCGAGATGACTTGTAAAAGAAATGGTGTTGATTATGTTTGCAAACATGACTGGGATGTGGAAAGTAATTTCAACATTTTAGATGTTGTAGAAGCAGCTTGAAAGAAAACAAACGACACAAAATTATGAAATAGTTTGCGTTCACTCAACGAATTGATTTATATGTAGAATATTTCGTCCCTCTAAGTACTCCATGAAAGCTGTCAATCCTCTCGGTTGACTCACGATATTTCGATTGAGTACAGGCACCTTCTGCTGCCATTCCTTAAATTTCCTCATAAGCAGACAAATTACAAATTAAAAAAAATTGTCACTGCGGAAGTCAAAAATGAATACACACTTTGATTCGAACAGAAAACCCAATGACGCGTCGACTGATTCAAATATTATGATGATGCATCACCCTATCGTTATTATCCTATTAAACGAAATTATCACAATTAACATCACGCCTTCTTTCCCCGAAGGGTTGGGCAGAGGTGTACCTATAGCACGCCCACATTTCGCCGTTTAAGTCCCATGATATCGAGCCTATTGCCATCAACCGGGCACAAATCCAGGCTCCGGGCTGCTACTGAGCAATTCCAGATAGAAAAACCCAGTAAGACATTGTCCGACCTGGGAATCTAACACAAAACCTCAGTAGTAGCGCTTGCGAGCACTAAAACAGCGAAGCAGTTTCAATAAACATTTGATCTCCAATTACGTTTCTACAGATCAATTCGCCAATCGCTTCACTTAGTTCCTCTCCATACAAACACCTGTTAGAAAGTCCAATCATCGGTTAATCTGATACTCATTCACAGCAATCTGTCGATGGGCCATTACAGACGAATTGATTGACGTCGGTAATGCGCCTGATTGGACGACTGGCGGCGCACGATTGGACAATCAGCGACTCGAAGAAAGATTGTCATTTGTTCATTCGAGACCCAGTGATCTTGTTTTCTGCATTCAGTTAGACTTGAAGCCGACCCCAACGTAGTTGGGAAAGGGCTAGGCAGATTGATTGATTAGTATGCCAATATTCCAGAAACTATCAATTACGGTTTCTAAGATCTTTATTTAAGTTCCCACGGTGTAGTAATAATGTGGTAATTAATGATTAAGGGGCTTTTTCATCTTTTTGAAAACGAGAACCACCGTTTTAAGGTTACAGCTGTTTAAAAAGCTGGTGTCTAAAAAGTGATTCATGATAATTATGACTAACCATCTCCACCAAAAATTAAGTTCCCAAATAAATTATAATAATTACCGCCAATAAATTATTTAATTCTACGAAAAAATATGGTAGAAATGGCAGCGAACTCCCACGTCATGGTCAGTGTAACATGATCAAGTGTAATTCGAGTCAGTGAGAGTGCGGAGAATCGTCTGACAAACAACGGCCATGTGTGAAAGTGATATGGTTCGTGTAACTGTCTGCACAGAGTTCGGATTAGATACGATACATTGTGGGAAGTGTTTGCTAAACTTGCTAATGATGCGCGAAACAAAACGTTTGATTAGCGGATGTAGTTTGTGGGGTTATAGTTTAGAGATTTCACCGAGACGTTTATTTAGGCTAATCGTGTTATGTCCTGAACAGAGATATACAGTCTTTATGAGCGCAATGACACGCTATGAAGATTAAATTTTCAAAGGAAAATGGATAAACTGGAACATCAAGTTAGTGAAAAATGAAAATCATCACAACACTATTATTTATGTTATGTCAATCTGAATCGTGTGTTGATCAGAACGAATTACTGGCGATAGATTAAAAAAGTAATGTTAACCTTTCGACAATGTGAAGTTAGTAGCATCGACGTGGACGATTGCAAAGATAATGAAACTGGATGCGAGAACGAAACATCTGATTGCACCAGGAGTGGCTCTATATTGAGAGACAGTAGAGAATCAGAAGGGCTTACAAAACAATTGTATGCAAAACCAACAGACCGCACTCTCTTCAACTCTCTTTGCCCAAAAAACCGAGGTCACTGAGCATGAACAAAAAAACAGTGTAAAGTCAATTAATAGAAAAGAAAGTGCCGCAACGTATAATAATGTCCGTCTATCTGTGGGAGACTGCTGCAGGGCATTCTGTTTGAAAGAAATAATAATATCTTACGAGGTACTTGAACTTTTTGTTAATGGTCAACTATCACTTGCGATTTCATTCGCTTTAGCATTCGATCATTACGGTCCCAAAATGTTTGTGGTATTAACTGTGATTACATAATGAGTATGATGAAAAGACAGATATTATGTGTTCGGTTCTAAATTAATTGTCATTTCCTATGGAACAGTAATATTATTCCCGACCTATTTCAGTCACGGTGGCCAATCTCAATGGAGACTATCCAGGTACGCAGGAGATTATAGTGCACAAGTGTGCGCAAGCACAGGTGCACTCTCTATCAGCTACACTCTCTGATCATACTCTTATAGTCCGATGAGACGGCAATCCGACACGACCGGGGAGAGATCAGGCGCAGGACCAACGGTTTTACGTACTTTCCGAGGCTCGGGTGTATCTCACGACCAACTCCCGGCTGCTACTGAGAAACTCCTAATGGAAGAACCCCTTACCTGGCGTGGAATTGAGTCCAGGTCCCACGGTCAGCAGTCGCGCTTGCGACCGCTAGACTAACGGGGCAGTGGAATAGTATTGGGAACATGAACGACCCTTATCTAAGTTTACTAGATATAAGAAGCGTAGGGAGAGAGGAAACAGCTATACCACAATCATGCTTGAAAGAAAGAAAATACGTTTACTTGCGGTAACCATGACGCGAAGAAAGAACAAAATACGAAAATATAAATTTGGGGGAACATATCCACACACATAACTGCCATCGCTCAGCATATTGCTGCAACCCTATGCGAGACAGAGCCCCAGCGCTGGTTTTCAGCGACAGCCAGCGTTGACGTGATGACGTCAACCGGTGCTTGCTTTCTTGAGAAGGCAGCAATAGTCACGCTTAGTTTGCCTGTTCTTCTAAGACACGATTATATGTTTCCTATTTTATAGTCACTGATGATAAGTGATAGAGAATTAGGCATGCTCAGAATTGCACGGAAGATCTCACATAATAATTGAAAGACATATCAAGCAAGAGCTAGCATAACGTAAATAATAGTGCTGATGATTTTGTATTCCATGAACCATATCTTTCCGATGATATTATGGCATATATAGAACAGCATAGTTGAAATGCATGTGGACATGGAACCATTCTTGCAATGCAGCGAGCATCGAAGCTTTTGTTAAGGAAAATGCTTCGATGAGAAAGAAAATTACCTTGTACACTTTGTGGTCGGTTGAGTATCGATGGACCCGTAACGGAATTTAGTATTCACATCTCAGACCTCAGGGTTTAAGAGTAATGCGTGACCATACTTACATACTTATGCAAGTATGTCTTTATTTGCATGTGTATTTATGCTGGGACACATTCGTGAGCTCTTAACTCCAGTATGGTGAAGTTCGGAAAAAGATGTGTGATGCATGTGTTAGAATAAAAGCCCGGGATAACGAGCCTTAAAAACAATTTTACATAGAATAGAAGGGGTAGGTAATGACACCTAATTTATAGATAAAAGGTGCCCTAGAACAATCCTTTGACCTTGAGAGAACAAGACACCTTTGCCGAAAAATTTAGGAATCAAATCATAATGTCAGAACAACATAGTTCTATATATGACATTCATGAGTCACGAAGATTTATGCTAAAACTTCTAAAACATGCAATTTGCGAGTCAGAAGGCAAATATTCAAGAAACACGCGAATAACTGTGCTATGACCAATTAAACAAACTACAAGAGATCAAATTGTAGTTAACTGTCGGTGAAAGAGTTAATAGCACGTTGTTTGTGACAGATGTTTATAGTAAACAAGTATTGTTGCCTGGCTATGTTTGTTGATATTTTTGTTTGAATTATTTGTATACATCGCAAATAAATTGTAGGCAAGTAAGTACATAAGCATTTGCCCAGCTGTCTCCTGGGACACCATTGGGGATTAGTGGACGAAATAAAACCTTTCTTATAAGCAAACTTTTTGCGCTGACAATAAATTGAAACCCAAAATGGAATGGAATGGAATTCACACCAAAGTGGAGAAGTGTGGAGATGTTCGAAGTGAAGACGAGAAGAGATGTTTTTCAGCTAGGATATAACCACCGAAGCTGTGCGGAGATGCGTACTGGCTAGCGCACCGTCGCGTTGCCAGCTTGTGAGGTACCCGCTTCGATCGGGCCATACAAATATGATACATCTCCGCTCAGTGGTTTCCACTGAAGCTAATGAACTAGACGAGATGTATGAATAACGGATTCTATTGGTTGTTTAAAACACATCTTCTCTCCTCTCGTCTCGTCTCCGCTTTGTTGGAGTCCGGGCCAAAACGTTGTAATTCAAAATTTCTTAATCACAAATTAGTTTTACAAACATCTCTATTTAAAACTGAGTCAACATTTTCACCAGATTCCATACGGTCATACCTACTTGCCGTTTTCAAAGCGGGCAATTCCTTTACAAGTCGTTTATCTCTGAGCTTTCGCTCCAGATCACAGCATCTTCAAACTCAAACTCAAAGCATTTATTTCAAATTAACCAATTACAGGTACTTTTGAATTGTCAAGGGGTCGATCAGTCAGGAAAATGAAGCTAGTTGCCCATTCCAAAGCGTAGTAGGTACCTATGGAGAAGAACGGGCAAGAAACTCCACGGACACTCTTTTAAATAAAAATATTGTTACAAAATATTGGTTACATCTTTTGTGTTGAAATTATAGGTACATTTGAGAACAATGTAGAAAGACGTGCACGTTAAAAGCGTCCGTAATAAAAATATAAAAACCAAAACAATTCAAAAATTTAAATACATTAAAATAAACCGTGGCAGCTAAGAGATGACCAGTCCCTACTGACGGCGCCCGTTCACGAACATGACACATGGATCAGCACCATTTAGCTCAATCATTTTGAAGGGAACTTAATGATCCAACACACACGCCACCATCAGCGAGACATTTGAGTGAGCATGACATACGTCAATAAGTCAATGAAAGACGTACCCAGTTAATGGTAGCTTTATGGAATGTACATGGGCACAGTGGTCACACATGTGATATGCAATTATACAAAGCAAAGATAGTTTTTACAATCTTCAACAGCTGCAACAATACTTTCGAATGCTAATCAATTAGTTTATGCGCCCTTGTGGAGCTGGACCAGCGCTAAGCCAAGCATTTTTATCAGCGATGTAATCCCCCAACTTATAATATGCTTGGCAGCATAGTATGCGTTTTATACATGATTTAAATTTCGTTTCTTTCAGTTGGAGTATGTGTGGAGGTATTTTATTATAACATTTTAAACAGCACCCCATGAAGGATGAGTCTACTTTAGCCAGTCTGAAACCCGGTCGAACTAATTGGTCCCTATTTCTAGTCCTATAATTGTGTCTGTCACCTCTTTTACTGAAAAGACTTAGATTTTTTTAACGTACATGATGTATTCATAGATATATTGACAAGGTACCGTCATGATGTTTAAACAGCTCCTTTAGAGAATCGCGTCTGCGGAGGCCATATATTGCTCTGATGGCTCTCTTCTGCAGAATAAAAATAGATTCGATATCTGCAGCTCGTCCCCATAGTAAAATACCGTAAGACATGATACTATGAAAGTAACTGAAATAATCCAAATACAAAAATCCGCTAACCACAATACCTACCTACCCTCACTACGGTGCTAAACCAGGCAGAGTGGACCAAGACCGGCCCAAGATATTTGCGGAATGCGGCCCGCCAGGCGAACGACCGCGACTGCCCTGCGTCCAGTAGGGCTTTCACATTTCTCTCGCCAAATATTCACAATGTGACTCCAATGGTTTGATGGTAAGCGAGGATAAACACCAAAAGCCAATTGTTTTGGCTAATCCCACCAACTTTGTGTGGAGAGGGAAGTGTAATTTCGAATCTATTAACAAATATAGACAGACAGACATTCTTCCCTAAAGTCTAATAGCTAATATGAATGCAATAAGGAAACTGTATGATCACATAAGAGCACTTAGGAACCGACGCGACGGATGCGACAAGTAATCAATTACAGCGGTGAGTGACACTTGATTTAGCTTTTAAGTGCATAGCTTGCTAAGCTGTGTGTGGTCCGTGATCCAACCGGTCTATCTAGTACCGGGAAGATCAGGGGAAGGTAGGCAGGGTAGGTAATTATCTACTTCTACAAAGATGAAAAAAATGTTGGAGATGACTTTGTCATAGAGGATTTAAATTAGGCTGGGAATCAGCACTTTTATAACGTCAAAATTATATAAGCGCCAAAACGCCCACCCATCACCACTCTCTAGTGCTTTAGCTGGGAAGAAGAAGAGTATATAGCGATAAAAATTTTCGCCGGACGAACAATGATTTTAAGCATTAAACTAGGTTTATCATACATTCTAAGTAATGTTTCTTTCAAAATCAAGAACATAGAGAAGAAACAGTATACTCTCGTATTAGACGTAAATCATGTTAACAACAATAAAAAAAACTGGCACGATAAAATAATGCAATTTTGCAGAGAAAATATAATATCCAACTTCAGCAATCAATTTCACTTCAACTTAATATAATGATAACAGTTAACAAGAATATGAATTTCTAAAGAAAAATTATTACATTTCTCAGTAAGACCATGTTAAGGTGTAATGTTTTCACTGATAACTTGATAAGGCACTGGCTATGTTTACTTGCACAAAAAGTTTATGCTGTAACCGCATCCGGTGATATGGTAGGTATCCGATGTACCACGTCAAATAGCAACTATTCTTGTCCTTGCCATAGCAAGGAGCATAGCACTCAGGTCATCATCATCATCATTTCAGCCGAAAGACGTCCACTGCTGGACATAGGCCTTCCCCAAGCACCGCCACTTCGACCGGTTCTGTGCTTACATCCAGTGGATTATTCAGATAGTCATTATAAAGTGGATCTAATGGCCAAAGTTTAATACTAAGCGCCTGCAGGGATTTTTTATATTAGTCTGATCTGAGAGTGCATGTCTTGGTTGCTAAATTAATGACCTTAGAAGATAAGTTATTTTGTAGGTAGGTCTTATCGACCGCTGTTATCCTTAGCGATACGGTGAATAGTGAATATTCTTTGTTATTATTTGACGATTTGACTTGTTAAAGCTCAAAATTTGAAATTATAGATTCACAGTGTGATCGTTTTGTCAAACCAATTACTTTAAAAGAAGACATGAGGCGGATCATATAGAAAATAAATCTAAAAGGTACTAATTAGTCTAGCAAAAATGGACACACTTGCGGGACATAGCCATCACTAGAGCCTTGACCAATGTCGAGATCGTAGTTCAAGATAGCAAGCGGACGCGACGCCTTACCTGTCCACTTGGCAATCAAGTGTCGCAACCACTGAGATGTTTCGCACAGCATTACATGAAGGTCTTATACCTGTTTGAGATCAGCAGATACGTGTGCTTGAGATCAAAATCTTAATTTGTTGTTTCCTTTAAGTTCTGAAGTGAAAGTAGTATATCTATGTTGTGCACATTAATGTTACCTTCTGATAGGCCTCGACAATGACGAAAAGTCTTAAATTGCTTGTACATAATTTCACTGGTGCCTTCCTAGGTGCTCTTGGAAAAGTAGGTAATTTAGCGGACCACTAAGTTAATAATTTATCCCATCACCATGGGAAGAGTAAAGTTTCCATTCGATAAATTCACAAAAAGCTCGTCCACCATCAAACCATACAATCAATCTGCCTAGCAACTGCCTAGCCTTTTCCCAACTATGTTGGGGTCGGCTTCCAGTCTAACCGGATGCAGCTGAATATCAGTATTTTACATGGAGAGACTGGCCTCCGTAGCCCAGTTACTGGATATCATCATAACTTACCCCAGTTACTATAAACCCACGACCAAACTAAACCCTTGCACAATTTAAGTAACACAACAGAAGGACGTCAAAGTAATTAGTCAATGGAAACAGTGTGGTTACCAGATCCGTGGTGTCGTGTGCAGTTTGTGCAGTTGGCGTCAACGGTCGCCACGCCCCGCACCTGTCGCTCGCCGCTTCAACTTACTAGTTACTAATACTCTAGAAAGTAATACTAATTTAAACTGTAGGTACAGCTTAGATTATCACACCACAACTCCGGCTGCGGAAACGTCACGCGTAGGTGCATTGACCCCTAAACGTGCCTACGCTGCTATTGTCACCGATGGCAAACCAGATGTGTCGCAGCCAAAGCGACAAACTAGAAAAGGGGAAACACAGAAAAAGGGTAATCAACCTGCCCTGTTTGCGGTCCGTAGCTCCTTGCCAAGAACCTGCAGCCAAGTTGATGAGGAGGGTTTCACGAAAGTGGAAAGGAAGAAGAAGAAGCCTTGTTCTCGTAACCTGTGCGGCACCGCACCGAGCGGACCCAATATGCTGCTGCGCCCTGCTGTGCCTACGACGCAGCTGTATCTTTCGCGTCTGCATCACTCCACTACAACTGAGGAAGTCGTGCAGTATTTAAAAGTGAAGACCAACTGGACTCTGAGGGTTGAAAGGTTAGAATCGCGCCACAACATCAACTTTAAGTCATTCGTGGTACGAGTTCCAACCCACCATCTACAGATTTGCCTGAAAGAGGACTTTTGGCCGAAAGGTGTAGTATATCGACGTTTCCGAGGACGGTTGCGCGACACCACGCAGCGATACACGACGCCGTCAACATTACGTGTATAGTTATAGGTGTATAAGGTTTTTAATATGTATTAGTTTATTATTGTATAAGATTATTTTGTGTATTCTATTTATGGGCCTTAGTTGCCTGATAATAAAGTGATTATTATTATTTATTATTATTATAGCTATTTTATTAAATAGTAAGTCAAAAATGGTTCAGAAATCAAATAACAAGATGCGGTTACTACCCCTTTTCTTTTAAAGGACTAGGTTGAATATATATTCCCTTCGATCAACAATATTGTTGATCGAAGTATATTCCCCATATTTGTACAGTTCATAAAAGGAACAATGAGATGAATGAACGATGAATGATGGGTTATAAGGAGAACAATATTCGTGGTCGATAAAAAATAAATAAACCCTTGCTGTGTTTATTGTAAAAAAAATCTCACAAAATTCAAAAGTCATCTATTCAAACTAGGCTGAGAATCGGCACTTTTCGAACGTCATAAATTACATAAGACAGTCCCCCAAAACGCCAACCCTTCACCACTTCCTAGTGCCTTTAGCTGGGAAGAAGAAGTGGCGCAACAAATCATCACCTTCTTATTGTATGAGCAAACAATCATTGTTTAGAAGAACTGTATATTTCTGCAATGTGAAGATAACAGGCGCCTCCGAATAGTGGATAGGTATCTTGTGGTAGTTTTAGGGAGATGCTTTTAAGCAAGTCGTGTCCTTCATCTTCTTTGGTTCATTATCATCTTCCTGCCCTTGTCCCATGGTACGTGGGGTTGGCGCACCACGTTTTCTTCTTCCATTCTCCCCTGTCAACCGTCACGCTATGATTCACTCCCTTCTCTTTCATATCATTCTCCTTTCTTCTTTGGTTACGGTTTCAAAACTTGAAACGAGTTCGCTAGCATGGTAATCAAAGCTTTTAAAATAAATGTCTCATATTTTCTTGTAACTAAATTCAATAAACAACCACTTCTATCAACTCATAACTACTTTTATAAACTAAAATAAATTTAATGAATCAACCAATAACATTAAAATAGAAGTGATACAATTTCTCAATAGCTTCAAGAGAAAAGTTCAACCAATACATTTTTATATTGCGTAGCAAATAAATCATATTATAATAATAAATAAAAAGTGATAGTTTCCATATAAATTAGCAGTCAATGTTCCTTTATGATCATCGTTAGTTGTTAAGACATTTTAATTATCGCCCCTTGAGATCAGCTATTTGATTAATTCGCTAAAGTTAAGCTGCGGACACACGATTTCATTTTGCGGTTATGCGGTTTCGCTTATTTCCGCTTAATTTCGTCGGTGTCTTATGAAGTTATGATAGTGCCCTTAACTAACTTTTTCGTTTTTAGGGTTCCGTACTTCTAAAGGAAAAAACGTCTGTCACAGGCAATTTGCTCCGAATCTAATGGAGCGATTAAGTTGTTTGGTACACATATGTCTTTATGTGACCCAAATACGGACATATAACGTAAATAAATGAATTTTGAATATGGGGGTCACTTTTGGGGGGTAAAAAAGAAAATAAAAAAAAAGTTTTGCTAACTGTACCGTGTGATATATCAAATGAAAGAGGTTCTTGCGGAGATCTTATGTTTTTAAAAATAATTTTTAAATAAATAAGTTTTAGGAATATTTAAGAAAATTGATGAAAATTGACCGTTCCCCCCTCTTATCTCCGAAACTACTGAGCCAATTTTTTTTTTTAAATACAGAGACAGGAAAACCTATAAGAACTCTATGGTCTTAAAATAACATGGTAACTCTCAATATTGTACGTTCAAACTTACATTTACAGTTGGAATGTATGGGAGAACATGTTTTTCAACTAAAATATTAAGTTTCTCTTGGGATAAATTCATCCCAACTACGGAACCTTTCATTGTTCGTAGCCCGACACGCCCTTGGCCGGTTTTTTTTTTTTGTAATTCCGTAACTTTTATGTTAAGTATTTTTTTTCACTGTTCGCTGGGATTTTTTTATCGAAATAAGGAAGGCAGTCAAGTTGTTGATTTGTAGTGAAAATGAACGTTCCATTTAAAATTATTTGTGGTGAAGTTATAATAAAAACTAATGCAGGTGGAGAAAACAATTATGAAGTATTTAAATAAGTTTTTACTTCAAAGAAACCTTTGATTTTCATTGGATTAGATGGCCCTTTTCCAGTGATGGAAATGATGCTCGTGTTTTTTAGTTTATCGAATTCTAATTAAAAACGGAAATGAATTCTAACAAATCGCATTGTTTTCTTATGATGAGAATTATAAGAAAACAATGCTTCTAATCTTCCTATAATGTGTTCTCACCCCTACAGCCTCCAGCATAATAGCTGATGCCACGATAGTGTATTGAACACAGCATTGTTACAGATCTTAAATAGAAATGAAAGTCCAACAATAATATCAGGTTCTCATAAAAACTATTAGATTTCCTATCTCTCTGATATTTGAATGAAGAGGGCCGCTTTCTCTGACGCTTGTTTGATTTGAAAGGTAAACATAACTAGATGTAAATCGTGGTAAACTTATAAAACGTTTCTATCTAACTTCTTCTTCCCAGCTAAAGGCACTAGGAAGCGGTGAAGGGTGGGCGTTTTTGGGGAACTGTCTTATGTAATTTTGACGTTCGAAGAGTGCTGATTCTCAGCCTAGTTTGAATAAATGACTTTTGAATTTTATCAAAGAACTTGACCCCACCCTTGATTGACTGGTAGAGAAGTTTAAGTTTGCGAGAAGTTTAACTAAATAACCTGTGCATGTACGGAGTCTAGTTTTTAATCTGCATTAAACAATGTTTTTGAGTAGCTCGTGGCTAAGTAATAACCATCAGGTTAAGCTACGCTTGGTCCGTGGATGGGTGACCATCTATACATACCGAGACTCATCTGTGCCTCGGAAAGCACGTCCCAGCTGTTATTCGTGGATCTTTGACAGTCGTTACGGGTCGTCAGAAGCCCGGAAGTATGACAACCAGTCTTACCAAGGGGTATCGTATTTCCCAGTTACTGGGTTGTGGAGGCCTGATAGGCAGTCGCTCCATGTAAAATACTGGTATTCAGCTGCATCCGGTTAGATTGGAAGCCGACCCTGACTAAGTTGGGAAAAGTCTAGACAGATTGATTTTGCTTAAACAATGTTTTTGAGAAAGGGAAAGCATTGATTGTACGAACCTTTAATGAATGAGTTGACGAAGAAGGTGATGAGATCATCTTTCACCTGCTTATGCTTATGCGAAGGGGGGTGCGCGTGCCTCAACTGAGTCAACTGTTCCATACAGACATTTGCAGGAGTAACGCTGGGGAACGTCCACCTCTTCGTCGCCTTGTTGATTCTTACAACACGTATTTTATAGAACTAGATTATATTTTGTCTATTTAAGCAATTATTTAAGAAAATAGAAAGAAAGATAGAAAAAAAATCGTTTATTTGCGGTAAACATGACGCAAAGAAAGATTAAAAAAAAAACACGTAATAACAAATTGGGGGAAAATATGCGTCACATCCACGCAAAACGGCCATCGCTCAGCATAAAGCTGCGACCCCATAAATAGCTCTGGATATTTTGTGTAGCGAGCAATTTAAGTTAAGTTAAGCTAAGTAACATAGCAATATTGTGGCAGATACTATTTTTTTTTTATCACTATTCTTCAGCACTTCTTTAAAACGTGGACAATGCGGTGGGTTGCATGTCTGTTAAATCTTAATTAAATTATTTCTTTGTATTTTGTAGCATGTAACTGTTTTTTGTCCCTAATAAATAAATAAATAAACACACTTTCTAGTCATAATATCATCTTTAACACAGTCTATCCATCGTTTCTTTGGTGTTTCCCTACTCTTATAGCCGATGATGAGATCATAACGCTCTTAAAAATATCAGTTTAAATTGACTTCTTGATAAAAGTACCTAAAAGAAAATGGAAACTTTAGTCACTGCTTAGCTTAGCTCAGAGTGTCATTCTACACAAGGGTAACCCTGAGTAAGAATGAAATTGTAAAAGCTGTGTACCGTGTCGTCCATCTTGCAAGAGATGTAAAAGACTTATAGTATATATATTTTTAGTTATTGAAGTTTTGTATTATATTCTATCTATGTTATTATTTTAGTTTAAGAGTACCTATGTGTTTGTATGTTATGGGTTTAATAATTGCCTGAAATAAATGATATTTAATTTAATTTACAAGTAATTTTTCAATCAAGCTGTGAATATTTGAAGACAGCAATAAGCGAATGGTCTCGGTCACCCACACAGTTGTGGTAATTCGAGAGTAATAACTGATACTTGATCTGTTGTCACTTATGTGAGGCATACGACGTAACAACTTCTCAATTAGCTGACAAGCTTTAAGCTTACGAAAGTTACGGTATCAACAATTGTCCTCGTCAAGAATGTAGTGGCTCAAGTTACCATACTGACTGTCAAAAAAAAAAAAAAAACGAAAAAAAAAAAAAAAACCAAATCATCATCATCATCTGACGACTGTTGGACATAGGCCTCTCCAATTACACCCCATTCATCTCGATTCTCGGCAACTCTCATCCAGCTGCTACCAGCCTCCTTGCGAAGATCGTCCCTCCACCTAGCCTGAGGATGTTCTACCTCCTACGTTTGCCGATTCACGGTCTCCACTCAAGAATACGTCTACCCCAAGACCCCAACCAAATGAGCGTCCAAAAAATTTCCATAGACCATTGCGAAGGAGTATAAAGGACAAGCTGTAATGTACAGGATTCTGATGATACGGTTCACTCAAGTCGCATATGGGATATCGGGAACACTCGCGGAGGGCTCATTTAAAATGTGAGTTTTTATGAGGCCTCATTTAAAGTGAAAATAAAATTAGTTGTATATTATAACAAGATTTCAAACCTAATGCCGGTGACACTCCTCGAGGGTGAACTTTAGCGCAAACGTAATGCCAGTAACCCTCCTGGAGTCAACTTGCAATGTGTATGGTGGCATGGCGTATGAGCTCTATGAAAATGGATGGAGTCGAAAGTATGGAAATATCAATACAATCTCGTCTTCTATTAACTGAGCCATGTTACCATGTTTTTTTTTACATTTTTCCTTGACACAATCATCCTATTTTTAGATATTTTAAACCTACAATTTAATTTCAACTCTTTATTAGTGATTTTTGTAATATAATGATAATTATTCAGATTTGTTACAGTTGTAATAGCAATCATGTCATTTCGTTTAAAATAGGTTTTTAATTTTAATATTAATTTATTTCTCTTTTGTATAGATTATTTTCTATTTTGTGAATGTGAGAACGCTGTAGGCTTAGTAGACTAAAGATTTGTTGACCATTTTCTATTTTGTTAAGTACCTGGTACCTGTTGAAAGACGTACACTGACCTCTCATATCTATTAACATTGTTATTTGAAAATTTTGTAAAAGCCAATTATTTTTAAAAGAGTAACCGTGGAGTTTCTTGGCGGCTCTTCCCCATAGGAAACGACCAACTGGAATCGTGCACCTAGCTTCTGACGTTTCATAGGTTTATGTGAAATAAAATGTTTTGTATTTAAATTTTTACCTCTCTACCAGTCCATACCATCGTAAGTATTTCTGATGCTAATAGTGACTACATATAAAAATATATCTTTACCAAAAAAGAAAACAGACGCTTTTATTGTTTAAAGAGTAAAAGCGTGCAACTTCATCCGATTCAACACCTCTAACTGCGGAAGTGGAGACGCATCGAATCTTAACTACCTATGGCTTGGTCTAAAAGCATCTGATGTAAATGTAAATAAATGGAACTGTGGATACCAATTTGTAGTGCCACTTACAAATGGAGTGCTTTTATTTGATTTCTTGAATGTTTCCGGACCGGAAATCCTAATTTTAAATCATCTTAAAGATGTTTTCCATTTTATAATTGAGGTTAATTTCATAACCAATGTATTCAATCACAATTTAATCATATTATGTAAACATAATTGTTGGAAAACAAGGGCTGAGATATAAAGTTGAAACTTATTAAATACAGATGAATCTTTTACTAATTTCCTTTAGTGAGTGATTGTGTAAGAATAAACCTGAACAGGGTTTGTTTACACTTTCATCAAATACATTTAGAACAGACTTTACCTCCATACTCCTTCAAATTCAAAGGATCATCGCAGTGTTATCTAGAAAATACTAAAACGTTCGACACTTTACTAAGAATCTCACGGTCCCCGGTGGCTGGCACATCTAATAAGAATGAACCTTATTGTATAGGTGCGTTCACCTCGGCACGCGGGTGCCGATACCATGACCTCTGAGAAAGTAAAACTGTGACCGCACCTTCCTGTTACCTTTAAGCTCGTGTGCAGTGCTGATATTCGAAAGTACTGTTATTATATTATTTACGGAAAAAAATTGGAAAGAATAAACGTTTTTCGGCAGCTGGAATGGGTGAAGTCAGCTCTGGGTAGAATTGGACTTCGAGATCAGTCTGTTTAGCCCAGTTTATAGTCAGTATAATTATAATTTTTGGGGCAGCTGATGGATTTTGTATGCCTAAGAACCTACTATTGTCGATCAAAGTTATGTTAGAGTCACGTTAAGGTTTACTTTACAATTACAATATAGTAATATTCTTTTTTTTTTTTAAAGTGTTGTATCGTGCAAAATACGCGAATGCAGCAAGCAACCACACAGTTACGAGTATTTACTTAACTACTTGTAAAGCAGGATCTCCTGACAGCCCCGGATCTAGCCCCGTCCATGCCCCGGGCGCCAACTTCAGGGGGCGACAAATTCAAGCGTAGCAGACAAGTGCACCACCCAGCACATAGCAACTTTGTAATAAATGAGACGCGCAGCACATATAATCTTTCTATTTATTTTTTTTACAACAGTTTTGGCGCCCCTGTTGAATTGGCGCATTATCGATCGATACAATTTGATTAATATGTTTCTGCCAAAAGAGAAAAATTTAATTTCGCGTGGGCTAACTTAGCGCATCCCCATAAGAGAAGGGCGGCAGACGGCAGGTTTTTCCCCGCTTCAAAAAAAATCTAGATCCGGGGCTGTCTCCTGATGGTGTACATACACCTACCTCTTGTTTCGTGTCGTGTGTAGGGTTAACATGTGGGCTTATTTGCCCCTCTGGGCTCAAAGCTGGGTACGCCCATGGTGGACATAAATACAATGGATTCATACTTAGCGCCTGTCCAATTTCTTGAAGCAAAACAACCACAAGCTCTGGTAGGGAAAATAAGCAAAAGGCAATTCCATTTATTATTCTATTATCTACTCAAAATTATAATGATAGAACACGAACATGGAGACAATGAATTATAAAGCTTATTATTCTAAAATATTTCTAAACTAAATCTATTTAACTTTAACAGTGAAGGTGACACAACACGCTTCGGAGTCTTTTTCTTCATTCCACAGCTTTATTTTGACCGGGAATTTGCCCTGGAACAATTAATATGAAACTTTAATAAATAGTTTTTGTTAGTAACGAATAGAATGATCCATACGAACATGAAGAAAAAGTAAGGAGTGCTCCCATGTGCAGTGTGTTTTTTTTGTGGTCGGGCACAGTGATATTAGTTTGTCGTGTTCCTTTTGATATCCTATCAACAGGTATTTATGTTTTTTTGAAGTGAAAACTTCTTTAGGAGTGTTGGGCATTTTCGAGATGGGAATAAACAATTGAACTCGCGACATCGTTACCGACACCTCATTTTTAACCGACTTCCAAAAGGAGGAGGTTCTCAATTCGTCTGTATGTTGTTTTTTTTTTTAGTATGTTTGTTACGCGATTACTCCGCCAATTATGAATTGATTTTGATGATTCTTTTTTTGTTTGGTAGATCATACTTCAGAGGTGGTCCCATATAAATTTTATTAACTTTGCTTGGGTAGTTTTTGAGTTAGCTTCAATAATACGTATTTTTTCCCACTTACTATGTGGATGATATGATAACTTCCTGTCACTGTTATTTACATAGCAGGTAGTGGTATTCGTATGTGCGGCGGCTGGCAAGCCGGCCGATCACCGGGCTGGGAGCAAGGCCTGCGCTCCACCCGCCAAAGCCAGAGGCAAGGGCAAGCCCTCCGCCACCGCCGTCACCGCCGCAGCCGCCGCCACTACTGCCGTCGCCGCTGCCGCATCCACCACTGTCGTCGTCGCCGCCGTTGCCGCCGCGGCGGTGCCCTCACAGGGGGCTAGGGAGGGGGTCAAAATGGAGTGTCAATAACGGCCCCATTACGCCTCCTCCAGGCGAACATCAACCACTGCGCCGCCGCTCAGGATCTTTTGCTCCAGAGCATGGCGCAGTGGTCGATTAACATCGCCGTGGTCGCTGAGCCGTACTTTGTCCCGCCCAGGGATGACTGGGTGGAGGACCTGAGCGGCTCAGTGACCCTCATTTCGTCGGCCGCCGCTGGTACCCCGTCCCTCGAGTCTGTCAAGAGAGGACGGGGTTGCGTGGCAGCACGGTTCGGGGAGATTGTCGTGGTAGGGGTATACTTCTCCCCGAACCGAACTCTCGCCGAGTTCCACAACTCCCTTGTGGAGTTGAGAGTCGTCGTCGTCGGGTTCGGTTCCCTCCCCGTGTTCGTCCTCGGGGACTTCAACGCCAAAAATCTGGCTTGGGGTTCCCGCTTTACGGACACACGGGGCAGGATGGTGGAGGACTGGGCTCTGGAGACAGGCCTGGTCGTCCTAAACCGGAGTTCTGTCCCCACGTGTGTGCGGATGCGGGGTGAATCAGTGGTGGACATCTCGTTCGCCAGCGCCGCTCTGTCGCTGCGTGTTATTGACTGGCGCGTCATGGAGGGGGTGGAGACCTATTCCGATCACCGGTACATCCGGTTTGACGTCTCCACCCAGACCTCGAGCGCGCCGGTCCGACAGGCCCCGAGTGGTCCGCGGTGGGCGCTGAAGCGGCTGGACCGGGAGCTCCTCCTGGAAGCCTCGATCGTGCAGGCCTGGGTGTCATCACCGGACAGGCCTGCCGACATTAACGACGAGGCGGAGTGGTTCCGGGAGGCCATGTCCAATATATGTGACGTGGCAATGCCCCGAGTCCACCCTGGACGCGCTTCGCGCCAGGTGTACTGGTGGTCGCAAGAGCTGGAAGCTCTACGCAGGGCGTGCGTTGCTGCGTGACGCCGGTACGCCAGGCACCGCAGGCTCCGTATCCGTCCTCCGGATACGGAAGCCATTCAGGCGGAGCTGTACGAGGGGTACAGAGCGGCGAAGACCGCCCTCCAAGCGGAGATCCTGCGGGCCAGGGCACTGGCCCGCGAGGAGATGCTGGAGACTCTGAACAGAGACCCGTGGGGACGCCCATATAAGATGGTGCGGGAAAAACTCCGCCCATGGGCTCCCCCGCTGACGCAGAGTCTCCGGCCCCAGCTTATGGAGGACGTGGTGAGCACTCTGTTCCCTTCAAGAGGGGAACATACGCCCCCGCCCATGGCTCCGCCCATTGCGGTGCCCGATGCGGACCACACCGCCGACGACGACGACGATACTCCGGAGGTGACCGAGGTAGAGATTAGAGTGGCGGTACGCAGAATGAGTGCGAGGAATACCGCCCCAGGACCCGACGGCATACCCGGAAGGGCCTGGGTCCTGGCCATGGGGACTCTCGGGCCTCGACTGAGAGGGCTCCTAAGCGCATGCATGGAGAGGGGCCAGTTCCCACTTTGCTGGAAGACTGGGAAACTGGTCCTCATCAGGAAGCCGGGGCGCCCAGCGGACTCTCCGTCCGCCTATCGGCCCATTGTGCTGCTCGACGAGGTGGGCAAGCTCTTTGAAAGAGTCATTGCAGACCGCCTCGTCGGGCAGCTGGTGCGAGTGGGGCCGGATCTGGCGGAGAGCCAGTTCGGTTTCCGCAGGGGGCGCTCTACGGTGGACGCCATCATGCGCGTGCGGGCCCTCACGACGGGGGATGCTGTGGCCCGGGGTGGGGTCGTCTTGGCGGTGTCTCTAGACATCGCCAATGCCTTTAACACCCTGCCCTGGAGTTGCATCAGGGAGGCACTTCGGTATCACCGGATGCCGACCTACCTCTGTCGTGTGGTCGAGGCCTATTTGACAGACAGGGCTCAGGCAGACCCCGGTCACCAAGGAGAGTGGAACCGGCGAGAGATGTCGTGCGGTGTCCCACAGGGATCGGTCCTGGGGCCGCATCTGTGGGACATCGGATACGACTGGGTGCTGCGCGCCGACCTCCCTACTGGCGTCAGCGTCGTTTGTTACGCTGACGACACGCTGGTCCTGGCGCAGGGGAGGTCGTACCAGGCGGCGGCCGACTTAGCGACACGCGGGGTTGCGACAATCGTCGACAGAATCCGGCAGCTGGGACTCGAGGTGGCCCTGCACAAGTCCGAGGCCATGGGTTTCTATGGTCCTCGTAGTGCGCCACCGTCGGGTTCCCAGGTATTGGCGGGAGGGGTTCACATCGGCGTCGAGTCGACGATGAAGTATCTGGGACTCGTCCTCGATAGCCGGTGGAACTTCGTGGAGCATTTCCGACGTTTGGCTCCCAGACTGGACCGGGCCGGGGCTGCCTTGAAGCGGCTCCTGCCCAATCTGGGAGGTCCAAACGCCTCCTGCCGGAGGCTCTACGTGGGGATCGTGCGGTCCATGGCTCTTTACGGGGCGCCGGTGTGGGCGCCTTCATTGAGGCGGCAGCCAGGCCGCCGGCTGAACGCGTCCCAAAGGGTCATGGCCATCCGGCTGGCCCGAGGATACCGCACGGTCTCCTGCGAGGCGGCGAGCTTCCTTGCCGGGGTACCGCCATGGGATCTGGAGGCAAAGGTCCTCGCGCACATTTGGGAGTGGCGCGAGGAGGCGAAGCGCCGGGGCTTAACTCCGATGCCGCAAGAAGTCGCGGCACAGCGGACAGAGCTCCGGCGGGATCTCATGGCGGAATGGAGAGTGCGATTGTCGCAACCCAGCGCTGGGCACGCCACAATTGCGGCGATAAGACCCCTCTTTGAGGAGTGGCTAGAGAGGCGCCACGGCGTCCTCACCTTCCGCCTGACGCAGGTACTCACCGGACACGGCTGTTTCGGGAGGTACCTGTTCAGGATAAAGCGGGAGGAAACGCCCGGGTGTCGTCACTGTGTAGATCGCCCGGAGGACACGGTGGAGCATACGGTGGAGGTCTGCCCGGCTTGCAAAAAAAAAAGGTAGTGGTATTCGAATTTGTTTGGGGTAGGTACCACAGGTAATTTCGGAAGTCGGTGACAAAGAACGAAAATTCAAAACCAAGACACCGACTTCCGAAATTAAAGTTATTTTTCACTTTGTAGTGTTTTTTTTTGAAGTCGGTTGTTTTTTTTTTTTGTAAAAAGTTTTTGTAAACGCGATTGTGCTCTTTATTTATATTCTGTTACGGATCAATGTTCTATGCAAATAGAACATTGATAATTGATTTGCATAGACTATTTTTACTTTAAAGGTTTTGGAAGTATTTTTTTTTTTGTAAACGCAATTGTGCTCTTTATGTAGATAAAATTACGGACCAATGTTCTATTCAAGTATTTTTCTTCCACCAAGGCGATCCTGTTCAAGTTTTCACTTCTGTCGGCACTCCCGGAGTGCCAGTTTTTTTTTTCCAGTGTATTTTGTTTTTCGTTTTAATTTTTCATGCGAAAACGAGGCGTGATGTTATTTAATGTTATATATATTATACAGGGCGTCCCAAAATTATGGGACATGAAGGGAAAGTACCTTAAATATCGTAGATAGGGTATTTTGCTGAAAGAAGACTTTATGTTATTTTTAAAAGTTAGTAATTCTGCATTCAAAGATTTTCTAAAAATTACTTGCCTCGTCTGGGTACATGTCTAGTCTAAAATTACTTTTACGAGTTTTTACTTGACCTTTAAGCGTATGAGATGAAAACATCGGCCAGCTAGTAACAGACCACTTACAAATGGCACAGTATGCTAATGAGAAAAGATAGATATTTTTCTCCAAGATAAGCATAGTACAAACTGGTATTGAGCATATTATGAGTTTGACTATTCCAAAGACGATTACTTTTAAAAATATAAACTTTTTACAAAAAAAAAACAACCGACTTCAAAAAAAAACACTACAAAGTGAAAAATAACTTTAATTTCGGAAGTCGGTGTCTTTGGTTTTGAATTTTCGTTCTTTGTCACCGACTTCCGAAATTAAAGTTATTTTTCACTTTGTAGTGTTTTTTTTTGAAGTCGGTTGTTTTTTTTTTGTAAAAAGTTTATATTTTTCACTTTTTAGTTGTGGTACCTACCCCACACACATTCGAATACCACTACCTGCTACCACTGACAGGAACTTATCATATCATCTACATACTAAGTGGGAAAAAAATACGTATTTTGTAGCTAACTCAAAAACTACCCAAGCAAAGTTAATACAATTTATATGGAACCACCTCTGAAGTATGATCTACCAAACAGAAAAAGAATCATCAAAATCTATTCATAATTGGCGGAGTAATCGCGTAACAAACATACAAAAAAAAAAACATACAGACGAATTGAGAACCTCCTCCTTTTGGAAGTCGGTTAAAAATAAATCCATGAATAACGGTGAAGGAAGGATCCAACAAGCAGAGAGCATACGTGATGCGCAATGGCACATTCCTTCCCTATTTCAGAGAAGAGAGAACCTTGCAGTACCACAGTTTCTGGCTGGTAATTACAATACTTACGGAAGCCCTCTTGTCCACCATTAGATCCACATCGAAGATCCTCCTCTGATCAGCTTCAAGTGGACAGAAGAGTAGTCTGCAAGCGTCACTAGGAGTCTTGATGACAGTCGAGAAGTTGCCACTGTTGTCGATATCACTAGTGATGGACAGCCTTAGAGACTCTGCTGCGAAGTCTGGAAGTGAACATGGAAAATTTGCTTTTAAGAGTGCGTACAAACCTAGGAAAAACTAAGTAACAGACGAACTAAGGACGTCGTAAGTGCTAAAAGCTTGCAGTCGTGATAAAACCAAAAACAAAAAGAATTTCAAAAATTTTGCAAATGTCTTATCTAATTAATAATTTCTTGAAAAATCAAATTTACAAATGGCAATTGGTAGGTATTATTACAGATGGTTTTACTAGTTGTTATTACAGGTGCATAGTTACTATTTACATTGTAATCTATTATTGGTACTAGCTATCACAAATACACACCTAAAACAAAAAAAACATTGTTGGGATCCCTAATGAATTAGATTATTTGCTTAACATCTCTGATAGTTGATAGTAGTGTTTTCAATTATTAGTGTTTTTATTGTTATTAGTTAGATTATTATTTTTATTTACCTTGTAAAACATTCAGACACAATGTAAATTGTTATTGAATAAATGAAATGAGTTGATAATGAAGTAGAGTTTTCATCCAAAGTTAGCATGTTGAGTTCCCTAACCAATTTAAAAGCGTTGAAGCAGACACCAAGGTTAAAATTATAAAGAAAAAAATAAAATATTTTTATTTGGGACACGCACAGGAAATACAATATTAAAACTAAGAAAATTATAAAAACAACAACAATTTCAGAAAAGCATATATATATATTTATGTATTATGGCCATGGTTTAAAACTTACGTGGTGTCATGTCCAAAGTGACGCCATAGCCCTTGTTCCTCTTCAGGGTGCAGAACGCTGGACCTTGAGGACACGGGTCCACTATCACACTGTGGATACTGCATTGGGAGGCGTCCACTGGAAAATTAAAACCGAGGTTAGAAGCAGACCTACATTGAATAGTTCACCTTTCTACCTTTCTACTTTTCTACCACAAAACCTCGAGTCACCCTTCAGCAAAAAGATTTACTAGCTGCGCCCCGCGGTTCACCCGCATACGTCTCGATCCCGTGGGGATATTGGGATCAAAAGTATTCTATGTCTGTCAGACGTTTTAGCGTGAAAGCGTAACAAACAAACATACAAACTTACAAATATACAAAAAACTAATCTTTTCTCTTTACAACATTAGTTTAGATTATCAGGTTCAGGTGTCCAAAACACGTAAAAAGTGCCAAAGGCTGTCTCAAGGTTGTCCCAATAAAATTGCAGGCATTTGGAATATCTATAAGTTCTATTAATTTGTATTTGCTGTTCTAAAAACACTTTTTTTCTTAAATAAAGTCTTATAAAACTTAGGTAAATGAATATATAAAAAGCTAACTCACCATCCTTACAAAGTTTCCTCGTCACATACTCGGACTCAGCAGCTACCAAGCCAAAAAACAATGCTAGCACTAGACCTCTCATGTTCGCAACGTCTCTGAGCTATCACTCGACGTACACTAACTGATTATTGTGATAATTTAATGGTCCTATTGACCGCAAAATAGATTGAAGTAGAAGGACAACTCGATACAATGCGCTGTTACGATCTCACGCGGCTATAAGAGACAGAAATATCGCTTTTGCTTGTTTTTAGATGCTCAGTTGTTTCTACAACTTTTTTTACTTACTATATTTTACCGAACCGGTACCTATATGGCTCGCTTAATGTTAAACGGTGACCTGAATGATGCTTATTTACTTGCCTTGTCTGTTGCTTTATAAACTCTTTTTTTTATGTAGCCTATGTAGGTCACGTCCTCATTGTGGTCTAGGTCTCAGTTTATTGCGTGCGTCATCCAGAACATTCCAGATATTAAAACCTTGAAGTGCAAGGAAGAACTAAGGAAGACAGGCAACGGTGCTTGGTGGCGGAAATTGATAGGAGGAACTTAATTCAAGTTACGGAATTATATTTTTTTTTACTCTCTCTCGTTGTTATACGAAGAGGTTTGCTTTCCGCTCTTCTCGAGGGTGACTCTCAAAGTCTGCTCAGATTTTCGGGTTTCTGACTAATGACTGTCAACTCTCAATGATCAACGAATGACAATCGGGAGCCGAGGACCGATGCGAAAGCTTTCCGGGGCACGGAATTCTGTCCTTTGTTGTTCATAATTTAGGTTTACAGTAGTTTAGTCATTTGTTTATATAATTTTTAATATAATTTTATTACCAATTCCCTAAATCTTGTTGGATTGTGGAGGGCAGATAGGTAGTCGCTCCATGTTGAATGCTGATCTTCAGCTGCATCTGGTTAGACTGGAAGCCGACCCCAGAAAAGTTGGGAAGGCTTGGCAGATGATGAAGATGTTGCATAAATCTTGCAAAATTGTAACCTCACTGGAAGAAGTCGCTGGCTCCTAAAATACAGGTACCCTAACCTATCTCTAGAGTCAGGGTTTCACAATTTTTCTGCAACCCAGTTTATGGCAATAAATAATTTACTATATACGATGCCTTTGCCTACTGGTAAAATATGGCTAAACTTATTCCATAAATCACCATGTATTATTGTAATTAATTATCCTCCAATACAGGGTAATGCAGTCGTTAGGGGTCGTCAGAAGCCCGAAAGTCTGATAGCCGAAGCCCGATAGTTACTGGGTTGTGGAGGTCAGATAGGCAGTCGCTCCATGTAAAATACGTTATTCAGCTGCATCCGGTTAGACTGGAAGCCAACCCCAACATATGTAGATGGGAAAAGGCTAGGCAGATTAATTGATTGACCATGTATTGTACCCATATTTGCAAAATAAAATATCTTTATCCTTTTTCAGTTGGCATTCTGTATTTTCCTATCAATGTATATTGGTTACTAATGCCAGTAATTGATAACAAATGGGAATGTGCTCTTTTGTGTTTAATGGTCTGTTTGTTCATTACTACGCATGTGCGTTGTGAGTACAAGTGTCAGACCTGAGTGGTTTTGCGATGTAAGTAATAAGCTGATTGTATTATGACGACGATTACTTAGAATGAAAATAAAATAGAAAAGATTAGAATGAAAATCTTACAGCCACACGACGACAATATTAACCTATTTTCCACTTATGATTTTATATAAATTGCCCATTTCATTAAAAGGCCCACTGCGGCGCACGCAGCGCATTTTAGCTACGTGAAGAAGATAAAGAAAGAAAGGATTCAGAGAAGATTCGCCTCAGGATGAGAGGATGTCTTTGCTGTATGAAGAATGCAAGCAGTTACCGTATTAGGCTAGAGCTACTTATGGTACGGGCATGACACGGAGGATTGAGGAACTATGTCAAGACAAAACTTCAGAGTATGAATTGGATGGATATATTATATGATAAGAGTAGGGGAAGACCAAAGGAATGATGGAAGTATTGTGTGTGAAAGATGACATGGCTAGAAAGAGAGTGACTACTGAGATGACGGTTAAGGCGAAAGCGTCAGGGAAGCCCGCGAAATTCAAATGTTCTGACATTTTTTGCATTGAAGCAATTCGAAGATCAGTATCAGGTTGTATGTTGATCTAAATATTCTTCGGGGCCGTATCAAATATTTATTAATAGAATTATAATCATGAAAATCATCAATACAACTCTCTAAATTCATATTACCATTTCATGAAATCATGACATTTGAAGCCAATTCTAACTTAAGGAGTTGTATTGCTGATTGTAATGGTTATAATTGAGTAAAGCCATATTTGTTACGGTTGCGAATCATATTTTAATCAACATAAAACTTGACACTAACCTGCAAATTGTAAAAAATGTAAGATAATTTGAATTTCGCGGGCTATCTTAGCGCAAAAAGGCATGTTGCGCCGATTCCAGATAAATTAAGATAAATATGATGATACCTACTTAGTTTTTATCTCTACTGTAGTCAAGTTTAACATTCCACGAGACATTGATAATATTCCTTAGCTTCTTTATCGAGTACATTGACTCGAGAACTTATCAAGAGTTTAGGCACTGTCGCCTTTGTCCTTTGGTGTTGAACTTTGACATTGGCATTCAAGATAATTTGCATAAAACATTCTTATTATACATAGCTACTGCCCCTAATCTTAGTTCAGACGAGTCTTCATTGAAAAAGATATTTTGTTGTTTGATAAAAATTTGGTAGATGGTCAGTAAGACATAAAGTATTAAAACTTAATAATATTGTGATGTATGAGGTTATGGTTTTTTGCAAGTTATGCTTAGTATTTGGCTTTTTTAGGGTTCCGTACCTCAAAAGGAAAAAACGGAACCCTTATAGGATCACTCGTGTGTCTGTCTGTCTGTCTGTCTGTCTGTCTGTCTGTCTGTCTGTCTGTCTGTCTGTCCGTCTGTCACAGCCAATTTACTCCGAATCTAATAGACCGATTAAGTTGAAATTTGGTACACATATGTATTTCTATGACCCAAACACGAATGTGTAATGTAAATAATTTAATTTTGAATATAGGTGTCACTTTTGGGGCGCAAACAAGAAAATTAAAAAAAAAAGTTTTGCTAACAGTACCGTGTGACATATCAAATGAAAGGACTTGTTGCGAGGATTTTAAATATATTTTTTATATAATTTTAAAATAAATACTTTTAAAGATATTTAATAAATTCAATGAAAATTGACCATTCCCCCCCCCTTATCTCCGAAACTACTGGACCAAAAATTTTGAAAAAATTACATAGTATGGTTCTTTACTCATAGATTACAGGAAAACCTATAAGAAGTCTATGGTCTTAAAATAACATGGTAAATCTCTCAATATTGTGCGTAAAAACTTACATTTCGTCGCTCGGCATCCAAAAGGCCCATCTCTCTAGCTACTATAATATCAAAATATCAAAAGTGTTTGACCGTCTGCTTAATACACAAATAAATAAAACTGTGAATGTTTATGACAACCAATTCGGGTTTCGGCGTGGTTTGTCAACAGAAAGTGCAGTGTTGTTGTGCCTTAAGCATACTATCACATACTTACTATACACAGCGTGGGACGCCGATTTATGCTAGGTTCATCGATTTATTCAAAGTTTCTGATCTGGTTGCTTATGACGTATTGTGGAGAAAGATGGAGAAGGATAGATTGCCAATGGAGCAAACATCTTTAAATAGTGGTATGGTAACCAGATCAATAGTATACGATGGGCTGGAACTTTTTCCAAGCCATACAGGTTGGAATGCGGGATGAGGCAGGATTGGCGAGCTCAGCAGCACCAGAGTGGGTTGCTATATAGATGGTTTTTTTGTAAATAATATTAGCTATGCAGATGATATGGTGCTTCTGAGCGCGTCAATCTGTGGTCTCAGAAAGTAAATGGTCGCCAAATGTGAGCAGTATGCCAAAACACATGGTTTGATGTATAACTCCAATAGGTCAGAGATCATGGTCTTTGAGGCTAGGGGCAGACCGGGTTATGTACCACCTGTATTACTCAATGGGACTCCACTACAAAGTGTATTTACGTTTAAATATCTTGGTCTTTTTTTGACCCCTGACCTCAATGACGGACTCGATATTGAGCGGGAGCGAAGGGCATTGTCGGTAAGGGCAAACATGCTGGCTCGCAGGTTTGCACGCTGCTCACTTAAAAAGCCAAAATTACTCTGTTTCGAGCTTATTGTACAACGTTTTACAGGTGCAGCCTGTGGGCTAGATATACTCAAAGGTCATGCAACGCCCTTCTTGTCCAATACAACAACGCTTTCAGCGTATTGGTGGGGACATATTAATTGCTTTTACGTAACGATGCGAATGAGGTGTGCATCCCTGGTACGCAGAGTATGGGCCAGCTCCAACAATATCGCTAGCAGTCTGGATTGCATGTACATCAATCACTGCAGTGCCATCTCCCATGGGGTGAAATAAATTTAAACTAGATTACGTGGGGCACTCAGAAAGTTTTGTGATACTAGAAAAAAATATACTACAGGTTATAATTTTTTTATTATATCTTTTGAAAGAACTCTCCATTGGCGTCTATACACAGTTTTATACGTCTAAACAAATTTTCATAACACATTTTCCAGTCCGCATCAGACACCTCTCCAATCTCCTTCTCAAATGCACCCAGTGCATCTTCAGGTGATGAAAACTGTTTTCCTTTGAGTTGATTTTTTATTTTGGCGAAGAAGAAAAAGTCGCACGGAGCCAAATCGGGACTGTAAGGAGGATGACCTATAAATTTGACCGATGTGCTGTCCAGAAAGTCCCTTGTTTTGAGCGCCGAGTGAACCAGCGCGTTGTCGTGGTGAAGCAGTAGCCCACGGAGGCCAGTGTTCGGTCGCTTGCTGCTTGCAGTAGTAAAAACTTCTGGCAAACATTTGGTAACATACCATTCAGTATTGATGCTTCTTTGATCTCGTCAGGGTACTGACACCAGATAACCAGGTAGAAAAAAAAAAAACTTGCGGTCAACATTTTGCCTGCACTTCTGGCTCGCTTCACTTTGGTAGGCGTTGGTTCATTTTGGTTCAACAGCCACACGGTCAACTGACGCTTCATTTCTGGATCATATTCATCATCCGTAATGATATCTTAAACGCGCCGAGACGAGCCTGCTACCAATTTTGCTATCATGTCTCGGCACCATTCTATCCGAACCTCCTTCTGACCCTGCGTTAGATTTTACGGTACGGGCGTGAAACTATCTTTCATAACCGAAGATGCCTGTGTAGAATTTCATGCACACTTCCCGATCCAATAGGCAGTATTCATCTATATATCTTGACATTGTAAACTTTGCTTTTTTGTGTTTTTTCAAAAACTAATTATGTTTTTTTTTATTGGATGCTGTAGAATGGTAGTAGACCATGGTCTGAACAACGTTTGTTCTAGCAAAACTGTGATTCAAATTTCACGGTGTATGCTGAACCTCTTCATATGTAATTCGCCTATTCTCTTGAATTATATTTTTCACAGCCAGCACTTTTTGTTATGTAACAACCGTCATAGGGCGCACTTCTTTCTTTGTCTGCCAAAATTACTAGACCACCCATAAATTCGTTGAACCAGCGAAAAACAGTCGCTTTAGAAGGGCTTTTTTCTATGAACACCATTCGAAGTCTTTCAAACGATTCTTCTGGTTTTAGTCGACATTTGAAATCGTACAAAATCATCGAGCGAAAATGTTCTCGTTATAAATCCAGTTTTCAGTAAGACAGAGTATTTTGATTTTGCTCGTAAAAAAATGTGGAGGGAATTTCGAATTTGGAATGTTATGTTTTTTGTAATAAGTAGTCATCGTTTTAATTGACATCAAAACCAGCCAGTATTCCATAGACAAAAACTGTTAGTCACAAAACTTTCTAAGTGACCTCGTAAAATAAGTTAACATAGTTCATAAGTTTACTAACGCAATGAGTCCTTGTTACTTGAATAAAGAAAAATATCTGGATGATAATTTTTTTTTTGAACGACGTTTTCTAAAAATGAAACCTAGCTAGATCGATTTATTGCTCCTGAAACCCCCCTGCATACTAAATATAATAAAAATTCTTGTAGCCGTTTCCGAGATTCAGATTATATATACATAGGTATATACAAGAATTGCTGGTTTAAAGGTATTATTATTATATTAATACCGCGAATGTGAAATTTTTCACGAAAATCTGATTTTTGTTTTTTTTTTTTTTGTTTTTTGTTTTTTGTTTTTTTGTTCTATTTTTTTGTAAAAAAAAAAAAAAAAGTCACATTCGCGGTATTGGATGCCGAGCGACGATTTGCAGTTGGAATGTATGGGAGAACATGTTTTTCAACTAAAATGTTAAGTTTGTTCTTGGGATAAATAAATTCATCTCAACTACGGAACCCTTCATTGTGCGTAGTCCGACACGCACTTGGCCGGTTTTTTTATTGTCATCTTATTGCTGTGTTGATGGCAATCTAAATAGAGTCGGCCCCGAATTTCCAAACGAGTCTGGCGCCTCTAGTACTGTACTGGCCATCAATTCCTCTACCGTTCTTGCCTTTACATCAAGACACATCAATTTTGGGCTATGTATGCGTTAATAACTTAATTAATTATTAAACATTATAAACGTTTTATCGATAGACTATGATTGATTGATAAACAAAAGGATCTATTACTTATTTATTGTTAAAAAACTTTTTTACAAAAATTACAACCGACTTCCAAACTACAAAGTGAAAAACAACTTCCATTTCGGAAGTCGGTGTCTTTGGATCAGTACTTTAGTTTTTTGTAAAAACTTTTTTTTTCACTTTTTCGTGAGTTGGTTTGTAATTTATCTAAGTTACAATAGCCTAATAAATTAAATTAAATAAATAGCCTAACTGCTCATCAAAATACCCAAATCGCTATAGATGTGCCTATAATATTTAAAGAGTTCCCTCGATTTCTCCAAGATCCCATCATCAAATCGTGACCAAATGACAATGGGATTAAATTAAAAGTAGACCCTTTCAAACAAAAAAAAAATTTTTCAAATCAGTCCAGCCGTCGTCGAGTAATCGTGGAACATACATAAAAAAAAAATAAAAAAAAATATTCCGATGAACTGAAAACCTCCTCCTTTTTTTGAACTCGGTTAAAAATAGAATAAAACGATAACGCACAATATTAATATGTAGTTTTTATTAAAGTAGTTACTCCTCGGGCTCTGTGACTTACATCTTTTATTTCACCAGTTTAATGGTTAACTTTAAGCAGCAAATTTGGTTCTGGTCATTATCTGCGTTCCAAACCTTCCACTTCAAAGGGTATCTACCCTGAAAAGATTATCAAAAAAAATCAGTATAACCAATGGAGAGGAAGTCAGTCGGGTTAGTCGATGGGAAAGGGAAAGCCATGATACTACTTCTAACCTCCGAAAAATATCATGTGTTTTAACTTAAATAGTTAATCAAAGAGCCTAGAACGGGCTGCTATAATTCTCTTCTTCTTACGAACAGGCATGACTATAAAATAGTAGGTATCGCCAAATAAAAATACAGTCAGTCAGCCAGGGTGCCAGCGCTGACTGTCCTCACTCGTGGGTGCGCCGAACGTACATTTAAATGAGTATCTTCCAATCAATAGCTATGGGCAGTGCAGGCGTCAGCAAGATTTATACAACCTCGTCATCATCTGCCTAGCCTCTTCCCAACTAAGCTTCCAGTCTAACCGGATGCAGCTGAACTAGTATTTTACATAGCGACTGCCTATCTGGCCTCCACAACCCAGTAACAGGATAACACGATATCCTTTGGTAAAACTAGTTGTTAGACTTTTCAGGCTTTTGACTACTTTCGAGACGAAGATATGTCCTATTCTAAAATAGACTACCATACAAATTACATATATAAATGAAAACAAAAGAATAAACTACAAATGAATAGAAGATGAAAATAAAAACCTGTGGTAGTTTCTTGCCCACGTGGAGGTTGTAGTTTAGGGTCTGTGCCTGGCCGGGCACCGTAGGGCAAGAGGTGTAAGTGCAGGCATCAGTAGAACCAAAACCGGCGAAAGGAACTTGTGATACGCCTTGGTCCCACCACACCAAAGTCTGCAGGTTGCTTGTGGCGAAGTCTGGGGAGTTCACGAACGATTTATGAGTGAAAGGTCGAACTTAGGTATCGTAAACCAGTGCTTGAGTCTTCCGTATTATTCCAAATAAAATAAAATAAAGTAGAAGTTGAATCGTTACTTATCTTAAAGTAACTTTTATAATCAGAAGGTCAATAGGCCTGTCTCCAATTTTTTTTATTTTTAGTCCGTCTTTCAGATAATAAATAAATATTGAACACGTATTTTTTCTTTTTTGACGTAATCAAAAGATTACGGTGATACATTGAGTTAAAATGTAGCATGACGTCACGCCTTGCTAGATTTAATAGTGCGTTGTGACGTAGCGAGCCCCCACTCCCCAACTTTAATGCGTGTTTTTTAAGTTATTTTTGATTAATATGATAAAGCAAAAAATACGTGTCTAATATTTTTTTATTATCTGAAAGACGGACTAAATAGTATTTCTGTTTTTTTACCTAGGCAACTACCCTATTCCGATACATAACAAAACGTTCACATTCAAGTCGCAAACTGTCAAACTTGTCGAAAATGTTGGTAAATTTATTGTATAAATTTTTGACAGATTGCGAATGAGATTAGAATGCGATAGTTCTTAAAAAATACGAGAATTGCTCCTCAAGGGTTTGGCACTTGTAAGTTTTGACTATAACAACAGGATAAGTTTTTATCCAGTGCGCTAAAACACGTGACTTTGCTCATCATTATGAACAACTTTTATTATGGGACCAAACCTGAAATCGCGAAAAAAAATCAGCTGTTCCCTACATTTTGACGAGTTAAGGCTTGTGCAGACCAGCGGGACTTGTCGCGTCGCGTGTCGCGCTGGTCTGCACGAGCCTTTATGCGAACATAAATGTAGGGAACATAAATAAATTAATGGGAACATAAATAATGTAGCGAACATAAATGTATACAGCATGTATAGACAGTAAAATAAAAAATGTGTGTACAAACCGTCAAACTGAACAAAGTTCCCTAATGTTAAACATCGTAACCGCGAAAGAATAATTAACTGTTCCATACAAAATTTCAATAACTCGATAATAAAACGATAATTTTTTCGAGATTACGATGTTGGTCCCATTGAGAAACTTGTTCAGTTTGATTACCATAATATCTTACTTGGTGTAAAGTCAAAGCTCAGGGACACGTTTGTTCCTCTCTTGAAGATGCACGTCTTGCCTCCTGCGCATGGGTCGATGCGCACCTCACCGAAGCTGCAGATGTCTGTATTTGCTGGAAAAAAACCATACGGCATTGTAAAATCTACTAGATTTCTTTCAATGGACATTTTTAATTTTGGATCGTAGCAGATAGCGTGAGTTTATGCATGTATGTTATGCAGTGAAGATATACATATTATTGTAGTTTAATGGTGCCTAGTTAAACCATTATTTCTTTAGAACCAGCTTATAATGTTCCCACTTCTGGGACACAGGCCTCCTCTCTTCGAGAGGGAGTGGGCTTCAATCCACCACGCGGGCCCAGTGCGGATTGAATGCGAATTTTTGGTTCTAAGGACATGCCGGTTTCCTCACGATGTTGTCCGTCACCGTTTTGAGAGAAGCGGTGATGAAATTGTTTTACACAAAGTACCTGCTTGGGGTCGAACCCACGATTTAGAACTCGTAAGTCGAGGCCGTTTTGACTGGGCCTCCACTGCTCTCAGAACCAGCTTACGTGTCTGATTTTATCAGTATAGTGTTTAGATGCATGAAATGCATTACTGTCGAACAGACGATACTCAAGTAGTTACCCTGGGCACTGGGCAGTCACCATTCTGACTGGCATCGCGGCGCGAGCTGTATCGGCAAACGTTACCGCGTCTTATATCCGGGTCCATCCGGTTCGATTTTAGTTGAAAAACTTTTGTTGTTCATCAAAAAATCAATTTTATTAAAAGTCTGTTCAGACCGCTTTCGACTTAGCAGTTGATCAACTAAAATTGAACCCTGTCAACCTGGTATTAGGGTTTTTTTAATTAAAACGTTTGATGCCTGCGGCGTCGCGAGCGGTGCGGGAGTCGTACCTACTGCGCACGGACGGTTGTTTTTTTTATACAATGGACACGTTGCCAGTGCCATGTGTCAAGGCTTCCGTAGACAGGCGCGATGGTGCTTTCAACTGTACCAATGGAAAAACAACCCTACCTACGACTCCCGCAACGCTCCGGCGCTGCCGCTGTTCATCAAACGCTTAAATTGACAAAAATCTGTATTATGTGTAGACGTAGTTGACGAACATTTAATTGGTTGTAATACGAATCTTGCGCAAGTACCTATTCTCGTGACATCTAACCTTGCCTCCAACGAGAGCGATTAAAGTTCGTCTCTTACTCGTAAGTGCTTTTATTACAATTTAGATAGATAAAATGTTCTGAGAACACTTAATCAAAGGCTTAGTAATAGCGAGAACAAAGTTGAAATTTGCAAACCTTAGAATGGAGGTCCAGAGGAAGTAACGGAAGCGTGGGCAGGTCAAGCATGAGGTGGCCCAACCACTTGACTCAAGCTAGCCGGTAAGAACTGATCATGATGCAGAAAGGTCCAAGAGAGGAAACAATGGTGTTGAATGGAGGAGACATTGTGCACTTTTATAATTTCTAACGTAAAAATAATATCATGGACGTCCTCGTCCAAGACTACAAATGGAAATACGTGCACGTTAAGATGTTATCGTGAACAGAAATTTAAAAGCGGCTTCATATTATAAATTTTCACACAGTTTAGGTACTCCGTGTTTTCGTGATGATTAAGAGAAAAAAGGCATCCATGATTATGTAAATGTCGTAGGAAACACATCTCTTTCACTTTGTAAAATGTTGAGTCACTAGATGCAGCATTCTTGTAGTTGTTGTACAGACGCCAGCACATCAAGCTACCCGAAACTGTCAAATTTTCCCAATCAACTTTAAACCTTATGCTTTAGCTATAAAGTTGAAAATCTCATAAAGAAATTTGACAGATTGTAGTAGCTTGTGGTGCTAGCGTCTGTACAAGCTACCAATGTTAAAAAAGCAGTTGAGAGGTGTACCCTAATTGCGTAACTTATTTTCGTAAACGATTTTGACAAGTTTGTTTCATTTTGACAGTTCAATAACATTCATTGCGTTATTTACGTTGTTGAGCAGATTTTTTTCCAACTTATGAAGCAATGGATTAGTAATATGTTTCAAATCGAAACAAATTGTGATTGATCGTGCCTTACGCAATTAGGGTACAGGTTGGAACGAAGTTCCTTTTGCTTTTGCACAATTGGCGAAAAGTGTAACATTTTGAACAGAATGTTAAGTACTTACACTTTTTTCGGTCTAGGTTTCATTCGACAAATGGGCAGAGTTATAACGTGCGATAAGGAATTTAGTTATAACAGTCAGCTCGTAGCTTTCACATGCACTGACGTACGTAGTGCAAATCTCTCACTCTACTGCCTATCTACTTATGTACAGACGCCAGCACATCAAGCTACCCGAAACTGTCAAATTTTTCCAATGAACTTTGAACCTTATTGTTCAGCGCTAAAGTTGAAAATCTATTAAATAAATTTGACAGATTGCAGTAGCTTGATGTGCTGGCGTCTGTAAGTAATTCACACATCATGCTCGATAACAAAACTAAACAGATCGGGAAAAATCTGCATGATTCTAGAATTTCATTTATCAAACTTCTCTGATTGTATTGCCCGGTACGTAATGCTTCATGAGTATACGGGGGTTTAACCAATGGTTTAACCCGGCTAAGTAGGTATTGTTTTTTGCAATAGCCCTAAAAAGTATTTATTTACCTTACTTATTAAAACATTTTGAATAGACAGGAAGACTGGCAGGCAGAAAATAAGTAAGTAAGTAACTTTTCTAACTTTAAATAAGTTGTTTCGTCCATTTACTGGTCCATAAGGTCCCATGCTCAGCCAACCTTAGCATAGTTAGCAAAATGCAGATGATGATGAGGTCTCAAATTCATCAGAGGCAATTTATAGTCCCATGTGCGAAAAAGCGACTAATGTGACGACCTCGGTGGTCGAAATTGTAAAGCAAAATAAAATAAAGAAATACGTATATATAAGTGTAAAATCTATGGAAATAGGTACTGCTGTTCATATGAATTTTGGCCCAGCTGTCAGTCAGACGTGAAATAAAGACACAAAAGACAAATTGACTTCAATTCAAATCAAGTGCTTGCTTCCACAAAGCCATCGATTAGGTACTACTTCTCCGCAACTTCAAAGAAGAAATTCAACTAATGAAATCTAAAGAAATAAAAGGAGATTGCTTACTTTCCTCACACGTCGAAGTATTCACAACTTCAGCGTACCCGCTTGCAAATAATGCAGCGAACAGCACAATATTTACCAGACCCATCTTGAAACCGACTAGCGACTAGTAGCGACTGCCACTGCGCAACATTTCCGAACATTTATATTATCACTGACATGGCGACCCCTGACCATGTCACAGATAAACGATAAATAAGAGCATTGTTTATTGTGTCTGGTGTTGACATGTTTGAGTTACGGTCAGCGTGCGTAATGATCGATAATTATGGGTAATTTGCTAATAGTTAATATGCATTTTGTTTGGGTGGCTGCGCTTTTTTAATTAGGTTTGATTGATTGTGGATTCGTGTGGTTATGTTATTATGATGTTTAGTTAATCATTTGTAATTGATCATTTGTTTTTAACCGACTTCCAAAAGGAGGAGGTTCTCAATTCGTCTGTATGTTTTTTCTATTTTGGATTTGCAAGGTTTAGCGGTAATATGGGTAGGTACAGCAAGTTTCCTAGGAAAACGATTCCGTTACATTATATCGGCCGTCACAAAAAAAAAAATACATTTTCATCACTATTTGTCATTAAGGGTATCAAATAATATAACCCGATTTTTATAACTGTGCGACTGTCAACGTCAAAATATTACAGTGTATGTGGTTTAACCATTGAAATAGAAATTTATGGGTTTAACCGGGTGGGTGAATTCAATACTAACAATCTACGATTTTGACAGCACAGTTATAAAAATCGAGTAAAACTTTGTTTGGACAGCCGATAGTGGTGCCGATTCTCTTGTACACCGAACTAAACTAACTAAATTATCACTAAAATTCCTTACTTTTGGCTATGAGCATTTTAAAGCTATTCTGCAAAAAAATACTCTAAATTTAAAAATAATTTTGACACAACTAAAATCGAATTTGACAATCGTGACTCCATGTGGCACTTGTTTGCCCTACCACGTTATTTTTTTTTAGAGCCGGAGACGCGCTGGGCTTCGACGTGTTTTATAAGGAATTTTTCACTTTTTGTATGGAAAATATGAAAAAAACACATGTTGAGTTTTAGAGGAGTTAATGTGTTTTATGAAGGGAGACGAAATTTTCATTATTTTTGCGATATGACACACCATTTTCGAGATATAAGCAAAAGAAAAGAAAAAAAGATACAGTAGGTACAGTTTTTGCACCTGAAGTCGAGGTGTTGGTGTGAATTTTAGTTCATATTTTATTCCACACCTCTTAATCGCGATTAAAAATAGTCAGATTTAGTTAGACAATCAACATTTTTGGTGAAAAACGTCAAATTCAGAATAGCAAAATTGCCATTTTCACAAAATTATTATCTCAGTGTCATTTTAGTGCTGTTAAACTAAAATTAATTGTGTCACTTTAGTCAGTTTCAAAATAGGAAACCGTCGTTTTTTTTTTTTTTGGGTGGGAGATTATCATTTAACTTCTCCCGCTCTGGAAGGAGCGGGAGGGCGTGTCAGACTCTTACTGACTAAAACCTACCCGTGTTCCTTCGGTTGTCCTGTTGCCGGGGGCCACGATGTCCCTTTCGGCCCATATTCGCAGCCCCGGCAGGCATTGGCCTGGTCCTTATCGGACGGCGAGCTACCCATTGCTCACCGTCCGCAAGCCCACGCCTACGGACGCTTCCCCCTTAAGTGGATACTCGGAAACGTATGTTCGAGAATCCATCCTAAGCCTATAAGTTCCGTTTATCTAACTAGGCCTAGGGTGAATCTTTTGGTGTGGATAAACGCAAAAAAACAATTTGTATACCTAGGTACTACATTTAAAATAGGTTGACTGTGTTTTCTTTATTTTCTTCTCGTGTTTTTTCCACAATGACGAAGATAGGTAGCAATTATAAAACAGTAAAAAAAAATTGTAAAGTAAAAAATATTTATTCTACATTTATTTACATAAAACTCCCTCAAATACGCCAAGGGAATAAAAAATACAATAAACTGAGTACGTTGTTCAATTTCGTTGTCTTCGTGCATTGAATATTTAAAACTTAATTAGGCAATTATTTCTATTAACAAACTATTTATATACAATTTAATACATATTTTTATACATACGCCAAGTAAACTCTTTGGCATACCATGTCTGAGTGCATTAATTATTTAACTTAAAAGAATTGATAATAATCTAGGATTTCAGAAGTAAGTATACAAAGATATGTCTTCATAATCTTGGAGAACCTACCTACATTGTCATGGCGTTCAGGGGCTGGCTGTGAAAGTGGATTCAGATACCGGCAATTGTAGTTTTTAACCGACTTCAAAAAGGAGGAAGTTATGTATTCGACATTTTTTCAGGTATTTACACCGATTTCTCCATGATTACTGGGCCAATTTACGTGATATCTTTTTTCATTAAGCAGAGGAAGCTCGCGAAGTGGTTTTATATGAACTTTGTTTGGGTAGTTTTTAAATTATTTTCAATAATACGAATTTTTTGAGGATGTTATAATTATAATAACTTCTTGTCACTGTTATTTAGATAGCAAGTAGTGGTACAAGAATTTTGAGTTAGGTAATAGGTATAATAAAAAGTGAAAAATAAAATTAAAGTTATTTTTCGGTTGTTTTGTTTTGTAAGAAAGTTTTTAAGCTATTGCTTAGCTTTTATCGCGGGCTTTGAGCGCGGCGACCGAATCAAGAAATTCCGTAACGTGACGAAAATAAAACCTAACACCCCCCACTCCGCCTACCATGTAATGACGGTTCCCATGACAACGTGATGGTGTCATGGGAACATAATTTTTGTTTTATGTCATCACGTCATCATCCCAAGTGTAGCGTTGACAAATAGGAAGTATGGAGGTTACAAATGCTATGCAATAGCTTAACCGCGGCAGTCCCCGAGTGCCACACGTTTTTATTTTTTAATGGACGATACTAACTGCGAGCCTTCAGTTCACGAAGCCCAGTAGCAGTAGGGCAATTGGGCGTTTCAATATATTCCCCACAAGAAAGATTAAAGAGCCTCTTATTTAACAATTTCAAATTACACATTATCTATACTTAGGTAACAACAACATGTTCATAATTAGATATTTTCGTACACGAGTTTACATAACGACAGAGATAATTCGGGATATCATTTGGAACAAAAATTATTATTTTAAAGCTTATTTTTTTTAATGTCAACTTTACTTAACCTTTCAAACTAAAGGTATTTCTGATAACTTGTAAACATAGATTAGTAGGTATTTGGTATCTCCCAAAACTGAGATAGCTGGAAATTTTCCAATGTTTTTTTGCTCTGAGAAATATTAAATGCTAGATTTTTTTTGAGGAAACTACAATATAAATGTAATCGGAGATGTTGTTATAATAATAAAAAAGTAATGGATGTTTTTTCCCCGAAAATTCATGATTCATATAAACTATCAGTAAAAGATAAAGTCTTCTTAGAATGTAATTTTTCCTTGTTTTGAGTATTTTAGTCTTTTGCACAATGTTTATTATGAATTACCCGTAAATAATGATAATAGAAGTTTAAAATGATAACTAATAGAGATGTTGATGAGAGGCTGACGAAATACTAAGTTGGAACTTAGAAGGTGTACCACTTAGTCATCATGATAGGGATGAAAGTTAATAAGTCTGAAATCTTGATAAAAAAGTGACTTTTCATACAAAAAATACTATTAAAAAAAGTTATAAATAAAAACGTATGAAAATGTTTTCTTTAATATTTTGGTGTTGGTCCCATCATTTTAAAGTTTAATGTGTACCAAAAGAAGTATCCATTTTTTATATTTTTTCAGTTTTTTTTTACAATCTTAAAGAATGAAACTGGCTTTGTTATAAACCTGAATCCTTACATTCGAAATAATACTTCAACTAAGTACACACGACTACACATCAAGCTATGCATTTCCAGTATAAACTGACCTTGCATTGCACGGAAATCCTATACAATGCGAGATCAACATAAACTGGTTGTGTATAGCTTGATGTGTAGCCGTTGATTGCCGCTTATTGAGCTACTCCCATATAATTCAGTCTTCTCAACACGCAAAAATATTCCTTAACACAACTAATTAAAGTTCAATTTCAAACGATAGCTAGGGTGGTGGTGGTGTTATGCTGGTCATCTCTGGACATGTGGTGCATGTCCTGGTGGATGCCGGCTTCCTTCAGTATCCTCATCCTGGGCCCGAGGGGCACGCCCAGGGCTCGGAGCTTGTCTTCTCCGACGTACGGCAGTTCGGCTGCACCGACTTTTTCTTTTTCTAAAAGGGCTGCGTATTTCTGTAGAAAGATAAGTACATAACATTAAAGCCTGTATTCATTTAAGGGATAAGCAGAGATGTATAGCTGTATACAATGGTGCCGATTCCCTTGTTCACAAACTAAACAAAATTTAAGTTCAGTGCATCTTTTTCTTTCTATTTCATTAAGAAAAGGACAGAAGATAAATTTTAGTTTAGTCCTGTCAAATTAATCAGCGCTTGACGTAAATTGACGTAATTTTAGTAGGCAAGTTTTTAATCACGTCTAAACTTGTATGGAGTAGTGACAGGCGCTGATTAATTTGACAGGACTAAACTAAAATTTATCTTCTGTCCTTTTCTTAATGAAATAGAAAGAAAAAGATGCACTGAACTTAAATTTAGTTTAGTTTGTGAACAAGGGAATCGGCACCAATGTAGCCCATGGGCATGTGCCCGCCCGCATGTTTCTGAATATTCATGAAAAATTATCGAAAAATAACTTTCGGTCGGTCTCTACCTTGATCTTTTTTTTAACAGTATATCTTGACCTTTTATTATTATTTTTTTTCAAAATCCCTTGTGATTTTATGAACTTAAACTTGTTTTTTTTTTTAAAAACAGTTAAAAAAAAATGTTTCTCCCTCTTTTTTTTGCGTAGTTGACAAATAATAAAAATGTTAGTTAATCCGATAAAATAAGTCACAAGCTTTTAGAAATAATATACAGAATCCAAATCGAGTCAAAAACATCGGAGACATAGCAAACGCTACTCAAAACATAAAAATTGGGTAACATGAAAAATATTAAAAAGTTATTTTTCGATAACTTTTCATGAATATTTAGAAAAATACGGGCGGGCACATGCCGATGGGCGACATTGTATACAGGGTGGCAACATCGACGCGAAAACTATTATTATGGATTCAGTACATGATTCTGAACCTGAGCGTAGAAATTTCTCGTCGGTTATTAAAAAAAAAAATCTGCTGTTCCATACATTTTGACCGCGTAGTATTGCACTTTTCTATGAAACAGTTGTTTTTTTTTAAATAACCGACGAAAAATTATGCTGAATCCATGTTTACAGTTTTCGCATCGATGTCCCTGCCATCCTGTATACCTACATTTCGTCAGACATATAGAATAGAATCTATTCTATTCAATAGATGGATACAATACTTTGCATAGGATGACACAATAGGCTTGTCCCCTTGGGCATGCCGTGCCTATTGTTATTAACCTTGCTCAGATCTACACTCCAGACTGGTACTATGTCGGAACACTTCCCTACCTGGGAATCGAACCCAGAACCGCACAGTCAGCAGTCGTGTTTACGACCGTTAGACCAACGAGACAGTCATTATTTCGATTTATTAAAATACATCTCGTCGTCTTAGAATCAAGCTGGCAACACCGCTACAAGAATATTTTGGCGCTTGAATGACGTTGACTCCCCGGGGGGCGCTGTTGGTAAACGTTTGTGAAATACCAGAATACCTGCGAAATTTCGCGTTGTTGCATAACTTTTTAATTAGTCGAGATTTTTAATTCATATTATTTATCTCATTATTTACCTCTTTAGGTCATGAGCTATCCGAATATCAAAAACTATTTGGCTTAGGTCTTAAGGGGGACGCAAGAAAATGGATTCACTGTTACAATGTATCCCTGGATAAAGTGCACAAACGAAAATGGGTGAAACTAGACCATTACTCATCGACAAATTTTTTTTTTTCTTTTTTTAAACAAAAATAAATACGAAAAGGAAATTTATTGAAAAAATTTGACAAAAAATTCAAAATTTCTTCAAAGAAACGTGCTTTTTTTTTAGATTATTGTTTTTAAAGGGTTTCTTTGTATTTTAATGAAATTGACTCAATTAATAAAAAGTTACTATATTTTCAATACATTGGAATTTAATAGGCAGTAAAAAAGTAAAAAAATCGATATTTTATTCAGGGACACACAGTATAGTAGAAATTGAAAAACAAAATGGCGGCGTTGGTCCCAATTTTGACTACACGCCATTTGATCCTTGTACAGTCAACCCTTACTGCCATCGCAAAAATCACCCTGTATATCAACGTACCTCATATCCAAGTTTCTTGAGGAACAGCCTCATGAGGGGGGGCTCGTCTCCAAAGAATTTGGTGAGCCTCTTCACGCGCTCAGGGTTGCTGAAGGAGTAGGGGTCCAGGTGGCGCCCGTGGCTGCCTGAGCGAATAAACTGCTGGGACCTGGAAGTAAAGTAGTTTGAGTTAGAGAGGAAAGTTTGAGTGAGTTTCCATAGTCATCTAATTAACTTGCTACAGTTTATAATAACAGGCTATGGACTATACCTGGGAGCCTTCTGGCTACGGAGATCAAAGTTCCAACTTTTTAATTGTTACTTGCACGAATTCGCGTTTTCGTCTACTATCAAAACCATGATACTCACTTGTACATATGCCTGAGTGCTGCTATCTCGGCTCTGATGTTGTCCATCTCCTGCATGACGAGATGCTGGGTCCTCATCTCACTGGACAGGTGCGCTACCGACCGCGCCAGCGTCACCACGTGCGACTCTAAGCGCTGGAACCGCTTGTTTATACCCTGGAAGAGAAGGTGGATTCATATGATAAATAAAAAAAAAAAAAATTATTTAAGAATACTTCAACAGGGTCATCCAATAATGTTATAAGGTAAGAATACTTCAACAGGGTCATCCAATAATGTTATAAGGTAAGAATACTTCAACAGGGTCATCCAATAATGTTATAGGGTAATAATACTTCAACAGGGTCATCCAATAAATGTTTTAGGGTAAGAATACTTCAGCAGGATCATCAATTTAGAATGCATACTCTAGAAAACCATTGTTAGATTATTCCCAATTTTTTTAAGGGATCAGTCTTCTATTAAGAATAATTTAAATTACCTTTAGGTCATGTTTCTTTCTGTGCTCGTTAGAACTTCGTCTCTTGTCTCTCACCGGCCGACTGCTCACGGAACTGGACGGAAGGGACGACATACTGCCGTAACGACGCTTCGATGATAACCTGGAATAATATTCATACGGGTTGGTATCACAAAGTGAAAGCTAAAATACGAAACGTTAAAAACTGGATCCACGTCCATTTAAGACACAGTGGCTGTAGGTACACATAATCCTATGTGGAAGACAATCTGCCTAGTCTTTTCCCAACCATGTTGGGGTTGGCTTCCAGTCTAACTGGATGCAGCTGAATACCGTATCTTACATGGAGCGACTGCCTATCTGACCTCCACAACCCAGTAACTGGGTAATACGATACCAGAAGACGACTTTCGGGCTTCTGACGACCCGTAACGACTGTCAAAGATCTACGAACGACAGCCGGGACCAACGGCTTAACGTGCTTTCCGAGGCAAGGAGGAGTCTCGGTATGTTAAAATGGTCACCCATCTACAGACCAACCCTGGCAAGCGTTGCTTAACCTGATGGATTGAACCGTGCGGCTGTTATTACTTAGCCACGAGCTCTACAATCCCATGTATGTGAAGATATTTAGTTTGGATCACGTATAAACGGCTGAACAGATGAATGGTATGCAAAATTGTCAATGTCCTGGAAACATTGAATATTTTAATTCCCGGTAGTAGTAGTTAGTATGAGGTCATTCCCCTAGTATGCCATTAAAAACTTGTGCAATATTTATGTACTACACATATGTTGCACAATGTTACGTTACTTATTTACATAAGTATCAATTCTATCTAGCAGTTCACTTGGTGACGTAGATATTATCTTAAGGTCACTGTACATAAGGCCGAAAGGGAAACCGTGGCCCCCCGGCAACATGGCAACTGAAGGAACACGGGTGGGTTTTAGTCAGTAAGAGTTTGACACGCCCTCCCGCTCCACCCAGAGCGGGAGAAGTTATTTGATAATTTCCAAACCAAAAAAAAGGTCACTGTTCATAGTCCTCACTTTTCAACCGACGAAAAAAAGGAGGAGGTTCACAAGTCGACGCGTATATTATGTATAATTTTTTTGGAGTGAAAACTTCTTTAGGCGCGTTGGGCATTTTTGAGATGGAAAAAACAATTGAACTCGCGATTTACCGATACCTCATTTTTGTAAACGCGATTGTGCTCTTTATTTATATTGTGTTACGGATCAATGTTCTATGCAAGTATTTTTACTTTAAGGTTTTGACAGTATTTTTTTTTTGTAAACGCGTTTGTGCTCTTTATGTAGATAAGGTTACGGACCAATGTTCTATACAAGTATTCTTCCACCAAGGCGATCTTGTTTCTTTTTTTTAATGTGACCAGGCATAACTTTTTACTGAGTAGTCCAATTTGAACGATTCTTGTTTTATTGGGGAGGGTATACCACGAAGTTGGTCCCATGTAAAATTGAAAATTAAAATCCACCCCAAAGGGTAAAAAAATTGGGGTTGATTGATTTTTCACCTACTTAATTTTCAACTGTAAATCTGTTGTAATTTCGCACACATAGCATGTTTTTCTGATGACACAACCACATAATAAAGACCTGGAGTCGATCTGATGATGGAGATAGAAGACAGTCGCGAGAGTTCCTCAGCAGTTTACAGCAGCTACATCGTGTTTGGGCTTATTTCATTCACCTTGATGAGAATTTTTGACCTAGTGGGTATGACTGTCATTGAGGGTCTGACGATGGAGACGGAAGGCTGTTGAAGGAATTCTTTACTCGCATTTAATTTTTTTTTCTTCCGTTTAATTTTTTGTAAAAATGTTTTTCTGTAAGTACAATGTATTCCGATTGACTCACCTAGACTCCCAAGTAGGCTGCTTAGCCAGACTGGTCGGCTTCCTCACGCCCAGCAGCTGCAGCACCTCCGCGTACATGTTCTCGAGGCCGCGCAGTTGGCGGCGGATGGCGCGCGCGTCGCCCGACGACGAGCTGTCCGAGCGCCCCTCCAGCAGGGACGACAGGTCCAGGCTGCGGGTCGTCGTGGAGGTCATGTCGGTTGTGTCCAGGCCGAATACTGGAAGATGTTGGGATATTTAGGTTAATTTGTGTTTTTCTGTTTTGTCAAGGAGGATCCTCCGACCAGACGGGTGTCGTGTCTGGTGGGCAACTGCCCAACGATTGATGTCGGGGAAGTTATATTTATGATTTTCCCGCGGTAAACTCTAAGGCTAAGTTAGCTATAATGAAACGCTGATGACGCAGCACAGCACAGTACAGATTTTGCAGTGTAGGGCAGGCGAGGCAGATATAGACCGCAAGCGCCTGCTGCGACGCAGCTACACAGACACGTTCGCGTCCCAGCTAGTACAAACAATCTGTCATTGAAACATCGGTGGTAAAAAACAAGTGACGACCTGCACAGTCGCGCAGAAATCTGTGCCGAGACAACGAGACGCAGAGCAGGACAGACACATGTCTGCGTCACACGTGCCTGCGCCAAAAAAATTAAATTATAATAATAAAATTTTAAACGCAGCGTACGCAGCTGTCAGTACCTTCATGCATTACAAAATCTGCTCTGTCCTGCGCTGCGTGGACCTGTGCCACCTGCGTCTTAGTATACGCTTAGCCTAATTGCGCGATGCAGGATTTGTGTGACGTCAGGATTTTGTGTGACGTCAGGTCTTTGATGCATAGTTCGCATGTGGCGTTGTAGATAGTCATGAATTTAAAGTGAAGGTAAGAAAAGGTCGGAAATCTGGTACAGACGACAGACAGTCAGATTGCCTCTCGCATGTCGCAATCATAACACACAATAGTGTACCAGATAGACCTACGGGTCTTAAAAACAAAAAAAAAACAATTTTTTAACTGTGGCTTCTCGCAGTTTTGACCACTAAGTTCTTGGCTGCTTAACCGGACTTTCCTGTGGATGCCTTAAGCTACTACACTCAAAGCCATTAGGGTACATTATTTTGACTGGCCTCAACGAGATTATTCCAAATTCTCTCAACATAATAACATCACTCATAACTTAACAATAACTTGGTAACTTCTCAATTATGATTTAAATAGCTCCTTAAGGAAAACATCTGGAAACTTACAGTGTTTCTTATAATGGTGGTCTCGCTTTGTGGAGTGTTTCTTATGGGAGTGCCACCTCGGTGACTCGCGACCACGACGACGTTCCTCTGGGTACTCTGACGAACGGCCTGGTAGACTGGAAGCAAAACAAGCTTAGGTAAGCTTTGAACAGCTGAGAAGGATACGTGACGGTCAGTTGGACAGGCAGTTTAACTAGATTAGTATAATGGCAACACATTTGTGAACGTATGCGTTGAAACGAACATGCCGTCAACATGTAATGTAACACAACAACGAGGTCTATTTGTTTCAACGTGTGTTACTTTTCATCAAGAAAGAAAGAAAGAAAATTGCGTTTATTGGCATTAAGACAGAAAAATACACCTTAAAACTATAAGAACAGAAAACAATGATTATAATGCCAAAAGGGCCTCAGCTCAACATAATGTCAGATGGCAACACAAAGTGTACCACCTGACGCTGATTTTCAGCTGCAACCCACGAGTGCCATACGCTAGAATAATAATAAACGAAGTCAATAATCAACATACTACGTCACATTTTTAACCGACTTCAAGCAGGTTCTCAATTCGACTGTATGTTTTTTTGTATGTGTGTCTTGTACGCGATTACTCCGCCAATTATGAGTTGATTTTGATGATTCTTTTTTTGTTTTACCTAGGTCATACTTCAGAGGTGGTCTCATATCAATTTTATTAACTTTACTTGGGTACTTTTTGAGTTAGCTTCAATAATACGTATTTTTTCCCAGTTAGTATGTGGATGATATGAGAAGTTCCTGTCACTGTTACATTCATAACAGGTAGTGGTATTCGAATTTGTGTGGGATAGGTACCACAACTAAAAAAAATAAAAACAAAAATCCAGTTTTTCCTGTTACGTTTCACAAACCCACCTTATGATACTATGCACCTCATGAAGACTTGCTGATGTTAGATTTACCATTAACATAATACCTTGGGGAGGCTGTGTAATCCGACTGTTAAATACGAGTTAAGTAGGAACTAATTAGCTACTTGAGCGTTAACATTCTTTTAGTACTTCTATGACCATCTATGTGGTGCTATTGTAGAAGACAGTATCTTCTCTTTACCTGTTTCTCTTGTGCATGTCTGAGGACGGTGACAACGGCGGCAGAGGTGGTGTTACCGAGGTGTCGGATGTAGCTGACGAGTCCAGACGCATGCTGGCTAGCTTTGGTTCTAAGATGTGACGGAGCTCGCATTCCACCCAGTCGTTTTCTACACCTGGAAAGATGATATAGGAATTTGTTAATGTCTGGCAAATGGAATTCGGAAATTCCTATTGTATAGAGTCATTATTACAATAATGATTGCCGGATTTTTTTAATGCTTTGTGCCAGAGCCAGAAAATGTTGAGGTTTAAGGCGATACTAAGCGACTTTGAATGATTTTATACTGAATATCACGTCTAAACGAGTAGTGTTAATGATTTGGAAAAGAATTATGTCACATTAGAGCATTTTCTTTAAACCTTAATCTGTGAATAATTGAATATTTTAGATTATGTTTGAATCACGCAAAAACTATTAAGCGTCTTTTTCAAGATAATTTAACTATGTATCTTTTAGTATACGTGTTTTACTAGAATTTCCTTTTGTTTTACATACAATAAATTAATAATGCGTCTAATTTGGGACAGCGCTCCTAGATGGGCGAGTCCTGTTACTGACTGGACGTACGACGCGTTGCGTGAGCTCAGCTCAGAACACGCAAGCTAACTACTCAAGATCGCTGGCATATATCGGCGTCTTAAGGTGAAGCATTTTATGTGACTAGATTACTAGTGAAATAGAATGCTATACCTTCCTGTCAATAATATAGCCAAACTATATAATATATATTAAAGTGCATGGCAACGAATCGCAAGCTGTAAGCTCGCTGTGCAAGTTTGAGAGATGATTGCGTGTAGGGTATCACTAACACTTTTGCTACTGATTGTACCTTTTCTCATTTTAATAGTAACGTGGGACGAATTGCAGAATGAAAATATTATTTATTTAGATTTTCTGCAAGTCGTCCTAAATGAGCCGTAGGCATGTAGGACGAGTTGATGTTGAATTACTCTATCTTACGAGGTCAAGAGTATTTTAAATCTCGTGGGTGCAACAAAACTTGGAAATAACGGAGTGCCGATTTTCAGCCTGTACCGAGTGCCAAGTTCAAACAGACTGACATGATAGGGAATTTCTAAATACGATCCTACTTTGTCCTGCAGGCTGCTGGCTGGTCCCAGGTTGCGGCTGCCTTGTTCCCAGCGCATCGGAGTCAGCGGAGGTATCATGCAGGGGCTCTGGTCGCCGGCCACTCGAGTACGCCACGCTGCCTCGACCTGAGTCCACGTTAGACGACTGACCACCATTCTTGTCATAGTCTGAAATGTTTTTGAAAACATTGTTAATACAAAAGACCGATATTAAATCCAGTTGATCAGGCGCACTCGGTATCAAAGTGGACCGACGACTCAAAGGTGGAGAACCAGCTATAATAGTGGAACAATGGGAGACACAGCAACTCAATCAATCTGCCTAGCCTTTTCCCAACTATGTCGGGGTCGGCTTCCAGTCTTACCGGATGCAGCTGAATATCAGTATTTTACAAGGAGCGACTGCCTATCTGACCTCCACAACCCAGTAACTGGGTAATACGATACCCATACGGTAAGACTGGTTGTCAGACTTTCGGGTTTCTGACGACCCGTAACGACTGTCAAAGATCCACGAATGCTAGCCGTGACCAACAGCTTAACGTGCTTTCCGAGGCACGGAGGAGTCTCGGCATGTAAAGATGGTCACCTATCCACGGATCAACCCTGGCAAGCGTAGCTTAACCTGATGGATCGACCCGTGCGGCTGTTATTATTTAGCCACGAGCTCCTGACACAGACATAGCAACTATCTAAGTATATATTGAAATTGACGGTAACTTGAATAGAAGTCTGACACGAAATTAATAAAATAACATCATTAGTTATATCCTTAGTTATATAAATCATAGTAACCTTTTATGTAACGCGGAAGCAAAATAATAAGACCACTTTTTCATCATGTTGATAAAAGCCGTAAGAAGTAAGTATATACTTACTTCTATAGATGTTAAGGCTTTAATGTCAATAGTTCCATAAAAGATTGGATTTATTGCGCCACCTTGTAGCCAATTAAAGAAACAAACGTGTTTTTAACGACTGTATAATTTGTTTCTCTATTTTTGTCAACTTAGGAGTCGCTTTAAAAGATTTATGATAGGCATAAATCTTTATGAGGTATCAAAGATTTTGTGATAAAGGAAGAGAGGAAAAATATCGTTTGTAATATGATATGGTCATTGAATTTTAAAATATGTCTTGTTTATGTTCCATTTTATTCAAATTCTGTTTTGTCTTTCCAATACATACAAAATTCGAGATCTACAATGAGATCAATTGTAGGTATCAATCGAAGATTTTTATAAATTTATCTCGTCTCAGTAAAGTTGTTTTTTTCTTTTTTTTATACCCGGTGACACTTGCGTAATAAGAACCTTCATTTTGATACCCCACTCGATAGGTTTGGGAGTTTTTTTTTAAACACATTTTGGCGCCAAAAATCCTCATTCATAGAAATCGGAGTTACGAGGGAACATAGAGACGGACACACATACATACAAACACACAACCCTCCTTTTTTAGCTTCGCCGCAGTCGGGCAAAGAGTCCAAAAATCGTTAATTGCAGTTTAATCACATTTTTTTTGCGATTACAAACTTACATTTGCAGTTGGAGAATTGACCGTATGGGAGAACATGTGTAAAGTTTGTTTTTAGGATAAAATTCATCCCAACTACGGAACCCTTCATTGTGCGTGGTCCAACTCACTTGGCCGGTTTACTATATGCAAACTTGCTATTACAATTCAGGCAGAATTGTCGATATCGGCTTGGCATTACTTGCCATATTAAAAATAAAATAGAATACGAAATTCGAGATATTTTGTTAGTGCCAACGAGGAATTTTGAAACTTTCATATACTACATACCTGAGCTAGCTCCCGATCCTGCTCCTTTCTTTCCATGCGCCTTGAGATCTTCGATTCTATTCGGGGTTTGTCTTGACGAAGACGGCTGCGGATTATAAGCCTCGGCCTTCCCACTTGAGTTATAAACACTATCAGCTGACTTCTGACTGGCACTCTCATCATTCCTCTCCTGTGACGTCGAAGGCTCCTCTCTGTCTTTCTTATGTCCTATCGAATCTGGAGTTCTACGTTCTTTGTGAATGTCTGGAGTTCTGCGTTCTTTGTGAATGTCTGGAGTTCTGCGTTCTTTATGGCTGTCAGGCGTTCTTCTTTCTTTATGGCTGTCAGGTGTTCTCCGTTCTTTATGACTGTCTGGGGTTCTTCTGTACCCGTTTTCTTGCATTCTCTCTTGTCTGTGAGATTCTACGGAGCGTCCACTTGTCCTAATTCGTTCTTCGTAACTGGACCTGCCTTGAGCTGCTAGTCTTGCGCGGAATCCTCCGTCGTCAGATTCCCGTTCTTCACCATTTCGAGGATGCTCATTCGGTGTATGGTCCAGAAGATTCCCATGTGAATTTCGTCTCCCAGGATCGTGTATCTGAGGAGTTGTGACCTCTGGTCGGTGCTGAGGTTCATCTAGGAGGTGAGGATGTGAGGTAGCTCGTCTCCCTTCAACAAAGCCTCTTTGTCGCACTATCTCTCTTTCTAATTGCTGTGGGCTTCTGAGATCTGGTCTTGAATGTGAGTTGTCGAACTGGAATTAAATATTTCATTAGATATAGTAGGCTTTTTTACTATCAATAAATTATTTCAGTGAACAATCAACTAGATCTTTTGAATTACCAATAAAGTACGGGTGACATGACCGAATAAGTCGATGACCGTTATTACTAATAAAAATAAAATAAATAATCATAAATGTAACATAATATTCTCTTCAAAGGAAACGGTTATAAAAGCAGACGATATTCCTGATAGTTTATGCGTTGTAAAACTTGTTATTTTATAATCGCTAAAGGAAGTGCGAAGTTGTTCGGTTTCCTCAACGTTGCAGGAGTAAAGATGTCTATAAAATATTATGACTACATAATTAAAAGAAGCTTTGATTTTATAAGATACTAGTACTGGAGAATGACTATATCGCTCGCTTGTGGGTTAATGACCCGGTTCCTGGCGTTAGCATGATATCGCTACCTGTTTTTTTAAAAGACTGTCAATGTAGCAAATAGCGACGATATTGTCAAAACTGTATGTGTTTCGATACAATATATTACTTCCTAGCTAACAATGGATAAAAAACAAGAAGCTAGAGCTCAAACAAAACGGATACCAACCCTTTCGATGTTACTAAATTTACAACAAGTCCCATTACAATTAACAATGTAAATAAAGAAACATTCGACGAATACAAGTACTATGACAAAGAGAACAATGCTCCAATAAAGCTAGTTTCTTGTAAAATCTTTGCTGCATCGGCGTCGTGTCGGCGCAGGCGCCTATACATAGGTTATAATTGCTGCGTATTCGTGGGAACAAGCCGTTAATTGTTGAGAACCATTGTTTCAACTGAGAACAGAACATGGGACTAGGTGGAGCAAGTGTTACGACAGTTGGACTTACTGTTTGATGAATGTACTCAATTTGGAATTCATTAGAACGATTTTTTATTGTAATTGATGGTAAATTTTGGCATTGGTTAGAAAAGTGAATTGATTGGGCTAGTTAGTGGGTTTGGATTTTGAAATTGGTGCTTTGATTTCAGTTTGGAGTTTCAAAACTGGTTAAAAAATGATGACCATGAAATAATTTCACAATTAAACGGACTATTAGCCTATTTCAACAGAGCTAAGATTAAGTCTGAACCTTCCGTTATTTCCAACTATAATTAGTTAAATCGTCTTTAATTCTTTTTAATCTTTGCCAATTCTTTTCAGACTTATGTATAACCTTGAGAAATATCAATAAATCGACGGTATCGATTTCCACGGCAAGCTTTGTTAATAAATCATTCATATCAACTTTCCAAACATTCATTATGCCAGAAAAACCTCCGCTGATGGTTTTATCGTTTCAAAGGCCTATTGTTACAGCAAATGAGTTTATTGTACTCCTATATACAAACACTTTCTTATCTCCATGTTAATCTATTAGTAGCATCTTTTTAATTGTAGGTTTCTAATTTATTATTGAATAGCTGATGACGAGGATAAATGATTTCCAAATCGAATTAAAAACTTTTGTAAGATTATACCGACATAGTGTTAACTAAATCTTTTAGCTTCTTTTATTTAACCGACTTCAAAAAAAGGAGGTTACTCAATTCGACCGTATATGTATATATTTTTTTATGTGTTCATTCATAATCATCATCTATTTTAGGAAAACTGATTATTTAAAACTCTTCCCTTAAAAAAAATCCTAATAGATTTTACATAATATACATAACATAACATCACGCCTGTAATCCCCGAAGGGTTAGGCAGAGGTGTACCTATAGTACACCCACATTTCAAAATCACATTAGATTTTACAATTTCCCATATTATGTTACAATATCTCACCCGTGACTGGTTGAGAGAAACTTTATTACCTGTGATTGCGGCCCAGTCTTCAACGAAGTGAAATTCGCCATGGACCTGACGTCCATATCCCTCTGATACAGCGCACTCCTCCGACCTGGAGGACCATACTGCTGGTACAAAGCATCAGCGCCAAGGGCCTGAGGCTGTCGGTGGGGCGTACTGGCCAACATCTCCTGGGACCTGGCCTGAGGACTCATCATCATGTGGGGTTGGACCATCTGCTGCTGTATTAGTTGCCTGGTGAGAAAAGGAATGCGGAGTTAATGATGTTCTTAGATCATTAATCAAAGTAAGCTTGTCTTGTGTCGAAGGCGTAACTATGAGACCGCAGTATGTGAGATTCATTTACTGATTGAAATTGATAAATGGTTTTTCATTCAGTTTTAATTGATTCCATATCAGATTGAAAATGCTTTGCTAAATGTTAGGTTCCCACATAGATAATTGCAGAAAACCCTTGCAGTTATCGCTTCTAACTAGTACATTACCCACGTTATGGTCTTAGTTGAAGCAGGTGAACATACTTTTACTGGAATCATTGATCATCAAACATTCTTGAATTTACGATGCCCGAAATAAGCTTTATGGTGGTCCTATTTATAGTCACCACCACGATGCAACACGATTATAACTGCATTTAAAATACATTCAGCGGAAGTAAATAAATAAATTAATCATAAGGTAACGGGATGCTGTTACACATTAAAGGTTTGATTAACATAACCCTATTAAAACAAGGAGTTGGTGCTTACCTGTGAGGCGACGGACTAGGATACGCCATGTTATTCGCGATGCCATGACTGTACTGCATTTCCGGCCTCGTCTGCGTCATTGGCCTGCCATAGATCCCTTGCTCCACCTTCCTCGGTCCACTCTCTCTAGGCGTCACTTGTTCAGGCTCTGGCCTCTCTGGTCTCTTCCTCTCTTCACTGTTATTCAAACTAGGTTCTTGTTCATTGTTCTTCTCGCCTTCATTAGCATCTTTACTTTTAAACCTGCTTGAGATCATATCTTTGAGCGTGTTATAAGTTTTACTAACAGACTTCGCACTTTTCGGGGCGTCTCTTGTATTATCCTTCCCTGTTTCAACTGTCACTGTTATGAGTTGTGAGTTGTTCGGTGTGTCAACTTTGCCGTACGTTTTGGCCGGTATGGGAGGTTTTGGCGAGTCGTAGTTCTGCATGTTTCTGGCCACAGCTCCTTGGTTCTGGTTCATGTAGCCGTACTGTTCGTGGTACTGCCTGAAGCCGTCCCCAGACGTACCAGCTTGCTGGTTCTGCGTGAGAAACAGTATGTATTAAATATCGTGTGTTATTGTTAGTCGTGCCATGGGAAGCGCACACAATGGGTTGTTAGGGGCTCGGATTGTTAGGAGCCGTGTTTGGCGTAGCTGTAAATGTGGTAACTTTGGTGAAAGGCGCATTATTAAAGATGGAAATTAAGAAAATAAGTGGCCTGAATGCTATATAAAGTTTTGATATTAATTGTTCTATGCTTGTTTACTAGCATTTTCGTGTAACTTAGTTATTAATATATAAAATTGATAATCGCATTATAATAAGTTGCATTGGTTTTTTTAACTTAATTTATAGTCACATACATATGAGGAACTTTACTTCCTCTGACAAACAACACTTTTAGTTGTATCCCGAACGCGGTAACGAATACTTGGGCTTAGATAATGCAGACATTCAACGCTGCCTACCCTCGTAGCTTACCGGATACACTGACAACAAAGCCTCAACTCAATCTCAAATTCACACCATTTATTCTAGATTTCTCACCAATAAGTCAATAAAAACTTTCAATAGGTACTAACATTTTCCAGCGCGAATTCAACCATTTTTAATATTCACATACACTTCACATGACAACACGACTTTGGTTCTTAAAGCTCTAAATAATACTGATGTCGTGCGCCGGCGCAACACCGGATGCGCGTGCGGTCGGATCCGACCGTGCTGCCGTCAAGACGTGCGTCCTACCTATGACGAACTGTTCGATGTGCTAGAGGGAGCTAATTTATTGGTAAGTTTCGTGAGATTTTTTTTACATTGTGATGGATAGGCTATTGTTTCTGTTAAGTATGTTACGTGTTCTTAAAGGTGTCTGTAACAGTTTGGATGGCTTATTGATATTATGTTTGTAATTTGTTTGACCCTAATTTTATGTCAACAACAAAATCTGGACAAGATTGGCACAACGTGTGGAAAGGAATAGCGTAAAACGGTTATGCTGTGCTGTAAGCCAAAAAACTCATGCTTATTGCTCATTAATTAAATGTATGTATGTTTCTATTATTTATTTGAGTTGACATTGAACTATTTAATTTGATTATATTTTTTATAATTTATTTCTATTCCTAATGAGTTGACATAGAATTTTTTATTTTAGGTAATTTTTATTTATGTTAATTTTGATGATGATGTGAGTTATGTTGTTAATTTTTAAACGTGTTACTTGTATTATGAATGTTATTATTTTTTTTTTTGCGTCATATACAAGATTTCAAACACAATGTAAATTGTTTGTGAATAAATAAATTGAAATTGAAATTAACCAATAAATAAGTGCCTTCTAGAAACTGAATAGGCATAGAATGTGTGCGTGTTTCAAATAAAATAAACCAACCTGCCCTCAACAAATTATATAATTTTTTTATGATATGGCACAATTGGCATCTGTTAGCAACTCTCAGTTAAACATAGGCACGATCACACGAAAAAAAACCGACTTCAGCCATGTTCAGTGCCCTCTGGAGCAAAAAATCCTAGAGCATATTTTTTATGCAGCTGTTATCGTATTTTTTATGTTCAGGTATGAAATAAATTGTTTTAAAGACATACAGACATGATGACTTTTGGTAAATACAGAATACAGACTTATTGGTATTGTTATGATTTCTTCAAAACTGAATAAAACATATATCGATGTCAGCTTACTTATTTTGACATTTATCAGTTTTTTTTTAAGTGAAAACTTCATCAGGCGCGCTGGGCATTTTTGAAATGGAAAAAAAACAATTGAACTCACGACACCGTTACCGACACCTCATTTTTGTAAACGCGATTTTCCTTTTTATTTATATTATGTTATAGATCAATGTTCTATGCAAGTATTTATACTTTAAAGGTTTTGGAAGTTTTTTTTTGTAAACGCGATTGTGCTTTTTATTTAGATAAGGTTACGGACCAATGTTCTATACAAGTATTTTTCTTCTACCAAGGCGATCTTGTTCAAGTTTTCACTTCTGTCGGCGCTCCCGGAGTTTTTTTTTTAGTATACCTACACGCAATCAGTAAAATTTACTTTCTAAATAATTTGCGTTATTGTCATCATGTACCCATAATTATTTTGCGTTGAGTTTATATGTTGAAACTATCTGTCATAAGCTTTGATAGGCGAATCGGTAGCTTAGGAAAAGTGAATTTAGTTAACTGCTGTTATGGTAAATAAAGATGAATTTGAAAATGAATGAAATGTTGAAAAGTTTGATTCATAAAAACAAATAATGTAGAACTGCATTTTTCAGCCCAGTAGCTATTGTGACCGTACATTAACAAAAATAAACTCAAATAGTTCCTACTGCACACCATCTATTTGTTCAATAATACCACCTTACACCAATTTCTCGATCAATACCCGTACCCGTAAATAGTTCCTTACTTTCACAATTTCTAGCTCATAATGGCTCGTGGGCAATAATTCATGGCCGTGACGCGTGCACCGTCATTTATATCCATCTGTGTTATGGTCCAAGACGCTTGTGGTAATTCCTTAACGCCCTTTGTTTTCTTTTTGATGGTGGTTTTAAAGCTCTTTGAAATAAGGTGTCGATGAACACTTTTAATGCTTTGTGAAACTATACTGTCTCTTTTGATTTCTAGATTTTAAGGAAAACTCGCGCATGTACATGAAAACAAAATGCTTTGTATGTGTTTTGTATACCAAAATATGGACCCTTTTCTAAATTCAGAGTCACGGGGTTTAGATGCGCGTAGTATTTGCTTTGAGACTGGCTGATAATTCCCGTAACCAGAGGGCTCATATACTGTCAAAGAATTAGTATAGTCATTAAACGTGACAATGACTAGTTTTCTGGGCACGTGTTATGATGACAGCGATATAGAGGAGTAAAGTCAACAACTGAACAGAACAAAAACTGTCTTTATTGCTACGATATAAAGGCGATTTCAATATTTTTTTTACCCATAGTGACTGTACTCTAATGTCTATTATATTAGAATGGATTATACTTATTTAGGGGTTTATTTATAAACCCCCTTATAAAATGAATCCGGGCAATAAGTCAATATAAAGTCTGAATTCGCCAACCCGTCTTGAGCAAGCGTGGTGATCAATGCTCGTGCCTTCTCTGTATGAGAAGAGGCCTTTGCCTTGCAGTGGGATAGTACTACGCCTGAATTATCTTACACATCTAGATTCGTCATAATGAGCCGGCACGCGTCGAGTACTGCTCGGCACACAACCGTTGTTTCTCCGTACGCACCTCACAGCGGCGCGCGCGCTCCATGAATTTTTATGGGTTATTTCGTACCACCGCCTCCTATTGGGTTTCATAACATTTACTAACACTGCTGGTGTGTTTGAACTGTTCTAATACATGCCGCGGCAGTTGTAGACCACCCTTATATTTCCTGTTCAAAGTAGACGACGGTTTTAATATAGAAGATCGGTATGTACGAGTATGGTGTTCAGGAGACCGTCGAGTATACAGCTTCCGTTTTTTATTTGCATTTTTCTTCTAGTTCCTATCCATCATAAAGAAACGTTACTTAATACTCCCTGGGCTCCACAGAACTCAAAACTGTGTTATCGTGCAATATGAGTGTGTAGTGTATACAGGGCGATGCGCAAACTGTTACGATTAATTTAGTACGTGGATGTAGCGTTGACAAAATCTGTTGTTTCATACAAAATTGCAATACCATGGTCAAAATGTATGGAACTGCTGATTTTTAAAATAACTTACGAAAATTTTTAACGCTGGTGAGTCTAGAATGTAAATTGTTTAACTGAAATAAATGCTTTGAGTTTGAGCTCGGAGAGAATCGGCTAATTAGGAAAATATTCGATATCACCTTTAATATGTATCTAATAGCATTGAAATTCCTATTCTCGTTACCTTTGTATTTACGACGGCTGCGATATTCATATAAACAGGAATACGGCCCCAGATGGAAAAGAAAATAGTTTTTAAAAAGACCGACTCGTGAAGGATTTGAACCTCCGCCCTCCGATGGTCTAGTATCGAATTATATCGGTGCTCTAACCTACTGAGCTAACGAGTCTTGTTGTAATCACGCAAAAACATCGACCACTAATGTAGAAGTGACGTCAAGATTACTTATCCATTATAATCAAAAGCTGACGTAAATAATCTCCAATGATAAAAATGATAAATAAATGAAAACATTTACATGAAATATCAGGTGCCAATTGCCAAATCGTCGCTCGGCATCCAATACCGCGAATGTGACATTTTTGACGAAAATAATTTTTAAATGCAGGATCACGTATTTGAACGTGTGGAATTAAATAAAACAAAAATCTGATTTTCGTCAAAAATTTCACAGTCGCGGTATTGGATGCCGAGCGACGATATGCAAGGTAAATAATAGCTGTAGTGATCAAATTGATTTGCACTTTGAAAGTTTGGGCAAATTGAATTATCTTCTTGAATAAATTAACCTTTTATTATCTCGCTCGGGAGGAAAACACATTGAATTCCTTATTGTTTACCTGTTGTACCTATGTGTTACTAGCTAGATTAGATTTTTTTTCTGCAAATTCGAGCTCATGACTCCTTCGACACCTTTTATCTATTTATCTTATGATTAGAACTATTTTTTTATGGGTAGGAAATTATCAAATAACTTCTCCCGCTCTGGGCGGAGCGGGAGGGTGTGTCAGACTCTTACTGACCAAAACCCACCCGTGTTCCTTCAGTTGCCTGTATATTGCCAGGGGCCACGGTATCCCTTTCGGACTTTCCCGCGACCCCGGCAGGCATCGCCCCTAGCGGACCCCGTCCGTTGTGCTGACATCTCTTTGAGGCACGCGTGGAACACAACGCGCTGTCGCGTTGACCCGGGCCTGGTCCTTATCGGATGACGAGCTACCCATTGCTCACCGTCCTCAAGCCCGCGCCTACGGTGGCCGGGATTCGGCCTGGGATTCCCGACACCCAAGGCGTCTCCTGCGACGGCTAGAAGCGTGAGGGATGGTTAGAACCCTGTTTACTCATCGCGCATCGCAATCGTCATGCTATGGTGCCTTTTGTCCAATTTAATGGTTCCAAGATTCCAAATTAGCCTTTAAAGAGCAATTTGGGAAATCGTTGGCGTTTTTCTATTCTATTGACTTATCCATGCGTTAAAATCAGTTTTTTTAAGAGATTTTTTATTGTGTGAATCATAAGTAAATACTAGCGACCCACCCCTGCTCCGTACCTACGGTTTTTCCTTCTTGACAAAACATGGAGATTAGCTTATTAAGTGTAGGTAAGTTTGATATTAATGTATTATGCACATAAACCTTCCGGAATAAATTCTCTAAACGATGGTGAAAACTGCATCAAAATCTGTTGCGTGGTTTTGAAGAACAACGCGATCACACAGACAGACACGAAAAGCGATTTTTATTTATAAATATAGTATGGTTATTCATTATTTAATCTTTATAGAAAAGTAACATAAAACAAGATTAGTTTAATTATAATTGCTGTACAACTTCACAAAACGGAGGGTTATGATTTTGACCGGTATGTATGTAAGTTCATCTGCTACCTCATAACTTCTAAACTACTGATCATAATTTGACAAATGAGGTATCGTTGGAAGTATCTTGATTGTCTGCTGGTTATAGGCTATGTGACGTCACATTAAATTCGATATGGCGCCCTTTAGAGGATATAAAGTAATGAACTTAAAAAAAATGATTTTAATGGTGGGTATCAAATGAAAGAGCTCGACGAGCACATTTCAAAAATGTACATGATTAATCGAATAGATTGTGTGACTCCGGATTTTTAATTGGTCTGTCTGTCTGTCTGTGATGTCTTGTTTAGGTATATCTTTTTAGTTGACTTTTTGTCGTAGTTGGGTTTTAGTTTTTTTAACTTTTATTTTTATTTTGCATATTACCTTTCATAAAAACAGCATTAAACCAGTGAAGACAATTGTTGGTGAACTAATAAAATATAATCTTTATTAACTGGAATGAATTGTTTTTTAAATAAAATAAAATAAAATAAACACATAATATATGGGGCAATGCGTGTGTACCTTTAGTTAGCCTAGTTGTTAGCCCCAAGCAAAACTACAGGCACACATTTTTCTAATAACATTCAGGTAAGCACTTCAGTCTACGCTAGTCAGACTAATTAGAATTCCAGGCTGGATTCTAGTCACGTTTGTGCCATTTTTGCTAACTTGTGGGGACCTGTTTGATCGTTTATTTACGTGGGCTCAGCTTGGAAAGTTGGAATTCTTTAATAGCTTAACTTTTTTTTTTGTATAAACACAGCATTACTCTTAAGAAATTAAAAGCAGTTTAAATTGAGTCGTGGGACATCGACATAGCATTTATTTATTGCACAATTTTAATTTCTATGAAAAACAAAAATCATTAAAAAAAAAATGCAAAAGACCGACTCGTGAAGGATTTGAACCTCCGCCCTCCGATGGTCAAGTATTGAATTATATCGGTGCTCTAACCTACTGAGCTAACGAGTCATGTTACTCATGGCTGAAAACTCGAAGTGAATCGTCGAAATTACGCCATAATTACAAGATAATTATTGTACTAAACATTTTCCTTATTATGACGTCTTTGAGTTTTTCCAATTTCAGTTTCCGCTATAACGAATGCTGTAAAGCGGCAAGAATAATGTGTTTACCTACGACCAGAGAAAAAAACTCGTGAGTTTTAACCCGGAATGATCATCACGATCGTGCATTCTGAAAGTGAGCATCATCGCAAATAGCTGTCAAAATTTCGCTGTTTTAATTACTTTGGCATTAAGTATAACTAGCTAACTATATTGATTATAAAAATGCAATAATTAACATTGTAACACCGAATAGTTAGTTTTAGATGTAAAAAAAGTATTTGGAAACTTTTCAAATGCCCTTTTTATACTTAAAACGGTTACATTCTATTCTTAACATTCTAGTTTACGAGTTAGCGTTATTTCATATTTCCATACAGTTATATTGCCAAATTAATGAAAACAGGTAAATATTTGACAGCTATTTGCGACGTTTATCAACTTTTGAATAAGAGTGGCATAGCATTGATAGATTTGGCAATGCTTGGGGGAGGCCTATGTCCAGCAGTGGACGTCTTTCGGCTGAAATGATGACGCTAGCCAGTCCTATGAAAATTAGGGAAATTAAGCCACCAAATTAAGGGAAGAATCGAAGGGTCTACGTTGGTTATTCACTGAATAATGTCAGTTGGTACGTACATAGTTACGTGAACGGTGAAAATCATTCACCAGCTGATGAAACTATAAACATTCAACTCTTTGCTTTGAGGAAAGAAACTGGTAGATCATCATAGTCCATTATCTCTGCCTATTGTGACTGCAAGAAAAAATACCTGATGTTACTTCCAAGCATGTCTTTACGGCACTAAAAGTTAAAAAAAATCCTGTGCCCCTCATTTCTGCCGCATTTAAAATGACAGAACTTGGCGACTGAAACAGTTATGATTGCAAATTGGATGAACCCCTTACAATAAGCTTTACGGCTTACTAATTATAACAAATACAAAAGAAAAAGTAACAAAACAAAGTCTCAAAAGATCGACTCGTGAAGGATTTGAACCTCCGGCCTCCGATGGTCAAGTTTTGGATATATATCGGCGCTCTAACCTACTGAGCTAACGAGTCCTGATGTTCACAGTTGAAATTTGCGACCGATATCGTAAATATGACGTCATGATGACTCACCCAGTCACCCTCTGAACACTAACAATACAAAGAGATGTCAGAAGTACCACACTATCATAAAACTTTACCTTCTGATACAACAAATGTAATGCAGCAAGAGCTCAAGCGTACTACCTGGGCTGGGCCCTATATAATTTAACAATTTAACAGACAATGCGATATATTTGTCAAAATTTTACAAAATTGACGACGAATTTTCACGACAAGTACTGTTCAATAAAGCATTAAAACTATGAAAAAAGAAACTGGTTAAATTGTCGAATTGTCAGAGAACGAAAGCTCGTGAGTTTAAAGCAGGAATCCCACAAAAAAAAAAAAAAAAGTTCCTTTAGTTGATGGCTCGAACTCGTTGGTGGCGTGGCTAATATACATACTATTTATTTATTTAGTTTTTTTATTTCATTAGTGAAATAGACGATGATTTATAACGAAAACGAGCGCGTATTTCATGAACAGACCTTTGGGCGTATAGATATTATGGAAAACTACTGGATGTACCTATATACTCAAAATAAACTTATTTGAACTTTTCAATAAATTATTATCTATTCCTGGACGGTTTCTATTTTGCCATTTTCATACTACATAAGTTATTTACTTACGCCAAAAGATGAGTTAAAATTAGAGTTGAAATATGGAAGTTTCGACGCTCATAATTTCCAAACCAATACTTTTTCCTAATTCTGCTTACATACAGGGTTAGATAATGACAAGACAAATGATATAATTTTTAGTTTTGAACGTACTCCGCCAAACAGACGAGTTTACCATACTACGTTTGTATGGAAGAATGATCGACTAGTGTATCCTTAAACCACCCTAACCAGCTAAAGCGAGGAGCATAGGACCGGTAGTTGTGTCGGTAGTTGGGGTAGACCTTTGTCCAGCAGTGGACGTCTTTCGGCTGAAATGATCACCCTAACTCCTAACAAATGCTATGAAAATAACTACATCAAACAGCAGCATAAGCTTACACCAAACTATGCAAAGAAACAAGGGGACTAAGATAGATAGAAGATAGAATACTCTTTATAGGTACCATATTAATTACGGATGATAAAGTACCTGGCAAAATGTGGGTGTACTATAGGTGCACCTCTACTCAACCCCTCGAGGAATACCTACAGGTGTCATGCTATATTATGTGATCAAGTTGGATATTCGCTGTTTATTGTCGGTAAAACCCAACTACGACAAAAAGTCAACTAAAAAGGTATAAACAAGACATCACAGACAGACAGACTAATTAAAAATCCGGAGTCACACGTAATCTATTCGATTTATGCCCTAACACGTGTGACTCCGGATTTTTAATTAGTCTGTCTGTGTGTCTGTGATGTCTTGTTTATACCTTTTTAGTTGACTTTTTTGTCGTAGTTGGGTTTTAGTTTTTATAACTTTTACTTTTATTTAAATTATTTTGAGGTTACAGTATATATATTTTTGAAATCTGCTCGTTAAGCTCTTTCATTTGATCCCCAACACGGCATAATAAAAATAAAAGAAATAAGTTCAAGACTTTATGTCCTCTAGAGGGCGCTATATTAGTTTAGAAGTAATAAGGTAACAGATAAACATACTACATACATACATACAAAATCATAAGCCTCCTTTTTGCTTCGCCGTAGTCGGGTAAAAATGCACAATGTAGATGATAACGGCCAACATTTAACTAAATTAAAATTAATTTAGAATTTCGCGGGTGTCACCAACACATGACACTTGTTATTTCCATTGCATTTGTTACCAAAAGTTGTAAATTTGCCTGCGCCTCTCATTTCTGTCGCATAGTTCAAACCAATAGAATTTGCCCCCTTACTGTAAACTTGGTTTATTATACCAGAAATACAAAGAAATACGTTTAACAAAATAGCAAAAGACCGACTCGTGAAGGATTTGATCCTCCGCCCTCCGATGGTCAAGTATCGAATTATATCGGTGCTCTAACCTACTGAGCTAACGAGTCTTGTTACTCATGGCTGAAAACTGCAAGCACAATCGTCGAAATTACGCCATATTTATTTTACTACACACTTTCCTCATAATGGCGTCATTAAGTATATTCCAAATTCTGTTTCAAGATAAGATTTACACACATCCATGCATTTGATTGAATGGGTATCGGATGGTAGACATTACGACCAGTATCAAATCAAGCCCTTTCAGTAGGCACATCACAATATGGCCATGAAAGGTGAACATAATCTACCAGCTGGAAAGATGAGAAACAGTAAACATCAAACTTTTTCTTTATTATACGGCAGAGACGGCACTTAATCATTATCCAATAATAAGCTGTTATCTCTGCCTATTTCAACTACAAGAATCAACTCTAGAGTCCTAATGTTGCTACCCAGGATGTCTTTACATTATTTTTATCTTTTATTTTGTTATCTGTATTTTGTGTTTTACGAACTGTGTCCAAATAAACTTTATTCTTTCTTTCAATTATCACCAAAAGTTGAAATTTTTTCTATGTCTCTCATTTCTTGATAGAAATAAACACAGAAAAAATTTGGTAATTTTACCGTTTTACATCCCTACTTTTTTGTCGTAGATGGGCTTTTACCTTCAATAAACAGCGAAGATTCAACTTTATCACAGAATATAACATGATGCCTGTATTCCCCGAGGGGTAGAGGTGCAGCTATAGTACACCCACATTTTGCCAGGTACCTATAAAGAGTATTCTATCTTCTATCCATTTTAGTCCCCTTGTTTCTTTGCATAGTTTGGTGTAAGCTTATGCTGCTGTTTGATGTAGCTTTTTCATAGCACTGGTTAGGAGTTAGGGTGATCATTTCAGCCGAAAGACGTCCACTGCTGGACAAAGGCCTCCCCCAACCATCGACACAACTACCGCTCCCATACTTCTCGCTTTAGCTGGTTTAAGATAAATAGTGCAAGGACCATTCTGGGTTTAAACTCACGAGCTTTCATTCTCTGAGGCTTATTTAATAAAACTGACAGGCGACAATCTGACAATTTAACCAGATTTTTTTTCATATTTTTAATGCTTTATTAAACAGTAGGTACTTGTCGTGAAAATGTGTCAATTTTGTAATTATTTTGATAAATATATCGCATTGCCCAGGTAGTACGCATGAGCTCTTGCCACATTACATTTGTTGTATCAGAAGGTAAAGTTTTATGATAGTGTGGTACTTCTGACATCTCTTTGTTTTGTTGGTGTTCAGAGGGTAACTGGGTGAGTCATCATGACGTCATATTTACGATATCGGTCGCAAATTTCAACTGTGAACAGCAAGACTCGTTAGCTCAGTAGGTTAGAGCGCCGATATATATCCAAAACTTGACCATCGGAGGGCGGAGGTTCAAATCCTTCACGAGTCGGTCTTTTGAGGTTTTGTTTTGTAACTTTTTCTTTTGTATTTGTTATAATTAGTAAGCCGTAGAGCTTATTGTAAGGGGTTCATCCAATTTGCAACCATGACTGTTTCAGTCGCCAAGTTCTGTCATTTTAAAGGATGCGGCAGAAATGTGGGCCACAGGATTTTTTTTTACTTTTGGTGCCGTAAAGACATGCTTGGAAGTAACATCAGGTATTTTTTCTTGCAGTCAAAATAGGCAGAGATAACAGTTTAACATTGGACTATGATGATCTACCAGTTTCTTTCCTCAAAGCAAAGAGCTGAATGTTTAGTTTCATCAGCTGGTGAATAATTTTCACCGTTTCACGTAAATTATGTACGTACCAACTGAAAGGATTTTTGTTTCATACTATTTTTAAATGCATGGATTTGTATAAATTTTATCTTAAAACAGAAATTACTCAAAGACGTGATAATGAGGAAAGTGTGTAGTAAAATATTTACTGCGTAATGTTGAATATTGCGGTTGCAGTTTTCAGCCATGATTAACAAGACTCGTTAGCTCAGTAGGTTAGAGCACGGATATAATTTAATACTTGACCATCGGAGGGCGAAGGTTCAAATCCTTCACGAGTCAAGAATTCACTTTTTTTAATAAAATATTTCTACTAGGTAGAAATCCCTAGTGAATTTAACACCACCAAAGCTCCAATCACCAAAATCAAAATAGCAAAAGACCGACTCGTGAAGGATTTGAACCTCCGCCCTCCGATGGTCAAGTATTGAATTATATCGGTGCTCTAACCTACTGAGCTAACGAGTCTTGATACTCATAGCTGAAAACTACGACCACTAATCTAGACGTGACGTCAGGATTACTCATCCACTAAAATCAAAAGCTGGCGCAGATGGTTTGGCTCATTATCAAAATTATCGATATGATGACATACATACAGTATGAGTCTTTCTAATGTTCACATATTGAAATGGGGAATCTATGCTTAACACTTTGAAGGACAGTACACGAGACACAATAGAAGTTTTATTGTTATGACGCCTATGGGCATATAGTGTCCTTCAATGTGTCAATTTTATAGACGAAAAAAATATTTAAAAAAATCTGAATAAGTTGTCTTTTATGTTTTTTTTTAAATTAAGAGGTGCTTACATAATAGGGGCGTCTTATTGAGAAATTTTACGATTATTGTAAAAAAAAAACAGATTTTTGAAAAAAAAACAGGTTTATTTTCAATTGAGGATAGGTGTTTTTTAACACTTCTAATTTTATGAGGACGCCTAATTACTTCATCATCAATCATTACGGAGTTTGTTTCATCGCAATAGATCATTTAGTTTAAAAGTTACACCGTTTTGTTTAAAAATTCCATAAAAATATATTTAAAAAAAAACTATTTTTAAGATATTTTTTCCGTCGATAGAATTAAGCATAGATTCCTTCATTTCGATAGGTGCACATTATTAAAACACACTGTATATATACGAGTATAGTGCATAACTATTTACATACTTGACAGCCGTTATGGGTCGTCAGAAGCCCAAAATGTTGACAACCAGTCTTACCGAGGGGTATCGTGTTACCTAGTGACTGGGTTGTGGAGGTCAGATAGGCAGTCGCTTCATGTAAAACACTGGTCTGCATCCGTTTAGACTGGAAGCCGACCCCAACATAGTTGAGAAAAGGCTAGGCAGATTGATTGATGGTGCATAATACTGGGAATGTATATATTTATTGATCACATCACATGAAAGCTCCTTACAGCTTTTCAGGATTTGTTTTGAGCAATTCTCACAAGAATTCAGGATTCTCTTTATCGCTCTTGTTTATTAATATCACAGTAAAAGGTAAACAAAGGGACATTAATTAAAGTATTACACAATGTTTTACAATATTTTTTACAATCAACGACTACTACTATACTTTACCTACGACTGTTAAAACTTGTGGGTACAGTACACACAGAGTAGAGGGTATTAGTTTACTGAATTTCAATGCTTTTGCAGATATTGATGGGTCTTCTCAATCATTATTCTCTTTCCCTCATCCCAAAAGCTCACGTGACCTATTATTGATATTCAGTTAAGGAAGTGCACTCCTTGAAATCTACTCTATCTCTCTTGTTAAGGTCACTAACTAAATTACAAAAAATTCACTTTAAAATCAACTTGCGCTATTTTAAATCCCAGGAAAAATTAAAATCGTTAAAAAAAACAAGTTTCAAAAGACCGACTCGTGAAGGATTTGAACCTCCGCCCTCCGATGGTCAAGATTTGAATTATATCGGTGCTCTAACCTACTGAGCTAACGAGTCTTAATAAACCTTGTCCAAATCTACGACTGCTATTGTGAAAATGACGTCAGTACTATTGATTACTGATCAACCATCCATCCTTACCACTATACTGTAACAAAACAGAAAGGTAGCAGAAGTATAATCCAAGTTCTTCTAACTGAACAGACAGCTGTGCTGCTGGGGAGTTTGTTGCGCCACTTCTTCTTCCCAACTAAAGCACTAGGAAGTAGTGAAGAGCAGGCGTTTTGGGGGATTGGCTTTAGTAATTTTGACGTTCAAAAAGTTCTGATTCTCTTCCTAGTTCGACTAAATGATTTTGATTTTGATAATACCACATCATCGCCGGGAACTTGTACCTTCAGATTTTCAGAAATGGGGTTTTAACCTACCTACGTAAAATATCTACGGACTAAACCTATCCTTGGGACACCATCCATCTATTACATGGGACGAAATTTTTTGAAGGATATTGATATATCCTTCAAAAAACTTGGATTCAACCATAACTTTTTCTGCTGCCAAGTCAGTAAAACCCTTTAAAATAAGCTATACGGCTTACTAATTATAAAATCACAAAGAAATTAGATAGAAAAAATTCGCAAAACACCGACTCGTGAAGGATTTGAACCTCCGCCCTCCGATGGTCAAGTATTGAATTATATCGGTGCTCTAACCTACTGAGCTAACGAGTCTTCTTGATTTGAGTCAAAAACTCCCGAGCAAAATCGTCGAAAATTACGCCATAATTATTTTACTATCACTTTCCTTATTATGACGAGTATTTTGCTATTTCTGTTTCAAGATAAGATTTACACAAATCCGTGCATTTGATTACATAGCTGTGACACTTTATCAGACGCATCGGTCGTATCTTTACAGTTTCTGAATTGAGAATTGAAGCTGAGAACTTATCAAAATCTACTTATGCATTACTTATATGGTGATTCCGTCAATGTAACCCGCGACATTCAAAATTTCTTACGTTTTTTGCAAATGAATTTTGAATTTCGCGGGTGTCACCAACACATGTTACTTGTTACTTCCATTGCATTTGTTACCAAAAGTTGAAAATTTGCCTGTGCCTCTCATTTCTGTCGCATAGTTCAAAATAATAAAATTTGCCCCCTTACAATAAAATCGGTTTACTATACCAGAAATACAAACAAATACGTTTAAAAAAATCGCAAAAGACCGACTCGTGAAGGATTTGAACCTCCGCCCTCCGATGGTCAAGTATTGAATTATATCGGTGCTCTAACCTACTGAGCTAACGAGTCTTGTTGCTGCGAGCCGAAAAATACGACTGGTATCGTCAAAATGACGTCACTATTACTCACCAGCTATTTCAGCAATAAAACAAACAGGTAAAGTAAAGAAGCTCCACAGCCTCATTACATCAAAAACGCGCACAAGTGGAGTTCACTACGATCGCTACAATGAACGCATAAATGCAATAATAGACCATCTCCAGAGAGGTCTTGAAATTGGTCCTGAAGCACAGCCTAAAGATAAGAAAAAATAAATTTCAGACCCTTGCAGGGTTTGAACTTGCACACTCCGATGGTCAAAGGTAAGATTTATTCTCGGAGTCTTGGTTCCTTATGAAATCGACTAAGTATACGGCATGATAAAAATATATTGAACTTATTACTCCCTGACTGCCTCGTTGGTCTAGTGGTAGCAAGCGCTACTGCTGAGCATGAGGTCCTGGGTTCGATTCCCGGGTCGGGCAAAGTGTTATTGGGTTTTCCTATCTGAAATTTCTCAGTAGCAGCTCGGAATCTGGATTTGTGCCCGGTTGATGGCAATAGGCTCGCCCCCTATTACATGGGACTCAAAACATAACTGGCGAAATGTGGGTGTACCTACTACAGGGACACCTCTGCCCAACCCTTCGGGGAAACAAGGCGTGATGTTATGTATGTATGTTTTTACTCCTCAATTACCTGATATCAATATCATATCTGCGGCAGCAATGATAAAAATGCATATGTTGATAATTTTCTGAATCACCAGTATCATCGATGTTTTAATTTTTTGCGATAAGTAGCGAATTTGTACCAAGTGAGTTTTCTGAATGTTTTTATCACGTGTCTGTTTTTGGTTGCGTGATTCACCCAAACTGTTTTCATCGTGACGTTACTAAGTTACCTACTAGGTGATATTGATATATTTTCAGTACCTATGATAATAACGTAACATCATGCATGTCTATATTTTCTGTAGTTTCACCAGTTACATAATTATGAAGTTCCAGTTTTAACCCGGAGTCTGGATTTGTGTCCGATGAATGGCATCGCCTTCTAGTACTTTTAATTACTTTTTGACCAAAGGTTTTGTCCGTAGATATTTTACGTTGGTTGAGTTAAAACCTCATTTCTGAAAATCTGAAGGCACAAGTTGGGGGTCTTTCCAGCTATTGATGATGTGGTATTTTCAAAATCAAAAGTCATTTAGTCAAAGTAGGCTGAGAATCAGCACTATTTGAACGGTTGGGAAGAAGAAGAAGTGGCGCAGCAAACTCCCCAGCAGCACAGCTGTCTGTTCAGTTAGAAGAACTTGGATTATACTTCTGCTGCCTTTCTGTTTTGTTGCAGTATAGTGGGTGGATAGCTGGTGAGTAATCAATGGTACTGACGTCATTTTCACAATAGCAGTCGTAGATTTGGACGAGGTTTATCAAGACTCCTTAGCTCAGTAGGTTAGAGCACCGATATAATTCAAATCTTGACCATCGGAGGGCGGAGGTTCAAATCCTTCACGAGTCGGTCTTTTGCAACTTGTTTTTTTTTAACGATTTTGATTTTTCCTGGGATTTAAAATTGCGCAAGTTGATTTTAAAGTGATTTTTTTGTAATTTAGTTAGTGACCTTAACAAGAGAGATAGAGTAGATTTCAAGGAATGCACTTCCTTAACTGAATATCCATAATAGGTCACGTGAGATTTTGGGATGAGGGAAAGAGAATAATGATTGAGAAGACCCATCAATATCTGCAAAAGCATTGATATTAAGTAAACTAATACCCTCTGTGTGTACTGTACCCACAAGTTTTAACAGTCGTAGGTAAAGTACAGGAGTAGTTGTTGATTGTAAAAAATATTGTATAACATTGTGTAATAATTTAATAATAGTTTAATAACTAATGTCCCTTTGTTTACCTTTACTGTGATATTGATAAACAAGAGCGATAAAGGGAATCCTGAATTCTTGTGAGAATTGCTCAAAACAAATCCTGAAAAGCTGTAAGGAGCTTTCATGGGATGTCTTCAGTAAATCAGCAGATCGCCAGGAATATAATACATTCCCAGTATTATGCACTATCAGTCAATCTGCCTAGTCTTTTCCCAACTATGTTGGGGTCTAGCCGGATGCAGCTGAATACCAGTATTTTAGATGAAGTGATTGCCTATCGGACCTCCACAACCCAGTTACTGGGTAACACGTTACCCCTTGGTAAGACTGGTTGTCACAATTTTCGGCTTCTGGCGACCCAGAACGACTGTCAACTATGTAAATAGTTATGCACTACATATGTATGTTATCATATCGATAATTTTGATAATGAGCCAAACCATCTGCGCCAGCTCTTGATTTTAGTGGATGAGTAATCCTGACGTCACGTCTAGATTAGTGGTCGTAGTTTTCAGCTATGAGCAACAAGACTCGTTAGCTCAGTAGGTTAGAGCACCGATATAATTCAAATCTTGACCATCGGAGGGCGGAGGTTCAAATCCTTCACGAGTCGGCAACTTCCTTTTTTTTCTATTAGTTTTAATTTTTTTAACTTTGTTTATTAGGATACCTATGTATTCTAAAAACACTGAGGAAGGTGTATCCTTATTCTTATTATTAACTAGCTGCACCCCGCGGTTTCACACGCATAAGTCTCGATCCCGTACGAGACGATGGACGATGGTGGGTTGGTACGAGTTCCAACCCACCATCTACAGACTTGCCTGAAAGAGGACTTTTGGCCGAAAGGTGTCGTATATCGACGTTTCCGAGGACGGTTACGCGACACCACGCTGCGATACACGACGCCGTCAACATTACGTGTATAGTTATAGTTGTATAAGATTTTTAATATGTATTAGTTTATTATTGTTTAAGATTTTTATTTTTATTTTTATTTTATTTTTATTTTTTGAATTGTTCTTTGTTTTATCTTTTTATTACGGACGCTTCTAACGTGCACGTCTTTCTACATTGTTCTCACATGTATAATTTCAACATGAATGATGTAACCAATATTTTGTAACAATTTTTTATTTAAAAGAGTGTCCGTGGAGTTTCTTGCCCGTTCTTCTCCATAGGTACCTACTACGCTTTGGAATGGGCAACTAGCTTCATACCTATTTCTGACTGACCGATTCTTTGACAGTTCAAAAGTGCCTGTAAATGGTTTAATTGAAATAAATGCTTTGAGTTTGAGTTTTGAGTTGAGTTGAGTTTGATTATTTTGTGTATTCTATTTATGGGCCTTAGTTGCCTGATAATAAAGTGATTATTGTTATTATTTTTATTATATCGGGATGAAAAGTATCATATGTCCTAACCAAGGTCACGGTCTACCCATGTTGCAAATTTCATCCAAATCCGTTTCAGCGTGAAAGCGCATTTATAATATTAGTTAGGATTTCTGACCGATACTGGTCGAATCTAAGACTTGTTAAGTTGTGATTTATTTAATGAATTAGCGTCGACCCAGCGTAGAATTCTTAGCTTCTTCTTCTTGAAGTTTGCTTTGTTTTTACGTGTTCGTATTCTTTAAAAGATTCCTAAACCCCTTTCATTCCTGGGTTTCAGGATATACTTAATTAATTATAACATATTCTTTGTTGGGTATTCTGGCTCATAGTACATGGAAAATTGTCGCTTCTTAGCATTAATTGTAGCAGACTATCAGTACCTATGACCAAGTTTTCAGGTACTTTTGTTATCTTTTTTTTAGGTGAGTAATTAATAGTCTTGTCGTCATAATCACGATATAAGTCGCAGAATTTGAGGTGAGAATATCAAGACTCGTTAGCTCAGTAGGTTAGAGCACCGATATAATTCAATACTTGACCATCGGAGGGCGGAGGAGGTTCAAATCCTTCACGAGTCGGTCTTTTGCTATTTTGATTTCATTGTCAGGGTATTTATGTTGTACAATGGTTGAATTTTGTGTTAGGTTGGGCCAAATCCTTAAGTCATCCCTCTCTGGTAGTCATTAAATGTTTTCATAATCTATATCTAATAATATAACAAAGAAGAATAATAATCATATGTACTTGCATGATGAATAGTCATAGAAATCATAACATGGATAAGCCTTTTTTCCGGGATTTCATTTTGGTACTTACGGGATTAAATCAAATATTGTTAAAGTAAGGATTTTTAAACTACTACATTAGAAATTTATAAAATGCGATAGATAAACATTTAAAATATATTATGTTGTTTTTATAGTATACCTATCCTTTTCTTGGAGTCCGATCACCTATATACTATTAAAAAGACAGCAAAAGGGTTAAATATTTCTTATTCATATTGATGTATTCTTTATTCTACACATTACAACATTTAAAATTCCTTAAAAAAGTCTTAATCATTTCAAAATCCCGGAATCCCGAGGGCATATCCATACTAATATATACGTAATATAGACCCCAAATCACTCTACCTACTCCGATCACTGATAATAATACTGAAGAGTTTAATTGTTGTTTTTTTTGTTTGACCGCGCTAATCTCTGGAATTACCAGTTGGATTAAAAAAAAACTTTTTGCGTTCGATAGCCCTATTCTTGAGGAAGGCTATAAAACATGACACTACGACCCTTAGGAGCCGAGCAAAAAGAAATAATGCTAAGCGAAAACGAGGAACTAGCGCTGGCGGGCGATGTCATGAAATTTCATTCGGAATTTAGCTAAATACAACCTCAAGACGTTGTATTTTATTAGGAAAACTCTAGGAGTGAATTAATAACGCCATCTTCTGTTTCAACTTCGAACTATTCAAGAGTCGAGCTTACCTACTGCAGGAGTCAGACATGCCTCATTATTGTAGGTAGGTATGGTAAAAGACATTCCTGAGGATGTAAAACTCTAGGATTGAACGAATAGCGACACCTACTGTTTCAATTTCGAACTATCCAAGAGCCGAGCTTACTGAAGGAGTTATATAATCCTCAGGGGCGGCTCTAGCCGATGTAGCGCCCGTGTGCAATCAATACCTTCGCGCCTTCTAGCAGTGGCGGACTAAGCCTGTCGGGGGCCCAGAGCGGCGGAACTCAATGGGGCCCCCGCCCAGGAATCATACATTGAAATATTTAGCACACTGCCTCAAATAGGTTAGGTTTTCTTTTGACCATTGATACAGAAATATGGAAACAGGAATTACTTTATTGACCTATACAAAATAGTTTGAAAATGTAGGATGCGAGAGCGAGCGAATCGAGCTCGAAAATTTAACACACCCAGATAGGTCAGTTTTTCTTTTGACCATTCATACGTAAATAGGAATTGTATTGTCGATTTACACAGAGAATTCTCAGAAAAAAGAGAATGTTGAGGTTGCAAGAGCGAGCGTAGCGAGCTCGACATTTTAGTACCCTAAGTTCATATTTAGCGTAGGGGGCAACTACAAACTGCCTTTTTACTGAACATGTTTTGGTCTTGTTTGGGATTTGATTAAAAAGTTCTCGCGAGCGACACTCGGCGCCCCCTAAGGCCCTGCGCCCGTGTGCGCTGCACACCCTGCACCATAGGTAAAGCCGGCTCTGATAATCCTCAGTATCATTTGATTGATCCTTTCGTCTATCTATGTATTATATGATGAGTATATTCAATTGCATCACACTATATTCTCATCACCATTATCAGTCTTAATACTAATTTGGAGCAAAATTTATAATTATGTTACAAAAGATCGACTCGTGAAGGATTTGAACCTTCGCCCTCCGATGGTCAAGTATAACTATTATATCGGTGTTCTAACCTACTGAGCTAACGAGTCATGTTTCTTTCAGCTGAAAATTGCGATCAGTATCGTGTGGATGACGTCATGAATCCGTCACCAACCTGTGGAATGCTTGGTGAATATTGATTATGGGGGGTGGGCAACAAGGGGCATTGGAGGGAAGGTTGAGGGTGGCAGAATCTTCTTGGGTATTTTTTCATTAGTTGAGGTTCGTATCAAAAAAGTTATTGTGAATGTGCATCGAGGAATATAAGAAGAGAGCTTTGTCCTGCAGGTGAACACCAACAGGCTGATAAATTATTGTCCGCGACTTTGTTCGCGTGGTCGAAGTCGATAAAATATAGCCCATGTTATTTGCTGATAATGTAGCTTTCTATAAGTGAAAGAACTTTTAAAATTGGTTAAAGATTTTTGAGTTTATTAAAAATCAAATCTTTTCTTTTTATTATATTCGTTTAAATTGAAGCTGACCAAATCATACAAGACAGTTTCATCGACAATCAATCTGCCTAACCTATTTCCCAACTATGTTGGGGTCCGCTTGCAGTTTAATCGGATGCAGCTGAATACCAGTATTTTACATGGAGCGACTGCCTATCTGACCTCCACAACCCAGTGACTGGGTAATGCGATACCTCTTGGTAAGACTGGTTGTCAGACTTTCGGGCTTCTCCGACTGTCAAAGATCCGCGAATGACAGCCGGGACCAATCGCTTAACGTGCATGGACGAGTCTCGGTATGGATGGTCACCTATCCACGGACTAAACCCGGCAGCATAGAAGCAAAATCCACCAACTGAGTTTTGAATGTCGCTTCTGATTGGCAGAAATGTTTTCACCATTGTCTAATCATCCGTGTTTTCGCAATATACCTAGGGTTTTGGCGAAAATTCGAATGATCAAATAATCTTTGTTGTTTTAAACTCAATTGTTGGATTTTGTAGACAAAGGCTACTATGGAAGTTTAACGATCAATCAGAAGCCACATTCAAAGCTTAACCTGATGGATTGACCCGTGCGGCTGTTATTACTTACCCACGAGCTCCTGAGACATATATGCTATTCTCTTCCAAGTTGGTTAAAAAATGACTTAATTTTCACTCTTATGGGCCTACCACACGCTCATGCTTCACCACAGTTTTGCCTGCGCAGGCCGGCTTGTACACGGAACACTGAGCGTGTGGTTGGTAAAACTGTACGACGCGCAAACCCCACGGCGCGGCCTGCGCACTTTTCGACTTGTTTGAAATTTTGCCTGCGCAAGCCCGGCCTGCGCGTACTTGCCTGTGCGTGTGGTTGGGCGTTCAGTGTTCAAGCCGCAGTCTAGGTTAGTCGTTCGGTGAATACGTGGTCTTCCGTCACTCAAAAACCGGCTAAGTGCGTATCGGACCACGCACAATGAAGGGTTCCGTAGTTAGGATGAATTTATTCCAAATACAAACTTAACATTGTAGTTGAAAAACATTTTCTCCCATACATTCCAACTGCAAATGTAAGTTTGTAGTCACAATATTGAGAGATTTACCATGTTATTTTAAGACCATAGACTTTTTTATAGGTTTTCCTGTAATCTATGACTAAAGAACCATTCTCTGTATTTTCTTCAAAATTTTAGACACAGTAGTTTCGAAGATAAGGGGGGGAATGGTAAATTTTTCATCTATTTTCTTAAATAACTTTAAATGTATATGTTACGTTTATAAAAATAAATTCTTTTGAGATCCTCGCAATAAGCCCTTTCATTTGATATGTCACACGGTACAGTTTGTAATTTTTAATTTTCCCCCAAAAGTGACCGCCAAATTCAAAATTCATTTATTTACGTTACACATTCGTATTTGGGTCACAGAAATACATAATGTGTACCAAATTTCAACTGAATGGATCCATTCGATTCGGAGCAAATTGGCTGTGACAGACGGACAGACAGACAGACACACGAGAGATCGTATACTTAAGGGTTCCATAGAACCCTAAAAATGGCCGATTTGCGTACGCACAATCGCGAGTTCATGTCTGAATTAAAAAGTCTAGGTATACAAATCTCTGCCTGCACTCTGGAAAATTAAATCGAAGGATTATTTCGATCGAAATAAAAAGAACTAGGCATGCCTACGAAAAAAATTATAAATAAAATGAAAGAGGAACATAGTTTATTAAGGGAGAAAGAAGAAATAGTTCTTCATTAGGAAACATGTTTCTACGCCGACGATTTCGACAAGACTGTGGCTTGCGCGTACTTAACTGTGCCGTGTGGTAACGCCGTCCGTGTACAGTTTTTTCATGCGAGAAGCCTGCGCAGGCAGAACTGTGGGGAAGCTTGTGCGTGTGGTAGGCCCATTAGGGAACTCGAAGCATGCCTCCTTGACTCTTTCCAACCTCACCTACTTCGCTAGCTATTAAAATTGACAATCTGATCGCGTTTAGTGACGTCATTTTTTCCCTCCCGACCTTGGCTGGTCAAGTGCATGACGCATCCCCACTTATCTCATCACAACTCTACCTTAATACAAATAAGGTTGAATGTCGATTGAAAATGAGATATTATTATTGTTTTGCTCAGAACGGTGGCAGTGACCGATGCGGCATTTTCGCATAGTGATGAGGAAAAAATATTTTGTGTCAGCCTAGAATGTAATGCTGGTGGAATGGTATGGTTATAAATTTTTATCGAGTTTTCTTACAAGATCTTGACCATTCTTGTGGTGAAATTATCGTAAGAAGGCAAGTAATAAAGAATGGTGATTGATGAACTTAATGTCGACTGCCTTTTAGCGATGGATAAAACAGTCTTGTCGGACATAACCGATGCCTGTGTTCCTCTGGACTTTTAAATAATGTGATGGTAAGGAGCTATAATAAACAACTAAATAAGGTGGGTAATGACTTATAAAGCTACTAGCTGCGCCCCGCGGTTTCACCCGCATATGTCTCGATCCCATGGGAATATCGGGATAAAAGTATCCTATGTGTTAATCCAGGTTATAAACTATCTGTGTGCTAAATTTCATCCAAATCCGTTCAGCAGTTTTTGAGTGAAAGAGTAACAAACATCCATCCATCCATCCTCACAACCTTTCACGTTAAAATTATTATTATATTATAGTAGGATAGGATTAAAGTTAGGATTTAATTTTCTTAGCAAGATTTATCACACGTGCGAAGTTCAAGTACAAATAAGTTTGTACTTAGGTATTCAGCTCATAAATAAGAGCTTTTCTGTTTCTGTAAAAAAAAAAATTTAGGGTTCCGTACCTCAAAAGTAAAAAAACAGAACCTTTATAGGATCACTCGTGTGTCTGTCTGTCCGTCTGTCACAGCCAATTTGCTCCGAATCTAATGGACCGATTGCGTTGAACTTTGGTTCACTTATGAATTTCTGTGACCAAACACGGACGTGTAACGTAAACAAATGAATTTTGAATATGGGGGTCACTTTTGGGGGCAATAAAAAAATAAAAAAACCCAAACTGTATCGTGTGACATATAAAATTAAAGGGGTTGTTGCGAGGATCTCAATTTTTTTAAAATAATTTTGAAAGAAATACATTTAAAGTTATTTAAAAAAAAAAGACCACTCTCCTCACTTGTCTCCGAAACCACAGAGACAACATTTTTTTAAAAATTACACAGAATTGTTCTTCCCTCATAGATTACAGGAAAACTATAAGAAGTCTATGGTCTTAAAATAACATGGTAAATCTCTCAATATTGTGCGTACAAACTTATATTTGCAGTTGGAATGTATGGGAGAACATGTATTTCAACTGCAATGTTAAGTTTGTATTTGGGATAAATTCATTCCAACTACGGAACCCTTCATTGTGCGTAGTCCGACACGCATTTGCCCGGTTTTGAGAGAAAGAGAAAAATTGAAGTGAGGTGTCAATAGTGTCAATCCCTAGCATCAAATAAAATGACAGCTCCTTTCACCTAAGTTTTCACGGTGAGATTTTTTAGTCAAGTCAATCATTAGCTCATTCGTCGTTGACTATTAACAGCAAGGTTTGACCCCCACATTTAATGGAGAAACACGTTAACCATATTATTATTTTAAGTGTTCAAAGCTCAGTTTAAATAAATTTAATTTGCCAAAACACACGGAAATCTTGAACCTAAATGCTAATTACATCACTAGCACTTACGATTACCTTTAAGATAGAAGATTACAACACACGTTTCTTAGGGGCAAGGAACTTTATCTCTATGGCAACGCTTCACGCTTGCTAGCTAACAGGAAGAGGCAGAACTTCTTTGTATTCATGGGGTTAATGGGTTCTTTTGATGGTGTTAAGGTAATGGAAAAACGGAACAGAAAGTTCACTTCGTAAAATGGAGTCGAATCCCATAGCTAATCTTTTTTTGTTTTTTTTTTGTTTTATCATTTCAGGTTAGGTTAGAGAGATGCCACACGGGCGTTGACAATGCGTTGCGTTGGCGTTGCGACGCCTGAGCGGTGAAGCTCTGTAGTTCTATATAAATCTGAGCGTCATGCCACACGGTGTCCCCGACCCTTGCTCGTAAACGAGGTGCCAGCAGTTGTTGCAGCTGAGCACGTAGCTTTAAATACCCCGCATAATAATCATGATAAAAATCTAAGTTTGATCCAGCCTGTCCTTCTTGCTGTCCTCCCCTCAGCGATGCCCTAAGCCGAAGTTCGTACCCCACAGGGGGTACGAATCTCGCACGAGCACTCGCTTAATTTTAATTTAGCATAGTTTAAAAGCTCCTGCCTGGAGGCTCTACGTGTAGAAGCTTAAGGCCACCACAGGATAAATCCGGTTAAGCAGCCGTGACCTTAGTGGTCAAAATTGGGAAAGGCCATTAAAAAAAAAAAACACACGGTGCGTTAAAACGACGTGTGGCGACGGAACGCGTGAGTATCGGACAAGGGGCCAGGGTAACGAAGCGTGGAGGGGACACGACGGAGCGACAACGGAGCGCAGCGCAGTATTATTTTAGAATATAGAAGGCGGCAGTACCTACACCGACACTGCAACGTCAGGTGCGTAGCGTTGCGACATCGCAGCGCTCATGTGGCACTCACTGCATCGAAATCACTGCGCTGCGACGACGCAACGCATAGGCAACGCCCGTGTGGCATCGCTCTTAGGTTTAGGGGATAATAAATTGAACCCTAATTATAAATATAAATACACCTATCTATAAGATAGAGAAGATTTCATGATTACTATAATGCAAAAAGATATTGCAGGATTTTAACGGTAGTTAACTAATTAATAGGTAAGCTTACAATAAAAGGCGGGTTCTAAAACAAAATGCACAACAACTAGCTAACAAACTGTCAAAATAATATTAACTTACTGAATGAAATGCAGCTAAATAAAAAATCACTGAATAAGAGTTTGACAGTTTAACTTGGGTGTTGATTAATCTTTCACAAACCGGGTGATAGTTTTCAACGAATTTTAATCAGGCATAGCATTAAACATTTTTTATTTAATTATTAGACCTAACCTAATTCCTCTTAATTTTGAGGCCGAAACTAACAGTCTATGTCCACCTCCATTAAAGAACGGTTCGGCACATTATTCGGCTCAATAGTGAGGTGCAATTTATCGATAAAATCCGTTAGACCATTGATGTTTATGGATATTGTTATGGGCTGTCATTATGTAAGTAGGTTTCTATAGGGGTGTTCTATTAAGATGAAAGAACTGAGTTGTAGTTTTAAATTATGTTTTTTTTTTTGAGAAATGTTGAAATATTAAGTCAAGTGAGAGCCTGTAAAATCTATACTTCTATAATAATATTATAAAGAGGAAAGATTTGTATGTTTTAATTTTTGTATGTAACGAATAAACTTAAAAACTACTGGATCGATTTGAAAAATTCAGCAATGGATAGGTACATTATCAGCGAGTAATATAGGTTATATTTTATCCCCGTACTCCCATGGGAACGGGAACTACGCGGGTGAAACCGCGTGACGTCCGCTAGTATAAAATATGATAAGACACAATACCATCCAAAAATAATTTATGAGTACATACGAAAGCTAAGAAGTTTTCGTTTTAATATTTGGAGCAGTGGACTGCGTTAGGTTAGGTGATTGGTGCAAAAACAGCAGAAGGGATTAGGATACATGGCACCAAGTAGAATATACTTAAAGCTTTTAGGATACATTTTCATCTCAGAAATGATAATAGAAGAAAGAAAGAAAAATTGTTTATTCTGCACAAAATAAACGAACATTACAAAAAAAAAAAAAAAATTACAGACTTATACATTCACCAAAAGCCTCGTATTCATTGTTCTAAGGGCCGATTTTTCAATTCTCAGATAAAGAATCGAATAGAGTTTATTCCATAGATAGCCTCAGACCAATTTGGTCTGAGTAGATAGCATGATTCTGGATTTTTCAATAGTCAAATAGTCAGTATCTGACGAACAAAGCCCGTAACTGAGGAATAAAGTTAACTGTCCCTTTAAGCCTCAATTAGTACCTTATTCTAGAGAATAAAATAATGTTTTGACGTTTGTTTTGTTTGGGGTTTTAATATTGTTGAAAACATGGATGTTTTTGAATCAATTAACGATAGTTTTTTTAAATGTCTCGAAATATATTAATTTTCTTACGTTTTCGGGACGACATTATTTAACAATTTTAAACCACTAGGCTCAACGTTTAGTATCAAGTCGAAAACACACACATCAAATTTCATTGTAACTGATCGTTTTTAAGTTAAAAAAAATGTCGCCATAATTGCTGACCATCTGTGGATCTAAACAAAAGATAAGAAATCGCGGCAAAATGACAAACATACATTTTGTTTCTATTCTTATCTAATACGTTGAATACTGTATCTGTGCATCTCGCTTGCACATGATAGTGTGAAGTTGGTTAACGAAGACCACAGTTAACTATTCTTCAGTTATTATACGATTGAAAAATTTAAAATATTTATTCGCCTGCAAAACAGCCAGATAATTTTATATGCTTGATAACTATTCAACGATTTAAGTTTAATAAAAGTTTGACAAATTTTGTCTATTGCTTATGTCAAGGCCAGAGAACAAAGACAATTTACAATTTTGTTTGCCTATGACAATACCAAATGAAAACAAACAAACAAACAATCAAAACATAAACAAAATGCCGATTGCTGAGTGGAATAATAACAATTTTTATAACAAGCAAACAACAATAACAAGCACAATTAAGCTGTGCGTCGCATTTGTGCAAGAATAGGTTATTGCTGAGCGAAATGCTGCAACTTCGGACGAACATAATTATGGTTACGGCGCGGCGCGGCGCTGATTTTCAGCAAAAACCTCGCGAATGACGTAATGACGCCCCCCTGTGTGACAATAATATACCCGGTAAACAAAATTTATTACGGAAATGAGTGTGAATATATTCACACTCATTTCCTTACTGAACATAATACATAAAAATAACAATTAAACATTATATATATCTATCTGTATTTAAGCACTTATAAAATAAAAGATACTTACATAAACTGAGAGTTATAATAATTACAATGAAAATAAAAATAATGTTATTGAGTATTCTTTTATTATTTTAGTGGATCGAATGGGTCGATGCACGAAGGAGCTCGATGTAAATCGATGGAAGGAGTAAGATCCACCTAAATAATAGTTTTCTAAGGTATCCTAAAGTTTACGTGGATATAGTCGGGGAAAAAAGCTGCTGGTATCTGTATTTTTATTGTCCATATTACTTAATATCGTCACACCTGCTTAACCCATTAGGCAAGGCATGCGTGACAAAATAACGTAAAATTATATTATAAAAACAATTTTATGGTTGGCTACCCTGAATAATTTCACCCATAAGGCCGTAAGTCATCCTATTTAAGGTTATCATCGAACCTTTTGGATTCTCATCTTGCCAACCCTGGGGCCTCTTTAGTAGAGAACCTCTAGCACAGGCTGCACTATACTTAAGAGAACTTAGATCAATGAGCTTTGATTTCTAGGCATCTAGACTCTGTAATCAGCTCGACATGGTAATTCCGACGGAATATGAAAGTGGATTATGATATCCGGGATTTTAAAGCGTTTTGTGTTACAAGGTTAATTGTACTACATTTATTTTAATAGAGTTGTCATCATTGACATGATTTTGAACGATCTTAAAGCGTGTGTTAGGATATATTGTATTAATTTCATACTGGTAAATATACCTTTTGGAATTGAGTTTGTGTAAGACAGGATTTGTGTATGTGAAATGTAATATTAATAAACATTTATTTCACATACACAAATCCTGTCTTTTTTATAAATGAATGAATGAAATACACTGACCCCAGCGTGGTTTAACCAGACTCGATAAATCGAATGAACCCGAAGATTTGCACTAGCCGCTGGAGCCTCATGCTTCATGGGGCTACAGAGGCCATTGCATATCAAGGAGTAGACCGGGGGGCGCGGTAATGGTAAGGAAGACGTGCCCTTGGGATATGAAAGGATTTGCGAGCCGTACCGGATATGCATCCTAGCCTGTCTTTTTTATAAACAGAAAAATCACACCCACAATATTTTTTAACACATAATGACGAACTAAATAGTGTGTAATTAAAAATGTCTATGAAATTTGCCAAACAGGCGACCTGTTACTCTATTTTAAAAGGCACTATTGTGTAAAGTTACCACACTTAAAAAAAAAAAAAACATTCGAACACACTAACCTCAGCATGTGTCCAAGCTGACAGCGCTTTGGGTGGAGTATCAGGAGCTACTGCGCCGAGCCTGCCTCTCTTCCTCGCCTCCTGGAGAATGGGCACCTTGGAGTTCTTGTCTCCGGAAGACAGGATCACTTCACGCTCTATCTGTTGGGAGAAATTGCTATTAGTAAGATTTATATGATTTTTAAATTAAGAAACGGTATTTATTTGTCAGTATTTGGACGCCATTGTTGCCATGGCAATTAGAATCTGGATGAGGCTGGCACAGGAGCCTGGGGATTGGCACAAGAAAAGAGAGGCATGTGCCAAGCAGTCGGTGGAGTCGAGCTGTGGATGATGAAGAAATATTCACAGAATTTTGTGATAAGACCAGTAGATTTTGAGAGATAGAACATGAAGGCCCAAAGGGACCCATTTGATAAAGAGGTTTTGGCCAAGTGACGCCTATGAAAAAAACAAATTATAGGCATTAGGGTTGATATCATAGATAAAGAAACAACCACTATTTTTTACATAGAACTCGGTTGGTCTTTAAAAACATATTTATAGTTTTGGTATAATCCATTCTGCAATTATAGTTCTTATTTTTATGTCCCTTGTGCCTGTTTTGCTTTGGTATAGATGATGAAAGTGCTTTCTTAACAGATTGACCACAGTTTACACAATCATAATTATTTGTTTGTCGATGCCCAACATTTAGTTCTTGTGGTACATAAAGCTGTTGTGCATTCCTTGCCAACATCCAACATTGGTGACATAGACACATACACAAATCCATTAGAAAAAAGTTTCTATCCAATAAAGTTACAAAGCAAAATTAGGAACCTTAAAAAAGAAGACTATAGTAAGATAGATTGTTAAGATAAGATTATAGATATAAAATTCTCTGTATTGGTAGTAAAAGCTGTAGTAAAAAGTCAAAATCTAATACATTAGCATAAGAGTGAGCAAATATTTAGATTCAGCGGTACGTTGCTCTAAACTTGTTTGATGATAAAGACAAACATTAACAAGTTTGTGTGCTATTTTCATAATCATAAAGTTTCGGTAAGTAAGACAAATATTTGGATGAGGTTTTCCTGCTAGGTACTAACTAGTAAGCAACTAATCGTAGGGTTTGTTGATGGCAATTAAGTTTACTTTCTTTCTCACTATGCTCATTTCCCACGGAGGCATTCTTAGGTACGGATTCACTACAATGTTATTTAAAACTCGTGTATTTGACTAATGCAAACTCTAAAGATCTAATTTTTAATCTATCTTTTGAATAATTTTACCCAAAAAGCAGCCAAGCTCAAATGGGACTGGGCCGTCAAAAACCCGAAAACGTTCAACGGCATCGTGGAAGACCCGAGTGTAGATGGCGGGACGAACTTGACGCCTATGGGAGGGATTGGCTTAGGATCGAGTTGAGTGGAAAAAGAAAAGGGCGGCTTTTGCCCTGCAGTGGGACAATACATGTTCATTAATATATATTTTTTAAATTATAATGATTAGTGCTGCAGTAAAGACCATCATGGTTGCAGCTCTTTATAATACCAATAACTTCTTATTTTCGTGTCGATGGTTGTCGTCTTCTTTGTTTTCATATTATTTCAGCCCAGTAGGTGGCCACGTTGATAGCGGTATCAGTGGCATTCTTTAGGTCATGCGAGGTGGAGAAGAACGGGCACTTAGGACACTCCATCAAGTAGGATATGGTCTGATTAGAAGCACAGCGCTCGCACTGGGTGTTGGATAGGTCAGTAATCCCCCACTTCGACAAATTGTGTCTACGAGTAACTTGCCATAAGTGAATATACATAAAGATAATGATCATGGACTTGCTAATGACCTCACGACTATTTCCTTTAAACAAGGCCTTGGCAATTTGCCAAGAATGCACATGGTACTTAGTATTAACAAATGTGGAACAGTCATGTTTCTGTTAGCGATAAATGCCTCCATAGATGTCATGGTTTCTTTCTTTCTTACATATTTTCTTTTAAACGCTGCTATCGATTGGTCAATACCAAATTGAGACATAAAATGGATAAACTTTTAAAAATCAGTTGTATGTTCCATAAAATCTCACCAACCTCCAAATTCAGCTACAAACTACAAACATCCAAAGCACCAACACTACACTTTTACTCAATTTAACAAAGTCCAATCAACATTTAAAGATCTCGATTATAACACACACGTCTCGTCTGCAGATAAGCGATGTAACAATGAAGCACTTTCGCTCAGACTCCATGTGGCAAAAAATACGGATTCACACACATGTATCGGAGAAATCGCGGATATACTGGTATCCAATCACGATTTATTTATTGCATGTAAACGGAGCGAATGGTACAAATATTTTATGCTTCATGAAAAAGAAAGAGTGTTTCGCTGATGGTAAAACAGTTATTATGTAAAGGATAAACAATGGCCTCCAATGCCTCGTTGGTCTAGTGGTCGCAAGCGCTACTACTGAGCATGAGGTCCTGGGTTCGATTCCCGGGTCGGGCAAAGTGTTATTGGGTTTTTTCTATCTGAAATTTCTCAGTAGCAGCTCGGAGTCTGGATTTGTGCCCAGTTGATGGCAATAGGCTCGCCCCCTATTACATGGGACTTAACCATAACTGGCGAAATGTGGGTGTACCTACTACAGGGACACCTCTGCCCAACCCTTCGGGGAAACAAGGCGTGATGTTATGTTATGTTTATAAACAATGGAGGTGATCTTTGATAGTTATGATTTATTTTACGATCTAACTACATATTATATACCTACAATAAACTGAACGATTGCTTAATCGCTCTAAGGTTTGCTGTTAGAGAACTCAATTCTGAGTTAAGCTCGATCTGTAGGACTTCATAAAAGTGTACCAAAATAAATAAGAATAAACCTAGGGTTTCTCAATATTTATCAAAGGCATCTGAAGCTAAGTTACCAGTTGGAGATGGCAAATCATATTTCTTTCCATTTTATTGGAAAAGACTACAATATCTCGTAAAATACCACATGTACATACAAACATTGTCGCCATTACGATAGACAATTTATCGTATACAGGAGCAATCTAAATATAAGACACATAACTTGCATGTCAGTAACCCGACTCGACTCGGGCCAGTCCAGTCACTTAACTAGCGGGCTCGCCTGTGACAGCCGTGAATGACCGACAGGGATAAATTGTTTGCATGCGAGGTAGATGCCACTGTGAAAGCTCTTGTGGATGTAAACGTTCGAGTTAGTGAAAAAATCTTCTCTTTTCTGCTGGTAAGGCAGTAGATGTTTTGAGAAAAAGAAAAGCAGATAACGCAAAAGTCTCGTAAATCTGTCTGTAGAATCGACAGGTCAACCTGCAACTAATCACTGCTAGTTGTATTTGTATTGGTATTTTCATATATTCGTAAACATAGGTACTGGTAGCAATACTGATGGGTCACAAGATTAAATTGTCAATATTATTTTTTACGTCATCTATTGTCACCGGATTTGCGATTGCAGTTTCTTTGTTGTAAGTTCTAAGAAGTATCTATGCTGATGCTTGTTTTTAAACAGTAATTCTGAAGGCGCTTTAAATGAAGCAGGTTCCATTCTTGACATCAATTTAAAACCACAAGAGTCATCATCATTCTTTTAGATAACATCATCCAATACTTACAGGAAACTTGTTGGAATGTGTATGTAGCGCGGCCGGCAGTGAGGGTGCGGGTGCGCCGGGCAGCGCCGCCTCGGGCGCTGGCGGCATCCTGTATGGAGGCCCACCTTCGACTGTACCTGAAAGTAAGAGAACAAATTATTAAAGATGGCAAAGGAATTTTACGAATATGTATCTTGATCGATATTGATGATAGTCTGTGACATAATTTAGAAAAAATGGGATGAAATGAGAGACTCAAAAACTTCCAGTAATCATCACGTCTTACTGTTGATGTTGAAGCAACGCGGAGAAAGTTTTTTGTCTCTGTCTATCAATAGCTTGAAAACGGTCTGTATTGTAAAGAGCTGCCTACGTGTGATAAAGAAAACAAAGATAATCACATACATAATTTACAACGTGAAGAAGCATGAGCACATAATAATGAGAAAATATAGCCGTTGTCGACAGCTGAGTGCTTTTGCAAAGGAAACCATAAAAAATTGCGAAGATTGGACTCATTAAGTTAATGCATTATGTGATGACAATAATATCAGTGATATTTGTTAGAGTTTAAGGTTGGACACTAAAAGAAAGACCGTTCTAAGGATTTCAATAATACGTTTATTATCCTTTTCTTTATATATAGGAAGGTGTGTTTTAATAGTATTATGTGAGACGTGTGATCCTGCACAAGGCTAAAAGTATAGTATACGTATAGTCCCTATGAGAAACTAAGGATTTCATCAAGTGGTTAAGGGCGGGCTCCGATAGTAAAAAGTAATATTTATGAGTTAGAAAGAGAAAGACTATAGTGTTGAAGTAGGATCGATTTGTTTTTGCTAAACTCCAACACGCCCCCTCAAAAATAAATCCCTTTCTTTTTAATTACGATATAATAATATCAAACATTTGGATACAATTACAAAATCACACACACACCTTCCTTTCTCTGGGGATACAATCATCATGGTCCAACATTCGTTGCGCAGGATTAGGGAAACCCAGAAAAACCTAATCAGACCATCATCATTTAATTCATCCATTATATCTGGATACTATTAATGTTATTCATCTACTTATTATAACCAAACTCTTATATTTATCATATCCTTATCATTTATTTATCCACGTTGTATATAATTACAACGTCACCCCGAGTTTCGTTCTCATCTCGGTGGAACGCACTGCGGGTAATGATTTTGTCAGGATATCAGCCAGCTGGTTATCTGTAGAAACAAAAACCATTTTAATCACATTTTTCTCAACCTGTTCTCTAGAAAAATGATATAAAATATCAATGTGTTTAGATCTTTTGTGACTAGTAGGATTGTTCGCGATGCTTATGCATCCATTAATATCCTCATAAATACAAATAGAATCTGGAATCGCAATACCAATACTTGTTACTAATGACTTTAATTACAGACTTTCTTTTACTGCTTCATATAGAGCCATGTACTCTGCTTCAGTGGATAAAGTTGCCACTGTTTGCTGCCTCTTTGTTTGCCAGCATGTTGTGCATTGATCAAATAATTTAAACAAATAACCGGTAGTACTTTTTCTATCTAATATATTAATTACTACCCCAGTCAGAATCAACAAAAGCCACTTAGAATATTTTTGTAATCATTTCGTGTAAAAGTTGACTTCAGATTTATGGTTCCCTTAAAATAATGCAAGACCTTTTTAAGTGTGACCATAATGAATGGTTGTTTTTGCTTGCATTTCGACTTAAGATGTTAACAGAAAAACTTAAGTCAGGTCGAGTGACCCATTATGATTTCTACATTTCTACAAGGGGCACTTGTTATTTCACACGAATTTAATGCTTTGGAATCTAGTTTACTTTTAAGCGGTGTAGTGACAGATTTACAGTCACTCATGTTAAACTTCTCGAGATCCAAAGTAACTAACTATGTTTTCTGACTTGGTTATTTGATTTCCAGAAAACACTTGTGTTAATTATGTAAATTTTAAAACTATTCATAGCATTTATATCTGCGGTTGAAATCACAAGATCGTACACATAAAGTAAAACATAAATATTCTTTAAAATATGACCTGCGTTCAAAATGTAGTTGCACCCAATGATATTATAAATTACGTCATTGGTTGCACCGGACCGCCGCGCCGATGAGTATTAAAAATCCCCTTTTATCAAAGCTTGCTCAAACATTTGGAACTAACAGCGTGCAGACTGTTTTAATCCATATTATGACTTATTTAATTTGCAAACCTTTCATTATAATCAATCAGATATTTCTGACTAAAAGCTACAGCCACTAATTTCGCTTTATATACTTTAAGGGTTTTCCAAACCTTAACTGTAAGTAAATAAAAGTACAATCGATAATATTTCTACTATCTGGTTTTGGTACTAGTTGTTGGGAATCGAACCCAACACCTTGTCCGCGGTCTGCATGAGCAGGCTGCGTGATCAACGCGTCATCGACATGCTGAGGCGCGGCGCGGCGACGACACGGCTCGGCCCGATGACTACGCGCTTCCACGGACTCCACCGCGATGGACGATTCTCCTTTCTCAACTTAATATTTAATTTCTGTATCTGATTGAGGAATTTGAAATATTATAGATTCAGCACACATCCAGTAGTTATCATTAATACTGTCCTCGTCATTCTCATTATAAGAAACTGTAAGCATGTTTTAGATCCTAACTTCTTCATCTCAAATGTGTGATGTTTCATTGTCTTGAGATAAATTTAACTCATTGTCATTGTGATATGAATACCAGTTCAAGCGCTCCCCTGTATCATTTATACAGATTTATTAGCAGGTATTATTTCCGTTAGTTTACTTTTTACTTATGCAATCTGATTTATTCTTATCAGATTCCCACCTCTTTTCAAAAAGGGTGTACATAGTCAGAATTATCAACAGAATTATTACTATTTCTAGCCATTTATAATCCGTTCGGGCGCAAGTTTCACTGGCCCATTTAATGGAAATTAATCTCATCCATTACCACATGTCTGACTCCCACTAACTGTTTCCGTTTGTTTACTTATATAATCTGATTTAATTTTATCAGATCCACACCTCTTTACAAAAGGGTGTATCAAGTCCAGAGTTGTCAACAGAGTTATGCTACGTCTAGCCATAATCCGTTCAGGCTCAGGTTTCACATTCACTGGCCAATACGATAAGAAATAAATTTCATCCATTACTACATCTCTGACTCCCATCTACCACAACCCACACCTTATAACCATTTGGTTCATTACCAACGAAAATTCCCTTTGACGATTTTTGTCAAATTTCGTTTTACTACTTTTATTAACAAAGTAAACAGTAGAACCAAAAACTTTTAAATACTTCAGTTGTGGCCTAGTATTATGCCATAACTCTTAAGGTGTGTTTTTAAACCTCAGTGCTTTCGTGGGACTGATATTTATTAAATGAGTAGCAGTTTACACAGCCTCATCCCAGAACGATTGATCTACATAGTTTAGATCCTTTAACTATTATACGACTCCGTTCTGTTATTAAATAAGTAGCAGTTTACACAGCCTCATCCCAGAACGATTGATCTACATAGTTTAGATCCTTTAACCATTATACGACTCCGTTCTGTTATTATTCATATCATACCTTCGGCAATACCATTCAAAGCCGGAATATGTTGCACTGTTATGTGGTAGCTAATACCTATCCGCGCACAGAAAGTTTTTTATTATTTAGTGTCCTTTAATTTGACTTTATATTATTTATTCTCACTTTGGCTTAGCGCTCTGGGTCCCATAACCTGTTAGAGTTTAAGGTTGGACACTAAAAGAAAGACCGTTCTAAGGATTTCAATAATACGTTTATTATCCTTTTCTTTATATATAGGAAGGTGTGTTTTAATAGTATTATGTGAGACGTGTGATCCTGCACAAGGCTAAAAGTATAGTATACGTATAGTCCCTATGAGAAACTAAGGATTTCATCAAGTGGTTAAGGGCGGGCTCCGATAGTAAAAAGTAATATTTATGAGTTAGAAAGAGAAAGACTATAGTGTTGAAGTAGGATCGATTTGTTTTTGCTAAACTCCAACAATATTAAGCGAGTCTTTCTCATGACGCGTTGCGGTCCAAGTCACATGAAAATGAAGGGAATCATTTCGAATGAATTTGTTAAAGGATTATTGACGTCTAAAACCCATTCATTTTGATTTTATCAAAACAATTAGCCCTATGCCTGGTACAGATTAGAAACGTAATATGAAATGTATCATAAATGAGCCGTCCAAACTTATGCAATACAATATGAAATGTACAGCTTGGCAAAAAAGAGTCTAGAAAAAATTAGGGCGCCACTATAGCACGTAGGCCACTTCGAAAGGGAAATGACTAAAAGAATTTAAGCAAATTGTTAAAATCGCTGCTTAAGGGTGACTCGAAACCAACTAGCACTTGTCGGTAAAGTAGTGTCATCATCATAGGTCTATTTAGTTCCAAAAGTCTCCACGTCAGACTCTTTTATGTCGACCTGTAACATAATAACTATTTGAATTTGTTTCAATGTGTGTTACATTTTACCAATATGTACCGCGTATTACAACTAGCCTTTAATCGCGCCATCTAGATAATTCGATAGACATCTCATGTATTAAAATCCATCCAGTCTTTATGATTCTTTATAGATATACACGTGAAAAACATAACCAGTTCTTTGTTGTCGGGTTAAAAGAGAGAAACTTGAGAGAAAAATGTTTTCGTCGTGTATCAAAATCAAAACTTGATGAAAGTAATGATGGGGTAAACTGGCTACAAGTTTCTACCTTGTCCCAGAGCCTACCCGTCTCGGTGATACCTAACTTCCTGCAAGGCTCGATGGGACGATGGCATCCGACTGACAATTGAATGGACCTGATTGGATCAAATTGTGTAGCCGTAACTCAATTGTGATCATTAAGATCTTGTAGGTAATGATGGTTCAGGTGTCTCCAGGATTTACATCACAGAGTTTTAATATTCAAGCTGGCCTATATTGTTATAGGCCAAAGAATCAGCATTTCCATTCAATGTGGCAATGCTGCCAGCCTTTTAGACACTCTTCCTGTTGCTTTGATTCTTTTCTCTCGTTTTTAGGGTTCCGTAGTAAACAAGGAACCCTTATAGTTTCGTCATGTCCGTCTGTCTGTCTGTCCGCGGTCTAGCTCCAAGACTGTTAGTACTAGAAAGTTGTAATTTGGCATGGGTATTATTATTAATCATGCCGACAAAGTGGTAAAATAAAATTATGAAAAATATTTTTTTTTGGGTACCTCTCCTACACGTAAAGTGGGGATGGGGTGTGGGGTATCGTTGAAAAGGTCTTACAAACCATTTTTGAATTCAGAGATCCGTTTGCGAAATATTAAGCTTTAAAGTAGAAAATTTTGTTAGAGTCAAGTGTCCCCCCCCTGCCAGCCAAATGGTTAGTTTTAGATATGTGAAAAAATTCACGGCAGTAGCTTATATAACAAATTTAAAAGGAAAACTATCACAGCTGAGTAGGCTTTACAAGTTAACGAGTAATAATTGACCAACTTAGATTTGCGGTTGTAAAAACATGTTCTCCCATACATTCTGTATGAAAGATTTTTTTTTTCAACTTCAAGGTTAAGTTTGTTCTTGGGATAAATTCATCCCAACTACGGAACCCTACATTGTGCGTGGTCCGACATGCACTTGGCCGGTTTTTTTAATAATATATAACTAATAATTTTTATAGATTCTTACTTTAAGGGGGCCCTTCCCGATCCGTCTATCGTCAACGCGAGCATGGTCGAAAAGCTTGTTGTTTCATCCAGCGCAAGTGAGAACCGCTAACAAGCAAGTGAGAACGCGATAACATTGTACGAAAAATAACTGGTTTCAGGAAATACGTGTTTTTGAATACGCCTTACAAGTTTGTAAAATATTTTTTTGTAATTTAGAATCTCCATTACATGGGCGAGGTTTCTATAAAGATGTTTTCTTTACTTTTACAATTTATAAGTACATTATGAACGGTCAAAGTTGAGGTAAAATTTGTGCAAAAAAGCAGATTTTTGGAGGCTTATATTGAATTTGTTTCGCCAAATTTTTGTTTTTTGATTTCATAGAAACCTAGATATAGTGCACAAGATACCCATTAGTTTAAAAGAATTAAAGAAAGATGTGTTACAACGCCATAATCACGTACGAGCGTTTGTATGAAAAGTATGACGGGTTGGCCGTTCTTAAGACTGTGATATTCTATGTAAATATCTTGTTTGATTTAAAAAAAAAAAAAATGCTTATGACTACAGTTAAATTTTGCAGTGCATCTAACTAGACATACCGTTACGAAATTGAAACAAATTTCATTGAAATAAATATTGTAAATTATTTTACTATTAAAACTGTACCTAATAATATAAGAGATTCACATCGACAGGATGTCAATGATGAATTTTAAGTGCTTCCAGCAAACTTAATGGTAAAGTGGTTTGTGGTGAGCAGCATCGAAGGTAAACCGCAATGATCTATCAATCGATTTGGGTGTGTGAGTGCGGAACGGAGGGACCAACTAATTGCCTTCATATACTATTACTGGGTTAAAGATTAACTGGAAATCCCAAAGGGAAATAATTTTCACCCTAGATACATGGTTATTATTTACTGCAAAGTGGTTAATGAATGAATCCATTTACATTTCCGTGTTCTGTCGGTAATATTTTTGGTAATTTATAATGAGAGTTGCATAACATACCTAATAAATGTAGTGAGAAAGTGACAAATACCAATTAATGAGTTACATTTGGTAGTTTTTACCTCAATACATATCATTATATGAATAAAACGCGGACGGATGAAGTCGTTAATATTTGAATTAGTGTCAAGGTGTCAAGCATTACAGATAAACCTTTTGGAGTACAATAGGGAATTAAGAGTTCACATTAAAAAAATATAATAAGGATGAATCAAGAGTGTTACAGTTAAAACAACTGTAAAAAAGCTTTACAACCGTTTATATTATCTTTCACTCTCCATAGCCATTAAATAGCAGAAATAAAAAAGAATAAAACTACTATCCATTAAACCTTGATCATGGTTATCATCAGTTCCGTGTAGATCGACCAAAATTAACGATGCTCCAGTATTTTTTGCGACAGTCATTAAATTAAGATGAGACGTACAAAAACATGTTGGAGGTGCTAACGACCGGCGTTTCGGAGTCAGCTGTGAACCGGTCCGGGGCCGGAACGGTACCGTTTGTATTGACTTACATTGACGACATTGTCTTTTGTGCACCCGATTGGAAGACTCGCATATGTACTGGTGAAAACACCTACAGTTAATTAGTAAATGTTTATGTTTGTTCTTAGCAATATGGTTGAGGTAGATTTTAGTAAGATATTCAAATCACAGTACCTAGTGTTTAAAATGAAGCCATTCCTAAAATTCTATTTTATACATGTATAATTTAAAGACGTTGCTGTACGAAAAGTTTACCGGTGTTTGTAATAAAGTTGTTGTTGATCGTTCTTCTTTATAAAATAGGCATAATTCATAGGCACCAGTTTAAAGTAGAGCAAAATATTATGTAAACTAAGCCGTAATTTTTTTTAATCAATACATCAACTCTAATCGATTACGAAACATCAACATGGCGGATTATACCTATTACTTAATTAATCACATTCTAGTTATTCCACTTTCATAATAATAATTTATGGTAGAAAAGGAACGGAATTTATTAAGTTTTATTATTAAAAATGTTGTTATGCAAGTGATATTAATCTTAAAACAATGGGTTAAAGTATTCAGAGCGTATTGTGCAGTGTTTCCGAACGTAGTAAACAATATGGCGGTGGTTTTTGGCGGCAAAAGAAACAACATGTGGTTGTATTGTAATGGCTGGAAGAATTTAACAACATTGTTTTACCTGCAGATGTTTTTGTTGATGTTAATAATATTTTGTTCTTTTATTATTTATTTAGGAATCTTGTTTTGTCTTAGTAGGTACCTACATATGTCGCATAATGTTTTTTGCTAAAATTTATTGTAGGATGTTATAAAAGTCAATTCAATATTCATGTCTTTATTTTAGTGGATATAATCTATTCTTACCACTTAAAATCCATTTCGTAAAAGGAAGATAAGCGCTAGATAAAATGGCCTGATTTTTATCTAAATTCAGAGAAAAAATCGTTAAGCATCTCGAAGAAGTAACAGTTATTTAAGTTTACTTTAAAAACCCATCTCACGATCGCAGATTTAACGGATCGGACAAACAACGCTAGATGCTGTGCTAATTTGGACATTAAAACGATGAAAATAGAGTATAATATTAACGAGTTTGTGTTCGAGGGTCTTTTCAATGGGCAGGTGCTTTTACTTGACTTTTAGCTACACATCTGTTTTGTTTCACCGTGAAGTTATTGCTAAGTATACTTGGACCTTTTTAACTCCAACGGTTTTCTAAAATGCTTTCGTTGGCTTTCAACATATTTGAATTTTAAGTCTATGAGAACAACTGGCCAAGTGCGTGTCGGACCACGCGCAATGAAGGGTTCCGTAGTTGGGATGAATCCACACTTCCGAAAACACAAAATACTCACACTTCCCTGTTTATATATCTTAGAATTATGCAAATTTGTCAGAAAACATCCAGATTTTTACACCACTTGCGAAGAAACACAAACAAAATACACCTTTCCACACAACAAAAACAAAATAAACATACCTCAATCCCGTCTCAAAATGCACTCAATCAGCCCTTTAGTTATGTCTATAAAAATGTATAATAAATTGCCAAATGACATTAGAGAAGTAAGCAAAACAAATATATTTATTAATAAATTGAAACAACTTCTGGAATCCAAGTCATACTACTCTGTAAAGGAGTTTTTAGATGACAAATTGATTGCAAAATAAAATTATTCTTTCTCTCATACACCAAACATTATGAAATATAATATAATAAGGATTATAGGAAATCAAATATAAATATTAATACATAAATAATAAAATGATTTAATAATAATGAAAATACTTCTAAAAATTTAAATAATATTTACCTATATTATTCTTATGCAATACATAAAATTAAAATCCCCAATATACTATACCTATATACACAAACCTAATAATATACAATATATACATAATTATACACCCAATTAAACACATCTAATAATTTATAATAATATTGAATTGCTACTTAGCCCTCTTCCTCTCTCCTAATTTTGCTGTGCCCGACAGGGTCCATATTGATCTTTTACTTGTTATACCATCTATGTAATACATATGTAATGCAATAAAGAATTGAGTATTGAGTATTGAATTTATCCCAAGAACAACCCATACATACGGCACGGTCAATTCTCCAACTGCAAATGTAACTTTTTAATAGGAAAAAAAAATTTTTTTTGTTTCTTGAAACAACAAATTAACGATTTTTGGACTTTTTCCTTTACATGTGCTGTGTGACCTTGCTTCCTGACAACGACACTGAATGCATACTTTCTTTATTGAAGCTATAAAAGCACGGACATAAAAATCTGTCTCCACTTTTCCATTCGCAAAAGATTTCATTGCATTTGTAGTCAACTTATTTACCAACCCATTCGATCCCAAACTTATGCGCAAAGACGTATTTTTGCGCCAGATTAGACATATTGCCGAACTCGTAAAGCCAGTCTTCTTCGATTTCCCGTAGTAATTTATCGGCAATAGACGAACCACTTGCCTTTTCGCCCACCAATGCAGTTGGATCTGAATTGGAGGATTTATTGGCAGAACTATCTGGTGTTTACATGACTCGTATCAATTTGATAAGAATGTGTGCAGTTTTGGCTGGTGTAAAAGGATTGTTGTTTGTTTCATGGGGTTTTCTAGGTACACGGGTAGTACCCTGTAGGTTTTGATTTATTTGCGAGTATCAAAATATGTCGCATAAATGGATATATTTTTTATTGCGTTCAATTAGAAGCTTGATTTTTTTGAGATTCAAGGGACCATAGACCTACCTACCTACGTATTTGGTATTAATTTCAACTTGATACCTCCACCCGTTCCTGGAAAAATGGGGCCTTGATATATTGACGGATGGACAACGAAATGATCCTGTAAGGGTTCCATTTTTTCCTTTCTGCCTACCCCCATGGGAAGAAGGCGTGAGTTTATGTATGTGTATGTGTGTGTATCTATAAATATAAAAAAAAAATTATAATAAAAATAAGACTAAATTAACATTGTGAAGGAGCGAGGTGTGACGTTACGTTTGACGTTAATAATAATAAAAATGGAAAAGTTTTAGTTGAAATGAATGACATTTAGCAGCCATAACGTTTATAAATATTAATTTTTCTTAATATTTACGATATGAAACATGGCATGAGATATCTCAATTTGGATGTTTATTTTATCTCAGATTTTAAAGTGTGTTTGTTCAAGACACTATTGATAGCTTCATATTAATCAAATAAATTCTAATGTTTCACAGTCTAGTCTTTATAACGTTAATCCTGCTTAGTATAAATGTGAAAGTTTGTTTGTTTGAATGTTTGTTGCTCAATCACGCAAAAACGGTTGAACGGATTTGGATGTTTGGCACACAGATAATTTATATGGTTTAAAATATTTATTTCTCAAAAACAGAACACAATTATTCACTTAGAATGAGAAACACTGGTTGCATACATATCATATATGTTTGAGGTTAGAAGTAGGTACAATATTGTTACTCACTAACTTATCATTATGTTAGTAAAATAAACTATGTTAAAAGAGATTGAGTTTAGGTATTTGTTTTTTTTAGTATATTTATAATCACAATCTGTTTCGATTTGAAACAGATTGCTAATCCATTGCTTCATAAGTTGGAAAAAAAATCTGCTCAACAACGTAAATAACGCAATTAATGTTGTTGAACTGTCAAAATGAAACAAATTAGGCATAATTGTTTACGAAAATAAGTTACGCAATTAGGTTACTCGATTAACTCAAAGGATACATTTTATTCTAGTAAATGACATGGTTTTACGACTTTTATCAATTTATGTTCATACTAGCTAGCCGCGCAATTTTTTTTATTACTCGCACATTTATCATTTCTCTCTGGACCCAATTCTGAAGTCCACGCAGACGAAGTCGCGGGCAGAAGCTAGTGTTCCGAAAAAAAAAAAGCTAGTGTTATAATGTGCTAGCGCGATAAATAATAAGACTATAAAGAGCTATAGAAATAGTCACGAATAATGTTTTATATCCAAATGTATACAATTTCGCAACATAATGCCATTTTGGACACTTGAATGGCACAGTGGGTGTATCAAGCGAATGCATGCGAGCCATGAGCCATGAATTAATTACATAGTCAGATTTAGTAACAACCTCGTTACAGGCAGCCATGTTTGGTATTAAATGGCTGTTAACTCATGTAAATGTTTCAAATATATCACTATCTACTTTATATGTTACGTTTGTAGTTAATTGGGTATAAACACACATATATTTCTTAAATGAACTGAATAAGTTGATAAATCAATAATGGGTTCATGTTGAAAACAGTAGTTAGGTACATAGAAAAAAATTAAACATGAAAGACTCATTATATTGAATTTCATTGAAAAGATAATAAAAAAAAAATTAAAAAAAATACATTAGTACTGAAAACAAACAAGCGCTAACAAAACAACTAAATAAATCAGAGGTTGCGTAGATGATTAAAATCTGAAGATGTAATCCTATATATTAAACGAGCAATATTTGTATACCTATATACCTATGGAAAACGGCTCTAACAATTTTGATGAAAGTTGCAATATTTATTTATTTATTGTTATGGCACTTCAACGACTTATTCACTTAAGACATACACAAACAAAAATCACATACAGTTTTAGGAATTGTGAATTCGGATTACAGAAGTTCACAGCACTAAAGCAATACAGGGGTTTACGGGGGAATAATCGATCTAGCTAGGTCTCATTTCTGGGATAATTCGTTTTCTCTATTTTCACAGCCTCGGGTATGTGATACAACGTTGGTATACTTGGACGATACGTTTATCTGGACAGACACCAGCACTTCAAGCTACTACAAGCTGTCAAATTTATTTAATAGATTTTCAACTTTATCGTTGAAGTTTAAGGTTCAAAGTTGATTGGGAAAATTTGACAGTTTCGGGTAGCTTGATGTGCTGGCGTCTGTACTATACATAATAATTAGAGCATTGACAATGACTAATATTTTACGATGCAAGACATAAAATGTTACTGGGTTAAAGAAGACTGGACTGAGAATGAAGACATATAGAATCTTGTAGGTAAGTACGGCAAAAACGAAAACTAAACGCTACTGAAGGGCCAAATACATTCGTTAATGCCCAAAACGTAATAACTAAACGAAAACATTGCTTCCAGTTCAACTCTTTAGCTTTTGTTTAGTTCCAGACAAACTCCTTCAAAGCCTCAGTTATTTCCTCTATCTGTCTCAGTACAAAGGCATAAAGAACAAGTTTCTCAACAATTTCTGTACGAACTACTTCCATTGTCAGGTGTCCTGTCAACCGTCAAATATAGGCACCATTGTTTCAAACACCTTGAGTGGAAAGACTTGACAGGTTGACAGATGACCTTGGTGCAGCAGGTCGGGTTCTATTCGATTGTTTTTAATTTAACAAGTTATCTATATTGTTTTGTTTTATCGACTTCTGTGATATTGAAGTTATTTGCTACTGAGTTTTCATTGAAATGTGGTATGTGGTGTTGGGATTATCTGTTGGTAGTATTTTTTGTCGTGGTGAGTCTGTTTTTAGTTAGTTCAGCCTCAACCAAAATGGCTTCATTAATAATGTCTGAAGCGACTACATAACTTCTAAATAGTATCTTAAGATTTGGAGTTCGATTTACAAATTGCTTCCTCGTCTTTTGATTTGATATTTCTTACATAACTATTGTATTCAACCATAACTTATTTGTATAAATATGTGCATTAACACACATTAGTCTCAACAAATTTAAAGGTCAGTATTATATATAGATGATACTCGTAGAATTCAAAAGTCTAGACTGTTAAGTTTGCTAACGCGACAACCTCATTTCTCATTCCAATTAGTTCCATACATAAAACTGTTAAAGGAGACATTAATTTCGCTGTCAAACCAATACGTGACTACTCATTTTGACATTTGAAATTTATTCTAACATGATATATTTATTAGGTTCTAACGAGCATAAAGTTTAAGAGTCGCTAATGGTAGCTTTTATGAATAAGTCTCTTTGAAGAAACTTAAATAGCTGTGGTTGGAATACAAATAACAATTACTTATCAGTATTAACAGTATTATCCACTTTTCAACATTCTGCGGCCTACCCAAATGTCCTTTCTTTGGTATTGTTCGTCGAGTTGAGCTCCTTATGTTTTGAGTTGAGCTCCACTATTACTGACAAATGCTTGCACTGACTGGACAGGTGCACTCAAATCTGTGTGGTTCTTTCCTCAAAAGACCTTTTCAGACACTTATCTACATGGTCCTCATATGGCCTGACCAAGATTATGTCTGGACTTTAAAAGAGACTGCGACCTCTGAGTTTGTTTCGGCCTTTCTTCTCCAGAGCAGTCAGATAGGAAACGCCGAACTCATCTAGCTTATTTTTAATATATTTTTATATGACGTGTAAAAGTGATTCCGATATCCTATTTACAGAATAAAGAATTTCATTTCATTTCTGCATGCTATATTCTAAAGACACCCAAAGTAAAAGTAAATTAGAGCATATACAGATTAAAATATTGGGCTTGATATTCACTCATGAAGATTTTTAATATAAAATTCAAAGTTACATAAAATCTAGAAGCTATACAAAAATTCAAACTAGTTTTTATGTAATTATTGTCTTCATGATGTAAGAGTTCTGGTTAAAATATATTATATCACGATTGTATTTTTAGGGTTCCGTACGTCAAAAGTAAAAAAACGAAACCCTTATAGGATTACTTCGTTGTCCGTCCGTCAGTGGAGTTTAAAAAAATCAAGCTTCTAATTCAACGCAATAAAAAAATACGGCCATTTATGTGACATATTTTGATAATCGCAAATAAATCAAAACCTACAGGACAGGGTACTTCCCGTTGACCTAGAATCATGAAATTTGGCAGGAAGCAAGATCTCACAGCACAAAAAAGTTCGAAAATTTAAAATTTGTAGTTTTATCACATAATAAAATAAAAAATGCGATTACAAACTTACATTTGCAGTTGGAGAATTGACCGTGACGTACTTATATCGATGTATGAGAGAACAATATGTTTCTGAATTGCTAAGCTTGTTCTTGGAATAAATTCATCCTAACTATGTAACCCTTACTTGTGCGTGGTCCGACACGCATTAGGCCGGTTTTTTTAGATCAACATACTATTATAGCAAAAAGAATTAAATGAATGTAGCCTTGTGGACTTACACTGGATTACTGATCTCTCCCCATGGGTGTATGTTAATGTCATCGACATTTTAACGTTGTCAGGAAAAGCTGTTCCTACCTGTTCTTTTCTAGAATCTTTACTTTGCAATTGAATAACTTTCTTACCAAGAGACTTTTCTTGTTTAGTATTTATGATCTATTGAAATAAATGCATTCACTTTGACTAAAGCTGTGACTGGCGCAGGGGTGTGGAACTCGGTACAACTGAAAAGAGCTAGTCTTATGCCCAGCATTAGCATGATGATGGCTCGATGAACTAACAAAGCAATCACTTGGATATTGATAACACTTTACTGCTACACAATGATAATAAGAAAACAGAATCAACTAATAAATATCTTTATTACCATGAATTGTCAGATGAAGAGCCTTTTCTTAAAGGCGTCTTCGTGTTCACAGTAGCGGTTTTGTATAAAACCTACATGTGGTTGCAGTTATGCATATGAAAATAGCCACAGGTTATCAACCTATACGCAACACTGCAATGATCATTGACACTTACAACTTGTGCGGAAAGATTAACTGTCGATAAAATCCTGTTTTTCATTTATTAATGGATATTCCAGATGGTTTTTATTATATCTGTCTGCTGTCTACACGTAAGTATTTAACGATTGCTTGGGTATGTAGCAATATTATAAGATGTAGTTATTTTAAAACTGCATTTTTATTACGAAATAAGCTCCAAGCATGTGCATGCAATGGCCATTTCCCGTGACTATGCTTGCGTGTCGTTTCGCTTGGTGATCTTGGGATGGCTTTAACGATATAATCATCTTCACGGCTTTAATTTCTTCTTGGGTTAAGTAGAGATTCTTTATTGAGTGCTGATTGGGGCTAAGAAGCTTTATTATGTTTCCTTTCTAAGATAGAAATATGAAATATCTGATATTTATAATTCTTTGTTTGATTCCGAGTCAGTTGCATTATCGCCTTTGTCAAGTTCAACTGAGTTTAAAGTTACACAGCTATTTAAGTATTCAACAAGCCATGGTACATCGTACTTTACGATTAATGAAATACAAAGTGAAGCCTCTACACAGGCTTCTTCTACGAAGTCATTATCTTCAAACAAGTCTGTAACAGTATTAATAAAAGATAATGTAATAGGATGCTCTTGAAGGAGCTGACATAGATTCGTTCGCATACCGACCGTGACGTGAATTTTAATTATTAAACTCGCAGTTTATTCCAAATTACTTAACAGATTCTATTATGTACTGAAGATAATTGTTCTAACTTTAAATAATGTAATTGACATGGCTAACGATTTTTTTCTTAGATTGGTATTAGGTTTACTTGTATGTATGGAGAGTCGTGGAGGGCCTGGTTCAAATGTTGATTTTACCAGTGTCAAGCATGGAACTGCTTTTCCTAAGGCAAGAGCACGTTGAAAAGTCCCAAAAGAAGTGTTAAATTACAAAAGAGCAGCTAATTTTGACAAAAATTAAGACAAATAAGAACGGGAAAGTAATTCTTTAGTGTTTGATTCAATTTATAAGTTAAAAAATGTCGAACTCATGGGATTGAAAATCTTGAGGTCATGAAGGTAATTTATAATGTGCTTGACAGGTATACATGCAGAAGATTAATAAAAAGCAAATTAATACTCGTTATTTTTACGTTAAGTCCGTATAGAGAAGATGATCGAAACTAATGATTTCTCCAAATGAAAGTTCTCATAAGAATCTCTTTGCAAATGGCTACAAAGTTGTTTTCGCACGGAAGTTGTAGCAGAAATACATATATGAATGTTAATACATTGCATGTCGAAAAATAATTCAAAATTGTTCAAAATTGAAAGTAATGGCCTTTAAGCTGGTTCATTTGACCATACTTTCTTAGTTGAATTCTAACAGAACGTTCCATGAATGTGCGTTTATACCTTAATAAAATTTAGTATGTTATTAAGGTATCAAAAACATTAGAACTTTTTGTTACTTCTCCTGTTGAATATAACCTTATACTTATAACCCGTTTCCCAGCTCTAGCAAGCGAAGCTTTTTTACCTCATACCTTTTCAGGTAGAGCTTTGCTCTGTGAGAGACAAAGTACCACAGTTATGTGAACCTTGAAAACGCTTTCGATGTGTGTGAACCTCATTCCTCAACGAAATATTTTGTGCCACTTACATACAACAAAATTCAGGTTTAAAAACAAAGTCACTCATAATTATAATGAGAAGACAATGAGCATCAACCCCACCATTAAGCTCCCCACATAAATTTATAACTACTGAATAAAGCAAGGACACATACCGGACCGTCCAAAGTGCACAATGAACCACTTGATGAAATATAACGGTTACACACAATACTTCAAGTCAACGGCATCGATTCAACCGCGAACCATTCACACGACAACACAATAACAAATCTTATGAGATACAAAACAAAAGATTCACTTGGAATTTAAACTTTGGAGTATAAATAAGAAGGTTTTTGCTTAAAATTGAATACAGAATGTAGTAACAAGACATTCACCTGTCAGAGGCGCGCGCGCACTGGCGGCCAAGCGCGGCGGGCGGCCGGCTACAGAACCCGTTTCGTAGAAAAAAGCGCTCCTTCCCGCCTCCGTCGCCATCATTGCGACCCTTTGCATATTCCCCTGTTCACTATTCATCACTGCACCGCCACTATCCCCTGGTATTTCTCGCAACCTCTCCGGCACAAGCTGAGCGTCTTGCTCGATTCTACGCTCATTGTCAGCCGCCACGCTCGTGGTCACCCGCGATTCCTTCAGATCCACTTGATTAGCAACGCCGTTTACTACCGCGTTAGGATTTCTCGGTATCGCGATTGGTATTCTGCCATAAACAGGTTTGTTTGTGTACTTTTGCGAGTTATCTATGTTGGATGGATTAGCAAAAGCGTTTACTTTCAATATTTCGTTCGCCTGCTGCAGTAGTCGCCTCTGTATCGTTTCTATCTCGGTTCTCGACGCTTTCGAGTTCTCCGACAGCTCGGCTATCAGTTGATTGACGTTGAATTCAGCCATTTTGTTGGTCATTACTTGCGAGGTGGAGGCTTCAGCGATTTCTCGAACATTATCTTTAGCGTTATCTGATCTTTTGGCTTTGACTTTCATGTCTCGATTATCTGGTGGAGTAACCACTATGGTCGGTATGTGTTCTTTTGAGTTGTTTTCCTTTTTGCCCCGTTTCACTTTCTTTACAATTCTGCTTGCCATTACATTGTTAGACACTTAGTTGTGATTGTTTGAGCTTTTACAGGTTTTTCATACATTTTGTTTTACGAGATAATTTAAGCTGATTTAAGTAGAACTTAAAAGAAATTAACGTCAATATTGCTGTCGACAACTTATTGTGAGGCTTCCAATTTTACTGTTCGGTTTGTTAATTTGTGGCGTATTTATATTTATTTCATCTACCTATATCAGCATTATCTATAAACGCTTCATTGATATTGACTAAGTTAAGACGTAACAGGAGATTGCGATGCACTTACCTTGCTGCTAACTGTATTTATTAAATTAACATTATCGAATAGTTAACATTGTATTTACATAATGTGAGAATGTTCATAATTAAGAGACTAAAGTGTTAATGGATATTTTAGAACATTCCGATGTGTTTAATTATTACTTTGTTTCCGTTAGAATTCAATACCGTACGTCGTTGATAATTTTGAAATCTAAACACGAAAAAAGCGTAATTATTTCTTAAAAATATTTGTAATTACGTGTAGTTTACTGCACGGTGGAAGGTTTCAGAAATCATAAAAACGTTTTGTAGAAAAAGCAATTATCATATTAATGTCGGAAAATAGTGGATGTTATACGAGGGGCTAAAATAACCCATTCTATCGAGGTCGTTTTACTCCCGAGCTTTAGCGAGGGAGTAAATAGAAATCAAGTTACTACTACACTACTTTTCACTACGATTGCGAGAGAATAAAATAATGTATTAACAATAAAACATTTTATTTAAAAAAAATTACAATTTTTAAGAAAACTTTTTATCCCGGTATGCGGTAGTAAAAAGCTAGTTTTACATAATATTAAAGACCTTTTCTTTATTGTAGGCTTATTGGTTACAAACGAAAATTACTTTTGCTTCCCCTAGAGCAAGATACGCTATTTTTCCCCGCTCTGGTCCGCTACAATGACGGACTTTTTGAGCAAGAGGAGTGAAAATAATGTTTCAGCTTACTGAAGGGGAAAGAAGAACTATAAAGATGAAAATACATAAATCTCGAAGTGACTTATAGATATATTATGGATTGTAGTTACGGAGTTAATCAGATAAACCGTGATTAATTCTAAAACATAATTGCAACTATACAAAAGAACCTTTCACAAACGCAGTAAGCCCAGACGTAAATCTGCTTCTTTCACGATAAGTATAATAAAACATCTATGTATAATGATTTGAACAATCGAATTCTTATTTGTAGCTACGTAACTTTAAATCTTTTTGAGAAAAAGGTAATCGGAAGTAATTTTACAATCGATATTATATGACATGATTCCTAAATTCAATTTGCAGGAGATAATTTGATCCGTTAAGGTAACATGACTCCAAATTGACTATAAATTAAACAAGATCTTTTGTCTTTACAACGGTACTCAACATGAAGCCATTTAGTCAGAATTTCTATTACAGAATCAATTTGTCAAAGTTTTTAAACATATTGTAATCATAACAAATACTGAGTACTTTGTTTTCCAGATATTAACCAGTTCAAGTTATCGTCCTGGATCTGGAAAAGCAAGTAATTTATTTAAGAATCTTGTAACATCAGAATGAGTAGGTTACATAAAATGTAGCTCAAAGAAAAAATATAAATGTTCAACAATGTGTAACAGTATGAATACAAGAGCTGTCATCATAATCATTACAGAATCTTATAAGGCACCTCGTTAACTCTTTACTTAAACATAATTTTGATCTGAATTTCACAGATCCAAATGACTAATCTCAACTCAATTAAATACTTAATATTAATATCGTTCCAGTTTTTTATTTTTATTACTTCTTCTTTTATTTGTTTCAATTTGGTTTCCACAAAGACGATCGTTGTTCAGTGCAAGAAAGTAACTTTGAGTATCGCAGCACCACTACCAAAACGGCTCCACCTAATTTTGTTTACGACAAGACAAGAAAATAAACTAACTGATATAGTCTTGCGTAGGACCCGGGTTCGCCAAATACGTTTGCATATTCAGCGCTGGCATACTTTCGAGTTTCATAATCTTTTGTTATAGTTACCGATGGGAAATATTCTACCATACTTCCCATGTATAGTGTTTCTATAAGTATTGTTCGCACCTTTATTTTACATATGTGGTTATAAGGGAATGTAAATTGTGTCAACCTTACGATAAAGTTGTGTTGTGTTGTCAGATGTGGGAACTACACGTAGATCGTTGGTTACTACAGCAATTTTATATTGCACAGTTTTCTATTTAGGTTTTTCTGTAATTTAACATTTTACTGTTTTGATTTTTACTGTCGTTACTTCTTTATGTTCCAGATTCCACAAAAAGTAGTTTGAAAGTGGCCGTCTAAATCAGGATTATCTCAGAAACTAGAGTTGATTCTGATGCAAGCTTTGGACGTTTTCATTAAAAACAAGCTACTGGCGAGTCTTTATCCTCACGTTCAAGTAAAGTCATGTCTTGCAATGTAAAATGAATAAGCATTTTCATTTCTCACAGGGCAGCCATTTGCATTTCTAAACTGGCCCGTCGACAGTCGACATGTTCATGTTTTAATATTTCAATAGGCGGAGTGATAACCCATTAGCATATAGTGTCAACCATATGCAAATCATCGACTATGGTAACTTTGAACTTTATAACAATGGTTTGCAGGTCATGAGTGACTTAAAAACCACTTGTAGATGGGTTCAGAAGAAATAATGCTAACGTAACTTCATTCGAAGTTTTATTATCTGCAAAATCATGCTTGTTGAATTATTTATCTGTAGTTAGATCCTTGTTTCTTTGTGTGTTGAGTTAGAACAATGGATTTAATTCCTTATCGGCTTATCATTTCAAAATTATTGTAAGGGTCAATTAGAGTAATGGTGTATTGCAAATTTTTCGTTTTAGGCAATAGACTATTTTGGCAAAGTTATGATATCTGAAGGACGTTGAATCATGAAAGTATTTTATAGGTAGATCGATGACTGATGTTGTGTCGCAGATTGAGCATTGAGAGAGTTTTTTAAGAATAAACTCTTTGAAAAAGGTTACCAAAAGAAGTTTTGCAAAACGCAGGACTAAATCGCGAAGGACTAATGCCAACTTAAATTAGGACATGAGAATAAGTATCATCACCATGGCCTCATTGCACGATTCACAAAGTATGCGGCGTAACGTAAGCAATTCCAAATATGTCGCTTTTTAAAGACATGTTTCAAAATATGAGTCACTGCAACTGAAATCATGCAGGCAAGCATTAATATGAGAAACTGTATGTGTAAAAGGTACAATTTTATGTCTGTCCGTGAGTCACTATGAGGTTATACCAGCTTTCTCTGAAGCACACATCTGAAGTAAACTTGGCATTTTATGGCTACATGTTTTAAGAAGCTTTATTGTTATGTAAGATACAGTAATACTATTTAGTGAAAGAGGCAAGTCGCAAGGTTTCAAACTGACAAAAAATATTTGTGAATGTCTGCAACTGCTACAAGTCGTTGAAAGGCAAAGCGTGGGATGGTTGATTCATCATCATGTGTTGTAAAATGGGAGGATGTCAGTGAATACAATAGTTGGAAATTGTTGTTGACAGCAAAGTTTTAAAGCATTATGCATCACGTCGTCAGCTTAGACCACGTCTTCACTTGTCTAAAGTTCTTCGTCTATTCACTTTTTTATCATTACAAGTTTAACAGAATTCCATTTCAACCTATTGATAAACCTCTACCAACAGATTGGAATGGAATTGTGTAAAACTTTTGATGAATAAAATCACAATAACGGGAAGCTTCCCTTTATAGTGATTTAAGCGTTGATATTGTTTAAAGTTCTGTTGACCTCAATGTGGAAGGATTTAACATAAACTATAAACCAGGTATCAAAGGTTAAGAAGCATCTTAATATTATCTTGGCAGTTTTATTGAATAATCTACGCCTACGTCAGGACTTGAGCTTATTAAAGGTGCTTTCAGACGTCCAGAGTCCACGATATAATATTACATTTTAGATTTCTAGATTCCATGGCGTCTATAATATTATTGTAACGGATACTCTTGTCTTTGGCAGACTGCCCATTGGACCTGCCGGATCTACAAGTACGGAGTCGTTTGCATTTTTTCAATGAATACAGGATGTCCCGATTTGTAGGGCTTAACAGATTGGCAGTAGGGCCGTCATATCCGGAGAGATTGGTTATGCAATTTGTACAACATTCATTGTAATGCCAAGTTATGATACGTCGATTTTAAATTCAAAGATAGAAGGTTATTTTTCTTTGAGTAGGTAGTAAAGATAAGAAATCTGAAGCTTTATGTGCTTTTGCGAACTAATCTACGCTTAGTAGTGGAAAGCCGGCTTTAAGTCTTTACAAACAGACTATAATATTGAACGATTCGATTCGTATAGTTACTACGTAAGATATTATCTAAATTAACCGTAAAGCTCTCAAGTGTAGACGAGTCATAAGAGCAACCGTTTAACTTGTCAAGCTAAGCAGTCGCTCGTTTTAACACCGCATTGTAATCTACCAACTTAAGCTCCCATGATTCACTGGATTTGCAATTTAAATTCAACTCCTACAATCCGAGGATTTATTTCAAAGCTTTATTATTTTTATATCTACTACTGAACTATTAAGTAGGTGCAAAGGTACACATCGTCGTCATTATCAACCCGTTAGTCTGTGGTAGACTTGCCATAATCACTATGCTTGGTTGATGGATCAGCAACCACAATTGACATTATGTGGTGTTGGTCACCTTCATGTCTTGATTCCCATTTTGCGATAGTTTGTGACTAAAAGCAAACTCCACGTTACAAAAAGAAAGTTTTAAAATAGGTAATCAAAAATTTGTTAATTAAAAAGCTAAAGCTAACTAGCCAGCTAGCAGCTAGCTTTAAGCTTTTTTTTTTGTTTTTTTTATAGCTTTTGCTTTTTTTTACTTTTTGAAGCTGTAAATTTACAGCTTCCTAAACCATAGGAAGATGAGTAGTCACGTATATTATTAAACCTTGTTTTGTAAGAGGGTCAGGGTTTCCTTGATACGTTGCCTAAGATTACTACCTTCACGCCACTTAATCCGTACGGTACCGCGTATCTACAGCATTGTATAGGTGACTAATTAACTCTTCTAACTGATCTATTGTTAGTGGGCATCCGACTGTGGTTCCTTTCGCGGTCTCCAAACCTATTGTGTGGTCACTGACATTAGAAATGTGTTAGCGAAAATTGATGTTGATGTCTTTTTGTTTTGGGGGAGCTTTCTCTGTTTGGAGATTCTGATTCCCATAGATATGTAGGTACTTCGTGTTGTAAGTGTAGTATTTGTCGCTTGGGGTAAGCTAATGTTTGCAGTGGACGTCTTTCGGCTAGTATGGTAATAGTCACTAAATCTATAATATAAAAATGAATCGCAAAATGTGTTGGTAAGGCATAACTCAACAACGCCTAGACCAATTTGGCCAATTCTTTTTTTATTGTGTTCGTTATTCTCAGGACAAGGTTTTAGGTAGGTAGGTAGGTAGGGTAGGGTAGGTAGGGTAGGTAGGGTAGGTAGGGTATGTAGGGTAGGTAGGGTAGGTAGGGTAGGTAGGGTAGGTAGGGTAGGTAGGGTAGGTAGGGTAGGTAGGGTAGGTAGGGTAGGTAGGGTAGGTAGGGTAGGTAGGGTAGGTAGGGTAGGTAGGGTAGGTAGGGTAGGTAGGGTAGGTAGGGTAGGTAGGGTAGGTAGGGTAGGTAGGGTAGGTAGGGTAGGTAGGGTAGGTAGGGTAGGTAGGGTAGGTAGGGTAGGTAGGGTAGGTAGGGTAGGTAGGGTAGGTAGGGTAGGTAGGGTAGGTAGGGTAGGTAGGGTAGGTAGGGTAGGTAGGGTAGGTAGGGTAGGTAGGGTAGGTAGGGTAGGTAGGGTAGGTAGGGTAGGTAGGGTAGGTAGGGTAGGTAGGGTAGGTAGGGTAGGTAGGGTAGGCAGGGTAGGTAGGGTAGGCAGGGTAGGTAGGGTAGGCAGGGTAGGTAGGGTAGGTAGGGTAGGTAGGGTAGGTAGGGTAGGTAGAGTAGGTAGGGTAGGTAGGGTAGGTAGGTAGGGGTAGGTAGGGTAGGTAGGTGGGGTAGGTAGATATGTAGGTGGGCCGTAGGTAAGTACTTAGTGCTACCCGTGCGAAGCCGGGGCGTGCAGCTAGTAGTTCATAATATCCTCAAGGTTAATCTGTTTTAAGCACATTGGTTGTGTTGCAGAAAATTAGGTCAAGCTTGACACATTACCTAAAACTGGTTGTATTTAATTATATATGTATTCAAATCATTAACACCAATTACTCAACATTTAATTGGAAAACATAGTTTTAAAATCATTACCATAAAAGTAGATCTGTAATTAACCAAAATTAATGACGCTAAATTGATTGCAATTAAGAAGAATAAATAAAAACAAATGAGACGAATAGCCTACTATATAAATGAATTAAAATAAATTGCTATACATTAAACAAATTGCTGGTATCATGAGAAGCCGTGATTCATTCTGTAAGATGTAATTTTTCTATTGTGGTTACATGAAAATGATGGTGTAATGAAGATAGTCTTTACAAAAAAAACAGATTTCCTGAGCGCGATTGTGCAGAAAAAGGAGACGAGTTATGATGGAATTATAAAATGTATTTCTGTGAATTTCGTATACATAATTTTACAGTTCATAATCAATATTTTTCATGTATTTTTTATTTTTTTTACACGTTGCACGCCGTTATAGTAAGGGATAAAACAGGGAATTTAAGTTATCAGGGCGATACTTATCAGCTAGCAGATGATGATGAAGTTTTAGCACTAAAAGCTTTTAATTTTTGTACACTTTTTATTAACTCAAAAGTCCTGTGTTCATGAGATGCCACTCGTTAGTAAATTAACTAATGACATCAGTTTAGGGTCATTGTACACGAGTGCTAAATGACCATAGGTAGCTATTATCATCTGAAAAGATATAAATTAACTTTTCGCTCATTAAACTTAATGCCTACTTACATCCGGAATCTCAAAACATACACACAGAAACTAAAATAAATCTTCTAAAAGAAGATCCTTTTTTATGAAAACGTTAGAAATTAACAGACCGTTGAAATTCACACGTTTGGTAAAATATTCAATTGGAAGCCTCACGCAATAACTATCGCAACGCTTTGACCAAACAAAACGCAATGTTTGTTTGCTCTAGTGAATAACCGAACGCGAGAACGGGATCCAGTATATGTGCGGGAACTTAATTACTTATTTGAATATCTGTTGTTTGTTTAAAACAAATCAAATGGTAGAAAAATCAAATTTTAGTTTAGTAGGGGAATCGTGGACTGAATAAAGGTTCGTTTCACGAGCCTTTTTCACTAGTTCCATAAATATTAAAAACAGGGTAGTTTTGATAACACAGGTTTTTTTAAAATTATCTTTTTTAAATGACAGTTCTATTTTTAATCAAAAAAGTTTTTCCAATATTTGGCTGTAGTCAGCATTACTCAAAATTAATATCGTCGTAACTCGCATATTTATATTTTTTTCCTGGTTAAATTTCAACCGAAAAAATAACAATTATAAGACACTGACTCAAAACAAATTCGCATTTTTTTCACAACAAAAACCTTAGTTTCACTTCACATCACACACCGACTTTACAAAAAAAGTTTAAAGAAATAAACTTTATTTGAACAAAATCTGTTCGCGGGTACAGTACAGCACAGAGGTGCGCGGGCGCACAAATTACACTGAACGCCTTGCGGTTGCCTTTGCGTACATTGGGGGATCGAGATTCGCTTTCGTAGCCTCAAGTGATGTAGACTTAAGAAAAAAGTAGACTTGGCCACACAGCATGATCGTAAATAGCCTCTTCGATAAATATGGCACGAAGGTTTGAAAGTGCTAATTTGATGTTTATGGTGTGAAGTGAAAATTCGTTATTTGTAAGAATTTATTGCTGTTTCAGTATATAAAATGCGTGGGAGGAGCAGTAGTGTATTTTATTGTTTTGTGAAGTGATTTTGGAAGTCTGATTTATCCGAAGTTTGATCATTGACACGGTCAAAATTACAATTCTATAGCTTTGTTGTGTGCATAGCACAGAAGCAACCTTGATACCAAATAGGTAGGACATTTACCATACTCTTTTATAAGCGTAGCAAAAGCCAAAATCTGTCTTTTATTTTGTTCCCCATTTTCTCCTCCACAGATTTTTGCAGAACTGACAAACTAGCATTTCTTCAAAGATATTTCTTTATACTCATCTCTATTATACAATAACGACTTATTCCCATTCAATCAAATTACATTATAACATTCGAAAGCCGTAATGAACAAGCAATTTCTTTTAATTCACGTCTTACCGGCCAGTTACACAAACGGGCATGATTCGAGAAAATCATCTCGCTACGTCACCCCGCCATCTTGGAAAATGAATTGAAAGCGAGGCGCGAAACTAGTTTGACGTAAGCGACGTAATTCTAGTTAGCTGTGAAGATATCCCGTTGGGTATTATTAATTTGAAGTGAGTAGGTATTGACTGTATAGTAATGCAGCGGGTAATCATAATTCATTGGACAATTCTATTTCAATTTCTCATAAAATAAGGTGTGCAAAAAGACTTTGAGAAAGGCAAAATCATTTTAACTTTAATTTTTTTTACTGAAGTACTGAAAATCTTTGCTTAGTGTGGATTAAGTATGGGGCTTGTGGTTAAATGATAAGTTTAATTTGATGTATCTAATTTGTGTGTTGATGTTGTATTTATTATAGAATAATTTAAAGATTTTTTCTAAACCCGGGTCTCTTGCGCGTGTTTTTTCGAAACATTACACAAAAAACCTTACACATAAACATTTATTTTCATACAAAACGTCGTGTTTGGTGTTTGGCCACACGCCTCTTTGTTGCGATGTTTTTGTGTAAAAACATGCGCAGGAGACCCGGCTTAATATAGGTTATGTGGCAACTGTTTTTTTTTATAACAGTCGCACTGGTCGATCGATCAGGTTAAGCTACGCTTGCCGCGGTAGGTCCGTGGATGGGTGACCATCTTTAAATACCAACACCCCTCCGTGCCTCGGAAAGCACGTGAAGCCTTTGGTCCCGGCTGTCATTTGTAGATCTTTGACAGTCGTTACGGGTAGTGAGAAGCTCAAAAGTCTGACAACTAGTCTTGCCAAGGGGTATCGTGTTACCTAGTAACTAGGTTATGTCAAAGTCAAAGTCAAATCATTTATTTCAAATAGGCCCATGTATGGCTCTTTTGAACGTCAAAATTTACAAAATATTAAAATTGATTCTAGTCGCCCCTTCCAAAAGGTAGTTTTCGTATAGAGAAGAATGGGCAAGAAACTGGAGTTTCTTGCCCATTCTTCTTGTTTCTTCATTCTTCTTTATTTTAAAAGAGTAACGGTGGACCGTTACTCTTTTAAAATGTTTTACAGTTGTTTGTATATGCACGTACATTAGTTAAATAATATTACCTATATGTGAAGACGATGCACCTAGAATAAAATTACTACCTATACCACAATAGGTAAAAATAATTAAAAATGAAGCAACGACAGATAATTTAATATGTGATAGATACATGGTGCTCACATATTTACAAACATTGGACATATGGAGGTCAGACAGGCAGTCACTCCATGTAAAATACTGGTATTCAGCTGTATCTGGTTAGACTGGAAGCCGTCCTCAATGTAGTTGGGAAAAGGCCAGGCAGAGGAGTGTGAATCTTGCCACGAACCCGATTTATTTAGGGTCTGCGTAACACGTTTTCTTGTTCCATACTTCTCTATTAGATGTAATCTCAGCCATATCATCTTCCACACAGTCCATCCATCGTTTTTTTGGTCTTCCCCTGCTGTTTATAGCCATCCACATTCATACTTAAAACTTTCCTCACGACATTTTCATGATATTGTGGAAGATTTCATGATCTTGCTTTCAGATTAAAAAAAGTTGTTTACTTCCTGCACGTGTAGCATAACGCTTTCTATCTCTACGAAGAATAGACACCACTCTTTATATACAAAGTGACATTTCGTTTCTCCATTTTGACTCTTTTGACATCGCACCGTAGAAATCATTCTACAATCTGTCATTTTGTCTTTCGTTTCTAACGATCTTTGTCTAGGTCCTTTTACATGTAGACTATTTCAGAAGAAAGTTTTCTATCCCAAACTGTCAAAATCACTATGGTAGTGAAGACAATTTGATTTTGTAATCGCCATGCTAAAGACAGTAGAAAACTTTGAATCGACGGCGACAAAGTTTATATGGTTATCTACAAAATTATAATTTTACAGGAGAGCGTTTTAAAATTTAGATTGTTTAACTAAATCCGACTGTTTCTAATCGCGATTAAAAAGGTGTGGAATAAAACATGAACTAAAATTCACACCAACACCTCGAATTCAGGTGCAAAAACAGTATCTTTTTTTTTCTTTTGCTTATATCTCGAAAATGGCGTGTCCAATCATAAAAATAATGAAAATTTCGACCCCACCAGCTTGATTTTAATTGAATTCATTTTCCAGGCATTCAATTTGTTCTTGTAATTGGATCTTAGCTGTCTTGTTCTAAACACGGTAACCCATTCCACTCAGACGGGGTTTATATTAATTAATCGCCGGGTATCCGTGATCTTTTAACTCCTGTTACTGATACAGATAACACGCCATTAGATAAAATGTATCCGCCGAGAGTTGGTTCAACAGGCTCCGAGAGATAAATTAACCTGAATGTATTTCTATGTATATTATAGAATCTATAAACTTATTCATACTACTTAATTATGTTCAAATTAGTTATTTTGTCATCAAACTTATTCATCAAGCTGTCTTAGTTTCCATGCATTCATATTATTAAACTATTCAGATGTTTTCTTGATCATTTTAAATGAAATCCTATTTTAACAACACACACACATAACATCACGCCTGTAATCCCCGAAGGGTTAGGCAGAGGTGTACCTATAGGACACCCACATTTCGCCAGTTATCCGGGCACAAATCCTATCTATCCTTTTTTAATACGGATCTAATGGGGCAGGTATTTAATAAATATTATGGAGCTATAATTGCGGTGTGATTTAAAAGAAGATGTAGTGACAAAAATTGAAAAGGGTATGCTGAGATGGTTTGGGCATGTTGAGAGGATGAATGAAAGGCGAGTAACAAAATGTATTTACGAGGCTGATGTGCAGGGAAAGGCCGGGCGGGGACGCCCTAGGAGGACATAATTATACTGACCTTATTGGTGAAGTTCTTCAGAAAGGCCAGGTGCGTAGTACTCTCAACCGGCGTGCGTGTATGACCAGATGTATGAACGTAAACGAGGCAAAAGGAGTAAGTAAGGATCGTAGCAGGTGGCGTTCTGTAGTTTCTGCCTACCCCCATGGGAAGAAGGCGTGAGTTTATGTATGTATGTATAATTGCCTGTAACTTGGCGTCAAATCATCATCAGTTCTTGATCGGAAAATCAAGGGAATTCGAAAGCAACGGAAGTTCAAGACTAAACTATGATAGAGCTCACCTCTATCATGATTTACGAGTAGTCTTGAACTTCCGTTCCTTCAAAGTGCGAGTCAATTAAACTCTCTCTCTGAAATAATAATTCTGTAAATGAAAATAAAAAAATTAGTTTCTTTTGGTCGTGTTATCTTTATTTTCCACCTGTCCTAGTCTAAACAATACTTGGTCTACATCAATGGTGCGCTACCGGGGGTCACAGATGGCTGCACCACCTAATGTGCTATGGTCTGCCGCCGACCATGCTCCAAGACGCTAGGGGAAAAAACTCAGGCTGATGAACCTACCGTGCTATATGGGAACCCATGGTGGTAAGGAAATTGTCTGTTGTTAAGGCAGCAGGTTAAGGTTGGGTGAGTATGTGATTTTAATTAATAGTTCCATTCCGAAAGGAGGAAAGGACTTAGCAAGTAGCTAGATAAAATCGGTTTCTGATGCTTGCGTTTCCTACGATATCGGTGGGCGCTACATAACGGCCGCAGTCACGTCATGAAAATGACGGCACCAGGGTTTGAAAAAACGGTGTCAAAAAACGCTCTCTAGGGAAAAACACCAACTAACTTTTATAAATATTAATAACGTTTTAGTGATGTCATTGGACGGTAAATTGCAGACGCTATATAGCGGTCACCGTAGTGTTATGAAACCCTAGCTTAACGCAGCAACACAGAATTATTTTTCGAACTTCTCGAAGGATTCTGAAAAAAAAACTTTTTACAAAAAAAAAAACTACCGACTTCCAAAAAAACACTACAAAGTGAAAAATAACTTTAATTTCGGAAGTCAGTGTCTAGGGTTTTGTGTTTTCGTTTTTTGCCACCGACTTCCGAAATTAAAGTTATTTTTCACTTTGTAGTGTTTTTTTGGAAGTCGGTAGTTTTTTTTTTGTAAAAAGTTTTTATTTTTCACTTTTTAGTTGTGGTACCTACCCCACACACATTCGAATACCACTACCTACTACCAGTGTCAGGAACTTCTCATATCATCTACATACTAATTGGCAAAAAAAATACGTATTTTGTAGCTAACTCAAAAACTACCCAAGCAAAGTTAATAAAATTTATATGGGAAAAAAAAGAATTTTCAAAATCGGTTCACAAATGACGGAGAAATAATTGAATCGGCCCAGGATTTGGCTTCGAGTTTGCCTTCAGTAGCGTCCTACAAGTAGGTATCAACAAGACACACAGGACACGAAATTAAGTGCCGCATCGTCGGAACAGCACCACTTTTACACTCCGGGATGGACCCATCGTTTGTGGAAGAGCACCACATAAACACTCAAGAGCGGAATCATCTATGAATTTTCACTTGAGCAGGTTTTCCTTGCTTCGGCCAACTTGGGCCCAGAATGGTTTTGTGTAAAATGTTGAATTATATTGATTGTATCTGAAAGACCATTAATCAATCATGACTTGAATAGGTGTTATTTAATAGCTTAGCAGAGATACAATCTTCCAACCAGCAAATTGTTAGTAATGACAGGTGGGGGTGATACTATCTTTGAATCAAAACATTCATTTTGTACATGTATGTAACGAGATAGTTTCAAAACAATAGGTAGCATTTAGCGCCGGGTTTTTAAATCGAGGTCTATTTTATTGTGTTGTTGTCAGTGATATATTAATTACTGTTGTTACGTTGTAATTAAAGAAGAGTTAGTTTTGGTCTGTTTTGTTTAAATTATCAGGTAAAAGGTATTGTCATATTGAGCACGTACTTAGTTTTAATTTTGCTTAGCTTAAATACCTCACCATTTGCCTATATTGGGGTCGGCTTTAAATCTATCTGGATGCTGCTGAATAGCAGTATTTGCTGGGTTGAGACATAGGATACTTTTCATCCCAATATTCCCACGAGATCGAGACTTCTGCGGATGAAACCACGTGGCGCAGATAGTTTTTTTAATAAAAACGACTCATGATATACCATTGTATAGCAAATTCACGTTAAACCTACAATTCCAACAAAACTGTGAAACTACATAACTATTTCATAAGCTAATAGTTGGTAGGTAGGTAATAAACTTAGTTCAGATAAGTGATGACTTATTTTCTACTGTTCTTAGTTCGCAAATAGGCATGTAAACCATTTGGCATTGCACCATATTGGACGCTATTGTCACTTGAAAGGAACTTCAAGTTATACATGTAGAGTGAATTGTAACTTAGGTACTTAGTTTGAGACAGATACAGCCATTTTGGAGGTTTAAGGACTTTTTAGGTCAAATATCTTCTGTACAGCACAGGAAGGCTTTTTATATCCTACTTCATCATCATCTGCCTAGCCTTTTGGATGTAGCTGAATACCATTATTTTACATGGAGCGACTGCCTATCTGACCTCGACAACCCAGTTACTGGGTAACACGATACCTCTTGGTAAGACAGGTTGTCTTAGACTTTTTTCTCACCCACTTACTCGTATAATAGTCTTATTCTTTTATTCACTGACAAAAACGCACAACCTAAACTGCTGAGTCTAGAAGCACGAAATTTGAAAGTGAGCTCTAAGGAACGATTTTAATAAATTCATCCTCCCTGTAGAGGATCTCTTTTGCCAATATGACTCGGGCACACGGCTTGTAATCAACTAAATGCTTTTGTACCAAAGTGCTATCGAAAGTTTGGATGAGTACATAATATTGCAAACATGAATGCCGCAAGTTTTTTATAAAAATAATAATAATAGAGACTTGAAACATTCCATAAAACTTGTTTAGATTCAAATGAAAGACTTTCGTATAGTTTATGCTCGTATAGTTTATCCTAAACATCATTAATTTCATTGTAAAGAGCGGCATGACAAGCCAAAACAATATTTCTGTCTCTAAATAGGAAGTGACGAATGGACCACCATCGCCCATTGTATAAACGCCAGAGCCAAGTTACTCAACCAATATAATCTCAGCAATCAAGTGAACGTAAAGTTTTTCTGTAATTATTCACGTCACTGGGATGTGTAGGAAGCGTTTCTTCACTATTTCTAGTTTGTTCACAGTCGGCTGAGCATTGCGTTCTATGTGTTGTTGGAAATGTGTAAAAAATTGTGTCTATCTTTTTAATTAGTCCAGTGGATAGCAAGCAGCTTTGTGCAGTACCTTTTCTGGGGGTTGTATAATGTAAACCTGAACCTAGAGCTTCAAAAAATGGTCTTGATTGTCGTGTTGTCTTTATGTAAGAGACAATTAACAATTCTTTAATAAAACTTGATTCTGAAAAACCAGATGTTGTCGAACTGTAATCCTTCAATTAGGTTTTTTGATTTCAAATGAAAACACGCTCTACAGGTCTACATGAATCAAACGACTGCTTGTTGAATTTACGTAAAGTTCATTATGAGACCAAACACCACTGTGCTCTTTGTATAACTGCAGCACGATCAAGTCTATCGTCCTGAACTGCTGTTCATTAAATGGACCAGGGTAATCCGCTTGTAGCGGTTACACCGCAACATACGAACTACGCATCAAAAGACATGACGTCACACAAATCCTGCAATGCACAATTAGAGTTTACCGCGCGAACGACCTATATTATAAGACATCAATCGTTGGGCAGTTGCCCGCCAAACGCGACACCCGTCTGGTCGGAGGATCCTCCTTTTTTTATAGAGGAGAGTGAACTTTATAAACACCCTATTCCTCATACCTCTAAATGCTAAACCACGGTAACCTAGCAGAAAGCAGCAGCAGGAAGATGTGGTAAATGATGACAAATGAGCTAATGGAGAAACCATTGAGGGTGGAATACCTAAGTACTGGCGATGGAGGCAGAAGGAGGTGACCATCATCTTCCTGCCCTAGTTTCATGTTACTTGGGGTCGGTGCTACACGATTTCTTCTTCCATTCTCCCCCGTCAACCATCACGCTATCGTTCACTCCCTTTTCTTTCATGTCATTGCTCATCATTGGCATCCTCGCTAAACTTGAAGATCCCTTCACCACAACACCTGTAAGTCCCCACAATCTCAGAATACTTGCATGCAAGTGATTACCACACACGTTACGCCACGCCACGCTCGGCGGGGCGTGTCGCTCTGCTTGCGACGCGTATCGCTCATAAGAATGCAGGACAAAAACTATATATTCCTAACATAACCTACGAGAATGTTAGGATTTCTGAGAAGAATATTATAAGTTAGACTTGGATAGATGGAGGATTATTTATGAGGAGTATTGTAATTCCGATTGTTAATCTAGGTTTACTGATTATGATTAGCAATATTTTGGAATAAAGTAAAAGAAAATAATAGTGGTTCAGCTTAAATATTTCAAACTCAACGCAAATCGAGGTAAGTTTTCTTGTCTTGACACTTTTGAATTCACGTTTGCCACCACGTATCGAAGTATGTAAGCTGCCACTAGCTGTTGTGTTACCCAAATGAAATATTAAGCTAAATTAATTATGCATTCTCACTCGTCGAAACCAGACTATGTATTTTAGATCGCGGCGACCATGTGGATTTAAAATGACCTATTATAGTCAGACAGTTTTCCGTCAATTCTGTCTCTTGACATCAGAAACAGAACTTGAAATCAATCCAAGTTTTATAAAGTAACATCAACACGGTATTCTGCATGACCTCATGAATCTCATAAACCAGGACAGTCTGTCAAAGAGGCTCACTCGTGGCAACTGTACATAGTCGCACTACTTGTAGGAGCCGCAAGAAATCACCGTATCTAAACATTATCTGGAACGTGCGAGCTTGTTAACTAGCTACCGGTCTGGTGCAGTGGCTCTCAAAGTCACACCTGACAAATAAAAGTAGGTTTATACCTGTTTAGTTGTTTATTACCATTTGGAGAATGTTAATGAAGGATGCATAGAGGAACAGATGGATATGCTTTGATGATATTTTTGGCACAGAAGAAAATACTAAGCCGACTGACAGATTGACTTAAATTGAGCAGTAAAGGTAGGTACTGTAATTGGTTGAGTAAATAATAAGCTATACCAATCTATAATATAATATTATAAAGAGGTAAAATTTGTTTGTTTGTTTGTAAGTTTGTATGTAGGGGGTAATCTCTGGAAGTACCAGTCGGATTTGAAAAAATTTTTTTGCATTGAATAGCCCAATTTGTCAGGAAGGTTATAGCCCCGCGGACGAAGTCGCGGGCAGAAGCTAGTGGATAATAAATTCAAATGATAATGTTCGGATTTATTAAACTCCTAAAAACTTCTAAAATTTTTACCAGCTCGTGGCTGTTGCTACATATGCCATGCCCACGGTTTCTACATATTTCAGGGTGGCTCTTTTCCACCCTGAAAAATGCAGCATACATCGTGTTGAGCACCACTGTCCAAATCAATAGAGACATATAACACTTTATGAGCACTCTGTATATAGCGTAATGTCTGTTAAGTTTTTTGCTCAAAATGAAACTAGTTCGCGTAAAGAAATTATTTGTGGAAAATTACTGTGATTGCATGAAGAAATGAATGGATTAGTTTTTATGACTCTTTAGAAGTCTAGATTCAAGTGTATATGCTAATTAGATGAGATAAAGATACAACGCATTGAATAAGTGTGTAGAATTTCTAATTGCAAGCCTTTTTTCATTTTGATTGCCCCCTAGAAGTGTCATTAAAATGAATACAGAATTAGATCAAAAGCATATACCTAGATGATCATAAGTACCTATAAATGCAAATGGTTATGTTTAGGTGCTAAATAATGGATGATTCTTCACAATTATTCATGTAATTAAAGTTCCGCAGCTTGCGCGATACATGATTGATTGAAAATGACTGCCGTATTATACGAGATTCGAAAAAAACTGACACAAATAGTTCAAAAAACTGGCACAAATGACGCGGGAGATCCTTTACAGCATTTAAATTCTATCCTATAAAACGAGCAATATTTGTATATATGTATATGTCACCGTATAATTATGAACTTTGTTAGTTTATAATCTATCGGTATTATTTCCGTTAGATTATAAACTGTCGAAAAATTGTGAACTGTGACAACTCGTTTACAATTTAACGCATAATTTTTCGATAATTTATAATGTATCCATGAAAAACTGACAAATTTTGAACTGGTATCAAACTTGCTTGCTTGCGACGTAACGCACCTTGCGCTAATATTAAATAGCCTGCCTGGCTGCGAGCAACTTGGAAGTAGCGCTCGCTCGGCTTGCGCGCGGTTGGTCACAGTTCTAACCTAACCTAACCCATTTCACCCAGTTCACAATTTTTCGACAGTTTATAATCTAACGGAATAATTCTGACAGATTATAAACTAACGGTTCTCACAATCTTACGGTGACATATACACTGTCACTCATCGGCATGTGCCCGCCCGTATTTTTCTGAATATTTTAGAAAAATTATCGAAAAATACCTTTAAAAGAGGGGTCTGTCATGGGCGATATTGTATCAATAATCACGTTCTCGAAAACGACTCTAACGATTTCGATGAAAGTTGCAATATACTGCCCTGCTAAGCCCAAAGGCGGTATCTCTGAGATAGGCCCGTTTAGTTTTTTTTATACCATTCAATAGCTTTAACAATTTCGCATCTAATGGTATAAGCGAAATAGCGCTATCTAACTTAAAACATAAAAAAAACCACTAAGAAGTTTTTTAAATCTCCATTTTTCCTTAAATTACAATTTACAAAAAGTCGATTTTCTCAAATCTTACTCCGGTTGAGATACCGCCTTTGGGCTTAGCAGTGCAGTGTAGGGGTTTATTACACACTAGATCTACATTTAAATTCATTTGTCTACATGACGAAACTACATATCTTACTCCAAGTTCACCGTCAAGTTGAATGATTAGCACCACAGCTTTAGTGACTTGCGCAATTGAATCGTTACTCTGACCGCAATTACTATAATTGTTATTAGTATTAATATCCGACTATTTCTTGCCTCTGGCTTTGGTTGCGTGACCTATGGATCTTATGGCCTTAGGAACGAGTTTGAATGTAGAAGGTAGATCTTGGAATGTGAGAAGGGTTTCGTATTAAGGGTTATCTCGAAACTCTTTTTTTTTGGTGGAAAATTATCAAATAACTTCTTCCGCTCTGGGCGGAGCGGGAGGGCGTGTCAGACTCCTGCTGACTAAAACCCACCCGTGTTCCTTCAGTTGCGTGTATGTTGCCAGGGGCCACGGTATCCCTTTCAGACTTTCCCGCGACCCCGGATCTCGCAACCCTAAAGAAGAAAATGTTTTTGCAGGATAGCTTAAATATATTAGGTTACTTTGTTCAGCCAAACCACAGTATTGCTGTGAGTCTAAGTAAACTTACTTAGCACTAAATAATCTAGTATATGTCTTTCTTTCAGTCTTTTTATCTTACAAAAAAAAGTAAGAGAGCACTGCTGCCTCTTTTTAACATTAATTCATGATTATTTATACAGGGTGTATCAGAAAGGTGTCGTAAAATCCACCAAATTGAAAAAGTTTCTTCATGGGACCAACATCGTATTGCGAAAAAATAATCAGCCGTCCCATACATTTTGGGTCGAGTAGGTATTGAATTTTTGTATGGAACACTGGTTATTTTTTCGAACTTGATTGGGAACATGTGACTTACTCTTTGCTGAGACCTACACGGTACCAATGTAATAATAGTTCACGATGTTATAATAATTCTTAAATTAACTCATTACATCGAATGACCAGTTCCTGCCCCCGGCGCCACTTTCCCGTTTAAGTGGTGACTATGCTGTTTGCTAAACTTAAGATGTTACTTAATCTCTATTAGATTATAACATCCACACACTTTCTACAAGTAAATTGGATTACAATTATTATGGTAACTTACATAATAATGTGGGCTATGGAATCTTGTACAAGTAAGATTTTGCTGGGAGTTTCTACCTACTTCCTTTTGGACGCCGTCTATTGCGTATATAATCTGGATTCACAATTTTTTTCTATTAAATGAGATTTTATTTGTGTTTTGTTCCGATTTTGAGTCTTTGCACGTGTAATAGTCCCGGTACCGCAAAAATTTGAGAAATTAAGCCACATCAAATTATGAATGAAGTAGGTATGTACGTACTACTATAGCAAATATGCAACTACCTAATATATATTATGCGAGCAGCTGAAACAAAGCTTTTTTCCACAACACATGAAGCTCAAATGTCTTTATATACCGCTAATACCACGACGTACGTTGGTTGACGGCACACCTGCCGATTGCGAGCAGACAGCGGCAGTGGGAGGCAAGGCAGGCCGGGGGCCCTAGGGGGCAACATGGATGCGCAGGGGTGCAAAATATCAAGGACTGAGAACGGAAGCGAAGCACCTGTGCACACACCCTATGCTCGAGGCTATGAGATAAGCGGGCTCATCGTGTTTTGTTTTGTTTTTTGGATTTCGAAATTAAAGCTTGCTGTTTTTGTAATTGATGTGCTTCATAAAGGTAAATAAAATAATAAGTAAGCAGAATAACACGATCATATTGGACTTGTGTGTTTTAGCTTTTTAAGCTGGCTAACAAAAAAAATATCGGACCAGACGCCTCGAAAATGCAAAAAGTAAGATTTGGAGAGTAAAATGTAGATCACTGTCTTTCAAAATTTTACCTCATCCAGGAGGTAAAAGGTAAAACATTGTGAAAGACAGAGTAATAATGTTATGTGAGTAAAAATGTAGGTAATTGCTGCTTTATCTAAGCAAAATTGTTAACTACTTTTCCAAGAGCTAGTAAGTGTTGAGTAATTGAATTAATTGAATTGGTTGAAGGTCTGCGAAGTCCAATTTTGTAAACAATGGATTAGTGAGCGTTGAAATAAAAAAAACTTTAAGCTACCCGCTTATTCCCTGGCCCCATTATTAGAAAGTTCAATAAAGAGCGACGGTTAAAGTTGAATGAACACTAAATGTCTGGACAGGTCGGTTTTTGCAGAAATTCTTGTATACATCACTTTCGAGCTGATACATTATATACACATTGTATAATTTATATAGACTGTTGGTATATTATGTGGATAACTAAACGGTCACATTGGCTCCTATTATTATTACGATATTCAGTAGAAAGCTTGAGCTTTACTAGATTCATCAAAGACGGGGAGATGCAAACGTTTGGGAAAGTCATTTCGGAGTTATTACCAGGCAGTAGCGAGATGAGCAAAATTTATATTTTAATAATGCTATAGAAAGCAAGTCTCTTCGAGTAACTATAGAAATCCATTACCCACCCTACTGAGCCTACTGTTTTTACAGAAAAGCTCTTTTAATTTCAGTATTTTTTTAAATGCGCTCATTTCTGGCTGTAACCCTTTTTTTTTGGGTGGGAAATTATCAAATAACTTCTCCCGCTCTGGGCGGAGCGGGAGGGCGTGTCAGACTCTTACTGACTAGAACCCACCCGTGTTCCTTCAGTTGCCTGTATGTTGCCAGGGGCCACGATCTCCCCTTTCGGAATTCTTCGCAACCCCGGCAGGCATCGGCCCTAGCGGACCCCGTCAGTTCTACTGACATCTCTTTGAGGCGCGCGTGGAACACAACGCGCTGTCGACCCGGGCCTGGTCCTTATCGGACGGCAAGCTACCCATGCTCACCGTCCGGAAGCCCGCGCCTACGGTGGCCGGGAATCGGCCTGCGTTTACAATAAACAAGTTGTGATACTTATTTTCAACAAGTCTTGTAAATGGCTTGTCAAAAACTTGTCAAGTATAAAACATGTATTATACAAGACTGTATTGACGTTGTTTCGTACATGTATTGTCAACTATTTTGACAAGTTTTCTACAAGTTTTGCATACAACTTGTTTTAGGTGTAAACCATAAACGAAAACAGTAGACACAACATGTAGAATACATGTTTTATACTTTGGTGTAAACGAGGGGTAGATAAGTATCTCAATGAGATACTTAAATACAACCTCACACAATATTTAAACGCACGATTAATCTGTTATCCGAAGGTTACAAGGTCCGATCGTAACATATGATTACACGAGATTTATAAAATATTTCCACATAATTATTATGTGACCTAATTGTTAAGTGTTAGAGATACATTATGGCAGTTAATATAATTATGTGTTATGGCAAATTCTGAGCTGTGTGCAGTTTTAAATGATTACGATCGTTGGTAATGCAATTTTAATTTTAGGTTTAGAGTTTTGAGCAGGCGCCGCTTGTGTGGGGATCACGGATGTAATATGGCACGCATGTAATATGGCACGCCCCTTAGAAATATTGAATGATGACCTAAAAAAGGTTCTAGCAGGTAAAATTAATCGAGAAAGTTGAGAATCAAGTCTTGTTGCGAATGTGTTGGTAAATAATAATAGCTAGGCTAGGTAGAGCGAAGATCTTCATGCGATGGATGTCAGCAGCTGAATGAGTAGCTGACAATGGAGTAAGGCACATCATTTGGCAGATTGGAGAGATCTATGTGCTGCAGAAAAATATTATAAGATTGATTATGATTATGCTCTTGATAACTGTACGTGCATTTTATTTTATCTATTCCTATTATGTTATTATTATTATGCCTATTTGTGATTTTTATGTGTGTATTGTGTTTTTTGTATGAATTGTGATTCATTTCTATTATGATATTATTATGTAATTTGTGATGTATTTCGATTATGTTGTAATTAATGATTTTGTTTTGATGTCAATATTTACCTACAGATGTAATTCTATGGACTTCAATGTCTGCAAATAAATGATTATTATTATTTATGGTGACGATGATACAATGAAGACAGAATTGGTGCGACTTTGAAAAATATTGAATAAGGGCTAGTTTTTCACTAGACAGATAACTTTTATCTGAAATATAAATAAATTCGGAGTTTTAAAATATTATTTTCTATGCAATAGCTGTTTAGTTTGTGAGGATGGATGGATGGATGTTTGTTACTCTTTCATTTAAAAACTACTGAACGGCATACAGATAGTTTATAACTTGAATACTTATAACAAATAGGTTACTTTTGGGATGGGATCGAGATTTATGCGGCTGAAACCGCGGAGCGCTGCTAGTTCTTGAGATAAAAGTTATCTGACGATTGAAAAATCAGCCCTTCGATAATGTAAAACCATTTCAAAATTCCAAAAACACGTTTGCTTGCTGTCAAACAAAAAAATTGCAACTAGAAACTGACAGAATTGTCATGTCACCCAATAAGGCTACTAGCGACACAATTTTTTTTATTTTTTTATCATCGAATGTAGATTACAATCTAACGACCTGTCACAATTAACACTTGCACTACTTAATTTTAGCCGTGGGTGGACATTTAAAGTCATGTAACTTAAACGCCCCGCTTACTTATTATCACTTCAGTTTAAAAATAACTCTTCCTACACATCGGAGACTTTGATCTTTTAACAAGTTAATCTAGGAACACCTACACGGTAACTGGGGTTATTACATTTACGATTAAGAACTGGTTCGATTTGCTGATAATGATATTGGTTTGGTTTGTGAGTATTTCCGTATTGGTCAAGTCTATAAAAAACGTATTAAGTCAATACTTTTCAGTTAGGAAACCTACAAGTTACTCCAAATCATTTTATAAGCCTCCGTGATGTCCACAGCCTAAGTAATAACTTAGGCTTAAGGAAAATTGGGACGAATGGATTTCCATAAGTAATTCAAAATATGTTTGATATTTTATTTATGTAGAAGACATTGCCATAATTTTCATGCTTCGCAGACGTATTGGCGCGTTAGTACCACTAATTTCCCACAATTACCAGTTTAAGCGCGTGCAGTTCCCTGTGAGCATATGCTTTGCGATGATTATCAACAAGTCACAGGGGCCGACACCGAAGGCTGAAGGCTGCGGGTGTCGACCTCAGGACAAGCTGCTTCTCACGCGGACAACTGTACGTCGCTTGCTCCCGAGTCACCATTCCTGACTCTCATATAAACATACTGAAGGATGACAAACCCATCACCAGCATGCAGTCCATTTGACTTAAATGTCTAAGTCAATGTTAATGTTGTGTTTAATGTCTAAGAGTGTGAACGGGAGAGATTATACTATTCAAATAAGGAAAGTCGATAGCAAATGTTTTTTTTTATTTTTATTTTTATTCAAAAGGAACGACATACAGCAACAATATAAAACATAGGAACAAGAAATACATAAAAAAATATAGACAATATTGCAGCCCACAACGCTGTTCGCGGATTAGCAACAGGACAGTAACAGTGAAAATAATCGCTAGGGTTCCAAATACATTTTTTTTTTTTAACTAACGTGTTTATAGTATATCCATATAAATTTTAAGAAATGGTACACAAAAATAGAAGAAAATGTGTTCAAGAAAGCGCCTTGAGTATAAGAGTTCTGAACGTATAGGGAGCACAAATAAAAATGTATGTGTTCAAAATTCCCATTGTAGGAATCGACCATTCTGCGAACAGGCGAACGCAGGCCAGAGTTGGACTTGCAAGTACCCACTGAAAATAATCTGCCAGCGCGCACTTTTCGCTTGTGGACTGTCCTAGGAACCGCATAGCATACCATGTTGGACAATTCAATGCAGTCAAATATATTTCTTACAATATTATATAGATTCATGGCTTCTAAGAACTTACGCCTATTATCAAGTGCTGCGAGCTTATACTTTGCAAGCAAATGTTGACATGTATCTAAAATTATTTAGATGTGTTAAATTACCAACCAATACCTAATGCTGCCATCTCAAAAAGCCAGTTTTTGAATGGTAATTTCAGACTAGCCTGTTGGGTAGCGTTGCCAAATTGAACTTTTGTAAATACTATACTATTAAATGAGCAATATTTGTATAAATAAGTATTTGTTGATATTCTCGAAAACGGCTCTAACGATGTCGATGAAAGTTGCAATATAGGTTTATGGGGGCAAAAATCGATCTAGCTAGATCTCAAATCTAGGAAATTTCGTTTTCTCCTTTTCATCCGAGCAGATCTCGATCGCTCAAAGTTTAGAACAAGATGGCTACTTTAGAATAATGATATGGCAGCATGGAATTTGTAAGTACCTACTATCATGGCAGTATGGAATTAGTATGAACCTATTCTATAATATTAAGTGAGTATTGTATATTTTCATCAGAGCAGAGCTCGGTCGCCCAGGTACTATCAATTAAAACACAGATGTAGTAATTAGTGCCAAGATTACACCTTTATCCCAAAGGCGTCAACTTCATGAAAAACGGGAATCCACGCACTTTTTCTCTCATTTCCATTTTATCTGATATTTACCTCCAAAATGTCAGTCCACTAATCATTGCATTATCTCAAGGTGTAAACAAGCATCAATTATTTTAACTAGCAGTTATGATGATAACACATCACGTGTGGTTAGTGGTTAACTATGCAGTACTGTTATTAAATACATAGTAAGATGGATCTGTTGTATGATAATCCGGAATTTGCTTGCGTAAGATTTGAATAACGTTATATACGTTATTAGGTGCAACATAAAAATGAACAACATTACTTTATTGAATACTAGCTTCTATCCGCGACTTCGTCCGCGAGCCTATAACCTTCCTCAAGAATTGGGCTATCCAATGCTAAAATAATTTTTCAAATGGGACTGCTAGTTCCGGAGATCACTCCTTACATATTAAATTAACAAACAAATTTTGCCTTTTTATAGTAAAATGTATGCATTATCAATTTCACATCAACCTTTCTTCCTTTCTTCTCTATATGATGGTGCAAACCGAATGAAAATCCGTTGCGTAATTTAGAAGAACAACGCGGTCACACAGACAGACACGAAAACCGACTTTGATTTTTAGGGTTCCGTAGTAAACAAGGAACCCTTATAGTTTCGTCATGTCCGTCTGTCTGTCTGTCTGTCTGTCTGTCCACGGTCTAGCACCAAGACTATTAGTACTAGAAAGTTGTAATTTGGTATGGGTATACATATTAATCATGCCGACAAAGTGGTAAAATAAAATTATGAAAAAAAATTTTTTTTAGGGTACCTCCCCTACACGTAAAGATGTTTTTTTTTTTCTTCTATCCCTTGGTGTGGGGTGTCGTTGGAAAGGGTCTTTAAAAAACATTGTGAGTGTGTTCAAATTATTTTTGAATTCAGAGATCCGTTTGAGAAATATTAAGCTTTAAAATGCAAATTTTTGGTAGAGTCAAGTGTCCCCCCCCCCCTGCCAGCTAAATGGTTGGTTTTAGATATGTGAAAAAATTCACGGCAGTAGCATATATAACGAATTTAAAAGGAAAACTATCACAGCTGAGTAGGCTTTACAAGTTAACGAGTAATAATCAACCAACTTAGATTTGCGGTTGTAAAACATGTTTTCCCATACATTCTGTATGAAAGATTTTTTTTTCAACTACAAAGTTAAGTTTGTTCTTGGGATAAATTCATCCCAACTACGGAACCCTACATTGTGCGTGGTCCGACATGCACTTGGCCGTTTTTTTTTTAATTTTGTATCCGATACTATACTATTAAACGAGCAATATTTGTATATCTTTTTATTCGTTTATGTATAGATTTTTACTCACGTTCTCGAAATCGGCTCTAACGGTTTTGGTGAATGTTGCAATAAAGGGGTTTACGGGGGCGAAAAATCGATCAGGCTAGTTCTCATATCTGGGAAAAATTCGTTTTCTCCGTATTTTCACCCGAGCAGAGCTCGGTCGCCCAAAGTTTAGAACAAGATAATGAATAATGACATGACATTATTGACAGTAGAATAATGATCATGGCAGCATGGAATTAGTAAGTACCTACTATCATGGCAGTATGGAATTAGTAGGTACCTGTACTATTAAATGAGCATTCTCTATTTTCACCAGAACAGAGCTCGGTCGCCCAGGTACTAGTTATAGAATATGCAAACGTCTAATAAATTTAAGCTAATCGTGTCAAATGAAAATTAATTGTTGATGATGCTAACCACATTACCCCCATTTTTAATTCGTTTCACTTGGCTAATAGTATTGATGGATTCATAAAACAATAGTTCAATTAATAACCGTTGTAATTAACATACAAATAATAGACAAACTACATGGCATGTAATTTGAGATATTACCTACTTATTTAATTTCTTTGACCCAATGACACACCGATAAGTGTAGTTTACTTTCAATTCTAGCATTTCCGCGATTTAAATCTTAAACAAAGTAGGAAATACAGGGGGAGTTTATGAGATTGGGTTGCTGGGTGAAAATCAAAACAGCGAAGAATGGTCGATGTGCTTGATTTGAGAAAAGCAAGACAACATTTTTAGGCGAGCGAGGAATCATCATCATCATTTTAGCCGAAAGACGTCCACTGCTGGACATAGGCCTTCCCCAAGCATCGCCTCTTCGATCAGTTCTGCTTCTCGCATCCAGCGGAGTCCTGCGGCTTTCACTAGGTCATCGGTCCACCTTGTGGGAGGCCTTTCAACGCTACGTTTTCCGGTACGCGGTTGCCACTCCAGAACCTTTCAGCCCCATTGGCCATCTGTTCTGCGAGCAATGTGCTCTGCCCACTGCCACTTAAGTTTGGTAATTCTTCGGCGTTAGGAATTATAATCATAATCTTTTTATTGATTTAAATACGGGCCATGGTTGGAGATCCTTACTTATATTTATGGTACTAAGCATAACAGGTTGTTTTTTTTTTTCATAAAACGTTTATCGTACAATGCGGAAGCCTATTTTATTAAGGAAATAAGTCCTCCATACGATTAGTGAACGGACCATATTTGGGTCAGTTAAATAAAGTCAAAACTATATGTTCTTGTACCACAGTGACTGAGTGGGTGTTTAATACTATTTCGTTAGCGGGAATGTGCTTATTGGTAATTTTTGGGCACATGACCATTTACTCGGGCAATCGGCCATGTTTCTCTAAAAGGATGTGGTATCCAAACTGCTTTATTTGAATGAATGCGATTTCTTATTGAATGAGATTCGTACGTTTTGTAAATTGAATAGATTTGTAATATTCCGATTCTTAAGTTGAGATAAATTTGTTTTAAAATATTGAACAGTGTTTTTTTAACTAAAAGGTGTTTGTCCAAGAGTTTTGATTATTAAAATGGATAAAATATCATTTTGATGAATTTTTTTATCTCTTCAAAGTGACAATAAGTCACTTTGAAGAGATAAAAAAATTGAGATTAACCGAATTAAGTACAGTTGGCTCAGTGGTAACGGCCGCGACTTACGAGTTGTCGGTCGTAGGTTCGAACCTAGACAGGCGCTTTTCTTTGTGTACATTATTTCATCACCACTGCTCTAAAAACCGTGAGGAAACCGGTATGTCCTAGAAGCGAAAATTCGAAGACATGTGACATTTACCAACTGGGCCCGTGTAGTGAATTACGGCCAAACTCCCTCTCACGTAGAGGAGCTCTGTGTCCCAGCAGTGGGAAAATTATAGGCTGATTATGCAATTAGGTACAATGGTCTAAACTTGCGCATACTCACCTTTAAGGTGATAATCGCATAGCCGCGCGCCGGATGCATGCGTTTTGACAAATAGGATGCACGAAACGTATTTAGTCTTGTTGGTATTAATATAATGATGTATAGAAGTGTGACTCTCACTAGGCGCGTACTATGCTCACTTGTTTGTGAGATGATATTTTAATGGGCATTGTAGTTCATACAATGTTATCAGAGCTTTTTGTTTATTGTTGTCGCAACTTTTGAAACTGTAATAAAAATAAGTTTACTATCTAAGTACCATTGTTATTTAGTGGGAATGTCGTAAAATCCGGTTAAACAATAGGACGGCTTAATAGAAGGGCCATAAAATAACGTTCGCAATTTTTTCGTTATACTCACACTAATGCATATTGTCTCTAATTGGGCGAAACTAGGAAGGGGTGTGGTAGCTGCGCTACCGTAGAAATATTTTCTTAACTGAGTATGCGTCAAGTTTGCTGACTGTACGTAAGATGCAGTCTTCGACTCTGGTAAGGCTTATGGATTTTAGATAAGATACTTATATCCTATACTATTAAACGAGCAATATTTGTATATATACATATTTGTAATGCATTAAAGGGTTTTTCGGGGGCGAGAAATCGATCTAGCTAGGTCTCGTATCTGGGAAAATTCGTTTTCTCCGTATTATCACCCGAGCAGAGCTCGGTCGCCCAAAGTTTAGAACAAGATTAATGAATAATGACATGAGAATAATGACATGGCAGCATGGAATTAGTAAGTACCTACTATCATGGCAGCATGGAATTAGTAAGTACTATACATGGATTAGTATGAGCTATCCTATACTATTAAATGAGCATTCTCTATTTTCTCCAGAGCAGAGCTCGGTCACCCAGGTACTGATTTATAGACCTACTTCTTCTTTCTTAAAACATAGCAGTTTATTTTTAAATAACTCTTTTCTTTCTTTTATCTCAAATTTTAATGCTACTTATGTAAATCAGAAGGTAAAAGCTGTCATTATTTTTCTAAAATTGTGTACAATTGAGGCCCATATAATATGCTGGTGGAGGAACAAATAAAAAGCATCATGTTACAGACAGACCCAATGAGAGCTATTTTGAAATAAAAATACCTTATTTGGGTTTAGGTCTAAGTTTTGAGCGATCGCAATAATTACCCTATAATTTTATTAGTTTTACATCATATGCAGCAGACTATGGTTTTCAAGATTGTTTCAACATTTTGCTCATCAAAATGATATAAGAAAACACTAGGGAACTAACCAAAATGTATGTGTACGCCGGAAACGGCTGAATATTATAAACTTTAAAGAGTATGTTACATCTCTGTAACAATATTAATAGGCCGCCCATTGTATATTTTTTGGTAGTGTTTGATTTATTTTTTTGTTGTGTATTTTTGTGGTGTACAATAAAGTATATATAAATAATAAATAAATAAATAAATATTCTCGTATGATAAAAATGAGTACATGAGCTATTATTATCCGTGGAACAATAATACTTACAAATAACATCAATGTCTTGGAAAACCTTACAATAAGTATGACGACTTTCTATCGCTAAAGCACGACGTGTTTTACCTATAGGGAAAAGCAAATTAATTATCTATTAGCTTTGGCCTATTTCAAATTAAATCACCAATTTCCACTGACTGGATAGGTCCACTCAAATTTCTTTCTTTAAAAAACCATTTCAGACACTATAATCTACATGGTCCCCATATGATCTGATCAAGATTATGTCTGAACTTTAAAAGAGACTGTGACTTTTGAGTTTGTTTCGGCCTTTCTTCTCAGAGTATTCGGATAGATATATAGATAAATCGCTTATTTAGTGCACACAAAAGACAGCACAACATACAATAGCACGATAAAATAATAACTAATTAGCTATTAGGAAATGCCGACCTCATCTAGTTTTTAAAATATGATCGACGTGTAAAAGTGTTTGTACAAACATACCTACAGAAATAAAATCTTTTAATATTTACTAGAAGGTTCAACTAAACGATAGTTTTCTGATAATCGCCTCAGTTTATAACTTAGACCACATCCCACCAAGTTACCTGAGGTCTACTTAAAAGCGCAACAAAGGATCGCATGCGTCATGCGGAGGAGCATGCCCGACCTCACTTAAGCACACGCGAGCTCACTTAATTCCAACTTAATTTACTTACAGCGAACTTAAATTAACAATGAATGCAGGAGGATGAAGGGTTAAAATACATTAAAAAGAAAGAAATAAATGATTATGTGGTACTTAATTAGATAAAACGTTTTCCTTTTAAGATATCTAGTTTTGCCGATGGATGAATAAATAAAATAGCACTTTTCGTGTAAAGATGAAGAGAAGGCTGAGCTACAGCATCATCTGTCTTTCATCACAACTTAGAAGAACGTATCCGTTTGCCAGGCGCAGTAGAAGTATTTCACCTTGTAAGAAAATTTAATTATTTCAGTTCGTCCGTTCTTAAAAAGGCCTTTGCAAGTTACTTTCCACGTCTGAAACATTGGGCTGTTAATCCCATAATCTCCGTAATGTAACGGGCTAAGGCTTAGACCCTATGCAAGCTGAATTTTAATCGGACAGTGGTTAGTCGCCACCTTTAGTTTTTAGTTTTTTTTAACGAAAGTAGGTATAGGAAGAGTCAGTGTGCTGACCAACTAAATAGTAAAAGTCAAAGTCGAATTTTGAAAACCAAAACTGATTCAAATGTGCTTACTTACGCGAATCGAATTTTGTACATAATCGATCCTCGTATAGCTGACCGATAGACTACATTGCATCACAAAGCTATCTGGACGTTACTGTTCAATGAAATTTCAACTAAAACAGTCATTAACATTTACAAACCTAACACAAAAATAAATGAAATATAACTCTCCTTGGTAGTCCGGACAAAAATAAAATTCGAAACTGTTGTTCCATAGCCATACTTAATATAGCGCCATCTATGAAATAGATCACGAACTACGCAACTTAAGTGATCCACGTGAGCATAGACAGAGATCTAAGTGTTTACTAAGTTGTTCTTGACACAAATGTACTGTACTTTAACTTCGTTTTGAGGTTAGAAAATTGCAAGTTGTTATGTTTATATATGGTCATGTTTATCTCGGAAACTAGAAGCCTGATTTTGATGCGACTTACTTTGATAAACAGTTTAAGATTCCAACTTTCAATAAAGTTAGGATCAAAGATATTTTATGAAGTAGTAATTAAGTTAGTTTTATTTTTATAATTCGCTTATTTTGATTATTATTAATCTTACTTCTATTATAACTTACTTTCATAGTACTCATAGTTGGACGGCGATCCCAAAATCCCTCTTCTTCGTGGATCCAGCTTGACTATATTTTAACACACAACACAAACAACAAACAAAAACACCGAAAAACACTCACACTTTAAATTAGAAAATCTTTTTTTTCACACACGACACCAAATCACCACACCATGCACTTTGAAAAAAAATCTAGCAAAAATAATTTCCGAATCTTTTGACGTAAGTTTAAAGTTTTCCCTTCCCAAACACACGTATGTCTATTGAGACTGCGATTTGATCTGAGATAAGTTTTCTGATCACGCACGGTACGTCTGCCGGTGTTCACTGCTCAATGTCAACTCCTGCGCAAGTACCGTGTTACACTGTGTCGGGTGGAAGCCTTATGTTTAGATGCTTATTTTTTGTGTTATAGTGAAAGTGACGTAATTTTTTATTTGGCTTAAACTTGAATAAAATGAATTGCATTTGTGAAGGTCAGAAATATTTCATTGCAAAAGGTAAAGCAGCCTACACATTAAGTTTCGGTTTAGGTAAGAAAATGTTCACTTATTTCACCACTTCCTTTATTTCAGAGATTGGGAAAATCTTCAGAAATGCGGGATTGATAAGTTTAGGCAAAATGACAAGCATTTTTACACAAGTTAAAATATTCTAAACACACTTTTATTTCAAAATTAAACCCTATTACCTCATCAAGAAACCTTACAAACTTCCAAAAATTTACAGTGTCTGCGCAGCTGGAAAGCATCAAAGCACTGCGATATCGTTATCTCACTCAAACACGCATAAATTAGGTTCGTGTGGTATGTGCATCCTGCTTGCACGTTTTTTGTTGAATGATGCATGAATTAGTAAAAAATTTGACGGTTTCAAATTATAGGATGCGGTGGAAGTCCCGTGTTTAATGAGAAAAAAAGTTTGTTCTAGGGGTGGGTAGAACAGGAAGCCATATTGAACAATAGAGTCTAAATTTTAAGGATCAATTTGGCTTGTACTTAGAGTCACGCTGGTTGCTTATTTACAATGTGGACTCTTGTAAGAGGAATTATAAGAAACTGCTAAATAAACATTGCTGTGGTGATAGACAAGGGTTTGTCGGAAACAAACTAAAGCAGTAAGAAAATATCTATCACTATAAGTCAACTAGGGTTACTCCAAGTTTTTGCCTCTCCTGGGAATCGATCCTTATTACCGTTTGCGATCATTGACTTGGCCAAAGAGGCCAAGTCAATGATCGCAAACGGTAATAAGTTAACCATGTTTTATATGTCGATGAAAATATAACAGGTACAGTACCTATATAGGTAAAACATTTTTATATAGGCAAGTATGTCACGTGTATTTAAAACAAAAAATATTAGAGCTGAGATTTTTTAAATTCAAAACAAACTTCACTCCCATCAAACAGAAATTAATGTAAATCAATAGAAGTTCTAATAAAGAGAATTCAAAGAACCAGTCGCCGTGTGAAGTGTGCTTTGTTATTTAATTTTCATATTGCATACTGACCGAAATACGTGGAACCGATGGCCGGAACCGTGACTTGGTTCAAGTATACCGCCTGATCGTGCACTGACCCTTCGATTGACAGCCCCTGAGGTTCTTGGCGTCCCATTTTCTGTGGAAACACAAACGGATAGTATTTTTCTATAATATAGTATTTTATCATTGAGTACAGCACCATCTATAGAAGACAACGTGTATTAGTTGAATTGGTAGTCGTGTTAATGAGAAAGTGATGAATTAGTTAGATTTGATATAGATAGATGTCGCTACATATAGGTTATTAAAATAGGTGAAGTTGACAAAATCGGAAACGTTTGTTGAACATAATTTTATACGATTAACTAAAATGAAAAGGGGCATTATTATGGTCCATTGTTCGCGTAAAATTGTTTATTTACCTGTATTTCACTATTGTCTTTGTTTCTTTGTTCTTGGCTCAAGTTGATGTTTTTTGTTTGCATTTTCTCCCATCCGGAGCTATACGCCCCACCTGTGAATTAAATTTTTAATGTCTTTATATTATACTTTCTAAACAGCAGATTTATCAGTTCCCACACTACTTAACGTCATATTGTTGTTATTCATCTGTGAATTATTTTTTCTCAAATGATTTCAAGTTCAAATGTCATGCTTTCTTTTACAAACAAATTATCCGTTAGTAAAATTTGAAATTCCCTCAAAAACGTACAAGAAACTGCGAATTTTTCCCATTAATATTTTAGCGACGAAGTAAGTTTGTTTTTCAAATTTAGTCAGCGAGACTCGCAATATGGAATTATAATGGTAAAGTAAAAGTTAAATAAGTAAGTCAGAGATATTAAAATAACGAAAGCAAACTGGAACCCGTTCAATATAAAGTTTGTATTTCTTTCAAAGTGAGGGTAGATGAGTAAACAAAGAAACGAGAGTAACGACTTTTTTTGTGCCCACCAATCACTACACAGGAATAGATACTTTACAGAACGTTAACTTCATCCAAATAAATTCCTGTTGGCAATAGAATAGGATAGAATAAATGTTTATAGTCTCCAGTATGACAGCAAGTAGTCTTCTTCTTTTCGTGTGGTTAGTGACTAACCTGGTGTCAGAGTTTTAAAGCCGCCCATGGGCCTCGGACTGGGCTTCACATGCCGTCGAGAAATATCTCTCAGGCATGTCGGTTTCCTCACGATGTTTTCCTTCACCGTTTTTGAGGCAAGTGATAATTATACAATACGTAGGTACATGAATTCGAAAAGTCAGAGGTGCGTGCCTTGGGTTCGAACTCGACACCTATGACTTGGCAGTCCAACGGTCACATCACTGCTCACAAATAGTAGGAAGCAAAGTTCAAGGGTCAGCATTATGCTTACAGTCCGGCCGTCGCCGGGAGAATGCGTTCCTCCTGTCAGTTACACAATATTTCTGTAGTAATAAGGATATTTGATTGGCGAGTGGTCGCGGTCCTTTGGACTGCAAATCAACCCAAGTAAATCTCAGGCCATGACTATTGGCGGCAGGTATATGAGGAATAGGCTCAATATTGCGTCGCTGTCTCCACTCTGTCTGAATGGAGTTCAGATTGTAAACGCAAACACGGTTAAAACCTGGGGGTGACCATGGATTCCTACTTATCGTGGACTGCCCATGTTGCTCAAGTCAGTCGCAAAGTGCACTTCACGTTCCACTCGTTGAAATGCCTCCAGAGTTTCTTGCCCTTGAACACCAAAATCTCCCTTGCTCAAATTCTCATTCAGCCCATCATAGATTACGCCGATGCCTGTTATTTGGATGCCACCGAGGAGCTTTTAAATAAACTTGAGCGTTTGCAAAATATCTGTATTCGTTTTGTCTTTAATCTTAAAAAGTATGATCATGTTTCTAACTTTCACAACATACTCAAGTGGCTCCCTATTTGACTTCGCAGGAACTCTCGGATATTGTGTCTGCTATTTAACCTCCTTCACAATCCTAAAACTCCTTCCTATCTGCGGGAGCACTTTTCCTACGCCCGTCCTTCTGATGTGCCTTGCAGGTCGCTTCTTAGAAACCTCCTTAAGTCCCCTCCCCACTCCACTGATTTCTACTCCTTCACTGTGCACGCGGTGCGGTTGTGGAATTCACTTCCGCCAGACATTAGGGACTGCCAAACTGTTGCAGTATTTAAAAAAAGAGTGAAAGAACACTACATTTTCCACTTCGTCAGAGTTGCGTAGATATTTATTTTGTATTTTATATATTTATATATATATTTTTGTTACATTATAATTAATTATATCTTAGTGTTATTTATTTTAGAAGTATGTATGTTTGTATGTATGTAAGTAAGTATATTTTCATATTATTAGTTTTATTTCATTAAGTGAATTGTTTTGATTGTATGTATTTTGCTTTCTCTTTACTCTTACACACGGTGTCTACATCTCTTTTTATCCTCTGTCCCATCGCAGGTATGCTGGAAGAGATTTCATTAGAAATAAGCATCACCTTTGTAGGTATTTTTTGTTCCTTTTGTCTTGTCTGTGTATTACTTGTGTGTACATAAAAGGTTAAATAAATAAAAGATAAACATTTTTTTGTACATATTGTCGTCCTTTCGTCTAAAACTCTAAACCATCCTTGGCAGGTTGTAAAGACGCTAAACCATGATGAATCACTCATAATTTATCATATAAATCCACCTTCTTTTCCAGGGTATAAACAAGCGGTTCCAGCGGTTAGAGTCGCACGTGGTGACGCTGGCGCGGTCGGTAGCGCACCTGTCCAGTGAGATGAGGACCCAGCATCTCGTCATGCAGGAGATGGACAACATCACAGCTGAGATAGCAGCACTCAGGCATATGTATAAGTGAGTACCTATAAAGGTTTTGATAGTAGACGAAAACGCGAATTCATGTGAGTAACAGTTAAAAAACTTTTAAAATGTTGAGTTAAGGAATATTTTTGCGTGTTGAGAGGACTGAATTTGAAGGGAGTAGCTCAATAACGCATGTACGTATACATATTTAGTTGAAGTATTATTTCGAATGTAAGGGTTCACCTTTATAACAAAGTCAATAACATTAATTGTGTATGAGAAAAAAAAAACTTTAAAAGAAAACAGTTTCATACGTTTTTAACCGATTTCCAAAAAGGAGGAGGTTATATGTTCGACGCGTATGTTTGTTTTTTTTTTTTTTTTTTTTTTTTTTTTTATGTATGTCCACCGATTTCTCCGTCATTTGTGGACCGATTTTGAAAATTCTTTTTTTGTTTGAAAGGGTATGCTCCCAAATTGGTCCCATATAAATTTTATTAACTTTGCTTGGGTAGTTTTTGAGTTAGCTACAAAATACTTAGTTTTTTCGCACTTAGTATGTAGATGATATGATAAGTTCCTGTCACTGGTAGCAGGTAGTGGTATTTGAATGTGTGTGGGGTAAGTATCACAACTAAAAAGTGAAAAATAAAAACTTTTTGCAAAAAAAAACAACCGACCTCCAAAAAAAAAAAAACTACAAAGTGAAAAATAACTTTAATTTCGGAAGTCGGTGGCAAAAAACGAAAACACAAAACCCAAGACACCGACTTCCGAAATTAAAGTTATTTTTCACTTTGTAGTTTTTTTTTTTTTGGAGGTCGGTTGTTTTTTTTTATTTAACCTATCAAAATGTATCAAATGGTATTTTATGTGTAGGTATGTTTTTTTTGTATGAAAAGGCACATTTTCATGAAGATTTCAGACTTATTAACTTTCACCCCCTTCATGATGCCTAAGTGGTACACCTTTTAAGATCAAACTTAGTATTTCGTCAGCCTCTCATCAACATCCCTATTAGTTATCATTTTAAACTTCTATTATCATTATTTACGGGTAATTCCTAATAAATATTGTGCAATAAACTAAAATACTCAATACAAGGAAAAAAACATTCTAAGACGATTTTATCTTTTACTGATAGTTAATATGAATCATGAATTTTCGGAAAAAAAAAACCCAGTTAGAAATAAAAGGTCATCTTTATTATTATAACATCTACGATTACATTCAACTATGTTGTAGTTTCCTCAAAAAAAATCTAGCAATTACAGCAATAATTATTTCTTGCTTTTACATGGGACTTAAAAATAACTGGCATGAAATCTCAAAACGGCTATTTGACAGTTCCCGTGACAGGCTTGATTTTTACCTTGACCAGAAGGCTAAGCATTGCCATACAACGTGGCAATACGGCCAGTTTCTTGGGTACATTACATTAGTCGACAGCGATGCGGAGGAATTTTTCGATGCTATATTTTAAGTTAAGTTAGTATATTATTTTGTTATTTTTATCCTATAATGTTGTAATTACACCAGCCTGTATTACCAAATAAATAATACTAATAGGTGTGTTATGTCATATTATTTCTCACAGCAAAAAAAAATTGAAAAGTTTTCAGCCATCTCGCTTTTGGGAGATACCAAATACTTAGATACTAATCTGTGCTTACAAGTTATCAGAAATAACTTGAAGTTTGAAAAAGCCAAAGCAGAAATATGAAAAAAAAAAATAAGCTGTAAAAAAAACACTACTTGCTATCTAAATAACAATCATCCACATACACAGTGGAAAATATATGTATTATTGAAGCTAACTCAAAACTACGATTTAAGGGTCTTTTCAAAATTAATGTACATTTTGTTGTAATATGTGTCCATGAAACTTATTGGTAAAATAAAATAAAATACAGTTCGAAATGTCAACAAATACATCAAAATTCAGACTAATTAGTAATAAAATAGCAAACATAGAAATGTTTTTTAAATGGAAATTGGTTTTATTGCTTTAGAAAAATGATTCCTGTCGAATTTGTTTCCCATACAAAAGTGAAACGTCCACAGTTGCGCGTATTAAGGAATGTGTATGTGAAATCAGTGATTTCGTGCGGTGCGGCGGCACGGGGCCTTAAAAAATTGCAGCAGATAATAAATACTGCACGCAATAAATAACCTGATTCAATAATGTTTTGTCAGGTGAACGGGTAACTTTTATGGAATATACTATAAAAATGTTATTATAATAAAAAGCATTTATTTGCCAACAAACACGTGTCTCGTATTCCATTCCTTTGTGTTATTGAAGTGAAACTTATTTAGGCGCTTTGGGCATTTTTGAGATGGGACTAAACCATTGATTTCACGACACTGTAACGACACCTTATTTTTGTAAACGCAATTGTGCTCCTTATTTATATTTCTCTACGGATCATTTTTCTATGCAAGTATTTTTACTTTAAAGGTTTTGTAAATGCGATTGTGCTCTTTATTTATATTACGTTACGGATCAATGTTCTATGCAAGTATTTGACTTTAAAAGTTTTGTAAACACGATTGTGCTCTTTATTTAGATAAGGTTACGGACCAATATTCTATACATGTATTTTTCTTCCACCAAGTCGATCTTGTTCAAGTTTTCACTTCTGTCGGCACTCCCGGAGTGCCACTTTTTTTCTTCTTGTTACTTGGATCTATACTACAGTATTTACTTATATAATATTATAAAGAGGTAAAATTTGTTTGTTTGTAAGTTTGTATGTAGGGGGTAATCTCCGGGATTACCAGTCGGATTTGAAAAAATATATTTTCTCATTGGATAGCCCTTGAGGAAGGTTATGGGTCGCGGACAAAGTCGCGGGCAGAAGCTAGCGTTTTATAATAATAGAAGTAAATTCCAAATTTAATATGGCAACTCTATGCGTCAAAATAGTCACAACGAGAGGACGCTAGTTTCTTTCGGCCGAGCCATTTTGGTTTTATAATTGATGGTTTCACTTCGTGCTCGTCAGGACAGTAAGAATTTGTTTTAAAGTGCCAAATTACGTGAATTCGGTAAGTCCTAACAGTGCAAATGAGAAAATGAAATGAATGTGCAGTGGAAATGAGATTGTACCTATTAATCTACTATTGCACTATTCTTGTGGGACCCCTCCTTCATGCAACAACTTATTAAAGAATAAAGTCAGCCATATACATCCGTTTTCTTTTAAACACTTCCATACTTCTACAGGTATACCATCTGGGGCCATGGCCTTTCCATTTTTAATACTTTGAACTGCCTTTTTTACTTCACCCGCGCTAATTTCTCTCATCAAACCCAAATTTACTTGTACCTCTTTCAGCACACCATTCCTTTTATTCTCGTCATTCATTAGCTTTTCAAAATAAATCTTCCATCGTTCTTTTATTTCGTCATCTTAACCGTACCTTTAATCTATAATTAAGAGGGCCCTTCCCGGTCCGTCTATCGTCAATGCGAGCATGGTCGAAAAGCTTGTTGTTTCATCCAGCGCAAGTGAGAATTGCTAACAAGCAAGTAAGAACGCGATAACATTGTGCGAAAAATAACTTGTTTCAGGAAATACGTGTTTTTGAATACGCCTTACAAGTTTGTGAAATAAATGTTCGTCATTTAGAATCTCCATTACATGTGCGAGGTTTATATGAAGATGTTTTCTTTAATTTTACAATTTATAAGTACATTATGAACGGTCAGGTAAAATTTGTGCAAAAAAGCTGATTTTTGTAGTCTTAATATTGAATTTGTTTCGCCAAATTATTATTTTTTGCTTTCATAGAAACCTAGATACAAGATACCTATTAGTTAAAAAAAATAAAAATAAAGATGTGTTAAAACGCCGTAATCACTTACGAGCGTTTGTATGAAAAGTATGACGGGTTGGCCGCTCTTAAGTTAAGTAATCAATGCCCTCAGACATGGTATGCCAAAGAGTTTAATCGGCGTAGGTATGTAAAAAAAAATTTATTAAATTGTATATACTTAAATATAGTTATAATAAAATAAAAAAAACATATTTAAGTTTTAATTAAATATTCAATACACGAAGACAACGAAATTGAAAAACGTACTCTGTTTGTTTTAATTTTTTCCCTTCGCGTATTTGAGGGAGTTCTATGTAAATATAAAATGTTATGTCAAAATTTTATGTTTGTAGAAATAAATATGATATTGGCTTAATGACCTTTATGCTTTGGTTTCAAACAGTAGAGCGTTATTAACCGACTTCCAAAAGGAGGAGGTTCTCAATTCGTCTGTATGTTTTTTTTTTTTTTGTATGTTTGTTACGCGATTACTCCGCCAATTATGAATAGATTTTGATGATTCTTGTTTTGTTTGGTAGATCATACTTCAGAGGTGGTCCCATATAAATTTTATTAACTTTGCTCGGGTAGTTTTTGAGTTAGCTTCAATTATACGATTTTTTTCCCACTTAATATGTAGATAATATGATAACTTCTTGTCACTGTTATTTACATAGCAGGTACATTCGAATTTGTGTGGGGTAGGTACCACAACTAAAAAGTGAAAAATAAAAACTTTTTACAAAAAAAAAACAACCGACTTCAAAAAAAAACACTACAAAGTGAAAAATAACTTTAATTTCGGAAGTCGGTGACAAAGAACGAAAATTCAAAACCAAAGACACCGACTTCCGAAATTAAAGTTATTTTTCACTTTGTAGTGTTTTTTTTTGAAGTCGGTTGTTTTTTTTTTTGTAAAAAGTTTTTTAACACCATAAGGTCAAATAACGGTGAAAATTACAGATTTTCATGACGGTCGTTACGTTATAATATGACGGAATCGTTTTCTAGGTACCCATATCACCGCCAAACCTTGCAAATCACAAATACAAAAACAAATGATCAAATCATTAAATTGTTTCATTAAAAATCATTTATTTCTTTGCAAAAATGGGTAACCAATTACATCATAATTATTTAACTTTCTGCTGACAAACTGTCAAGTGTTTGGTCAATCAATCAAATTTAATTAAATGAGCACATCAACCCAAACAAAATGCATATGAACTATTAACAAATTACACACAATTACCGATCATTACGCACGTTGACCGTAACTCAACATAGACACACTATACAATGTCGGTATTTATCGTTTATCTGTGACATGGTCAGGGGCCGCCATGTTAAGTGATAATATAAAAATGTTTGGAAATGTTGCGCAGTGGCAGTCGCTACTAGTCGCTAGTCGGTTTCAAGATGGGTCTGGTAAATATTGTGCTGTTCGCTGCATTATTTGCAAGCGGGTACGCTGAAGTTGTGAAGACTTCGACGTGTGAGGAAAGTAAGCAATCTCCTTTTATTTCTTTGAATGTTATTAGTTGAATTTCTTCTTTGAGGTTGCGGAGAAGTAGTACCTAATCGATGGCTTTGTGGAAGCAAGCACTTAATTTTAAAAGTCAATTTCTCTTGTCTGTCTTTATATCATACGTCTGACTGACAGCTAGGTCAAAATCAATATGAACAGCTGTACCTATTTCTTGAGTATCATCAGTTCGACAGTAATGCATTTCATGCATCCCAACACTTTGCTGATAAATTCAGACACGTAAGCTGGTTCAGAGAGCAGTGGTGGCCCAGTGGTAACCGACTCAACTTATGAGTTGAGTCCGTTACCACTTGAGGTCGTGGATTCGAACCCAAACAGGCACTTTACTTTGTGTAAAATATTTTCACCGCCACTGCTCTCAAAACGGTGAAGGAAAACATCGTGAGGAACCAAAAATTCGAAGTCATGTGATATCTACCAACCCGCACTGGGCCCGGGTGGTGGATAACAGCCCACTCCCTCTCGAAGAGAGGAGGCCTGTGTCCAGCAGGGGGAACATTATAGGCTGATAATGCTAAGCTGGTTCTAAAGAAACAAATGGTTTAACTAGACACCATTAAATTACAATAAGAGGTATATCTTCACTGCATAAACTCCCACCTTCTTCCCATGGGGATAGACAGACATTATAGAACGCTATCTGCTACGTATAAAATTAAAAATGTCTATTGAAATCCAGTATAGTTTTCATTGCCGTATGTTTTTTTTCCAGATAATGCAAAAATCTGCAGCATCGGCGAGGTACGCATCAACCCATGCCCAGGAGGCGAGGCATGCGTCTTTAACAGCGAATCAGACGTATCCCTGAGCTTTGATTTTACACCAAGTAAGATATACCTACGTTAAACATTATAATTAAGATTGACTGTTTAGCTCCATAAAGGTATAGCGTGATGATAATTTTTTAACAGGTTAAATCCGTAACTATCTGCAATATTCTAAACTTTTGGCTAGTGTTTTTAACCGACTTCCAAAAAGGAGGAGGTTATTACGTTCGTCGCGTATGTATGTTTTTATTTTTTTTATGTATATCCACCGATTTCTCCGTCATTTGTGGACCGATTTTGAAAATTCTTTTTTTGTTTGAAAGGGTATGCTTCCAAATTGGTCCCATATAAATTTTATTAACTTTGCTTGGGTAGTTTTTGAGTTAACTACAAAATACCTATTTTTTTCCCACTTAGTATGTAGATGATATGATAAGTTCCTGTCACTGGTAGCAGGTAGTGGTATTCGAATGTGTGTGGGTAGGTACCACAACTAAAAAGTGAAAAATAAAAACTTTTTACAAAAACAAAAACAACCGACTTCCAAAAAAAACACTACAAAGTGAAAAATAACTTTAATTTCGGAAGTCGGTGGCAAAAAACGAAAACACAAAACCCAAGACACCGACTTCCGAAATTAAAGTTATTTTTCACTTTGTAGTGTTTTTTTTGGAAGTCGGTTGTTTTTTTTTTTACAAGTTGTGGTAAACTGTAGAAGAATACGAACATAATGCAATATTGCTCACCCTCTATAATAAATAGCGTGATAATAATTTTTTAAAGTCTGTTGTGACGTTTCCATTATTTGACTTATAGATTATTTATAGCAATTTTCAAGTTAATCAAGTCACACAGCAAAATCCTCCCCAGTAAAAATGAATACCCCTTCTTTTCACCCGGTTTGGGGTAGATTTTCGAAAAACCCAAAATGTGTGGTCATATTAAATATGACCACACATTTTGGGCCCATCAAACTGAACAAGTTTCTCATTGGGACCAACATGGTAATCTCGAAAAAAAATATCAGCTGTCTCATTCATTTGGGTCGAGTAGGTATTGAAATTTTGTATGGACCTACCTTAGGGAAAATTGTTCAGTTTGATGTTCTGTACCACACTCTTAAAAAATATGACCACACATTTCTTAAACACGCTGCACCTATAAAATATGTAAAAAAAAACCGATCCGTAAGGGGCACATAGGTACTGCAATAACATTACATAAAAGTAATAAAAAATCTTATTATAATTGAAAATAAAAAAGTTATTGCTATTTAATCACATTTTTAGTACAAAACTTACCGGGAATCCATAAAAAAATTGCAAAATTTTCAACGGGGGTCATAAGTTATGACTTGTAGTCACCCACTAAACGACGGCCGCCCGCGCCCATGTAATAACCCCGTAAAACCCCCCATAGAAAAAAAAAGTGTCGATTTTTTTTTCTTTTTTCCTGAAAATGACTACATAAATATACTCTCAATACGATACCTAAGAACACCCTCTAGGATCGGACAGGTTTTTTTTGATATGTTGTATAATTATGTTAAATAGTTAAAACTATACGTGTCAAATCCACCCCCTGGCCCGTATTTTTTATTGACGTTTAAGCTTTTCTTGACCTAAGAGAGGGGGAGGGATCATTACGTTTAGGTATAAATAAAGGCGGTAAAGTTTACCTGTTTTCTCATCTGATTGATTTACCAATCGAAAAGGTTGGCAACATATTAAACTTTTATAAACCACTAGCTGCACCCCGCGGTTTCACCTGCATTCTGTGAGAATATCGGGATAAAAAGTATTCTATGTCCTAACCTAGGTCATGGTCTACTCATGTGCTAAATTTCATCCAAATCCGTTCAGCTGTTTTAGCGTGAAAGCGTAACAAACAAACAAACTCACTTTCGCATTTATAATGCATATTTTATAAACAACCAGCTTTTTTTTATATCTTTATTTATTTATAGGGTTTTTTCTATAAAGAATATGTCACCCGGATTATTGAATAACAAACTAGCCTACCCGCAACCTTGTGCCCATAATAATAATATGATAGTGTTCTGGCCTCATCTGACAATGGTGAGGCCAGAATCCTATTATAGAAGCCTACATTAAAATTGTTGCCAAAAGCTTGACGTCTTTGGACTCCAATACGCCCACATTCCGTCAAGATGTGATGCACATATTCTATAACTCCACATACACCACAATTGGGAGAATCAACTTTGCGCATCATAAAACCAAAACTATTAAGAGGAACGTGGCCGGATCGTAGTCTCAAAGCCATCACAACTTCTTGCCTATTCATCCTGCCCTCGCTGAACCAAAGCATACGTGGAAGAGATGGCTGAATCGTCCTGTACCAAATGCCCTTCGTTAAGGATCTTTTATCAAAATACTCTGACCAAGATAGAATACATCTGTCTCTAACTAGGGGTAAAAGCTCGGTATGCCATGCCATGGAGGACAAGCATAAAATTCCCCATCAGATGCGGCTTCATTTGCCAAACGATCAACCATCTCATTACCATCCAGTCCAACGTGAGAAGGAATCCATTGCAATAGAACTGTTTTATGTTTGGCAACAAATTCAGTAATGGTTCTTAAGATACTATACGCCAGTGGAAGCCCCCTGAACGGTGAAGTACTCGTACATTTCATCAAATGAAGAAGAGCACTTTTCGAGTCAGTGAAAATGACAAACTGATCGCCGTCCAAAGATCTGATATAAGCCAAAGCTTCAGCGATAGCGATCAACTTCAAGTGCATTATTGAAATTTTTGATAAAATACGATATTTAAAATAGGTACTAACTTGCGAATCAAAAAAGGCTGCACCACAGTAGTTCTCATGTCTAGAACCGTCCGTATAAATACAGTAAAAGCCAGAATATTGTTCATTTAGAAACTTACAACATATTGATCTTAAATTATGTATATTATAACAACGCTTTGGTTTATCAACCGAATCTAAACTAGATTTTACAATACGTGACAAGTCGCATATTGCTGACCCAAGTATCCATAGAGAACATGCCAATTAGCAGCATGCCAAGCAGTAGTAAAACTACTGCAGCACATATGTTCCTGCTTTAGGACATCGTGAGACTAACAGTGTTTTTTTCTTATTTCTCCAATAAGGATTATTATCGCAAAGACCATGAAATTTATCCAATATGCCTATTAGAGGAAAATCGTAACACTTCGATTTTAAGTAAAACTTACCAGCTAAATATCAGCAGCGAATAAAAAGAGGAGGCAATATCAATTCGGATTCCATCACGAGAATCGGAGTGCTTTTGATAAACCCACCTATTAACCGCAGGCAAATGTTTTGTAATCTATCCAATTTGGTGAAATGTGCGTCGGCGCTATTGTCCAGTAAAAAGCTACTAAAGTCGATACGACTACGAATAAGAGATATATATATATAATCGTCTTAAGTGGTAAGGATGAGCACCCCACCCGGGTCCCACCAAAACCTTAAAAATATTAATCAGTTTAAGTACTCGCTCACGAACCTCATCTATACGTTTCTTCCATCGAAGACCCCTATCTAGCCATAATCCCAAATACTTCACATGGTCTACTAACTCTAACAATGTACCGTTTAAACGGAAATCTATAACTGGCCTACGAAAATCTCTATTAAACAAACAAATTTTACTTTTAGCGGGAGAAATTTCTAAACCGACGTGCGTTAACATGCTGTTGATTAGATCAAGAGCACGCTGGATCTTGTATTCGCCCTCACTAACAGAAGAACACTGCACGTATATACCTAGCGAAATCATCTGCATATTGAGATATGCAAATATTGTTCTGCAAACTTTTACAAATATCCGCTGTTATTATATTAAATAATAGTGGAGATAACGGATCACCCTGAGCCAAACCACTACCCGAATATCTGCTGATAAAGTCATTACCAGATCTTATTTTGAGAACTCTTCTATGAAGAAAATTCCATAAATATCTTCTGATACGTGACCCCACTTTAAAGCTATCCAGAACATTTATTATTAACATTATTACTCGTATACGCATTATTTAAATCTAAAAAACAACCCATAGTAGAACAACCCTCGGAAAAACCAGTTTGAATTGCGGACATCAAGCAACTTAAGCCATCTAAACACGACCTACCTCTTCGGAAGCCTACTCTGTTCGCAGAAAATGTTTATTACTTTTTTCCAGAAACCATTCCAATCTTCAAAATAAATTTTCCATATGCACGACAACAAGGATATAGGTCGGAGTGAAGAAACGTTACTAAGGTCACGGCCAGGTTTTGGTATAGGTATGATACAGATGTCACGCCACTGAGAGGGAACAAAACTGAGATCAAAAAATTTGTAAAACAGATTTACCCACATCAGGTAAATTCTTAATCATAGAATAAGATTTATATCATCGCATCCAGGAGATGTATCCTTAGATTTAATACATTTATCTAGCTCCTGAATAGAGATCTCACACTCTAATTTAGGGTTATTATGGTGAACCGTAGGGGTCAATGGGGACACATAATCTGGTGTTAAGGAATTTAAAAGATTTGCGGCACTTTGGGCGTCCATAAAATGTCTAGGAGAACGGTAACCTTTCAGCCATCTCATTTTGCGCCACATTTCACTAGACGATGTAGTGTGATCAACTGAAGAACAAACATTTTGCCAGTTCACACCCCTAGCCTGCCGGATTAACTTCTGCGATGTACTTATCCTACTGTTGAGAGTATCAAGATTTTGAGGAGTGGGATTACGCCTAAATTTGGATAATGCTAGCCTACGATGAGCCACAACGTGTGACAATTCTGAAGTCCAGTACGGCTTTGGAGTAAAATCTGAAGAAGGGTTTTGGTTAAATTTAAACATCGGGATGAATTTTTTAACAGCTTCATTTAAAATATCTAAAAATAAATCATAAGCTTTTTGAAGGTCATTCGGCAAAAACAAATGGCAAAATTTTTGGTCCAGATATTTTTATAAGAAGTCCAGTCTGCTTTGCAAAAAAATCTTTTAATAACTGATGGGAGGTATGACGTACACAATGTTGAGATTTTAATCATTAAATGATCACTGCCAAGATTTTCATTTAAAACGGTCCAATTAATGTTAAGCGGAATATCTGTAGAAACTAGCGATATATCTGGGGAAGTCTGTTGTAAGTTGTTATCCACTAAACGAACATGCGTATGTGTACCATCGTTCAAAGAAAAAAAGTTGCTGTCAATAAGCGAATCGTGAATAAAACTGCCTCTGTGGTCAGTTTTATAAGACCAACTGACGTGATGGGCATTAAAATCACCTAGAATTAAAGTTTTGGATGGCCATAATGATAACAGACTATCCCAATCCTGTTGAGTGGTAACGATTCTAGTTGGACATTAAACAGCAACAATATTTTCGAACAGATCACAATTAAATAATTGAACGCACACTACCTTGATACCGTTATTATTCACGTGGACGCGCCTCTGCTGCGCTTTAACAGATTTGTGTACTATAATAGCTACACCGCCGTACGAGTCATGCCGGTCCGCGCGATAAACATCATATCCACTAACTTTAAAATTACTTTCTGGTCCGAGCCACGTTTCACTAAGGGCAGCAATATGTACTTTATCCTGGCGTAAAATTTCATGAAACGATGCTAACTTAGGCCTGATACTTTGGGCATTCCACTGTAAGATATTCAATTTAATTGATTTGTTAGCCATCACAAGGAATGAAAAAGTTAAATAATGCTTTTATCCACGGCCACTCTAAAGCAAAACTCACAGAAACTAAGGTTAACCATTCTAGGCACAATTGGTAGACACCTCTTATCTTAAAAATTAAGCTAGTCTTTTTAAGGTAAATAACTTCCTTTAATCTGGACCACAACTCGTTGAAAGATGGACATTCATCGTTACCCTTTCCATCATCAGGTGATTGATGAAAGTCTTTATCGTCTGGATCTGCATTCCAAAACATCCAGTCTTCTTTAGGTGGGTTTCTTTTATTTTTCGGAGACTGTACTTTGGGTTTTGGAGGGTCATCACAAACCGTAGTAGGAGTCTGCACTTTGTGTACTGTCGCCTTAGTGTGGATAATTTCGGAAAAAGTGTGATGAAAAGAAGCTCCCGAATTCGATTTTCTTACTTGTGAAGACTCTTTTATTTATTATCAAATAACTTCTCCCACTCTAGGCGGAGCGGCCAAATTTCTGGGCTGAGGCCTTTGGCAGCGCGGGAACCCGGAGAATGTCAGAATTAAAATTTATAGTCATGCTCTACTGCAACGCTCTTCCTTCGGCACTGATTAGACCTTGGCTCCTTTTCTCTCGATGTCTGTGGGTCCAACCGGGAAATATGTATGAGGATGGTGAGCACGGCAGCTCAAATATCCTCGCTTGCAGGAGTGGTAAGGTGTTTGTTGTGGCTGCGCCGCGATCGGCCTTTCTTGCCCTCAACCAGCGAGTTTTTTGAACGGGCAAAAACACATTGGGCGTAAGGACAACAGACTGTCAAATTGTGTTGTCTTCATTCTTAGATCGGGCCCCAAACTAATCCGCACGTAATTTCGGCCGAATCTTCGGATTTCGTGTTTAGGGAGTAGACCTGCAGAAAGAAACCATAAAAGATAGCTTGTAGTTTTAGCATTCGAAAATATTTTATGCTACCAACCACAGATAATATAATTACTAACGCACTTCTATGATTTGACGGCGATAACCAATTTTTTTCCTAACAAAAAAACATGACGTTGTTCAATACGTCAAATTCAAATTTAAAAACCGGCCAAGAGCGTAGGCTACGCACAATTACAGGTTCCGTAGTTGGGATCAATTTATCCCAAAAACAAACTTTAACATTGTAGTTCAAAACATGTTCTCCCATGCATTCCAACTGCAAATATAAGTTGGCCATAACTTGTAAAGCATACTTAGTTGTGATAGTTTTCCTTTTAACTTCGTTATACATTATATACTACTGCCGTGATTTTTTTCACATATCCAAAAACAACCATTTAGCTGGCAGGGGAGACAACACTTGAGAAAAAAAAATTACAAAAAAAAAACAACAGACTTCAAAAAAAAAAAACACTACAAAGTGAAAAATAACTTTAATTTCGGAAGTCGGTGTCTTTGGTTTTGAATTTTCGTTCTTTGTCACCGACTTCCGAAATTAAAGTAATTTTTCACTTTGTAGTGTTTTTTTTTTGAGGTCGGTTGTTTTTTTTTTTTGTAAAACGTTTTTATTTTTCACTTTTTAGTTGTGGTACCTGCTATGTAAATAACAGTGACAAGAAGTTATCATATCATCTACATACTAAGTGGGAAAAAATACGTATAATTGAAGCTAACTCAAAAACTACCCAAGCAAAGTTAATAAAATTTATATGGGACCACCTCTGAAGTATGATCTACCAAACAAAAAAAGAATCATCAAAATCTATTCATAATTGGCGGAGTAATCGCGTAACAAACATACAAAAAAAAAACACAGACGAATTGAGAACCTCCTCCTTTTGGAAGTCGGTTAAAAAATAGCAATTTAAAGCTTAATATTTCGCAAACGGATTCCTGAGTCAAAAAATAGTTTTCACACACCCACACAACACCCCATAATATAGGAAATCATCCCCACTTTATGTGTTGGAAGGGGAGGACCCTAAAAACAAATATTTGTCAATAATCATGCCAAATTACAGCTTTCCAGTACTAAGATTCTCTGAGCTAACTCAGAGAAATGCCTTTCTTAAAATACTAATTATTCATTTTACTATTATTGTCATCATTGTTTTGTAATACTTACTCATGCCGCTATTGAACACATTAGTAAAGGACCTACATGTTAAATTTTAAATTGTAAACTTTTGACCGAGTGGGCCGATTTTAATAAAGACTAAAAGATATTCAAGATACTACTATGACTATATTTCCAGTCCCTAAAATCTCTTGAAAAGAAGACAAAAAAAACAATTTTACATGTGAATTTTAAAATCATCTCCTATTTTAACCTCAAGAGGGATGATTTTTGAAAGACGCTGAAATAAGTCATTCTTTATTTGTTACCAAAAGCATAAATTTAAATTATCATAGCCCTAACTTAAGAAATGATAGGTTTCCCATACAAACTTTCATCCGCTATATCCCCCCCCCCCCCCTTAGGGTTATTTTCGAGACAAAAAGTAGCCCATGTCCTTCGTAGGGATGTCAAATTTTATCGAAATCCGTTCAGTGGTTTAGGCGTGAAAATGTAACATACAGACAGACAGACAGACAGACAGAGTTACTTGCGAATTTATAATATTAGTATGGATGTTACTCAGTGATAATATAGCATTCTACTGATGAAAGAATTTTAAAAATCAGTCCGGTACTTTTTGAGTTTATTCATTACAAACAAACATACAAAAAATCTAATCTTTTCTCTATTTAAGATCAGTTTAGGACTTGTTTATGATAAGTTCGGATTTTCATTCATAATTAATCGTTTATGAACTCCCCCAGATTTCTCCACAAGCAACTTGCAGACCATGGTGTGGGTTGTCCAAAATAAAACGGAATATCTAATCGGCGGTTTTGATTTTGGTTCTACTGATGCCTGCAGTTACACCTCATGCCCTACGGTGGCCGGCAAGACACAGACCCTGAACTACAAACACCACCTGGAACCGAAAATACCACCGGTTTTTATTTTCATCATCCGTTCATTTGCAGTCATTTTTTTGTTATCATTTATATCTGTAATTTGAATGGTGTACATAATAAAGAATATTCTATTCTATTTTAGAATAGGCCATTATCTGGGATAGTATTCAGAAGCCCGAAAAGTCTGATAACCAGTCTTGCCAAAGGATATCGTGTTACCCTGTTACTGGGTTGTCGAGGCCAGATAGGCAGTCGCTCCATGTAAAATACTAGTATTCAGCTGCATCCGGTTAGACTGGAAGCTTAGTTGGGACGAGGCTAGGCAGTTGATGACGATGTTGTATAAATCTTGCTAACACCTGCACTGCCCATAGCTATTGATTGGAAGATAATAATTTAAATGTACGTTCGGCGCACCCAGGAGTGAGGACAGTCAGCGCTGGCACCCTGGCTGACTGACTGTATTTTTATTTGGCGATACCTACTATTTTGTAGTTCGTGCCTGTTCGTAAGAAGAAGAGGATTATAGCCCGTTCTAGGCTTTCATAATAAATATAGTTTCAATTCAAACACATGATATTTTTCGGAAGTTAGAAGTACTATCATGGCTTTCCCATCGACTAACCCGACTGATTTCCTCTCCATAAGTTATACTGATTTTTTAAATAAACTTTTCAGGGTAAATACAATTTGAAGTGGAAGGTTTGGAACGCAGACGACAAGAAAGAATTGTGCTGCTTAAATTTATCCGTTATGATGGATTAAAATTTCGCAGATCCCAAGAAGTACCTACTTTAATAAATACTAGATAATTATTGTGTGTTATCGTTTTATTCTATTTTAACAATAAGTAATAGACCCTTTTGTTTATTAATCAATCAATAGGTGTAAACAACGCATTCACTCGACCAGGGGGCCTACCACTAGCTCAAAAGCAGTATTATTTTAATATTACTTCAGTGGAAGAAAGAGATGGAGCTATACGTCCTGTAGAGCTTCATCTCTTTTCCACACTGAAGTAATATTAAAATAATACTGCTTTATGAGCTGGTGGTAGGCCCCCTGGACTGTAGGGCCCTAGTAGGTTGGTTGGCGCTGGTTTTGTTCTACCAGTCCAAGGACATCAAAAGCTCATTGGTGAAGGTAGAAGGGTTGATGTGTCTTTTTAGATGTGGAATGGTTATCAAACATAGCCAATTAGTTCCCAAAACGAAAGCAACCTTCTTCTAACTAAAAGATAAATGAAAAAAGACAAATATTATTATCAGACTTTCTAGTTTCTGATCTTGTATTAAACAGTGGGTCTTCTGGGCCTTCGTTCGTTAGAAGTCCAATCGTAATATTTGAGGAGTTTTGAGTAACTTTTATGTTTTACGAGAGAATTCAACGATATTTTAACCTTGGTCCGTGATTAAAAAGAAAACTTTGATGTTATTCGGACTTTTCTGGAGAAAATTAATTTCTTTAGGTCACTGACTTTTACAATGTTCTTTTAAAAGTAACATTTCTTTTAATGAAAGTTAAAACGGAACCCATAAGGTTCGGTTTCATCATAAAAATCAACATGTTCCGTGACACCCATCGGTAGAACCATTTCCGTGAAGAGCCTTCAATCAGTTTTTGGGTACTTTATTGGCTGCAAAGCGTAGGGATTCGTCTCCAGTTTGTGGTCTTCAGACGCTTGTAGGTAATTTAATGTAAGTATAACAAATTAATGTATGTTATAGTCACTCCTTCAAATTGTATTAACGTGTTTTCAATTTGTTATTTATAATATGTCTTGTCTTAGCTAACGGGTCTCTGGGCGTGATGGTTTTTATCTCACAATAGGAAAGTTGGAAAAACTGCGAGCCTTTTTTTGTGTGGGAAATTATCAAATAACTTCTCCCGCTCTGGGCGGAGCGGGAGGGCGTATCAGACTCTTACTGACTAAAACCCACTCGTGTTCCTGCAGTTGCCTGTATGTTGTCATGGGCTACGGAAACCCTTTCGGACAAAACAAAACTGCGAGCCTCTAAGACAGTTTTTTTTGCATATTATTCTGATAAAAGACGTTATACGATATGATTATAAAGACGAGTCTAAAGGAGCATTCTAAATAATACTCTCCTCTCAGCAACAAGCCCACAAAACTCAAGGACGAAGAAAAAAATACGCAAAAATTATTACAAGAGATAGATTAGAACAGGCATAGAAATAATAAATGTATTATTTCTGGCCCGCGGCTGATTTATATTATCCCAGTCTCCCGTTTTAATATCTTTAATGTAGGTTTTATCTGTTAATGTAAAGACACTCTCAAACTGAAGAGGAATTTCCAGTTCGCTTGGCAAAGCTAAAGGTGATTTAATAACACTTTTGTTATCTAAATATTGTCTCTTGTTGTTATAAATAACAGAAACAACAATAAGGGTCCGTAGGAGCGCGACGGTTACTTTATTTTCAGAGGTGACTGAAAACTGTCGTTGAAATTCATCGTGAATGTGAAGGGTCAGGTTTAATGGCTCATTTAGGAAGGATTCAAGCATCCTGGCAAGGTTTGGATTTCAAAACTTTCAAGTCTGTTTTAGTCGATCAACGGTCCCTTCCAAGTAAGACTGTTGCAGGTTCGAAACCGGTAAGTTACCAGGTTGTCCAAACAAATAAATAAAATTGAAGTGTCAGTTTGTAATTTCAAAATAACATCTTTATACTAAATGCATATGAAAGTGCAAGGTACTTGTAATGAAAAAAAATATTCTTGAAATTTGTTGTCTGTTTGTTCTGGCTAATCTCCGAAACGGCTGGACCGATTTTGACAGGACTTTCACTGGCAGATAGCTGATGTTATAAGGAGTAACTTAGGTTACTTTTATTTTAGAAAAATTATACGGGTCCACGCGGGCGAAGCCGCGGGTATCAGCTAGTACCAACTATAATGTCATGTTTTCAATTTCATTTTGTAATTTTTTTGTTAAATTTAGACGTCATAAACTGAATGAAGATGGAAAACATTGCCTTGATGCCTCAGGCATTATGTACGCTTTTGTACAGTATTTTTTTACTTGTGCATCAAGTTTTAAATAAATATCTAAAAATACAAATAAATAAAATTGAAGTGTCTGTTTGTCAAAATAACAGCTTTTTACTAAATACATAATTATGAAAGTATAAACGGTAGGCTTATAATAAAAAACAATTTTAAAAAATTTTGTCTGTCTGCCTGTCTGGTTGGATTTTGACGGGACTTTCACTGGTGCAAGTTGATGGGCTAGTTTTATTTTAGAAAAATAATTACGACCGTATGGACACGGGCGAAGCCGCGTGCAGCAGCTAGTATAAATAAATAAAACATTGCGACTTGCGAGATACCCTCGAATTTAGTAGTCTGAAATTGCCAACCCGTATCTAGAAGCTAACATGGTGAAAATGAACAAAATCACACTGTGAAAGTGAAGTGAGCCAGAATTGAGCCGGTATTTTGCTTGATACTAGGGATTGGCGGCTCACTTCATCAAAATTTCACGGTAATATTATGTACAAAATATCGTCGTCCTCTCCGCTAACTGTCGTATTTCACAAACTGACGTATCTGCACTAGAGAATACAATCCCGAGCATGTTTTTCAATCCCGGGCTTACGGGATTTTTGAAGCCTTTTCCCGGGATCCCGGGCCTATCCCGGGATTAGACTATGTGGTTTCTAATTGGGCTAAAATAAAAAAAACACGAGTAATTAAAAAAAATGTCTTTAATGTCTTTGCACAACACAAATCAGAATAATAATAAGAAAAGAAAAAACACAAACCAAAAAATACTATACTTTTGCAAGAAATTAAAAATCAGCACAAATAACTATTTAGAATTTCGAAAATATAATCGCAGAAATATCAAAGCATCCAATGTTTGACTTCCGAGCCTGCTTCAACAATATATGATATGAGATGATCGGGTGATTCCCCTGTTGGTTCGTTGGGGAATTACCTTAAGAGAATATAATCGCAGAAATATCAAAGCATCCAATGTTTGACTTCCGAGCCTGCTTCAACAATATATGATATGAGATGATCGGGTGATTCCCCTGTTGGTTCGTTGGGGAATTACCTTAAGAGTATTGTATTAAAGTATTCCGAGTGGGGAAGTCCCTTCTAAGTTCTACGACAAACATATTATTAGGACTGTACCTGTGTAGTAAATAGTGGGTACCTACGTATTGTACGAGTTGCTTTTTGTCGTAATGTATTGAAATAATCTAAGCAAGGTTATTTTCAAGGCGCAACGGACTACGGAATACAAACTAGACTTGTTTGTGGCAATCCCGAAAATCCCGAAAATCCCGAGATTAGCCAAGTACAGTCCCGGGATTTTCGGGGCCAGAAAACGTTCGGGATCCCGAGATTCGGGATCCCGGGATTGTATTCTCTAACTGCACTGACATTACCTACGTGTTCAGAATTTTGTTTCGAAAAAGTTCTCTCTAATCGTCGTGTCTGTGTCGTTTACCGTTTAGAAGATAATCACGTATTTTGTTTTGCGTAATTTTTGTTTGAGGAAAAAAATATTCTCACCACCTGTCGTATATGCACACATCTACAGTTAGTGAGTTAAAGATTCAGTCAAGAGCTATTTATAAAAAGTTATTAATTTATTAATAAAGCCACAGCTAACGCAACTATATTAACATGATTGTAGCGCACGACCGAAAAACTGTTGTCCTGGTAAAATGTCAGTTGCTAGTTACGACAGTTAGCGGGGAGGGCACGATATAAGACCAGCAGGTCTATATTATCTGTAACTATAGCCAAAAGTCAAGCGGCCTGCTTGCAATAACATTTGAACACAAATCATGAAACTGTCGCCACTGACACCAATATTGACTACCAGTAGCAACAAATCATTGATTCAATACAAAACAATCGACAACAATGGATCATCGTCGGTTCCAATAACCTTCAATACCACAACATCCTGTATAATATTCCCGTGAGTATGATACAATTGAAGTTTTTAGGGTTCCGTACCCAAAGGGTGTCAACGGTTTTTTTTAAATATTTAAAAAACGTTTGAACGGATCCGATTGTGTGCGAGTCAGACTCGCACTTGGTCGCTCTTTTGTGTGGCTATGGTGTTTCCGATCAGTATAGGTTTGTTTCGTACTAAGGCTCCGCTGTCCGTCTGTCTGTCACAGCTCACAGGGCTGTATTTTTTATCAGTAGTAGGTAGATATTTGAAATTTTCACAGTTTAGTACTACTATGGCTGCTATAACAACAACTAATAATTAACAAATAATAAATCAAACGGTTCCCCAAAACAAGATAGGTGTTTAAAAAAAAAATGTGTTAGATATTGTAGGTACGTGGTACGGAACCCACCGTGTGCGAGTCTGAGTCGCATTTGGCCGCTTTTTTGTGTGGCTATGGTATTTCCGATCAATGTTATTTTGTTTCGTGGTTAAAATAAGTTTACGAGTCCTTTCTCAACACAATATTATGTTGTTGCAACAATGTTGCGCTTTTGTTTTCCTTGTTACGCTTTACTCACATTGTCTGTGGCGGGAAAAAAATTCTGTGTCCTTGCGTGGAACTTTGTGATTGTCAAAAATATTTCTTACGTCTTTTTTTTTTCTTGTACTATCTGATAATTAATAGTACTCACGTCTTCGCCCGAAGTACAAAATTAATAATATACTGAAACAAATTTTATAATTTTAATTATATTTTTCCTACCTCTATTATTATTGCTTTCCTGGACTGCCTCGTTGGTCTAGTGGTCGCAAGCTATACTGCTGAGCATGAGGTCCTGGGTTCGATTCTCGTATCGGGCAAAGTGTTATTGGGTTTTTCTATCTGAAATTTCTCAGTAGCAGCTCGGAGTCTGGATTTGTGCCCGGTTGATGGCAATAGGCTCGCCCCCTATTACATGGGACTTAAACATAACTGGCGAAATGTGGGTGTACCTGCTACAGGGACACCTCTGCCCAACCCTTCGGGGAAACAAGGCGTGATGTTATGTAACATTTTTCCTTATATCTATAGGTCAACGCTTGTACAAACTTCGTGTTTTCTCACAAAACTTTTCAAAAATTTCTAAACGCAGTTTTCGCAAACATCGACTCCAAAACGCTCCTAATAGATCTCCGATACATTCCATTTCACTCTATTAATTCCGAGGCTCGTAAATGGCTACTACCAATTACCATCTATTGAACTCGGTAAAACCGATCTGTAGATGAGATTAATGCACACACATTATATGCGTTCTCTTGCACATAATCGTTGGTACCTACTACCCTATATATGGAATAAGTCGTGACTAGAGGTCCAAGTGTAAATGTTAAACTAAGTTAACACTGTAGTTTGGTTATTAGTTACTTATGTAGTGATTTCTCCAGGAATATTTGAAAAGGAAAAGTGGTAAGATTCAGAGACAATTTAGTTATGCCAAAAGCCAAGTTGACGAGATTTGAAGATTAACAGTTTCCTGAAATAGGTCGATAATTTACTCTTTTAATGAAGAGAAGTATTATATTTTGCTCTGATTTATAATTTTAGTGATCTATACACAATCTTGGACAGGCTATTAAGTGTGGAAGTTATAGCTGGGGAGTTTGTTGCGCCGCTTTTTCTTCCCAGCTAAAGCACTAGGAAGTGGTGAAGGGTGGGCGTTTTTGGAGACTGTCTTATGAAATTTTGACGTTCGAAAAGTGCTGATTCTCAACCTAATTTGACTAAATGACTTATGATTTTGATTTTTTGATTTTGATAGGTAGGGAAGTCATGTTTGAGCTTTGACACTGTTCATAATTTAATTTTAATTATTCACGCCACTAAAACCCTTTTCCTGAAATCAGACTAATTACGTATGTATATCAAACTGTACCTACAGTATGTATACTTCTATATAATCAGCTTATAATAGTCCTACTGTTGGCACACAAGCCTCCTGACTGTAAGCCGACGTACGCACAGACGTAATAAAATCGCGGCGGGATTTTATCGCGTACTGGATTTTCAATTCTCGGTGTTAAGCCGAGCGTTGAAAATCCAACGCGCTGGGACGCACTCTCATCCCAGCGCGAGCGCGTTGAAAAAACACACTGTTGGATTTTCAACTCTCGGCGCTAAACAGAAAGTTGAAAATCAAGTGCACGAAAAAAAATCGCCGCGGTTTTATAACATCCGTGCGAATGTCGGCTGAGAGGGAGCGGGCCGTAATTCACCACGCGGGCCCAGTGCGGGTTGGTATTTACATTTTATCTATGATCAATTCTAACCTAACATAACAAAGTGACGGGCACTAATTAAGTGGAAGTCAGGAGTATAATTCATACAAACTTAAAGGTCAAAATTCGAGTCCGAAAGATCATATTAATATACCCAACATTCCGTGTATTACCTACAGAGGAAATCCTAATGACATAACATTATTCCAATAAGGTTTTAATACAAAAACCGTGTCGCCACGGAAGTGTACTTTTACTACCAGTTTCACGGTTCTGTTCCCACACACTTTCCACCCAGTGTACTGTGTAGTTCTGTGTTGACTTCATTTAATTAATTGGTAACTGGATATGGCTGATATGTACACGTAGTACGCTCCTGTGGCGGAGTTGAAATAATTAGGTGGCTTCTATTTTGAGAGGGAAAGGTGGTTTGTTTTCAAATTGTTTAGAAACGAAGGTAGGAAGGAGTAGTATTACCATCCGTCCGGATTTGTCCGGACATGAAAGGTTTTTTGGCTTCTCGTTAGGACTTTGTCCGGCCTCGTCAGTCGTCCGGACTTTTTACTAACAATTTTGGAAAAAAAGTGGAAGCTCAAAAAAAAAAGATTGAGAATTAAAATGTCCGGACTATAATGAAAATGTCTTGCTTTTTGTCAGGACGTTTCTAACTTTGAAATGGGAAGGAATGATTTTGTTTGTGATGTTTGTTACTGAAAACTGTACGTACTCGATTTTATAATGAGTGATAATTATGCCACAAGTAGTAAACTAATCTAACATTTTATTATTGATTTTAAAATGTTTATATACAACTAACAGCACCCCGTGGTTTCACCCGCAATAGTCTAAATCGGTACAAAAAGTACCCTACATGTTAATCCAGGTTTTAAACTATCTGTGTGCTAAATTTCATACAAATTCGTTCAGAAGTTTTTGAAAACTAGGCTGAGGAAGCAGCACTTTTCGAACATCTTAATTACATAAGACAGTCTCCCTTCACCATTCTCATACTAAATTAACTAATAAACTATTTAAATAATGTAAAAAATATCAATATAATAATAATATCCTAACCTGACTAAAACTATCAAACTAAAAATGGCGTCGTAAAATTAATCCGCATCGCTGTCGACTGGTAATGTATCCAAGAAACTGGCGGCATTGCCATGTTGTATGCCAATGCTTATTGCCTCTGGATATTAGATTGGATTTCTATCTGAATCAATAAATATTAAGAAATCCGAACTAGGGTTACCATTACGATATTTGAAAAGTCCTGACAAAAAGCCTGACATTTGCAAAAAAAGTCCGGATATTTAACTTTTTTTAAAGAATATTTAAAAAAAATAAAACGGGGGGCTAAAAAGCCGGACATGTCCGGATAAATCCGGATGGATGGTAACCCTAATCCGAACTGAATCCGTCAGTAAATATATACACCTAATAATTAATTGATGGAACTGGATATTCTCACGAACGATCCTTAGGAAGTCCTAACATGGAGTCACGTCTGTAATACATAATTAGCCTTTATGTGGTCGGTAAACTTATATAACGGTACCAATACCGGATGAGACTAATGTTGATCCAAGAACACAGGATGAGCTCACATTTTACAGTGATTGTGTTATTAATTTAATTAAAAGTGTTAGAAGGTGCGATACATAGTAGGATTATTGGTGGTCTTATTAATTTAATTAAAACTGTTCGAGGTGCGAATAGTACCTACCTATCTATCGGAGCGAGTCCATGGTGTTAGTATCAACAAAATAACTTAATAACTATAGTTAGTAATAATACAATAAATATCAACTGGTATGGATTCCTACCCAGTGGCGCAACAGAGGGGAGTCCCACCGATCTGAGAACACGCTCAGGAGACCGTTGGTAGTAGCGCGTAGCCGGCCGGCTATGGAGGCGGTTTTTTTCCTATTATGGCGTAAAAATCGTCTGTGCGCGCCTCCGAAAACATTGTGAACGCACTACAACACCACGACATCCCCAACAGTATCCTAAACGCATTATTATATTAGACACGCAGATCGCTGTATGCCCTCTGCATATAACTAACTGGTCCAAAGACTGCACGTGTAGAAATAAAGTTAATATTAGGAGAGATAAAGTTGTTCACATTCGAAAGAAAGAAAGTCAGAATTGAAAAGAGACAAAAGAGAGAAAAGGTGATGAGGTTGTACTTACAGAATTAGTAGTAGGTAAAGTCAGGGAACATAATTGTTTGCCAAATTGACTGCCAACTTAAATTGTTCGTACATTCAATCACATACAAATCTGTCATACTTCAACAATTGTATGAAATCGCTATAACACGGCAAATTGTCGTAGTATCTCAATTATTTACCTCGAGTGTACAAAAACTATTTTATGTGCTGAATGATGGAGCTTTTCTTGTAAAGTAGTACTATTCATAAAATTTATGTCAATAATTGTCATGAGCTTGTAATGTGTCAGCTCAATTTCTATAAAATTATTTTCCTAGAGTTTATTTATTTATTGTTTCTATATTTTAAACCATATCTTATGCTGCTCGTAACATAATCTATGTAAAATGTATGCAAATGACAGACATTATTCAAGGACGAAGAACTTTGAAGTGTCCAAGTAACCAGTCTCATAAAATTGTAGCATTTTATGGTTTCATTTTAATCGTATACTAGCTGCGTCCCGCGGTTTCACTCGCAGAAGTCCCCGTGGGAATATCGGGATAAAAAGTATCCTATGTGTCAATCCAGGTTATAAACTATCTGTGTACCAAATTTCTTCCAAATCCGTTCAGCCGTTTGAGCGTGAAGTAGAGACAAACATACACACACACTCACAAACTTTCGTCTTTATAATATTAGTGTGACAACACAGTTTTCTTTAAAGGCTCTCGCAGACAGGCGCGACGCAACTAATAGAACAATTTCTATGAAAAAAATAGTTCTACCAGAACCGCGTCACGCTGTTGCGTCGCTCCTGTCTCAGCCTTAAAACTTTCTGTTGTTTACAAAGCAATTATTTCTTAAAACTCAACAAACTGTTTACTAGATAAGTAAGCAGTTAACAATAAGTGGAAACTCCAAAATTAAGCAAGTCTGTTCGATTTAAGTATAAAGAAATCGTTTGTCACGGTGTGGACTTGATTGTGATGCGAAGGAGTTAGGGAAACGTTGTCAGATTTGTTATGAATGTGGATGGTGGCTTTATGAATAGAGGAAGACCAAAGAAACGATAGATGGAATGCGAGAAAGATGGAAAGGGTGTGACTTCTGAGATCACAGCAGATAGAGAAGTATGAAAGAAGAAGCCATGCTGCGCCAACCACAAATAAAGGCTAGAATAATTAGTAGAATAATTTCCATAAAGTTTTCATAGAAATAGTTCTACTAGTCACGTCGCGTCTGTCTGCGACAGCCTAAAATTAGAACAAGGGCAGGAAGATGAATAAACGACATACAATTTATTTGTTTTAGCCCTCCGCAGAGACATTGTGAAAAAAAAAACAGTGGCACTCCGGGAGTGCCGACAGAAGTGAAAACTTGAACAATTTTATTGTGCAGGAAATACTTTTCATTTTTGAAGTCGGTAAAACAAGGGAAACGTCAAACATGTCATGTCTCAACTCAATGTTTGGAATGTCATTAATCCCAAAGAAAATGTATCGCGCGTTGATGTCTTCTTAATGGTCAAAAGCTGGTGTCGGTAACAGTGTCGCGAGTTCAACTGTTTGTTCCCCATCTCAAAGAGAAGTAGTCCACTTAGAGCACCCGTCCGAATAGCACCTGCGACTCGGCAACCTAGTACTGGGATGTATTTGTTTTACAGGAAGTTATTAAATGAAAGATATCGATAAAATCGCTAGTATGTTTATTAATTACACATAATTTACGTACATACGAAATTTGTCTAGGGGACATTTAAAAATGAAAAATAATAAAAAATCACTATGACAATAATTATTAATCTTACCAAATAATAACACTTCTTATTTTTAATATATCACAATCAGTCTCAACATATCACTTTTATTGCAAAATCAGCCTTAATTAAATCTTACCTAATAAACATTCTAGTGATTTTTATCGATATCTTTCATTTAATAACGTGAACAAAAATGTAAAAATAAATTTTACCTAGCCTAGTCCACGAAGAGCACCCAGGTGCTCTTCGTGGACTAGGCTAGGTGCTATTCGCGCAGGTGCTATTCGGGCGGGTGCTCTGAGTGGACTACTTCAACGCGCCTAAAGAAGTTTGCACTTAAAAAAAAAAACAAATCACGTTATTTTTGGGCCTACAAATATTTATTGTATCAGACTGCGAGAAAACCTGCCAGAAAGTTAAGTAACTTTAAACAAATGTTTACATTTTTATTCCATTTACACAAGTTATGATAGAAGTTGGGCCGTTATTCTTTTTCGCACTATTGTTTTTGATAGTTCATGATTTATCGTAGGAACGTTAACACGATCTTGGAAATTATCAAAATATATTTTTATGCTTTATACAAGACACCAGAGAGATTAGACAAAACCGATAACGATTTATAGAATAAATATACGGGACTGACGTAAGCGACCGAAAATTATGTCAATCCCATTGCTTTTAGGCCCTCAGGATTGAAAATTGCAGTTTGAAGCAGCTACTATAAAACCAGATTGCTATATATAAACTCCACTAGCTTCTGCCCGCGACTACGTCCCAGTGAAATTTATTATTCTCCCGTCCCACCCCATTGGGATGCCTTCGTTTCGCATAATGTTTTTTTTCCTAATATATTTTGGCATAACTATTTTTGGCATATAGTTTATGTTGATATAATTATATTGTAGGCTAATTTGTTTCGGCATAATTCAGATTTGCATAATTTTTTAGGCATAATATTTATTCAAACTCAAAGCATTTATTTCAATTAAACCATTTACAGGCACTTTTGAACTGTCAAGAAATCGGTCAGTCAGAAATATGAAGCTAGTTGCCCATTTCAAAGCGTAGTAGGTACCTATGGAGAAGAACGGGCAAAAAACTCCACGGACACTCTTCTTTTAATGTTTGTTTTCACATGAGTTATATTTGGGTTTATTATTTTTATTCCAAAGAACATTATGTGTAAATAACTTTATGCGTAAATAAATTTATGCTTTTATGCGTTAATATAATTAGGATAAACAATTCTATGCTATGTTATATTATGTCTTATAATTTTATGCAAATGGATAGGGACCCGTCACATCGCATTGCCCGCCTGCGCTGTTACTCTGTTTTCGCTTAGCGTCCAATTATAGGAATTAAAATAACTATATCTGAACTAAGATTCTGTCTGGATATTGCCCGCTTCAAAAAAGCAATTTTACAATAATTACCATTTTTACAAGCCTACGTTAAACGGGTACATTTGTACCCATCAATATTTCATGCTTTGCTCATCAAACGATTTATAAGCAGCAAAGGGTTATCTACCTTTAGTATAATAGCCGGAGGGCCAATTAGGGGCTATTCCATTCACAAAACTACCTCGGCCACGCTACGGGTTAAGATTAGTTTAATTCGTGTTTAAGGGGTATTGTACACTGGTTTTGTTTTCTAAGAATTTAAAATTAAATACATACATAAACTCACGCCTTCTTCCCATGGGGGTAGGCAGAAACTACAGAACGCCACCAGCTACGATCCTTACATACTCCTTTTGCCTCGTTTAAATTGATATGGTTTGGGCATGTAGAGAGGATGAATGAAAGGTGACTAACAAAATGTATTTACAAGGCTGATGTAAAGGGAAAGGCCGGGTGGGGACGCCCTAGGAGGACATATACTGACCTTATTGGTGATGTTCTTCAGAAAGGCCAGGTGCATATAAGTACTCGCAACCAGCGTGCGTGAATGACCAGATGTATGAACATAAAATTAAATAATACTAAATTAAATAATAATATAGATATCTCCTCACATTTAACTTTGCAACAAATTCCTGTGCGGTTTAAAATCTCAATTTAATTATAGGTACCATATTTTTAATGAGCTCAATTTCGTTACACCATAATAAATTATTAATGATGAAATTACTACCTGTAGATGAAGGAAAGTGCATGAGAAAATTCACACGTTCATTAAACAGAGTAATAACTAGGTAGGAATGATATATGATCCTGAGACGAGAAGTTATATGATATTAATTATGTACCTTCCAGTTCCAGCTGCTTGTAGGAAGGAAATATGGAATTTCTTTTAAAAGTTAATACTATATTTGTATGGTATAAATCTTTAACCCAATTGCGTACCTCACTCACAATCTACTTCATTTTCAAGCTTCATAAGTTGGAAAATTTCGCCTGCTTGACAACAATATTGTTGAACTGTTAAAATGAAAGGAATTTTGATTGAGTGTGTTTCACAATTAGGCTGCAGGGAAATCCAAATATCACTGGATAACGGTTTTCCGGGTGCCTACATTCACATCCACAAAATAAACCGCAACACAGTAATCCATCAGCCAAAGCCCGCACAAAACCGAACACAGAATTCAGATTTAAAACGCATTTCAATCAACGTCCACAGACGTCACACGGTCCGAACTTTTCTATCAAAATTCAAAAAATTTGAAGGATATTTTTAATCCATTGTTTTATATGTCTGAAAAATTATTCATTTGCTCGACAACGTAGATGACGTAATGGATGCTGTTGAATTGTCAGAATGAAAGGCATTGCAATTGGTAGTGTTATGCAACTACCCCGCTGTCTGCTTCGTGTGCATACTCCTTTACCGACAGGCGCCGGAAGAAACCCGTTTGCTTCATACTTTTAATTTAATGGCTGCTCCGATATAATTATATCATCGTGTTTGTAACAATTTGGTACTATTTGTAACATCTCGCTCGTGTCGGGTGAGCTGATAATAGGGATGATGCCTGGGTCAAAAAAAAAAAAAACTATTTAATCTGTCAGCCAGATAATATGAAAATATTAGATGGTGGTGATGGTGGGGGTCACTACGTCACAAGTAAGTATAAAATCGACATACTCGTGACGTCATGGCACATTTTAACTCAATGTATCGCCGTAATCTTTTGGTTTTGAAAACGTAAACAAAAAAAAAATATGTGTCATAAATTAACAAATAAAAAAATTCATCATCCCTATTGAGCCTGGTTATTGGAGAATCTGTTCATCTAAAATTGCATTAGGTCGTGATGGTCCATTGTAAATTGGTTATGTACTGTGGTCTGTCAAGTTACCTACGTGTTTATTAGATTTTCTACGCAGAACTTTACCAATCTTCATAAAGAGTGGAGTTCCTTACTGAAAGGTATGTAGATAAGATAAGATAAGATATATTTATTTGCTCAAACATGTAATATACAGAAATAAAAACGTGCATAATAAAAAAGTACAGGTTCAGACATGTTTGCCACATATTATGGCGTGCAAATATTAATAATTATGATTGTTAATCATTTAGGTAATCAAGTCAATATCATTAATGTACCTTGAATTTAGCAAACATTAATAAATTATAAATGTCAACAGTAAATAAAAATAATTAAAAAATAAAATAAAAATCTATGTCAAAAAAATGGTTCTGTCAGAAATTCCATAGTATTATAATATGCTTTGGCGGTTAGAAATGACTTTAGTTGTTTCTTCAATTGTATATTATTAAGCTCCCTCCAAATTTTTGGTAACTTATTATAAATGATGGGGGCCATGCAAAAAACACTCTTGCGTATAAGTGCAGTCCTACTACTATGCAGACAGAGCTGACTTTGATCACGCCTGTTTCTGGGAAATTTATAATCGAAAATAAATTACTATTATATCTAACAAACATTACTGATTCCAGAATATGAAGAGATGCCAATGTCAATATTTTATAGCGTATGTAATAGGGCTTACAACTATCGGTAGTTTTTAACTTGAACATGGCTCTGAGGCATCTCTTTTGTGCCTACAAGGAACTTTTTAATGGGCCCATACCCATTAAAAAGTTTCCTGTTCAAAGCTGTTAGTGGAGCAAATATTGTATTACAAAACGCCATGATTGGTAGGTATAAAACTATCTTTTTTGAAAATGGGTAGAAACAAAAACTTAGAAAATCTTTTGAATCTACAGTATATAAATGTCGCAGCTATCTGGCTAAATTAGCCAGCTAATTGGACGCCTAGGCCGTTCATTAAACGCTATCCAATTGGATATCTAGGCCGATAGTTAATTGAACTAGAATCATTCAACGTTTAACAACTTGGCGTATTGAAAATCAGCCCTTTGAAAATGACTGACCAAGACAAGCCAAGTGATTCAAGTGGTGAAAAAATGTCTACGAACAACTTGGAAACAGCGCTCGCCGGCCACTGCCGAGACACGGCTCGTTTCGCTCGCTCGGCTCGCGCGCGTTTGTTCACAGTTCTAACCTAACCTACTTCACCAAGTTTAACTAAATGACTACACGACATTCAGCCATCCGGTTAAACGTTGCGCTTAACGACTTGGCTAGTTGTCCTTCAGCTATTTAATTGGATGCCGCCGGCGTTTAATGAACGGCCTAGGTGTCCAATTAGCTGGCTAATTTAACAAGATGGCTGCGATATATACAGCATGTATCAGAAAGGTGTAGTCGTATGAAAGGATGCGATACAGACAAATGAACAAGTTTCTCGCAAAATCAACTTTTTCAAACATAATCAGCCGTCCCGATTTGGGTCGAGTAGGTATGTATAGGACACCTACCACCAGCTCAAAAGCAGTATTGTTTTAATATAACTTCAGTGGGAGAAAGAGATGGAGCTATACGTCCTGTTGAGCTTCATCTCTTTCCCACACTGAAGTAATATTAAAATAATACTGCTTTATGAGTTTGTGATAGACCTCCAGTTGATATTTTTTTCGCGATTGAGATATTGGTACCATGCAAAAAATAAATCAGTTCGCTAGTGTCATTTTACAAAATAGTATTGCTGTAATAAAATCTTTGCTACCCTCTCAAACACAGAAAAAAATCATTTATCTCCACAATTTTTTCCTAAAAACCACAGCTTAAGCTGCAGTAAAAAAAAATATTACTATGTTAAACCATCATCAGATTACCATAGCAAACGACTTCTGATTCACATTTAAATAATTTACTGGCCTGACTGGACGTTAAACTGAAGAGTTTGAAGAAGATTTTAGTAAAACGGTAGCGCGAACTGACTGTTAACTTAAGATAGAGTTAATTAAGCGTTTAAACTTGGACAATTGGTCTGTTTTAACTATGAATATTATCTTTAGGCTCTGTTTGAAGTTTGATGTTCAGAATTTGAGAGATCTAATGAATACAAAGGCTGGAATATTAAATTGTTCTTTGGTCTTTAGAATCTCTAGTCTTTTCACAACTTTGAAGGCTTCGAATTTTAGTGTAAACAAATGCGACAGCATATCAATATTTGTCAGTAAGTGACTGCTATACTTGAAACTCTAACCCCGAGTTTTTCGCCAATCCATTTATTTATTTAGATTTTCCAACGTTCGTAAACACTACAGAAATTACAGGAAGCAACAGAAATTATAGAACTAAATGTAACAAATAATTATAGATAAATACTGTATTTACTTACAGCATTTTCTTGTCACCTAGGTGAACACAATCTAAAGTAGAGCAGTTACATTTTTGTATAAAACAAAACAAATAGATACAGCCGTTGTGGTATTCTGCTGCGCAAACCCACATAATCTAATCTATTTATATGTTTTATTCTAAATACCTTTTGATCTATTTACATATTACCTAAATAAAATCCTATGACATGTAACTCACCTTTTATATATTCTTTAACATTGTTACCTCTGAAAAGCATACTTTTAATTATCCTCTGATTGTTTTAGCATCCAAAACTTATTTTACACTACTAATTTTCTTCTTTAAATCTTAGATTATTATTTTATATTCTGGCATTTTCAATTTAAACTGTCATATGCCAATTTTTTTTTTCTAAACCATAGACATAACACACCATGGACAAGTACACTTCATCGTTTTTTAAACCTTTCATAAAACCGGTGTATAAGAGCAACTGTAGACTTCCCTCTCTGTAAACCGTTTTTATTCGTTCTGGCCATTGATTACTTGATGTATCACAGAACAATAGAAACGGGCTTCAAGTTTTTCAGTTTAGAGTTTGGTCTTAGCGCTGCTGGTGAAGCCTTGTTTTTTAAACCCTTGATTCTAATTCTTTAAACAAAGTTATTTTAAGTACTTGAATCTTAGCCTGATCAATTCAGTGTGTTTAACGTGTGTTACCTAACTTCCAAATACTGTTTTCAAGAATAAATAAACTCTGAATGCGTCTGAACTTTACGTCGTGTATCATTTACCACACTCCCGTGCTTTACCCTTCTGGCCGCGTGGCGCAAGACGCTACATGTATACAGCAGCATAAGAGAGGCCTCCAACGTCAAGCGGCGTGACGCCAAGCGACGCCACCCTCCGAGAGAGGCCTCGTCACCATCACAGCCTGCCGTCACGCGTAACATTGAGACATAAAGGTGGCCCTCTCGTTAGCGTGAGGTACCACGGAGTGCCTTCGCTACTTCAATATTACTCACACCCACCTCTCCGTTCGACAGGGCTCGCTGGTCGGCATGTTACGCCACAGCCCGGCTCCTCCACACTCCCTGTCTACCTACCTGTCTCCGTGCCTGCCTACCCGTCTGTCAACCTGACCCCGCCTATCCCGAGCATCCCACGGCGTGCGAAGCCGGCCCTTAATTTAATTTAAATTTAATCTTTAATTTTATTACCTATTTTTATTATTTTAATTTGTGACCTACATTTACCTCCGAGGAGGTAAACGTTACTTTGCCATTTTTTTACGACGACTCTAGCCAAAAAGTACCTACCAGTTGTAGTTCTAGCGCCTAGTAACAAGTTATCAGAAAAACTCCAAATAACAATTATAATTTTTATTAGAAAATAAGAACAAAAACAAATCATAAGAATAAAAAGAAAAAAGGCGTATTTATTTTACTCTGTTGGCTGGCTACTAATGAGAAGGATGTGCTTGCTTTTTTTAGCATAGCCTCTCAAAACGGGGCTCAAGTTTAGAAATCGCCACTCTCATCTCTTTCTCTACATTGAGAAACTGAGCTCCAAAGTTCTAGCAGTTTGTCGTATTGGAGCTTAAGGCTAGAATCATAGGACAATTCTATTAGGTAATTGTTCTTTATCCTCTGTCGAAAGTGTTGATAGTAGTAAGGTCGACTGGAAAAGGTTTCTAATCTATGTGGATCGCCTCTCGACGCCCCTGGGATAATGCTGTGACGCCCCAGGGCGTCGCGACGCACAGTTTGGGAAACCCTGCTATTAAATGAGCAATTTTTGTGAATAAATATAATCACGTTCTCGAAAATGGCTCTATCGATTTCGATGAAACTTGCAAGTTTCATCAAAATCGATAGAGCCATATAGGGCGAAAAATCGATCTAAAATAAAATAAAAATCGTTTTCTTCGTATTTTCACCCGAGCAGAGTTAAGTCGCCTAGTTTAGAACAAGATGGCTACCTTAGAATAATGACATGGCAGCATGGAATTAGTAAGTACCCACTATCATGACAGCATGGAATTAGTAAGATACCTACTATGATGGCAGCATGGAATTAGTAAGTACCTACTATCATGGTAGCATGGAATTAGTACGTACTATCATGGCAGCATGGAATTAGCATGTACTATCTTGGCAGCATGGAATTAGTATGCATATTAAATGAGCAATCTCTATTTTCACTAGAGGTGAATGTTTAAGTTTTTGTGAGAAGATGAATGAAATCATTTTTTTTATATATTTTTTTCAATTGATTGCAGTTTGTTTTACGAGTGTTATTTTGTTTGTTATTTTTCGTGTTTAAATATACATGTTTTATTTTTATTTATTTTTGTATTTTACATAACCTACTTACAAAGGTATGTGTGTCACTTTTTAGTTTGTATATTGTTCTGTACAACGCCTTGGGAGTATATTCTGTTATGTAGTGCATGAAAATTTAAATAAATAAGACTTCACGTTCTGTTAAATATTTTTTAAGTACCTAATCCTAGAATAGCAGCTTCATGTAAAAACTAGTAAAATTGTATTGTCACATCTCGGCAACACGGCTGAAACCTACTTACAAAGTTAGCCCTGTAACTTTAGATAAAGCCCTTCACGTTCATAATGTTAACAGGAAAACATTTTCATGGCCTGAGTAGATTTTGAAATTGTGTTGTAACAAGAATTACACCCGGTTTCTGAACTGAGAATTTGAAGTTTTCGAAATTCAAAATTCGAAATTGCTCATGTTTTTGGAAATATATTTTTAATTTCGCGAGAAACCGTTTTTAACTAATTGATATTGATTTGAGCAGTAGTGGCCCAGTGGTAACGGCCGTGACTTACGAGTTGCAGGTCGTGGGTTCGAAACCTGACAGGCGCTTTACTTATTATTTCATCGCCACTGCTCTCAAAATGGTGAAGGAAAACATCGTGAGGAAACCGGCATGTCCTAGAACCAAAAATTCAAAGACATGTGACATCTACCAACCCGCACTGGGCCCGCGTGGTGGATTACGGCTCACTCTCTCTCACAGATAGGAAGCCTGTGTCTGAGCAGTTCCCGAACATTATGGGCTGATTATGCTGTATAGGATAGGACAAGAAACATCAAATACCTAAAAACTTCATCGATTGAGCTTGGGCTCGCTAAAGCCTACCTCGGAGAATTCTCAATGCCTATTGATACATTCTGAACTTTTTCGTCCTGTCATACAAATATAGGCAATAAAGCCTTCTTTACGCATATGCATGATGGCCAGCGATGGGCGGTAAAAAGTTGAATAATTGTCCATCGTGTAATGGAACGTGTGAAATCAAGAATATAACAAAAACTGAAGAAAGAATTGTTTTAAAATGTCTTTACATTCACAGACATCAGGGGGACAATTTTCGTATTTTTAATCTCAGTCTCAATGTGCCAAAAATACTCTTTGCGACTAAATTTTGAATATTTTTAACGGGTTTTAATTACGGGAATTGGCCTTCTGAAATCATCATCATTGTTCTCCTGACTTTTTTCCCAATTTATTTGAGGTCGGAGAAACAAATATAAAAAAAAAACAGTGGCTCTCCGGGAGTGCCGACAGAAGTGAAAACTTGAACGAGATCGTCTTAGTGGAAGAAAAATACTTGTACAGAACATTGGTCCGTAACCTTATCTAAATACAGAGCACAATCTCGTTTACAAAAAAAAAAATACTTCCAAAACCTTTAAAGTAAGAATACTTGCATAGAACATTGATCCGTAACTTAATATAAATAAAGAGCACAATACAAAAATGCGGTGTCGGTAACGGTGTCGCGAGTTCAATTGTGTTACCCATCTCAAAAATGCACAACGCGTCTGAAGAAATTTTCACTTCAATAATAATCGGTTTGATGACTTCGATAGAACTAGAAAGCACTATATTAAGACTAGAATAACAACCGGTTTCTGAATTGAGAATTTAAAGTTGATTCTGTCATTGTAGCCCGCGAAATTCAAAATTGCTTAGGTTTTTTACAAAGAAATTTTGAATTTCGCGAGCTTCAAATTCTCGATTCAGAATCAGACGCAGTTTGACTTAGAAAAATAAAAAATGATGTAGTGATCCCGTAGTGCTAAGTGAACAACGTCACTACAAATCATCCAACTTTAAACTTTACATACAAAATTTTACGATAACATTAAAAAAAATTATACATAACTTTGCGCGACACAGCGAAGTAAGTTCCCACATTAATTTTTGTTAATGTCCAACTTCCTTTGGGTTTAAAATGTGGGTAATGTCCTGGAAGTAGTGATAGTAGAGTGAGTAAGTAGGTGCCAAGGACCGTTAACTGTGACTTAATCATGGACAGTGGCGCCTTTCATAGACACGAATTCATTAAAGATTGTATAAGTGTCTGTCAATGGACGTTTTGTGGTCGGTTTCTATATACTTATCGACGACGGAACGTTATGTTTACTAATGGTAACGTTTGAAATTCTGAATTGTTCCTTTGTGATAATCTGAAGGTTAGCGCTTCTTATGAGTATATAATTTTTGTGCTTGAAATTATTGACTACGCTGTGGTATTGGCGCAAATACGAGAGCATTTCTGTATGTAACGAATATATCCAAATAAAAAGGCTTTATATTTCTCTAAATTGTTTACAGTATTTATCACTAATTGAAGTGATAACTTCTTTAGGCGCGTTGGGAATTTTTGAGATGGGACTTAACCATTGATTTTGCGACCTGTTACCGACACCGTGGAGCAAAAGACATCAACGCGTTGATTACCGCGGTGCGAGGATTAATTACATCGACGCATTGATTACCGCGGTGCGTGGAGTAAAAGACATCAACGCGTTGATTAGCGCGGTGCCGATTTTTTTTCAAGTTTTCACTTCTGTCGGCACTCCTGGAGTGCCACTGTTTTTTTAAGTTATAATTTATTTTCATTTGAGAACCCCTGAGGTGCAGGCCTCCTCCAGCGAATGCCAGCTTTTTTGTCTTTCGCTACATCTATCCAGCGTGATCCAGCTATATGCACGATCTCGTCCTCACAGCAAGTGCGTGGTCTTCCTCCTTTGTAGTGCGTGGTTTGCCAACCGGTCCCATCCAAGAAGTCATATTATAGTCGTATAACCAATAAGGGTTGGTAAATAATTAAAATTTCCCATTAGGAACAGTTTAGGAAACGCAAATATGGCTGTAATTTTGTTCTAAGTTCACATACCTAAGTATTTTGTGCTTAACTAATTTTGAACAAGGGGCAGAATGACCAGAGAGAGACAGGAATAGGGTAGCTGCGGGGGTAAAAAATAAAATCTATTTAGTCCGTCTTTCAGATGATACAAAAATATTAGACACGTATTTTTAGCTATATCATATTAATCAAAAAATAACTTAGAAAACACGAATTAAAGTTGGGGAGTGGGACTCGCTACGTCACTACTCGCTACGTCTGTATTAAATCTAGCAAGGCGTGACATCATGCCACATTTTAATTCAATGTATCGCCGTAATCTTTTGATTACGTCAAAAAAGAAAAAAATACGTGTTCAATATTTTTTAATAATCTACAAGACGGACAAAAAAATAGTGTATACGGCCTGTATACAATTTTTTTGTGTCCGTCTTGAGAATGTTGGAGAAGGCCTTTGCCGATTGGCAAACGGACGTAAAAAACATAAACAAACGCCAAATACGAGACTCACTACTACAGTTTACGTTTTGCCGACTAAAAGGCTAACGCCGCGCGCACTTTGGATGCGTTTTCGTACGAATTTTACTCGTGCGTACACGTACGACCATGGTCGTACGAAATTGAGTGCGCACACTAGATACGTTTTTCTCCGTCAAATAGAACAAATTCCAACAAGTTCGGATTGTTTCCGGACGTCGGAACTAGACGTACGTATGCGTACGACTAACTCGCACCCAATCTGCACGCTCCCTTTGTACTTGGAAGGTCGGGATCGTTCGTGCGTGTTCGTACGTATACGCACAAGTGAAATTCGTACGAAAACGCATCCAAATTGCGCACGGTCTCATAATGAATTTTGTTTGTATGTAGTTATGTACTTACAGTACGTAGCGGTGTAGACAAGAAAAATATTGCAAAAAAAGCTAAAAATAACCAAGTACTACACGTACGCACACACAACAGACAACACAACGACATCGCCCAGTGCACCAACAACTACTCATTATGGACAAAAGTTTTATGCAATTTTTAATTCCTTCCCAGCGATGCGTGAGTTATTAGGGCGGGGAATAACCATTATAATCCGGTTTAATGCGGTCCGAACCAGAATTTTGCTATTGTTTTTTTGATTTCACTATAACCTACTCAGTTTGAGGGATACTTTTTAAATGTTACATTCTGAGCGGATTAAGAAACGTTACGAAATAAATAATAAGTACTGAACATAACATGACATCACGCCTGTATTCCCCGAAGGGTCAGGCAGAGGTGTACTTATAGTACACCCACATTTCGCCAGTTTTGTTTAAGTTCCATGTAATAGGGGCGAGCCTGTTGCCATCAACACAAATCTAGACCCGTGCCACTGAGAAATTCCAAAAGGAAAAACCCAATAACACTGCCCGACCCGAGAATCAAACCCGGGACCTCATGTTCAACAAGCGCTTGCGACTACTATATCAAGGAGGCTGTAAAAAAAAAAAACTTTTTGGCGGAAAATCTGTTTGTAAAGCGTCAACCACTCTCATTTAAAAATGATTCAACTGAACATTATACCAGGGCCTCAAGTCTGCTATTACAATAGTGTCAGAATGGTCTATCATTGATTTTATAATTGTTGATTTTGACAAGTTTGGTAATCTACTAATATAATGGCGTCATTATGACTTTCCAATGGTCAGCCACTGACACTCCATTGAAAGAAATGCCACTTATTGGTAATCTCGTATATAATGACAAATTAATGACTGACTTAGGCGGTATCATTGGTCGTATTGTACGACAATGCCATTATAACACAATTCTATTACAAGACCATTGACCGACCAATGATCGACCATTATGAATTTAGCAGATTACGAACTTTTAGCAAAATGACAATGTGATCGTGTTGGAATGACGAATTTATAAAAATAGCAGACTTGGGCTTCTGTATGTATGCAACATGATAGCGAAATAGACGATCTTTTTACACTTTATCAATCTAAATATCTGAGTACCTAGCAAAATCTAAAAGGAAGTAAAGTAAAAAACTCGATTGCCTTTCCTACATTTCTACTATGCATTTCCTGCAAAGCACTCTTAGTAATCTGGATGCATATAATTATGCTCATACGCTGGAAAACAAACATGATTATGCGCTGCACAATTTGTGATAGTGTTTACTTTGGGCTACCATAACTTCCAGCTGCAAACATTAACTTTAAAGGTGCCTTTCGGCTGTTGAATCCTTTGGATTCTTAAGATGTTTTTAATATTTTAAATCTAAATGACACGTTTATAGCAGTTTGATCTCCTATTTCGTCTTAAAGTGCTGATAAACTTGAGCATTCACTTGTAATAGAACATCGAGCATACGCCGTTTTTAAATTTGTCGAACTGAACAACGAACAGAGCCAAGCATAGAGCCAAACATTGCTGCGAACATTTTCACGATCATTCTAGCGAATGCTCTAGTCAATGCTCGTCAAAAAAATATTTTGTACGAAGATGTCAGATTTGACGGTCGCTTGTGCTGCATTTATACTAATTTGTTATATTAAAAAAGAAAAGGAAAAATAGAAGATAGGGGCGGGATAGAGAGACGACGGACGCGGCGGCAGAACAATGACAGAATAGTTCGGCTCGGCAAAAAGCTTGAAGCAAACTTACTGTCCTTTCGCTAAAATGCTCGCTGAAACGCTCGCTAGAATGCTCGCTAAATGCTCATTACAAGTGAATGCTCAAGTTTATCAGCACCTTTAAACAACTGTTACTATGTTCCAAATTGCAATTTTAAATTACTATTTGACTTGTCAAAAGCTTAATTTATCAAGCGCAAGCTATTTAATTTTAGTACTTAAATTATTTAGGTTTCATTAGATAATTATTTACTTTTTTAGTAATATAGGGTATTTTAGTTTTTATAAAAAAAAAATAATCACAATTAATTATAATAAAACTTTATTAAATTTGTTTCTTGCTCGTTCTATTTCCATAGGTACTAACGCTTTGAAATGGGCGACTAGCTTCATCTTTCTGACTTGACTGAGTTTGGGTTTTGAGTTTAAATGCAAATTAAAATCAGTAGCTTACGCTTTCTATATTGCTTTTTTTTTCATTATGGGAGAAAACATGAATTACTATGTTCGACCTAAACCTATTAAGACCTCGTCTTGTTTATACCACATAAAGTTACGCCCATTGAAAGAGAAAATGTCATAATTATTAACAAGATCACAATCGCGGTAAAGGATGTGGCGACGAACCGATTAAAGATTGAAATCGGAGGGGAAAGGCGATCAAGAGTCCATAAAATCGACGACCCGTAACGCAGAGGAACCTGCCACCGGTACGGAGAAATGAGCATGAATTGTGAATCAAGGCTAAATATAGGTAGGTACAGACGCCAGCACATCAAGCTACCCGAAACTGTCAAAGTTTCCCAATCAAATTTAAACCTTATACTGTACCAATAAAGTTAAAAATCTATTAAAGAAATTTGACAGATTGTAGTAGCGTGTGGTGCTGGCGTCTGTACTTTGTTTGGCTTACAGCATGATCAGTTTAAGTTTGCAGTTCACGGAGGCGCTGCTTCTCAAGGAAAACTGTAACAGCATGACAACTTCGGTACATACATTTTTAGTTCAGTGATTTGCCGCCTGCACAGATAAGTTGGGCGCGCTGTACAAAACAATGCAGCAAAGAGAAAAAGTTTAACACACCTACCATTTAACATTGTAAGTAAGTAGGTAGGTACTTAATTCAAGAAACTATCGTACCTACCTACTTAATTTGTAAACGAGTATTTTATGTAATTTTTTGTAATAATACGTTTAGTTTGTGCAGAACAAACATTATTTTTTTTATTTCTTTTTTCTTTACCTAAGTAGAAATAAATAGTAGATTGTTATACGAGGGGCTAAAATAACCCATTGTAACGAGGTAGTTTTATTCCCAAGCTTTAGCGAGGGAGTAGATAGAAACCGAGTTATAATGGGTTTTAGCGCCGTGTGTTACACTCTACTTTTCACTACGATTGCGAGAAAATAAAATAATCCAACACAATATTAAATAGTTTATTTTATTTAAATGTACAATTTGTACAATTCTGGATATTTAACAAGATGTTTTTTTCCGGCAACTTAATTTCAGTCCTCTATGAAGATGTTCTCAATAGATGATGACATTTTCACTGTTGTAAATTATATATGGTACGGTCACCAATTTAATACGTAATTAGAGAAAAATTCTAAAGATTTCGCGCCAATGCCTTTTTTATTTCTTCTGTAGCCGCAACGCAATGCTCGCATTCTACCGAAGAGATAGCCGCATTTAGTTCCATTTTCAAAAATAAAATGTTCTTCTTTTTTGTGAACCAGTAATAAGTCGAGTCCATAATCATGATTATTCTACATAAGAATAAATACTTTTTCGTTTATCAAGGCTCGTAGGAACAGACAAAAATGAAAAAAAAAAAAACTTTTTCCCCTAGAGCAAGAAATGCTATTTTTTCCCCGCTCTGGTACTCTACAATGACGGCCTTTTTGAGCAAGAGGAGTGAAAACATATTTTTATGATACTGTCGTCTTTAAATCTCAAATAATTTTGTACTTACCCAAGTTCACATCATCATCTGCCTAGCCGTTTCCCAACTATGTTGGGGTCGGCTTCCAGTCTAACCAGATGCAGCTGAATACCAGTATTTTACATGGAGCGACTGCCTATCTGACCTCCACAACCTAGTTACTAGGTAACACGATACCCCTTGGTAAGACTAGTTGTCAGACTTTTGGGCTTCTGACTACCCGTAACGACTGTCAAAGATCTACAAATGACAGCCGGGACCAACGGCTTAACGTGCTTTCCGAGGCACGGAGGGGTCTTGGTATACACAGATGGTCACCCATCCACGGACCAAACCGCGGCAAGCGTAGCTTAACCTGATCGATCGACCCGTGCGGCTGTTATTACTTACCCAAGTTCACATATAAGCCATAATTCACGTTACAGAGGATACGTCTCAATTAATTGGCGCCATGAATATTAACAGCAAAAGCCAAATATGCAAAAACCAGCCTAAACTTAAATAAATATTATTTTATGTTCAACTTCCTAACAGAAGGTTTAAGAAGTCATTATTAAGTTCTGATGGTGTACTTAACTAACGAGTTTGAACGGAAGTATATGAATTACTGCTTCGGGTTCACAAACAGTTGAATGGATTCCAGTTTAGAGAAAAACAAATATTTCTACTAAAATTACCAATGTTTGTTAAGTTGTAAACAGGTATGATTTAATAATAATAATAATAATATCACCGACCGTACAATTCACTTTAATAGACCAGATATAACATTAATTAACAAAGTAGATAAAACTGGGTTCCTAATAGATATTGCTGTACCAAATACACATAACTTACAGACTACAATAGCCGAAAAACTATCCAAATACACCGAACTGAAAGACGAAATAACCCGACTTTGGCATCTTCAAAAAGTCACAATCGTCCCCATAGTGCTATCTGCAACAGGAATAATACCCAAACAGCTTCATCAGTGCCTTAGTTCCCTCAACCTGCCACCTAACACCTACCACCTGCTGCAGAAGGCAGTGATTCTCAATACATGTAGGCTAGTACGAAAATTCCTCCAATGTGAGTCGGACAACTTACACCATTACTCCCACTTAAATTTAACTTCGGCTAACATACAGCCTACTGCAGATAACCACGTGGTATCAAACATTACTCCACCACCAATTAACCCCCCTGATGAACACTTGGCTTAGGCCCGTGCCATCAGCTCTACCCGGCCAGGCCGAGGAAAACAAATCTAGAAACAAAAATAATAATAATAATAATTTGTTTGACAAATACTAAGAAAACAATTTCTTTTTCACTCCTCTTGCTCAAAAAGTCCGTCATTGTAGTGTAGGTACCAGAGCGGGGAAAAAATTGCATTTCTTGTTCTAGTGGAAAAAGTAATTTTTGTCTGACAAAAATTAGACTTTTTCGAAAAAGTCTTTATTCTTATGTAAAATTAGCTTTTTGTACCGCATACCGGGATGAAAAGTTTCCTTAAAAATTCAGATTAAACAAATTGTATATTATTTTTTTAAATAAAAACAATCCAATACAATATTATAGTTTATTTTAACTATAATACTATCGCAATCATAGTGAAAACTAGAGTGTAACACACGGCGCTAAAACCCATTTTAATTTGGTTTCTATTTACTTCCTCGCTAAATCTCGGGAGTAAAACTACCTCGATAGAATGAGTTATTTTAGCCCCTCGTATAACAATCTACTATTAACGTTATGCAAAGTCATAGTTTTCAGTCTGTAGACATACTCCATTTCACTACAGAACAAGTTTCATGCGCTGCGAGGTTATTTTGGCGCATGGCCAAAATCGGAACTAACGCTGCCGTCTTGTTTTTTTAATAAATTTCAAATGACATTCCACAAAACAATTGCACAAATGTTTACCAACAACGCCTCCGTGTCAACGTTATTCGAGCGCCAAAACATACTAGTAGCAGTGTAACTTTGGACCAAGCCCATTTTTTGATTTTTGAACCATAGGTATTCGAAAGTTCTTAATATGAAATTGACGCCTCGACTCCGGTTTGTAAGCAGTTTTTGTATTTAGAACGTTGTCAGAATACGGTCTTAATTCAAAACTTGGGCCTAAACATAAATCTTATTTTTAAATAAGATCCATTATTATGAGCAAACGAAGAATCCCCTAAGTGGAGCAGTGATCTTCACAAGGTAGGTAGTAAGAGATGAATGAAAGTGTTTGAGAGTCGAGTTCAATGGCGAGAATTTGAAAATGGACATGTGCAGGAAGTTTAAAGGAACTATAAACCATGTGAGCTTAATGAATACCTATTGAATCTAAGAAACCCATTTGTAGGTACAAACACAGAAGATTTTTTCCCTTGATGTATCAGTGTAGGCACTTTTTAGTTATGCACGATTTGCAGTATGTACTTACTTCCAATAGTTATGGAACTTGATACTAAGGGGTTTATTTATAAGTTAAAGTTAAGTGACGTTCAAACGTCAAAATGTATGGTTAAATAGTCGCTAATAATTACTTAACTTTAAGCAACATTTATAAATAAACTCTCTAATAAAATTGCTAGACTTTGAGTTTTAAAGTCAGGTAAGTTTCTAAAAATACCAACGCAATCCTTCAATAGTTGAATAAGTAATTCTGTTGCTGTTAGAACAGAGGCTAATCCCAAGGCCACGCCTTCAAAGTCCGAATATAAATTATAATAGTTTCCCCTGGGCGTGTCAACTGTCAGTTATACAGGTCTCCCCATGATTGGGTTTATTTATAACTAAAATAAAGTTTTAAGACGTAGCACACTTATGAAACCAATTCACGTATTAGGAATTTTATGAATTTAAGATTCATGCTGAAAAATAATGTAAATGGGCAATAATCGCTGTTAAATATGAGGCAAAAAGGCCAATTCTTTAATAAAAATAAAAACTTACGGTACCAAAAAGGTTCAATCCAAAATGTCCTAGATTCAAACTCACCCGAAAAAAAATATCTACACGCACTTCCACATAAATCACAAACACATACACAGCACTCACGTCAACGCGTACGCAACCAATCAGTTTTCAGATCACGAATCTGCGCGCGCGCTTCGTAGAACGCGTGCGTGTGTTGCGCGCGCTCGAACCCTACTGGTTCAAACTTCGCGTCGAAATAGCGTTCCTAGAAATTGGTTCGATTGGTTTTCGATTTTTGAATTTGATTTTTGGAACTGAGAACTTCTTGTCTGTATAACCAGTATTCAAAATTTAAAAGTGATGCAATGCAGACACTGACTTTTAGCATTATTTAGAGATATACAGTATAGATGAATCTAGAGTTGATTACAGGCTTCGATCAAGATTGTCAGGTTAGTAACCAAAAGTGGTTTATTGTTGCAATTTCGCTAGCGAAAAGATAATTGATAAGTTCTACTAGCTGGTGATGGTCTAAAATAGAAGGTAAAAAGGTGCCTACTAAATACTGAATTTCTTTAATTTTGAATAGATTTTGTCAGTATTTCAATGGTTTTGTCCACAGATCACAGATGAAAAGATTTAACAAGTTACGTAACTAAAAACATATTTTAACAATCCCAAGCTATATCACATTATCAGACATCCAAAATAATAACTTGAAAACAAAGTTTACACCACACAAATATTTTTCTAAACTTAAAAACAGAACAGAAGCTATCCCGCCAATCACAACGCTTATGGCTGCCTCTACTTTTTTTTTTCTACATTTTATTATTCCGGACGGACGTTACACTATGTGAATATCCTGAGTGCACATTGAACCAAAACGCGTTATAGCGTGGATAAAAACCGTTTTAACTTTTGTCGTGTTTCGGACATTGATTTTTTTGGTCAGTGCGGAAATATGGTGCTGTGGGCTGTTGACAGGAAGAGACTGGCTACAAAAATAATTAGAGAGGTAACTTAACAAAAAAAGTTTTAGTCTAACATTGCCGTGATGCTTCGTTAATCTGTTGGTCGTAAGTTATGATGGGTTCGATTCGGTTGTGCAAAGTGTTACTGGGTTTTTCCATCAGGGATTTCTCAGTAGCAGCCCGGAGTCCGCATCTTAAAAAAAGATGTGTCCGGTGGATGGCAATAGGCTCGCCTTCTATTACATGAGACTCTAAAATAATTGGATAAATGTGAGTCACCTATAGAGTACAGCTTTGGGGAAAACAAGCGTCATTATATAATATTGTTGGGTCGATCAGTGACTGATAAAAGGTAACACATCCCGTCTTTTACTGACAGTTCTGGTGTTATTAAAGAAATGCGTGAGAGTTTTTCCATCGCATTCTTTCGCGTGATATTGCAGTTTCTACTGGCCGTACTTATCGAGAAATCATTATTCACAGTTTATGGAACTGTTAACATCTGAATAAAACGTACGTAACTATGTAATTATATTGAACATGCGGTATTTTAATAACAGTACCTACTCCACCCAAATTTGGAGGAAGACTGGGACCTAACTGACAATCGATGTAATGTACACTAATATTTTGAAGACAAAACAGAATTATTCTTTCACCAGTAGAATACTATAACACTGGGTAATATAGGCAAAATTTATAAAGATATCACGCGAGCGAAGCCGCTTGCGAAAGCTAGTTTTTTTTTTAACAAGTTCACATGAGTTTTCGGGCATGGACTATTGTTAGTGACCACTGTGCATAAAAGTTGCACATCTCCATTTTAATTTATTTCCACCCAACATCATTGTGTTAGACGTTCAAAATGTTGTAATAATAAAATACATGTCTGGTGGGGCAATGGACGATTGCCTACGTAGTCAAAACCAATGTTCAGGAATGATTGTTATATTATTATAATCGTCGTATTTTATAGTTTATCAATTAATAAGTTTCAGAAGTCAGGCACTTACGAAATGGGCACGCCACAGTTGCGGCGATAAGACCCCTCTTTGAGGAGTGGCTCGAGAGGCGCCACGGCCCCCTTACCTTCCGCCTGACGCAGATCCTCACCGGACACGGCTGCTTCGGGAGGTTCCTGTTCAGGATAAGGCGGTAGGAAACGCCATTGTGTGGATCGCCCGGAGGACAAGGTGGAGCATACGGTCGAGGTCTGCCAAGCTTGGGCGGAGCAACGCCGTGTCCTCGTGGAGGCGATCGGCGGCGATGATCTCTCGCGTCCGGCCCTGGTTCAGGCCATGGTACGAAGCGAGAGGAAATGGCAGGCCGTCACCTCCTTCTGCGAAGCGGTAATGCTCGCGAAGGAGGAGGCGGAACGCGTGAGGAAGAGGCAATTTTTTTTCAAAATCATACTCTACGGGTAGTGTAGGTCTGTGATATGCTGTGCATCGTCTTCCATTAAATACTATTGCACAGTTCACAGTGTGTTTTGAGCGTGACAAATATCCTTTTCCGACACTTAGGTAACTTTCAATCAAGATTTCATGATAAAAAGTGGAAAGGTATAGAAGTTCTTTTATGCCTACTACAAAAAGTAATGTCTAAGTTTTTGCGATAATTTTCACGCATGGCAACATAAAAAGATAAAAGTATACTACAACCAGCGACCAATGGTAGATGAAAACAGTAACATTTTCTACGAAAGACCAAATTGATTATTCATATTTTTCTGACGGTTAGCCACTTAAAGGTGGAGTGCTTCGGTCTAATATAAGGATATCGTCTAACCTCAGTAATTGATTGTAAAGGTCGGAAGGTCATTGCCCCTTGTGAACTACTGAAACTCATTCTTGTCTAGGTAAACTAGATAAAAATGTCACAATTCACGACTAAAACGTTTATCCGGTCTTTTCTGTAAAAATCTCACCGTGAGAACTTAGGTGAAGTGAGTTTGAAGTGACCTGTCAATAGTGTCAATCCCTAGCATCAGGTGGAATGACAGCTCACTTCAAAGTTTTCACCTTTTTAGGGTTCCGTACCTCAAAAGGAAAAAAACGGAATCCTTATAGGATCACTCGTGTATTTATCTGTCTGTCACAGCTAATTTGCTCCGAATCTAATGGACCGATGAAGTTAAAATTTGGTACACATAATGTATTTCTGTGGCCAAAATACGGACATGTAACGTAAATAAATGAATTTTGAATACCTATGAACCCGGTCACTTTTGGGGGCAAATAAGAAAAAATAAGAAGATTTTTAAACTGTATTGTGTAACATATCAAGTGAAAGAAATTGTTGAGAGGATCTCAAGTATATTTTTTTTTATAATTTTAAAATAAATTTATTTAAAGATATTTAAGAAAATAGATGAAAATTGACTATTCCCCCTTTCATCTCCGAAACTACCGAACCTAAAATTTTGAAAAAATTACAGAGAGTAGTTCTTCACTCATAAATTACAGGAAAACCTATGAGAAGTCTATGGTCTTAAAATTACATGGTAAATATCTCAATATTCTGCGTACAAACTTACATTTGCAGTTGGAATGTATGGGAAAACATGTATTTCAACTACAATGTTAAGTTTGTATTTGAGATAAATTCATCCCAACTACGGAACCCTTCATTGTGCGTAGGCCGACACGCATGAGGCCGATTTTTTTTTTTATACACCTCATAGGTAACCTCCGTCTTGGGAGAACGGAGGGTCATGTCGGACTCCTACCGGCTAAACCCCCCCCCCCCCCCCCCACTGTTCCTACTACTACCATGTGTTGGGGGCCCGGGAGATACTTGTACATTCGCCGCACCCCCGACTGGTATCAGCCCGCCATGCCTAGTGGGCCCCCATCACCCAGTGCGGCTGATCCAACGTGCGCACGTCCTCCCATAAAGGCTCGCATGGAACACTGCGTGCTCTTTGGGCCTGACTGTTCAGGCCACGACACAGCCCCAATTTGGCCACCCGCAGGCCCTTCCTTATGTTGGCCGGAGATCGTTAAGCGCCCTTCGACACCCAGCTGTTCTTCTGGTGCGGGAATGGGAGGTATGCTCTCTCCCTCTCCGCCATCTCTTTTACAACCTAAGTTTTCACCGAGGTTTTCACAGTAAGATTTTAACAGTTAAAATTTAAACAACCCCCGTCACAAAAATTTCCTCATTTCTCTTTCCTACTCCATCACCAGACCCTGTTCACCATCTACCTATAACCTATTCATTGAGACCATTTCAATGAGTCCAAACACGATACCTGTGCTGTAAGTTGGTAAGGGAGTTGGGTATCCTGCAAATTCCAGGTGATACTGCAGCATCAGTTCAAGGTTACTATGTTCTTCTAATATCATTGAAGTAACAGAATACCAAATTTCAAATCGTCCATTCATCAACTAGAAAAGAGCTGATAATCTTCAAACGGTTTAACCGATTTTGATAAAACATGTCTAAGAGCCATCGCTAGAATAGCTGCTTTCAAATAAAAAACCGCATTCAAATCAATTCACTACTTTAAGAGCTACGGTTTACATACACACATACCGGTCAAACTTATAACACCCCTCTTTTTGCGTCGGGGGTTAAAAATAGACCGACAGGCGATTGCTACAACTGCATTCATTTATTTTAATTTAGAAATCCTTGTAGGTACTCGAACTCAAAGCATTTATTTCAACTCATCCAATTTCAGGCACTTTTGAATTATTAAGGAGTCGTCGGTCAGTCAAAAAGATGAAGCTAGTGAATAGCATAGATACTTTAAGTACCTGCTGCTCTTCACCTGGTGTCCTCCTTCTAAGTGAGACCACTTCATAGCAGACCTTAACTTTGGAGGGAAACTCCAGGATCTTCGGTGGAACACTCCAGTTGGTGCTGTAGCTTGGCCATTGGGCCATCTCAGAAGAAAGAATGTCCTTACCCTCTTAAACCTTTTACCTTAAAGACATAGGTATGTAAACTCACGCCTTCTTCCCATGGGGACAAGCAGAAACTACAGAACTACAGCTACAATCCTTACATTATTATTATAAGCCTGTGTTGTCCCACTGCAGGGCAAAGGCCTCCCTTCCCTCTTTCAACTTTTCCCGGTCTACTGCGATTGCGGGCCATTCCTTTAAGAAGGAGTCCAGCTCATCCCGCCATCTCTTTCTGGGCCTGCCGCGTAGTCGTTTCCTACTATTTGGGATCCATTGAGTGGTGATTTTTGCGTACTGCTGCTCGGACATGCGACAGATGTGGCCAGCTCAGTTTCATTTTTAGTCCAGCAACTGTGCGGCCAGCGTCCGCTATTTGTGTTTTGGAACGAAGTATAGAGTTCCTAATGCGGTCTGTGAGTATCTTATATTACATACTCCTTTTGCTTCGTTAACGTTCATACGATCAACCACACACGCCGGTTGCGAGTATTACGCACCAGACCTCCAATACGGTCCTTCTGTCCCCGGCGTTTCCAATCACATCTGCCTTGTTATTCCTTTTGTTACTCGCCTTTCATTTATCCTCTCAACTTCTACCGTTGAAAACACCAGGAATATCAGTTCAGATTATCTCGATGGTCCTAGTTTATCATTTATAACTGCCAATTACAGCTTTATGTAAGCGGGCACGCCCTTTATGTCTCGAGGCTTTTATTTAGATATTTAGTTCTGTTTACGTTTAGTTTTTTTTTTTTTTTTTAAATAATGCTTGAGTATAGTTCTCGATGTTTTTGGTTGGTATATTGGCGTGTGTTAGCTGACATATGGCCTATAATTTATCATTTGAATTATGTTTTGTGTTGCATAATGTAAGTTATTTTGTATACTATTGTATAGGATCATTGTCTAACTTGAACAGACAGCTGTGCTGCTGGGGAGTTTGTTGCGCCACTTCTTCTTCCCAGCTAAAGGCACTAGGAAGTGGTGAAGGGTGGGCGTTTGTGGGGGACTGTCTTATGTAATTTTGACGTTTGAAAAGTGCTGATACTCAGCCTAGTTTGAATAAATGACTTTTGAATTTTGAATTTTGATTATTCTCCTCAAATATCCAACGTACCTTTTGTGTAGACGTCAATATAAAAAAAAAAAAACCATGAACTGATTTGTATGTGAGGTGCAACTAATCGGCGCATACGTATGACTCATTTAGCCTCTGACGTCACTTAAACTAAAAATAGTCCGAGGATCACTTCCGTGCGATTGAAAAAGATTTTATACACAAAATGAACTTGTGTAACAATAAAAAATACCAATTTAGGTGTAACAGAAAAACTTAAAAATGGGATATAAAACTTTTTTTGGGTTCAAATCTTACCTTTTGTTTGAGGAAAACAAAAAGGTGTTGCCAACGACTGACAAGTCATAGGTCTCGAGTTCGAACCCAAGGCACGCACCTCTGACTTTTCGGACTCTTGTGCGTATTGTATAATTATCACTAGCTTCAAAAAGGGTGAAGGAAAACATCATGAGGAAACCGGCATGTCTGAGAGATATTTCTCGACGGCATGTGAAGCCAAGTCAGAGGCCCATGGGCGGCTTTAAAACTTTGACACCAGGTTAGTCACAAAGGTCAATATGGAACCTCCAATGAATGGCACCTGCAGTGCTATCCTGTAAAAATCTCACCGTGAACGCTTAGGTGAAGTGACCTTGAAAGTGAGCTGTCAACAGTGTCAATCCCTAATATATTATGGAATGACAGCTCACTTCAGGTTCACTTCACCATAGCGTTCACGGTGAGATTTTAACAGAATAGCACTGCTGCCCTGCAAAACTTAGGTGAAGTGAGTTGTCAATCTTAGCATCAGGTGGAATGACAGTTCACTTCATCTAAGTTTTCACCATCAGATTTTTATAAAATAAACTGGCTATTATATAGGACAGGCCCGTGGCTAAGTAATAACAGCCGCAGGGTTCGATCAATCAGGTTAAGCGACGCTTGCCGCGGTCGCCCCGTGGATGGGTGACTATCTATACATACCGAGACCCCTCCGTACCGCGGAAAGCACGTTAATCCGTTGGTCCTGGATGCCATTCTTGAATCTTTGACATTCGTTTCGGGTCGTCTGAAACCCAAAAGTCTAACAACTAGGGGGTATCGTATTACCCAGTAACTGGGTTATGGAGGTCAGATAGGCCGTTGCTCCATGTAAAATACTTTTATTCAGCTGTATCCAGTTAGACTGGAAGCCGACCCAAACTTAGTTGGGAAAAGGCTAGGCAGGGCAGATTATGAGACCGGCTATTATGTATCTATGCCACGTCGCAGGTAGAAACTAGGTACCTAAGTTTGTACTCCATACATTCCCATTTCCCTCGGTGATTTTAGCCACCAGAAAAATAATTAGACGGTATCTTAGTACTTACTTCTGCCCATTGAACCTCTTCCAATCTAACCAAGTCAATTCCAATTTAGAAATCGAATTTTCGACTTTTAGAATTATTTCGTGCTAAAAACTTGTCATTTGATTTCCTTTGAAAGAGAAAAATCTTGTTATTTTCATATCAGATTTTGAGAACAGAATCATTTTACATAAAAAGTTGAAATTGAATTTAGAACTAATTTAAGTTTTTTTATTTTGTGCCAGGGTTGTGCGAGATAAAACTTTTTATAATGAGAACGAACTGTTAACTCGTCTGCGATAGATATACTACAATTTGTTTTCTGACTCCATCTGCGTCAAAAATATGTTTTTTTTTTCTCTATGAAATGTGCCTGAATTACTATTCTAAGCACCTGGCCACAACTCCATGAGTCTCATAAAAGTCGGTTCAAATACCACTTGACAACGTACTACCTATTTATGAGAAGTCTGCTTTAGCCTATTATAATATAAGCTATTTGAGAACATAACCGTAACCGCTATTTATTATAGTTTTCAACCGGCGTGCGAATATGAATGATGAGATGTATGAATTTGAACAAAGCAGAAGGTGTATGTACGGGTCGTAGCAGGTGGTGTTCTGTAGTATCCCCAAGGGAAGGAGGTGTGAGTTTATGTATGTATTTATGTTATTATAGTTCTTGGCAAATCACATCATTTGAAGTGCCTTTATTCCAATCAGGGTTACAGCTGACTACCCTGTTAAAAATAAATTCCCTTGACCAACCCTAAAATAAAACGTCATGGGAAGTAATAGTTTAGGTAACTTTTTATAGCTATTCTTGCTAAAACACATGGCCAACGTTTTTACAGCCCGTAAAAAGCGTGGGAATTAAAATATATACGAAACGAGCTTGAAAATACGACTTTTTTTTTCATAAAAGGCCGTTGAATTCCGGCTATAGCAATTTTAGAGAGCACGATAATTGTTAAACAATGAGGCCTGGACACGTTAGCGTTAGGTACTATTTGAAAATTCTAGCTTCAATAAAATGTTGTTAAAAAAACAGTGGCACTCCGGGAGTGCTGACAGAAGCGAAAATATGAAAAAAAAAATGACTTTTCGAACGTCAAAATCACATAAGACAGTCCCCCAAAACACCCGCCCTTCACCACTTCCTAGTGAAAGCACTTGCACTTGCTTGTTGCGCCACTTCTTCTTCCCAGTTAAAGAGCTGGGAAGAAGAAGTGGCGCAACAAACTCCCCAGCAGCTGTCTGTTCAGTTAGAAAAAAAAAACGTGTGGCACTCGGGGACTGCCGCGGTAAAGCTATTGCATTGCATTTGTAACCTCCATACTTCCTATTTGTCAACGCTACACTTGGGATGATGACGTGACGACATAAAACAAAAATTACGTTCCCATGACAACGTGATGTTGAACCGTCATTACATGGTAGGCGGAGTGGGGGGTGTTAGGTTTTATTTTCGTTACGTTACGGAATTTCTTGATTCGGTCGCCGCGCTCAAAGCCCGCGATAAAAGCTATGCAATAGCTTAAAAACTATGTTACTATAAACTATATCATAGTTCAGTAGATAGGTAATTTACCTTCTCGACTGTTTACATTGTTACAGATATGTTACAAGGAGCGCCTGTCAAACTGTCAACTCCTTTACAAGTTACTGGTTTAACGTGTACAAGGCCGGTGCCAAGAATGTAGCACAGTGACAGACACCGAGACCAACCAAGCTTCTTTCCCAGGAATATAAAATACAAAACATTAAAATAAGTTTTTATATTCAGATTAACATGAACACAATCAAGTAATTTTATCACATTTCTATGAAACTCTGTAGATCGAATCTCGATTGCTTATTGAATACCAAATATGACAAGTTTGAGGAATCTAAATAAACATTTGTTGGTGATTGAAAACTGATCTTATGAAGATGAATGCAAGGTTCGAAATTGAAGTGATGTGGTGGTTTTTAATATCAAGTTACTCATACCATAGAGTTTGGTGCAGAAGGCAAACTTTAGAACGCGACAGCAAACATGGTGTAGATTTGCAATATGTTGAACCGCACTGTGCCGTTGATATTTAAATAGATTCCGATCCCCAAGGGTATTTTCAAGACGTAGGTACAATCCTATAACTTCTGTACCTATGTTTTGCACCCTAATTGCGTAAAACATGATCAATCAATCAAAATCTGAATAATTTTGAAGGAAATACTAATCGATTGCTTCATCAGTTCGAAAAATTTGTTTGCTCTACAGCGTAAATGTCGTAATGAATGTCGTTGAACTGTCAAAATTAAACAGATTGTTATTGATCGTGTGTTACGCAATTAGGGTGCTATTCTGTGAACCTAACAATTGAATAGTAGGGTTGTCCGGTGGGGTACCGTAAGGACTTGGATGAGAGAACGTGCCAAACATTACGCTAAGCAAACCACGATGCAAATAGTAAAGGGATACCTATTACTCAATCTCTTTTTTTAAGCATCTTCTTCCATGTCCGGTAGATAACACATGCACACAGATAACATAAAAAAGAATTTAACAGACAGCTGTCAACTGTTCTTCCCAGCTAAGCACTAGGAAGTGGTGAAGGACGGGCGTTTTGGGGGATTGTCTTATGTCATTTTGACGTTCAAAACGTGCTGATTCTAAGCCTAATTTGAAAAAAGGACTTTTGGTTTTTGATTTAGAGATTTGTTAAATCTTAGTTAAAAAACGGAATGATATAATCTGTACCCGATTCACATGATCGAAGAAGCGTTGACTGTATTGTTCGGAATGAACCTTTTGTTCTGTTATTTGTGCATTCGGTCGCATATGGTACAGTGACACGAAAGGGATTCACACCCGCAAGGTCAAAGCTTCCGCCACTTCCTGGCATAAACTTCTTTATTTTATTTTTTGTGCCAGCCATGTGCCAACTGATTGAAGCGCGTCTTTTATGTTCTTTTATTTTTGACGGGTTTCGGCATTGAGCTTTAGTACTGGCCGGTATTTTGGTGCGTTAATTTTTTTTTAATAGATAGCCATGTAGGTAGTGCAATAAATGCATAGATATATTATACGTTAGATCGGTAATGTGAATAGTAGGGCTAGGTCAAAACAAATTACACCAGTGTGCGTGTGATGTGCATGTGTAGGAGACAAATAGTGCTGCCTGGCTGCCTCAACTTTTATTATCGATATAAATTGCAATGTCGTCGTGTCTCCTTATATGAATCGAATGAAGTGAATACCTACCCCTCTGATTTTAATTTTTAAAGGAACAAAAAAAAAAACTACAAATAAAACGTGTTGAATTTTCCTCCAAAGATTACTAATTTATTGTATAAATGTCGTAAGCTTTCCTGGGAAGTATTTTGCAATTTTGCTTCATACTTTATTCTAATAATCAAATAATGTTCGATTATTACATTTATTTACAGATGTTTATGGTTAGAATGCTGGTGAATCAAACATGTGAATTTCAAGTATGTTAAAAAAGTTTTTACAAGACACAAGACATTCGTTTACCGATTTTCGAAACATATTTTCGTTAAAATTTTTCCCTTTTATATGTTATTGGGAAATTCGGTCAGACTACATACCTATCTCAGAAACATCTTGAGCAGGATAAATGAGGCCACCTACGTCCTTCTTGCATATAAGTGAGGGTTTTTCGTGCGCGGCCTCTGTTCAAGCTAGATCGATTGCTTTAAGGCTCGTACAGACCAGCGCGACACGCGACGCGACATAAAGGCACCGCTCGTCGCGCTACAAGCGGTGTCTTTGTGTCGCGCGACAAGTCGCGCTGGTCTGCACAAGCCTTTAAGTTCCATGCGTCATGTTCGTGAACGGGCGCTCTGTCAGTAGGGACTGGTCATCTCTTAGCTGTCATGGCATATTTTAACTTAATTTTTGAATTGTATTATTTGTTTTATTTTCTATTACGGACGCTTTTAACGTTCTGCATCGTTCTCACATGTATAACTTCAACATGAATGAAATAACCAATATTTTGTAACCATATTCTGATTTAAAAGAGTGTCCGTGGAGTTTCTTGCCCGTTCTTGTCCATAGGTACCTACTACGCTTTAGAATGGGCAACTAGTTTCATATTTCTGACTGACCGACCCCTTGACAATTCATAAGTGCCTGTAATTAGTTTATTTGAAATAAATGCTTTGAGTTTGAGTTTTGAGTTTAGGGTTCCACAGTTGTAGCTCGGGTAATTCAAATTTTCTTACGTTTTTTGCAATTTGCAGGTCAGTGTTGTATCTTGATCAAAATATGATTCGCGACTACAACAGATACTGTATTTACAGAATAAATTATAATAATAAGAATCAATAATACATCTTCCTTCATAGCAGAAATTCGCTCTCAATGTCTTCAAAAAAATATTAAAATTGAATGTTAAGTCCTCATTTTATAGTCAGTAATAGATACAGATACAGGCTATTAATTAGTCAATTTATTAGCGCTAGACATTTGTCATCAACATGGTCATTTGGACTCTATTAACATTTAGTCTTTATTTCATTAAAATCGGCCCATTCAAAGTTATTACAATTTAAAGTCATAAACTAACCATTCTAAAATTTGTAGGTATTAATAATAATAATCGTTTATTTATAAAAAGGGACACGTTTACAATAAATTAATTAATTAATTATTATGCATAGCTTTATGCTGAGCAATGGCCGTTTTGCGTGGATGTGACGCATATTTTCCCCTAATTTGTTATTTACGTGTTTTTTTTCATCTTTCTTTGCGTCATGTTTACCGCAAATAAACGAATTTTCTTTCTTCCTTTCTTTCTTTCCTTAACAATTTAACAGTTGCTTATTTGCCTGAACTAGGTTACTATTGGTACTAAAACGTTATTCCTACCAATATGTCCAAGAAGGAAAGTAATCTTACGGTGATAACTTCTCTTCTTCAATCGGTCCCTCATTACTGAGGATTGTGGTCACTGGACCCCTTTAAGAGGACAATCTACCTCCAACAACTCCGGTCCAAAGTTGCTATCACCACCTGCTGAAATTTGCTTGAAGACGTAGCTTCTTTTACTTGGTCGGACCATCGAGTTGGCAACCAGCCTCTTGTTCTCTTTCCTTTGGTATTGCCAATAATGACCAGCTTTTCAAGGCTGCATCTCCCCTTCGCATTATGTGGTCGAGGTAGGTCAAAATACGCTGTAGGCAAACGTACAATCGGGTCTTGATGTCGAGTTGAGAAAGGACAAATACATTTGTGCAATTTGCTGTCCACGGTGATATACACTGAGGTAATTAGTTAGTGTGGGATGGGAATTGGCTGTTAATAACTGTTAACGGCTGTCATCTATTAGCTCTGCTACTCCTTTTTCTTGGCATTTTTGATATTGTGACTAGTAAATGGAGGACATAACACGTTGATACAAAACAGCAGTAGTCACACATATTGGCACATATTGGTGTCGATTCCCTTGTTCACAAACTAAACTAAATTTAAGTTCAGTGCATCTTTTTCTTTCTATTTCATTATGAAAAGGACAGAAGATAAATTTTAGTTTAGTGCTGTCAAATTAATCAGCGCCTGTCACTACTCCATACAAGTTTAGACGTGATTAAAAACTTGCCTACTAAAATTACGTCAATTTACGTCAAGCGCTGATTAATTTGACAGGACTAAACTAAAATTTATCTTCTGTCCTTTTCTTAATGAAATAGAAAGAAAAAGATGCACTGAACTTAAATTTAGTTTAGTTTGTGAACAAGGGAATCGGCACCAATATAAAAAATCGGCCAAGTGCGTGACGGACCACACACAATGAACGGTTTCTTAGTTGGGATGAATTTATTCCAAGAACAAACTTTGTACATGAAAATATGTTCTCCTATACATCGATATACGTCACGGTCAATGGTCCAATTGCAAATGTAAGTTTTAATTGCAAAAAAAATATGCTAAAACTACAAATTAAAACAAAAATGTCACGGATTTGCACTCTCCATCCTACCTACCGTTAACCAATCCAATCTGACGTCCCCACGTTATACGTCAGACTGGCTCCCTGCACGTTGCATTTGCAATTAGCGACGCCGTGCAACACCGTGTCAAACTTAATTACTTACATCCTCCACACAATGGTCTTATGACGTCACAGATAATGGGCGTGGATGTAAGTTAATGGGTGTGGAAGCCTGTTAATGGAATGGCCGAGGATATTGCTTGGGACTGGATTAAGCCGGATGGCTGATATTGTGGATGGTTAACATTTCTTTTGGCTGGCAGGACATTACAATGAATGTTACGTGTACGATGTTGTCCTTATTGGTAGTTAGTTTAAGCAGTGCTTATTTTTCTCATTCCTCATTTCACACACTGTCCTCCCACACCTAATAACACTGTTATTTGAAAATATCGTAAAACCCAATTATTTTTAAAAGAGTAACCGTGGAGTTTCTTGCCGTTTCTCCATAGGAAACGATTAATTGGAACCGTGCACCTAGCTTCTGACGTTTCATAAGTGTCCTTGTAGGTTTATGTGAAATAAAATATTAAGATTTTAAATTAATTGGATTTTTTCATAAATGTAAATATACTTAACTAGCGACCCGGCCTTGCTGATATTTCTCAAATTAATCATCAATATTTCTGTGTATTATTTAAAAAGTTAAATATAATGTATAAAAATGATGGTTAAAACTGCATCAAAATCCATGGTGCAGTTTAGAAGATCTAAGTGGTTACATAGACAAACACAAAAAGAGACTTTGTTTTGTACTATGTACAGATATATATAAAATATAGAGGATATGTTACGTTTAAAAAAAATAGTGCCCTGCCCTCAAAGGGGAGATAATTTTCAAGAAAAACTTGCAACAACACCGCTATCATGGAGAGTAAGTCTCAACCCAGCTATTCAGTGATAGCTTCTCAAAAAGTAATAATAAAACACTGCTAATTATTCTTAACTACTTTTATGCTTTCGATAAGATGTAAACGAAACCTTTGACCCGTCTAGTACAGTAGGTCACACATCAGTAGTGACAAAACCAGTCTAAACTGACCTCGCATTTTTTTGAAACTACGTATTACGCGAGGCCAGTTCAAGGTCAAAGTGTATGTACCTACGTGCAGTCTACTGTACTATTTCAAATGTAAAATGTTGCCAAGTAGGCAGACAACACATTCAATATAAGTTAGTTGCCTTTGTATATACGTCAGTAACCCCACGGGGTTTGCCGATGTGTTGTCCCGGAAACAAAGCATTTCCATTTAAATTAAATAAAAAGAAACTGTTTCCTTTTGTTCGTAAGCTCATACTCGCATACCCAGTCCAAGGGCTTGAGGCGCTGCATGCTGAAACACAGGCTATAAACCTAGTTCGGCAGCAGATGCTAATAATTGGACACAATTGTTACTAAATTAATTTAAGCATAATAATTTTAAGTAGCTAAAACAAATTGTGTTACATGTTTACTATTTCTGGTTTAATAAATAAATAAATAAATAGAACATAGTGTTGCAGATTCCAGTAGAAAGTTACTAGGACCTTGTTTACCTATTGGTAGGTAGCTAACCGTAGGAAGTCCTTGCGATCAGCTCGTTGATTGGCGAATAATTTTAGCTATGTGGAGCTCTGAAACAGCTAGAAGGCGTCGCGACAGACCTCGTAGAAGATGGCGGGACGAACTTTATGAAACAAACGACAAGTGGTCCACATTAGCAAGTACTGGAAGTCATGGGGAGACGCCTTTGCCAAACAATGAGATGATACAAGCCAACAGTTACAGTAACAGTATGAACTATTCTTATATTTATATATCGCAGTAAGATGGTTATAGCCGTGATATAGTTATATCCCTAGGGATAAAACTATATACTGTAATATAGTTACATTTATATGAAAGCGGTTCATAACTATCTTACTAGGAATATCCTATACTATTAAACGAGCATTATTTGTATATATATTTGTTTTTAGATTTGTACTCACGTTCTCGAAATTGACTAACGATTTCGATGAAAGTTGCAAAATAGGGATTTACGGGGGCGAAAAGTCGATCTCACATATCTGGGAAAATTAGTTTACTCCGTATTTTCACCCGAGCAGAGCTCGGTCGCCCAAAGTTTAGAACAAGATATTGAATTATGACATGACCATAATGACATTAGAATAATGATCATGGCACCATGGAATTAGTAAGTATCTACTATCATGGCAGTATGGAATTAGTAGGTACTATTCTATTCTATTAAATGAGCATTCTCTATTTTTACCAGAGCAGAGCTCGGTCGCCCAGGTACTAACTATGATACGAGCACGATCTAGTAATATAACTATTAGGGCACTCCGACCAAATAGGTTAGAACTGTGACCAAGTACGGCAGCGGCCGGCGAGCGCTACGTGGAAACTCAAACTCAAACTCAAAACTCAAAGCATTTATTTCAATTAAACTATTTACAGGCACTTTTGAATTGTCAAAGAATCGGTCAGTTAGTCAGAAAGTTGAAGCTAGTTGCCCATTCCAAAACGTAGATCTCTATGGAGAAGAACGGGCAAGAAACTCCAAGGCCACTCTTTTAAATATAGATATTACAAACGAAATTGGTCGCAGTAACAAAATTAGGGCACTCTCGACAGTCATGAATCGGTTTCATATAACTATATTACGGTACATAGCTATACACCTAGGGATATAACTATATCACGGCTGTAACTATCTTACTGCGACATATAGATATATGTAGTTCGTGCCGATCACCGACAACTAACAAAAATATGTTACAAAAGACAATATGAAAATAATAATAGCCCTGGCATAGCGTGAGTAGGGCAACTAAAAAGAGCAACACAACACCATTGGGCAATAAAAATAATTTTACGCCCTATATAAATCAGTAGGCTCGCATCTAGACCAAAGTGGAGCAGTAATGAACTGGAAATATACTTTTTTTTCTGGGTAAAGTACTACATTTACTGCGGCGTAATTGTGTATCGATTTATGTAGGTATTCGTCTTCATTATTCTCGCATTTTTCGTCTAGGTGTTCTTTTGTTTGAGAAACTATTTCTTCGATTATCGCGACCTGTTTCCTTTACAATAGACAAACACTGTAACATGCGTCATGTTCGTGAACGGGCGCCGTCATTAGGGACTGGTCATCTCTTAACTGCCACGGTTTATTTTAATTTTTGAATTGTTTTTATTTTTGTTTCGGACGCTTTTAACGTGCACGTCTTTCTACATTGTTCTCACATGTATAATTTCAACATGAATAATGTAACCAATATTTTGTAACAATTTTTTTATTTAAAAGATTGTCCGTGGAGTTTCTTGCCCGTTCTTCTCCATAGGTACCTACTACGCTTTGGAATGGGCAACTAGCTTCATCTTTCTGACTGACCGACCCCTTGACAATTCAAAAGTACCTGTAATTGGTTTATTTTAAATAAATGCTTTGAGTTTGAGTTTGAGTTTCTGGAAAGCTCATATTGACGAACTTTGCACAAAGGTAGATAGATTCGTATTCGTTTTGTATAGATTACCACGTGTGGCTAGTGTTGATGCGGTACTGCATCGGCATACCATGGCTATGTTGCACCAATTTTGCGTTATGGCATTATAATATGGGGTAATTCTGTAGAACTGAACAGTGTTTCGAGCCCAAAAGAAATGTATACGCTCAATATGTGAAGCGCACCCACCGGACAGCTGTGTCATATTATTCAAAAAAATAAAAATATTACTACTCCCAGTATTAAATACTTTTAAAATTTGTGTTTTTGTGTACCAAAATAAGCATGAATTTGTTCTGCATAATGACGTTGTATCAGACCTAGCCGCAAAGTTCATATGCTTCGTGCACCTAGACGGAATAATAAACTATTTTCTAATAATGTATTTTGTATGGCCACCAAAATGTTTAATAAACTGTCAGATTGTTTTAAAACTTTAAACTTTAGGACATTTAAATGTAAATTATTCAAATACCCCTTAAGTAAAGGCAACTACTCGATTAATGATTTTAGACATAAATATTAGGAAATAATTATTATATTATTCTCAGTTGACTTAATTAATTCTTTTTGACATTTCCATAGCTAATATACTTGACTAATTTGCAATTTGAATGTTGTACAAATTTATTTAATTAAATAACAATTAATGTGTAATCTAATAATCTAACCAAAACCCTAACAATGTATTTGTACGCCGGAAACGGCAGAATATTATAAACTATAAAAACCATGTAACATCTCTTTATCTGTAACAATATTCTCACAAATAAACGGACTATTACTATTTAGGAATGTCTAAAAGAAAAGTAGATCAGGTTCATGGATTTTTTTATGAAGCGTCGAGTGCCATATTGTTGCTGTTAACAGCTTTCCAGGGATTTCTGTTTAATGTGACTAAAATATCGTGTCAATAAGTAGTGCTTGTGATAAAATTATTGGTCTATTGGGAGTCCCGCGCTCAGCAAAAATCGGAAAATGAACTACGCAATTAAGAGCGGCCAACCCGACATACTTTTCATACAAACGCTCGTACGTGATTATGGCGTCGTAACACATCTTTCTTTGAAGTTTTTAAACTAATAGGTATCTTGTGCACTATTTCTAGGTTTCTATGAAACCAAAAAATTCAAATGTCGGAAATAAATTCAGTACAAGCCTCCGAAAATCTGCATTTTTGCACAATTTTTACCTGAACTTTGGCCGTTCATAATATACTCATAAATTGTAAAAGTAAAGAAAACATCTGCATAGGAACCTTGCACATGTAATGGAGATTCTAAATGACAAACATTTATTTCACAAACTAGTAAAGCTTACTCAAAAACACGTATTTCCTGAAACAAGTTTTATGAAATTTCCGCACACTATTTTTCGTACAATGTTATCGCGTTCTCACTTGCTTGTTAGCAGTTCTCACTTGCGCTAGATGAAACAACATGCTTTTTGACCATGCTTGCGTTGACGATAGACGGATCGGGAAGGGCCTTCTTAAATGTAATATGCTGCTGAATCGTAGCTCATAAGTCAAAAGTCAAATAACACATAGTAAGGCAGTTTATTAAGTAACTGACTAAAATTGTTACAGTCCAATGTATAAAGAATCTAACATGAACTTTTACCCGCACAGATATCATTGATCCCGATCAAGGGCGAGTCGTAACAGTATATTATGACGTTTTACTAACGCACGATCATAAAGCGTCCGCTGACGGACATATTACCATATCGAGGAAATTGTCTTCAAGTTCGCGCGAATCTTCCGCAGTTCTGGTACGCGATGTACGTATCTTGAGGGCAAATGATGGAATTCTTATTCAAATAAACCTTTTCTAACGCGTTTTATACCCTTTACACTAAAATAGAATAGACGTGGATATAATTAGTAACCTGTTCCGCTTAACTATTTCTAAAGAGCCATAAAAAACCCTGAAAGAAATCGACACGTGTTTCACCTCTCAAAGAGGCATCCTCAGGATGACGATTGCCTTATCGCGAACTTGAATACGGCGTGTTGCCACACACACATGTTGTGAAACACGTGTCGATTTCTTTCAGGGTCTTTTTATGGCTCTTTAGAAATAGTTAAGCGGAACAGGTTACTAAATAATTATATCCACGTCTGTTGTATTTTATAACGGATTTCCGCAAGGTCACGCCTGAATTAATTAACTACCCTTTATGCTTACAAGTCATTCCACTTTGTTTCCTTTCAGGACCTATGTGTAAAGGCTTTCAAGAGGTGACTACTGAGAAAACGGATATTAGAAGAGATGTATGGAAGAAGAAGGCATGCTGGCTTGTGACTCCAAATAATTTTTAAAAAGGTAAATAAAAAAAAAAACACTGGCACTCCAAATCAGCACCGCGGTAATCAACGCGTTGATGTTGAAATAAGAACCATCCCCACTCTAAATAACTAATTTAATTCCGAATATAATTATTTAACCTCAAAATAGATACTAATCCCCAAATTAATCGTAAAGTCGTTACCTCAATATCATAATCTAAAACTGTTTAATAAACTACATATTTACAATATTTTAGGGATAAGGAAAATAATATGAAAACACCAAGATATTTTGTCAGTCATTTATATTTCTTTGCCAACATCAAATTCAATATTCTACACCATACCATCACATTTCCTATTCCCCACATAATATCACAATTCAATCAGTATTCTAATATTTACCATAAAACTAACAGGTTACCTCAATTTACAGTAGATCTCCAACCAATCCTATGCCAATCTATCTTTTTACCGACACAGCCACTAAGCACGTCTTACCGTCACGAGCTCCTGACCCAGAAGGACGGTTCCCGCGCTATTCAAGACACATCGAATCTTTGGGTGTTGCCAGTACAATATCCAACAATTACGTATTAATAAATTAAAACCTAACAATGTCTTTTACTCCACGGTGTCGGTAACAGGTCGAGAAATCAATGGTTTAGTCCCATCTCAAAAATTTCCAACGCGCCTAAAGAAGTTTTCACTTCAAAAAATCTTGTTTGTTCTATGAATAAAGACAGGAGAACGGTGATGATAAAGTAAAGAATTTCAAGTAAGTTCCAAAATCAGTTTACTTCTTTTTAAAACAGCTAGATAATATTTATTTGATGTAATCCCATATGTAAGTGGCCTATTAGGACACCAAGCATACAAAGCAATTTTTAAAGGGCTGCTCCAACAACGTTGTAACAGAACTGCTCCGTAAGAATTTTTATTTTTTTATTTTATTTGTTCGGGAAAATAAACAGTTATACATTAAAATGTTAAACTAAGTTATAAATATACGAGAGTTACAAATGTATAACCTACGACATTTTCCACAACATATTAAAAGCTATATCTAACAGTGCGCTATTCTAAGCTACTAAAACAGAAAAGTAGTTAGTAGTGATCTTAAACAAAGACAGGCATGCAAAGAACAGAAAAGGAGAGAGGGAGAGAGAATGAGTAAATATTAATCCAACTATTTTGATCCAAAATTGTTTTGTATATAACACTTCTAAATTTTTGAGCAGAGACAGAAAAAAAGTCGATGTCTTCAAAGATCTTGTTGTATTGATTGGCAAGGCGACGTAAGGGTGCACGCAAGCCTGCGTTCGTACGACAAGAACTTACTGCAAATAGAGGTCTTGCGTGCACTCCACGGCATATCGTTGTTCTTGGTACTACATAACTAATTTTGTTGCGAATATCCATACAATCATAATAATAGCACAGATCAAACAGGAACGTCGTTTCCAACATAATTCGTCTAGACTTCAAACTTTGCAGATGATACTTCTTCAGTAGGTCGTTGTAGGATGTATAAGTACGATAGCAACGAAATGAATGGCCTTTAAAGAACTTCTTTTCATTGTGTTTTCAGAATTTGCGCGTATTATCAGGAGTCATAATTTTTATTAATGGCGGCAGCCATTTTATATACCTTTTTTATTTTTATTCACACACAAAATCCGCAGCTTCCCAGCAAATCAATTGCAAACATTCAAATATTACTAAAGCTCCAATCGGCTGGATTCCTGGGGGCTCGGTCATCAATCATGTGCAGGCGACGGAGTGGAAGACACCTGGCCAGGTCACTGACCCCGCTCGATATTATGTACCAGGAATGTATGAACATTATGTATGTACGTAAAGGTACGCATTAGGTAACAATACATTAAGACAATAGGATTATATGTTTGGAGTGTTGTTTTGTTGTGCTCTTTGTATGGAAGAGTAATGCGAAATAATGTTCATTTGTTTGTTATTTTAATATTATATTATTGTTTTCATACAGAAAGGAATACTGAATTAGGAGGGCTTATCCTAAAAGTTGGCAACGTCGCAAATAGCTGACAAATATTTACTTGTGTTGATTAATTTGGCCATATTACTGTATGGAATTAAGAAATGTGGCTAACTAGTGAACAAAAAAAATTGATTTTGAAATGCAATAATTAATATCGTAACACCAAAGATTTAGTTTTAGATGTACAAAAAGTATTTGGAAACTTTCCAAATGCGTTTTTTACACCTTAAACGGTCATCATCAAATCATCACCTAAAACGGTCAACATCAAATTCAGTGTTATAATTGCAATTCATTATTAATATTCTAGTTCGCTAGTTAGCCACATTTCTTATTTCCATACAGTATTAATAATACTTACCTACAAATATTGTTGTTGTTGTGTTTTATTTAAATTTTAATAGTCTGTGTTTTGTATTGTTATTAGAGTTTAGGTAGTATGCTGCTTTTAGCGGCGGATGTGTCCTGAACTTATTTATACCTTACCAACTTTTTATGTACCATTTCCAACTAAAAATGTCTTTGTACAAAACAGCGAAATATTTGACATCTATTTGCGACGTTGCGCAAACACTCTTAATAATATTTTTTTTCAGATCTCAAAAATCCCAAATATGAAAGTAAGTATATGATATATAAATATATGTTTCTAAATAGATCTTCTGAGATACTTTTAAAAGTAATTTTTTTGGTCAATATTTTAAAATAAGATGGCGCTGAGGATTCAGCTGGCTGACCCCTTGAGACGAAACGCCAAAACAAACTCAGAGGTTGAGTCACTAAACCCAACTTACTCAATCTGCCTCGCCTTTTTTCTACTGTGTTGGGGTCAGCTTCCAGTCTAGTCGGATACAGCTGAATACCAGTATTTTACACGAAGCGACTGCCTATCTGACCTCCACAGCCCAGTTACTGGGTAACACGATACCCTTTGATAAGACTGGTTGTCAGACTTTCAGGCTACTAACTATCCGACAACTGTCAAAGATCCACGCATGAAACCCAGCTAACTAATCCATAGTATGTATGTATATACAGTCAAACCTGAGTAAGTGTGAACTGCGAGAAAACTCTATAAATGAGAGTCATTGCCAGGTCCCGTCATTTTAACCTTCTAAATCTTCTATTCGTGAGAAACAGAAACCTCTATAAGAGAATGTCGTTATTCACTCGTGGACCTCTATAACTGAGACTCCTCCTCCTTGCCTGTACCTCAATAAGCGACAGTCAAGCTTAATTTAACTTCTACTATTTATTCTTAAATTTCATGGAACTAACATTGTTTTTGTTCTTCTCAACCTTTCCCAACCAGCCTTAACCTCTATAAGTGGGAATGGCCACACTTGTACCTCTATAAGCTAGAAACTCGAATTAATGAGGAACCTCTAGGTAAGCGAAAAAGAAATCGTGGTCCCTTGAACTCTCGCCTATTCAGGTTCGACTGTATATCTATCTATCTCTTTAAGAAAAGTTGTGGAAAAAATCATACCATCAATCTTGCCACTGGTAGTTTCAGCAAACAAAAAAAAAAACACCAAGACAATTCCTTGATACACACATACATACACATCACAATTTAAAGATAACAACCCATCCTACTTACCCACGCTGTCCGCCACTAAATCAAGTGGTTATGTGACACGGCCGTGACGTGAATATCGGACTGTACGATTATTGAACGTGTATCTTGGTTACTGAACCGTTGGGGTCGACTTGTGTTGTGTACTTGTGTGCCTATACTTTTTTTGGTGGTTTATTAAATGGGGTTAGGGATGAGGGTAAGATTGTAAGATGACGTAGTGAAGGTCATATGTAGTTTGGACTTAATTATAAATGTTATATTATATCTATTTCGAGGAGCTCGTGGCTAAGTAATAACAATCGCACGGATCATTCCATCAGGTTAAGCTACGCTTGCCGGGGTTGGTCCGTGGATGGGTGACCATCTTTACATACCGAGACTCCTCCGTGCCTCAGAAAGCACGTTAAGCCGTTGGTTCCGGCCGTCATTCGTGAATCTTTGACAGTCGTTACGGGTCGCCAGAAGCCCGAAAGTCTGACAACCAGTCTTACCAAGGGGTAGGTAGCGTATTATCCAATTTCTGGGTTGTGGAGGTCAGATAGGCAGTCACTCCATGTAAAATACTGGTATTCAGCTGCATCAGGTTAGACTGGAAGCCGACCCCAATATACTTGGGAAAAGGCTAGGCAGAGATATTATAGGTATCAATTTCTGTAAATTGGTTAAATAAGAAAACTATAGATTAGATTGGTATTTCCTACCCGACTACTCTGAGAAGAAATACCGAAACTCGGACGTTGCAGTCTCTTTTAAAGTCCAGACATAATCTTGGTCTGGCCTTAAGAAAACCATGCAGATTAGTGTCTGAGATGGTCTTGTGAGGAAATAATCTCTAGATTATGCTTCGTCTCTGTTACAGTAAAACACAATTTTCCTTATTGAAATCGATTTACCTTAGATGCCTATTTCTAGAAGTTTTTAGAAAGAGAATTTTGTTCGAATACTACATTAACATAGTTTGCATATTCCTTGTGTTTATGCTGTTTGCACGTTTCGATGTTATTTTTTTTTAACAGTGATGCTCCTAATCAAATTCACTCCATAAAAAAGAGAACATTATCTTTTTGTCGAAAATTAAGAGTCATAAACGTCTTGCAAGACATTTTTCGTCTAGGCTTTTAGAATCAGTTTAAATCACTCATTTATGACATAATAGTGTCTATATCGTTATCCATAAACTAAACCACTCAGTTTAGGGTTTGATACACGACAGCTGACTGGAATTGAGACAGTATAATTAAGTTGAGGCAAGATTTAGTGTCCCTGTTTACGACATAGGACCTGCCGCGTCCCTCATGGGGGTGGCAGGGGGAAACTACGGGGTATCGTCAGGGGAATTGATTTTGCTACGTTGGGTAGTAATAGTATCCTTGCCAGAGATCCCATCGATTTAGAGTTTATGGGATGGCCGTGACCTGTTAATCTTTTGCAATTTGCGTAAATGGATGGAAGCTGGTTGAAGTGTTGTAGCTGTAGCCATCGATTTTGGTAACAATGAGTTCGAATCTTTGTACGATTACGTAAGTATATAGGGTGGCAGTGAAATCGACCCACAATCTGTTACCCTGGATTCAAAACATGATTCTCGACACCCCTGCGTTGTAAATACTCATCGGCTGAAAAAAAAGAAAAAAAAATCTATACGTCTTGACTGCCTTGTTTGTCTAGTGGTTGCAAGCGCTACTGCTGAGTATGAGGTCTTGGGTTCGATTCCCGGGTCGGGCAAAGTGTTATTGAGTTTTTCCATCTGGAATTTCTCAGTAACAGCCCGGAGTCTGGATTTGTGCCCGGTTGATGGCAATAGGCCCGGCCCCCATTACATTGGATTTAAACATAACTGGCGAAATGTGGGTGTACTATAGGTACACGTCTGCCTAACCCTTCGGGTATTCCAAGCGTGATGTTATGTTGTTATGTTATGTTCCATACATTTTGACCGCGTAGGCACTTTTATATATAGATTGTGCAATCCACGAAGACGCGCCCCACTCCGCGATTGCTGTACTGTAAGCTGTACTTTAATACTGAGCGGAGCGGAGTGGGGTGCGTCTTTGTGGATTCCACTATCTATAAAACAGCGACGATTTCGATTATCGATGATTTTGGCAGATAACTGGCTTTCAGTTTCCACTCGCTGTATTTAACAGACCACAAAATTGAAGATCCTTGAAACATCAACTTCTCAACTCATCAATATTTTCGTAATTATATTTACATACAATGAATAAATACTTCAGTGCTGTTACACAAAATAAATACGACGCCTACTGCTACCCTGTCCTAGATTAGATTTATTCATGAAACTCTTAAATCTTGTTTTACTGGTATGATTACTTTGACATTAGAATAATTTAGAGGTCCTGGAAAGTTTCGTTCATGCATAAATATTGAACTATGAGAAGTAAATTTACAAAGGCTTTTCAGCTGTGAAACTTGATGAACTTATTTGTAACATCATTAAAAAAATCGCATATGATATTATGTAACATCTGACATCTCACCTTGGTAATAAGCAACATTAAGGTAATAATCAACATTACGGCGGAGCCTGGTCAAGGTCGTTTCTGACGGCCAATCTCATTGGTCAAATCAAATAGCGCGCGTTTCCCCGGCTTCCTGTTACACACTTCCATCCCTTTTCACGAAATTGATTTTGATTTTGATTGCAGGAAAGCGAGAGGGAAGATATTACACATCGATATTACACATATAACATCTTTTATCGAGGAATCTCAGCCCAGCCTTTTCCCAAATGTGTTGGGGTTGGCTTCCAGTCTTACCGGATGCAGCTGAATAAGAGTATTTTATATGAAACGACTGCCTATCTGACCTCCACAACCCAGTCCCTGTGTAACACGATACCCCTTGGTAAGACTGTTTGTCAGACTTTCTGGCTTTTGACTACCAGCAACGACGTCAAAGATCTATATAGGAATGCCAGTCGAGACCAAAGGCTTAACGTGCTTTCCGAGGCATGAAGGGGTCTCGATATGCTATGAATGGTCACCCATCCACGAACCGACCGCGCCATGCGTAGCTTAACCTTCATTCGACTCGTGCGGGTGTTATTATATAGTCAAGAAATTGTAAGCACTCTGAAACATTTTTACAAAGTAAGGTGATAGCACCAATAACTGTCCGTCCCAAAAATAAAAACTCGTGTGACCCACCTGTCAACAACAAAATCACTACCGCAAGCTTAGCAAGGAAAGGACATTTATTTGCTAATCGCCCATAATGATGTGAATGTACGATGAAATTATTGCATTTTGACGTGTCTGTGTTTTTAAATGTGCGTGTTAGTCATTTTGGGTAAACGGTTTAGACTTTTTGGGATTTGTATAAAAAGTTTTTTTACGTCATTTAACTGTACAACACAGTACGAGTACAGACATTATCGTGGTGAAACGAAGATGCTCGAACCCACTTTCTATAATTTTTTGGAATCATTACATTTATCTGTACATGATCTCTTCTTGTAAATAGATTTGGGAACGAGGCATTCTGAACTTGTACGTAACAGACAGTTGTAGGTGAATGATTGAAATGCACGGAACCCAGCGTGGTTTAACCAGACTCAATGGCATTAAGTCCGCTTCTGTACATTTGTGTGCTTCAAGCAAAAATAAATAATATTAAATAAAAAAATAATTAAATAAATCGAATGAACCTCAAGATTTGCACTAGCCCCTGGAGCCGTATGCTTCATGGGGCTACAGAGGCCATTGCATATCAAGAAGTAGACCGGGGGGCGCTGTAAGGGTATGGAAGACGTGCCCTTAGGATAAGGAAGGATTTGCGAACCGTACTGTATATACATCCTAGAGTAGGCAATGGAATAGTGGAGACGGGTGGACGGATCTATGGATGGCATCTTTTACGACAACGCCGCCAGGTTGGTTCAGGTCCAGCTTCACCGGTGCATCTGCTCTTTGCTGTTTCCAATGTCTTCGTCTAAGGTCTCGCTGCTCTCCGTCTCAGGTTTCTTGTAAATCTCGCTAGCAGTCTTCTGAACCTTATCTCTGTATTCAGCCGTGGTGGGACAGTAATAGCTATTCATTTATTAGGTTTAGCCCCAAATATTTGGAGGAATCGGCTGGATGCGGGAAGCACAGAACCGGTCAAAGTGGCGGTGCTGTGGGAAGCCTATGTCCAGCAGTGGACGGTGTTTCGGCTGAAATTATGATGATGATTTATTCGGTTTTACTTAGTTTATCACACAGGACAGAACTCTTTCTAAAATAACTACTACTACTAGTATAGCCAGGTGAGATAAACGGCATGAAAACTGCAGAGCCGTTCAATTCCTATATGGTAACAATACTACAAGATACTAACAGACAAAAAAAAAACAACCGACTTAAAAAAAAACACTACAAAGTGAAAAATTACTTTAATTTCGGAAGTCGGTGTCTTTGGTTTTGAATTTTCGTTCTTTGTCACCGACTTCCGAAATTAAAGTTATTTTTCACTTTTTAGTTGTGATACCTACCCCACAAAAATTCGAATACCACTACCTGCTATATAAATAACAGTGACAGGAAGTTATCATATCATCCACTTACTAAGTGAGAAAAAATACGTATTATTGAAGCTAACTCAAAAACTACCCAAGCAAAGTTAATAAAATTTATATGGGACCACCTCTGAAGTATGATCTACCAACCAAAAAAAGAATCATCAAATCAATTCATAATTGACGGAGTAATCGCGTAACAAACATACAAAAAAAAACAGTCTAATTGAGAACCTCCTCCTTTTGGAAGCTACGTCGCCAACTCTTCAATAAATTATTCTCCCATTTTAAGAAGCTGAATTAGGCCTTATACGTATACTGTGTGCATGTCACGACAGTCATGACAGATAGCATGACTCAACGTGAACCTCTGTACCGCTAACTCAATTGGTCAATAACTTTCGCATGTCATTTCGAATCGATGAATTCGCTCATGCTTATAATCTTGCATGCTGATTCATTCCGACTCTCAATCTGCCTAACCTTTTCCCAACTATGTTGGGGTCGGCTTCCAGTCTAACCGGATGCAGCTGAATACCAGTAATTTACATAGAGCGACTGCCCATCTGATCTATACAACCCAGTAACTGGGTAATATGATACCCCTTGGTAAGACTGGTTGTCAGACTTTTGGGACTCTGACCACCCATATCGCCTGTCAAAGATCCACGAATGACAGCCAGGACCAACGGCTTAACGTGCTTTCCGAGGCACGGAGGAGTCTCGGCATGTAAAGATGGTCACCCATTAACGGACCAACCCCGACAAGCGTAGCTTAACCTGTTGATAAGTGTCTGTAGATAAGTGTCTGAAAGACCTTATCAGACACTTATCTACATGTTCCTCATATGGCCTGACCAAGATTATGTCTGGACTTTAAAAGAGACTGCGACCTCTGAGTTTGTTTCGGCCTTTCTTCTCAGAGTAGTCAGATAGGAAACGCCGAACTCATCTAGCTTATTTTTAATATTTTTTTTATATGACGTGTAAAAGTGATTTCGATATCCTATTTACAGAATAAACAATTTCATTTCATTTCATTTCCTGATGGATCGATCCGTGCGGCTGCTATTATTTAGCCACGAGCTCTGTATTCCGTCTCTAAGGACCAGAAAAGATGTCCCATATTCTTTAAAGGACCACTGGACCAGTAATGTTGTTTGATGATTAATAGATAATATTGCCATTTTCAATGTCTGTGTGATGGTTGGATAGAAGAGGTAGATAATAATATCCTAGTAATAAAATAAATGTGAAAGTTTGTATTGTTTGGATGTTTGTTACCTACTGAAATACGCAAAAACAGCTGAACGGATTTGAATAAAATTTGGCACACATGTTAGTTTATAAATATATAAGATAGTTAGTTAATCTTTTAATTTAGTACCTAATGTAAATAGTTAGCTGTGTTAAAAACTGTAAAATTACTTTAAAAAGACTAATTAAAACATTAACCAGCAGTTTATAACCTGGATTAACACATGATCCTTTTTTATTCTGGTAGTACGTTCTCGTGGGATGTTTATGTTTTTGTAACTTTATTTAGATATGTATTTATTTTATACATTTAGTGTCTATTAATTCCCTATATACTACATATTGTAGAAAACTTATCTAATAGTCCGTTGAGAAATGTCAAAATTACATTTGTAATATTATTTTGATTCTTGTTTTTTGGGACAACCATTAAAAAGACGAACAACAAGAACAACGTGAAATTCATTGCTAGTTTAATAAGACTTCAGTAATAAATATTCAATATGTGAAGTTACTAAGTTTATTTGAATACTTATAGCCCAAAGATTCTCAAGCACGATGTGTATTTTCTTGCCATAATTTCATTAAACAAACCCAGAAGCTATTTGCACATAACTTTCAGCTACTTTACTGTAGGCTAGAAATAATATTATTGTTATCCTAAAGCATCTAGAGAGGTTTACTTAAAATATATCCCAAAGTAACGTAGGAGTACATAAAGAGCCAGTTATTACACTTATTTCTCTTACGCCCACATAAAACCGTATTATTTCTTCGTAGAACGTGCGTAGTTATCAACTTATAACATGAATTATTACGTCATATTTTTATTCCTTGAAAGGCTAGATCGAAGTGTATTGACATTACAAATTACGTCACTATGTCTCAAGTGAAATGGCGATGTTATTGATATGACATTTATTTATTGATATGACACTTCAACGACTTATTCACTTAGAAATACCCAAAAAAAAACACATTCAGTTTTAGGAATTGTGAATTCAGCAGAGAAATTAATAGTACATGCAAGATATCGTAAGTTGAATTACATATGAGTAAAAAAAAAAAAATTTACATAAAATACAACCGACTTCCAAACTGCAAAGTGAAAAATTACTTTAATTCCGGAAGTCGGTGTCAAAAAACTAAAATACTGATCCAAAGACACCGACTTCCGAAATTAAAGTAATATAAGTAATTTTTTTTCACTTTTTAGTGGGTTGGTTTGTAATTTATCTAAGTTACAATAGCCTAATGTCAACTGCTCATCAAAAATATCCAAATCGCTATAGATGTGCCTATAATATTTCAAGAGTTCCCTCGATTTCTACAAGATCCCATCATCAGATCGTGACCAAATGACAATGGAACCAACTTGAAAGTATACCCTTTCACTCCTTTTTTTAAAGTCGGTTAATAAATTAAAGTAGAATCAAAGATGAGCTATGTTCACAAATACGATCGGAAATACAAAAATATTTAAAAAAATTTAAAGAAAGAAAGAAAATAAATTTATTTGACTTGAGGTTAGGGCACACAATATTCACAAAAAACAGAAAAAAACTTAAAAAACCAGTGGGACTCGTGCACCGAGGGTTCCGTACCTACCCATTATACGGCTGGTTTTCAACATGACTCCAATTTTTGGAACTAGTACTTCTAGTGGGATAGGGGCATATAAAAAATAATTGGAAATAAAAATGTGCTAGAGCTCGTTCTGATCTTATCCTTCAAAGAAACTCCGAGCATAGCCCGCTCCATAGCGCGCTGTGTGATCTTGAATTTGTGGACCAGCCCGACTGGCAGTGTCCACGCCCCCCAGTTAGATGGACCGACGACCCTAGAAAGGTGGCTGGGACAAACTCGATGTGGAAGGCGGTAGATACGGTGTTGTGGCCCAGGTTGGGAGAGGACAATGTTCAGCAGTGGACTGCGACTGATAGGCTGAGTTGATCTATCTAGTCACCATAGATCTATTATTTCTATGTCGATCGATGTATGTACCATCACGACTCAACTTGAAAGGGGTTTGAACTTGTATGTTTCATAAGCAGGAAAGCAATGAATTCTGTACATTAGACCACACCCAAACTTCAACCAATAAACGAATAGCACAGATAATATCTACGCAGTGACGGTTGGCCACGCTGATAACACGTGTCTCTACCCATTGATATGCAAGCTGCGTCTGCGCATTAAATCAGAAGCTATCAAACATTTAGTTCTTGTTGTTTGACTGTTGAATAGTTAAGTGCAGGGTACACGGGTGATAGAAATACCGTACATACCAAGCAAAATAAACCTATATTTTTTTTGTTATATTTTATATCTTAATATTTGTGCAGATTTCAGCTGATGGACTTTTTTTGGGTGGGAAATTATCAAATAACTTGGGTCTGGGCGGAGCGGGAGGGCGTGTCAGACTCTTACTGACTAAAACCCACCCGTGTTCCTTCGATTGCCTTGTTGCTGGGGTCACGATTTCCCTATCGGTTTTCTTCGCACCCCCGGCAGGCATTGGCCCTAGCGGACCCCATCAATTCTACTGTCATCTCTTTGAGGCGCGCGTGGAACACAACGCGCCTTCGACCCGGGCCTGGTCCTTATCGGACGGCAAGCTACCCATTGCTCACCGTCCGCAAGCCCGCGCCTACGGTGACCGGAAATCGGCTCTCGATTCCCGACGCCCAGGTCGTCTCCTCCTGCGGCGGTTAGGTGCGTGAGGGCGCGAAGTTTGTCTCTCCCTCACACGTTCCACCTCCTCCTTCGCGAGCATTACTGCTTCGCAGAAGGAGGTGACGGCCTGCCATTTCCTCTCGCTCCGTACCATGGCTTGAACCAGGGCCGGACGCGAGAGATCACCGCCGCCGATCGCCTCCACGAGGACACGGCGATACTCCGCCCAAGCCGGGCAGACCTGACGACCTGGAGAAAGGCTGAAGTGAGTCTGTTGGTACGCTGTTGTGGTGAAAGTTGGGGGCGGCATATCCTACGGTGGACTGCGATACGTAGGCTTTTTCATAACATACCCTAAGATAATATAATTGTCAGATGGCCTATCCACTAGCCTGAGAACTAAAAAAAATTGTTAACATGAAATTCATAAAAACTTAAAAAAAAAAAATATATTGGTAAATGTTACTAACTTTTGCCTTATTGTCACGTTTATTAAATAACTTCAGTAACATCATTTTGATATTTCGGCTCAGTAGGTACTGTCCCTTAAATATTTTCTTGACAGCAATACGACTAACAACAAAACTAAATATTTCTTTCTCAAATATCCGTGATCCGAATACTCTACGAGAGAACGTTATGGCATTCACGTGTTAGCAGCCGATTCATTCATCTATAACTAAATCGTAAAGCATTTTTAACACACGTTTGAGTATTCGATACGCTCGAGTCGCGCGTATCAATCGATAGCGTAGTGATGAGCGACTATCGATAATATTGCAAAATATCGATATTCTTTTATTCATCTGTAAATTATAAGTTGATTCAGTATTAAAATGAAATGTACTTACATTGATTACAACCTAATTAATTAATAAAATTAAAATATAATATCCTAACTTTATCAAAAGTATTTACAAACTAGAACATCGCGTCGAAAAATATCTATACGCATCGCTGTGGACTGGTAATGTACCCAAGAGACTGGCGGCATTGCCACGTTATATGGCAATGCCTAGCCTTTGGCCAAGGTAAAAGCCAGCTGGTTCACGAATTATCTGTTAATTTAAAATGTATAGAAACCTACCGTTTTCTAAAACTTCTCACCATCATTTTAAATTTTCGATAGCATTGATTAAGTCTCTTTGGAAAAGATGTACTATATACAACGTGTAAAAAAAACCCTATCCAATTCTTGAGAGTGTTGTTAGGTATCGTATTGAGAGTCTATTTATGCGGTAATTTTCATGAAAATCGGAAAAAATTCAATCGTCAATTTTTTTTCAATGGTGAATTTTACCGCATTATTACGTACATGGGGCGCGAGCAGTCATTGTTTAGAGGGTGTCTTATGAGCCCTGTTGAAAATTTGCTCATTTTTAATGAATTTAGGGTAATTTTGGTACTAAAAATGTGATTTTTAAATAGATTGCTTTTTATTTATTTTCAATAATAATTCGATTTTTTATTATGAGCCCCTTTCGGATCGAACAGAGCTTTTTTTACATATTGTATTGTTTTGTACTGTATTCATTGCCTTAAAAAAGCGAATTGGTGATAGCAAAAGCTGGTCTTTCTTGCGCTGTGCCTGTGCTCGTTGACACTAGTCTAGAAATTAATAAACGGATCGTTGATTTGAGCCTATTAGTAACATCGATATTTTCTCCCCAACACTACGTCCGCGCGTATCAATCGTTGTATGCGTATCGAGCACGCTCGTGTGCCCTCTTCTTATAAAAATAATAAAAACCATTGCGCGTGGTCAAGGAACTTCTTTTTCTAGCGGACGAATTATCACGTATCTTACGAGGTCAAGAGTATTTTGAGAATGTTGTATTTGTGTATAAATCGAGGAATTTGCCTTTTGTTTTGAGGGTCTTTTGAGGTCATAAAGAAAACAGGGTTAAGCAATGTGATACATCATTCTGCAAAGTTACAGCCGCGCCACGATTTTTAAAACACGCTATATATTTTTTTTTCCCTTCTTATCATACTCACTTTTTTTGAATGCCTTTAACTTTCTGGGCTCTGCTCACAGTTGGTCGCAGTAACTAAAAGCTAGGGGCACCCCGGTTAGAACTGTGATGAACTGCTACATCCAAGTTGGTCACTGTTACTTGGCTATTCATATTTTTTTAGGTCCCCAAAATAAAAAGCTTCACAAAAAGAGGCGCAATCAATATATTAGATAATTAGAGTGTTCATTAATATTTTTAGGAGTGCAATGGGAATGCATGCCTTAAAAATTTTCTACCTTAAATCAGTGGGCAAAACTTTTCTGCAGACATTATGTTGCTCGGAAAACCCCCTAAAATGTCCGACATCTAGTTTAACATAGATTGATTGACAGCAGCCTTTCCTGATTGAGATTGATTCTTTGCCACTTAATTGAATTTTGCGCACTGATCTGTTTTCCAGGATTTACGGACTTATCAGCCTCAGTCTGCCAGCCGGTAATTGTTGGCTACGTTTAAGTTTGTGTGTTTATGTTAAGTTGTTTGGTTTTGCTGTAAGTGTGTTGACTGACTTAGCAGGCAAACGCTACTGCTGAGCACGAGGCTGGGTTCAATTTTCGGGTCGGTGTCATTGGGTTTTGTATCATGAAATTTCACGCAGCCCGGAGTTTAGTTTATTTGTGCCCGGCTGATGGCAATAGGCTCGCCCCCTATTACATGGAACTAAAATATAACTGGCGAAATGTGTACTACAGGTACACCTTCTGCCTAACCCTTAGGAAAATACAAGCGTTATGTTATGTTCGTACACAGTTTTCAGTTAACAGACACCCATTATGAATGTAGATAGATAGTTCGAAATGTAAACAATGTGTATTTAAAAAGAAATAAATATTACAAAATATTAAAAATAACAATAAAATTGAAAAATAAGATATTCTTTGTTTTCTTGTTAGAATTAGGCAGATCGTTTTTAGGGTTCCGTAGTAAGAGAGTCTCTCTAGACTCTTAGAGTTTCACTATGTCCGTCCGTCTGTCTGTCTGTCCCCGGCTTAGCTCTTAGTACCAGAAAGCCGTGATTTGGATGGGTATACATATTAATTTCTTCGACAAAAAGATAAAATAAAATCTTTAAAAAAAAAAATGGTACCTCCCCTACACGTAAAGTGGGGCTGATATTTTTTTTCCTTATCTATCCCATAGTGTGGGGTATTGTTAGAAAGGTCGTTCAAAAATATTGTGAGTTTGTTAAACCTGTTTTTGAATTCAGGGATTCGTTTTCGAAATATGAAGTTTTAAATTGCTAATTTTTGGTAGAGTCAAGTGTCCCCCCTGCCAGCCAAATGGTTAGTTTTGGGTGTGTGAAAAAATTCACAGCAGTAGTATATACACGTGAAATTTGAATCACAGTTTTGCTAAAACAAACGTTGTTCAGACCATGGTCTATTAGCATTCTACAGCATCCAATAATAAAAAATAAAAAATTGGTTTTTGAAAAAAGACGAAGTTTAAAATGTCGAGATTATCATTATCCCTACTACACAGACACTGCGGCGGCGCTCGCGTATCAAAGTATTTTCATATTAAGCCCGCGGTAGGTACGAAAATTTTATGAGTAAAATCTATGAGTATAATTATGAGACTCTATCGCTGACACGACGGCCGCGATCGACTTACTCACTGATCACGTACAATCGGTCCTGAACGAATGTTCAAGGGAAGTTCCAGTGATGATTGACCCTCGCTGGAGCTTGCCTCCCGATGTGCGTGATCTACTGATTGAGAAGAGCCATGCGTGCCTATGACAACTTTCCCTGTCCCGCCAACAAGGCCCATATGCGCTATTTACAGAGATCTGTAAAGACGCGTATGTCGGAACTGCGTGACGCGGAGTGGGATAAGATGCTCAGCAACCTAGAGCCCTCTCATCTGGCCTTCTGGGAACTTCAGAGAAAACTCAAGTCCCAGCAGACCACAGCCATGCCCCCCTGACCCGCCCCGACAAGACCATAGCCTTCGAGGACGTCAACAAGGCTTAATGCCTCACCGACAGCCTCGAGGCGCAATGCTCGCCCAGCTCCCTGCCAGTAGACAAAGCTCTCCTCGATGAGGTTGACGCTGAAGTTGAACGTAGAACCTCCCTCCCTCCCGTTGATAACCCTGATAATTCTCTGCCTCCCGTCACTCCAGACGAAGTGCACGATATCATCAAAGGTCTTAAAGCCCGCAAAGCCCCCGGATCAGATGGACTCACCAATAAGGTGATTCAACTTTTCCCTGCCCACCTGATAATGCTCTTGTGCACCATCTTCAATGGTGCCATGAGCAATAACATCTTTCCCCAGTCGTGGAAAGAGGCCACCGTTATCGGTATCCCTAAGCCCGGCAAGCCCAAAACCGAGCCCTCCAGTTACCGTCCCATTAGTCTGCTCAAGGTTCTCGGAAAAATCTATGAGAAGCTTATTTATAAGCGACTCAGAGACTACGCCGAGACCAAGGGCATCATCCCCAATGAACAGTTCGGCTTTCGAACTGAGCACTCTAGCGTGCATCAGGCCCACCGGATAGTAGAACATATTAGCGCTGGTTTCCAACGCGGTTATAAGACCGCCGTATTCTTCGATATCGCAAAAGCGTTCGATAAAGTCTGGCATAACGGCTTACTATATAAGCTTTACAAACTCGGAGTGCCGGATCGTCTCGTGCTCATCTTACGGGACTATTTTTAGAATCACATTTTTCGATATTGCATAGAAGGTGCACTATCCTCCCCCCGTCCTATTCGTGCAGGAGTCCCTCAGGGCTCCGTGCTAGCTCCCCTATTATTCACGCAGTTGGCTCTATTGGAAGACAATACGGCCTTCTACCTTAGGGGTACGTGTCCCGATAACATAGCCCGTACTTTCCAACGAATCGTCAATAAACTTGGCGACTGGTTTCGAAAGTGGCGGATTGAAGTTGATCCCGATAAAAGTCAAGCGGTTCTCTTTACGAAACCGCGTATGACTTAAAAATCCCCTCCCACGACCACACACCATGTTCGGCAAGCCGATCCCTTGGGAGAAGCGAGCCAAATATCTAGGTGTCGTTCTAGACCATCATCTCTCTTTCGCAGAGCACATAAAACAGGCCCGTTCGCGAGCCGCTTTCGCTCTCGGTAGGCTCCATTTCATCTTAAATGCAAGTAGCAAATTGTCACTAAAGTGCAAATTGCGGATCTATACAGCTTGCATTCGCCCAATCATGACTTATGCGGGTTCCGTCTTTGCTCATGCAAAACCCCATCACATCTATAGGATGCAAACCCTCCAAAATCGATTCCTCCGTAGAGCTACCGGCTCCCCTTGGTTCGTGAGGAACGAGAGCCTCCATATCGATCTTAAAATCCCTACCATCCATCAGTTCTTCAAACGCGCTTCGAAGCGTTTCTTTGAGTCCGCGGCCAAACATCGCAATCCTCTGGTTGTCGATGCCGCCAATTATGTCCCAAGTAGAATCAGTCATATTCGCCGACCAAGGCATATTCTTACCGACCCAGACGACCCGACTACCATCCATCAGGAGTCTAGTAGGGAAACGAGTACGCTAGGACACAGCACAGACGTTTCCCGTCATTCCGACCTCGCCGTCGAGGTCTCATGCGATCGCGACCGCCGCGCCCCCGTGTAAATGATACTCCCCCCCGACCCTTGCTCGAAAACGAGGTGCCAGCAGTTGTTGCAGCTGAGCACGTAGCTTTAAATTCCCCGATAAATAATCATGATCAAAATTTTGATCCAGCCCGTTCCATCTTTGATGTCCTCCCTCCGGTAAACGCCCTAAGCCGAGGCTCGTACCTCACAGGGGGTGCCCTTAGCGAGCGTTCACCTAGTTTATTAGTTTAGTTTATAAGTCCCTGGCTGGAGGCTTTGAGTGTAGCAGCTTAAGGCACCCACAGGTTTGCTCGGTTAAATAGTCATGGCCTCAGAGGCCAGCTATGATATGCCATACAGAAAAATAAATAAAAAAATAAAAATATGCGAGTCAGTCGATCTTCGGATTCGTATCTATAAAGAGCCCTTGCTCTCGACAAAACTGTCGGTTTACCTGTGTTGTATCTGATATAGTGTAAGTCTTGTTTATCCCGATAAAAATGGAAACTACAAACCCTGACGATATATTTCTCGGCACTCCTGATCCTACAAATATATGTAGCTCGTATATGTAGATTACATACGTAGCTGGCATGGCAACGTGTGTAAGTAAGGTTGTAAATAACCGCGGCGCGCGCAGAGGTGAATGCGAGTGGGGCGCGCACCCATGTGAATGCTGCCAAGCGAGCGGCAGCCGCGCTCATATGCGCGAGCATCTTCGTGCTGTTCGGATGTGCCTAGAAATCTTACCTATAAGTTTGCGATTTTCGTTCATTATTTCGATTGCTATAATAATATTAGTTTGACGACTGAAAGGCTTACTCATTGATTTATTGATATTATTTGCTAACGATTTGGACGTTGTTTAGATAATTTTAAGGTATATTAATACGTTGTAATCGTACCTTAAATTTGCGATTTTCGTTTATAATTTCGATTGCTACCTATTTATTACTTTGACGATTGGAAGGCTTACTTATTGGTTTACCAATATTATTTGCCAACAATTCGAACGTTGTTTGGATAATTTTAAAGAACAAGTTTTACGAGCTTGGTCCGGTCAAAACTAAATTTGAAATTAATAATAGAGCTTATGTCATTTCCCATATGTATAGCATATGCTATAACTATACACAAAAGTCTGGACCTAAGTCTCAATAATGCGCTGATGGATATCGGTTCTGCAGTATTCACATCCGGTCAAGCTTACGTGGCACTTTCGAGAGTTACAAGTCTGGGCGGGTTACATATAATTAATGTCGACTTCGGAATTATTAAAGCGCAGGAATCCTCAATTTGTGAATACAATAGACTAAGAAGCATTTACCGTCCAGACTTGTCAAAAATAGTAACATCAAAGCCTCCGAGAAAAACCCATAGAGACAGGGAGCGGGTTTTGAGAAAAACTGTAGCTGAAGCTCAAGAAGTAGTATCGGAAAAGAAAAAGAGGAAGACTACCTACAAAAATAAGAAAAGCTCATAAAACAGAGAGTGGGCTTTAATAAAATTCGTTGTTGGTATTTAAAAAATAAATATGACATTAATTTACCTGTTATTAATTATATGATTTATTATAAAAGTACCTATGTAACTGATATACGTGTATACAACCAGTTTCCGCCAGCTATCAAGCAATTAAATGGAAATATGTTTAAAACAAAATTTAAAAAAATGTTAATTGATAATAATGTATTTTATAATCTGAATGAGTTTTTTGAGAAAAAATAATGTTCATACCTATGTAATTTATTTATAAACTATTAATATTTTTGTAATTTATTTGAAATCTTGTTGCCTTATGTATAATAAATACTGTTGCATATCCGACATGGGTAGACTGTTGAGCCTGTTTACGTTTAAAATAAGAACTAATGTGTACACAGTTATGCAATAAATATATCTTTATCTTTAAGAAGTAGAGGGTACTGGAAAGGAAAAAAGGAGGTCTATCTACAAAAAGAAATGAGATGCCATCAAAAACAAAACTTGTAAAACAACCAAGCCTCACAACTTAGTTCTTCTACCGTAAAAAGTTGTGAGATCCATGTAATACCAAGTCGGTTGATTTATTCAGTCCCTACTTAAGGGACCTTCTGCCTTAAGTTATTACGTAATTAGCTAATCTAACAATATCTTATAGTGACCACATTAATATTAAAAACCTTTTATGTTTAAATAAAATAGATTGACAAAGTAACTCACAAGCAATACATATTTATAGTAAATAAGATTGTTTCAATTGTAACAAATCTTATTATGAAGATATGGTCATTGAACAGTACGTAAATCAGTTAGAGTTTCATGTGTCATTAGGTGTTAGAATTACGAAACCAGAAACATTTGATGAAGCAATTATTGCGGCTAGGCAAGAAGAGGCTAGGCTTGCATATAATCGATCTAATAATTTTAATAGCCCATCAACATCCCAAGCGAAACCAAAGGAGTTGCCTAAGCAGCAGCCTTACAATAATCCTTTTCATCCTAACCTAGTAAATCCAACAATGCCACCATATAAGCCCCAACAGAATAACATGAACCCAGAACAGCATCAATAATGGATACAATCTATGTCGCCCTGGAAAAACCAACCAGCATCAGGTAACTTCAGACCAGGTGGCTCAGGTAATTTTAGAAGTGCAAACTTTAAGAACCAACCGAACGTTCCAAAACAGCAGATTAATCCTCCTGAGTTATCATCAGACGTCATTATGCGTACGGCAGGTAAGCCAGAAAAACCACAGTTTGCATCGGGGCAGTTATTCTATATCCCGAGTCTAATGGAAGGTCAGGTGCAACCAATACCCATTGGTAGTGAGTATTTCGGCCAATTCGGCCCCCTAACAACGCGATGAGATTCGTAAGCAGGTAGATAAACATTTACAGCAGGGTATCGTTAGAGAGAGTATATCCCCTTGGTCATGCCCCGTGTATATTGTTCCTAAAAAACCTGATGCATCAAGAAAAATTGAATCGATCGTTTCTTGTAATCGACTTTAGACGACCGAATGATCGTATAATCGAAGACAAGTATCCTTTACCCAACATTCATGACATCTTAGATAGATTGGGGCGTGCCCTGTATTTTACAACCCTGGACCTCGCCAGCGGTTACCACCAAGTCGAGATGCATCCCAACGATATAGAAAAAACAGCGTTTACAACGGAACGCGGGCATTTTGAGTTTATAAGAATGCCCTTTGGCCTAAAAAATGCGCCAAGTACATTTCAACGTTTAATGGATCACATTTTGAGAGGAATAGATAACGTTTACACGTATTTAGATGACGTAATAATTATATCAACATCTTTACAACAACACATGGAAAAATTAAAGAAAGTATTTGATCGGTAAATCGGAATTCTTACATAAACAAGTAAATTTTTTAGGACACAAACTTACAAATGAGGGCTTGAAACCTAATAAGGACACAATAAATTTCCCTATGCCTAAAACTTAGAAAGAAATAAAGGCTTTACTAGGCCTAGTAGAAAGGATAGTGGGAAAAAAGTGGGCGAAAATGTATGGGCGGCGCACCCAGCTCCCCCACCCCCCAGATAAAACCACTGTAGCTTTGAAGACATTAGTTCTCACTTCATTCAGGCCAAAGCGCATCAAAATCTGTCCCGGGGTTATTCAGTTCCGACATTGTTAAGTTAGGTTAGGTTAGATAAAGATATACCCAGCTCCGCCACTATACCCAGCTCTCCCACAGTTAAAACTACTGTAGTTTTAAAAAAATTACTTCTCCCTTTACACACGCCAAAGCGCATCAAAATCTGTCCCGGGGTTATTCAGTTCCGACATTGTTAAGTAAGGTTGGGTTACATAAAATATACCCAGCTCCACCACTATACCCAGCTCCCCCACAGTTCAAACTACTGTAGTTTTGAAGACATTACTTCTTCTTTTACTCACGCCAAAGCACGTCAAAATCTGTCCCGGGGTTATCCAGTTCCGACTATGTTAGGTTAAGTTAGGTTATGATGAGGTGGACCGATGCAGCGTGACATTGAGATTCGTCGCTCTCAGCTCCTTGAGGTCTTGATGACGGAATGACAGGTCAAAACTACAGTGGTTTTAACTGGGTGTAGTGGCGGAGCTGGGTATATTTTATCTCATCATCATCATCATCAGCCTATAAATGTTCCCACTGCTGGGACACAGGCCTCCTCTCTGTGAGAGGGAGTGGCCCGTAGTCCACCACGTGGGCCCAGTGCGGGTTGGTAGATGTCACATGTCCTCAAGGACATTTTCGGTTCTAGGACATGCCGGTTTCCTCACGATGTTTTCCTTCACCGTTTTGAGAGCAGTGGTGATGAAATAATTTACACAAAGTAAAGCGCCTGTCTGGGTTCCAACCTACGACCTACAACTCGTAAGTCGCGGCCGTTACCACTGGGCCACCACTGCATATTTTATCTAAAACTGAATAACCCCGGGACAGATTTTGATGCGCTTTGGCGTAAGTAAGGGGAAAAGTAATGTCTTCAAAACTACAGTAGTTTTAACTGTGGGGGAGCTGGGTATAGTGGCGGAGCTGGGTATATTTTATCTAACCTAACCTAACTTAACAATGTCGGAACTGAATAACCCCGAGACTGATTTTGATGCGCTTTGGCGTGAGTAAAGGGAGAAGTAATGTCTTCAAAACTACAGTGGTTTTAACTGTGGGGGAGCTGGGTATATTTTGCCCACACTCCTTTATTAAAGACTTTGCAAAGTTAACTAAACCAATGACCTTATGTCTAAAGAAAAATAGTAAAGTTGTCCATTCTCCAGACTTTTTAGAAGCTTTTAATAAGTGCAAGCAAATTAAAACTAATGCCCCAATACAATATCCTAATTTTGATGAACCTTTCGTGCTTACCACCGATGCGTCAGATGTAGCATTAGGTGCGGTATTATCACAAGGCATTGTAGGTTCCGATAAACCGATAGCTTACGCATCCCGGACACTATCTGACACCGAATCACGGTATTCTACGATAGAGAAAGAATTACTAGCAATAGTATGGGCAATCAAGTACTTTCGTCCTTATATTTATGGTAGAAAGTTCGTTATTTACACAGACCACAGACCCCTTACTTGGTCAATGTCTCTGAAAGATCCTAACTCCAAATTAACTGGATGGCGCTTAAAGCTTGCAGAATACGACTATAAAGTAGTTTACAAAAAGGGTCGACAGAATACTAATGCAGATGCCTTATCTCGTGTTAAGATAATTCACGATAGTATCGATTCATTAACAGTAAATTTAGATGACAATGAGGATGATGAAATAATTAATAGAATATTTGAGAATGCACGTACAGTAGTTGAAAATGAAACGGAGGCAGCCATGCCCCAAGATGATGACAATATTCAATCACTAAACCCTAGCGTTCCCCAATCTCATATAGGAACAGAATCAGATAGTATGAGCATAATGTCAGCCGAGCCTGAATTAGTTTCTACACGGCATACACAATCAGACAATGAAAACAAGGGCATACCTATAATATCAGATGCTATAGATAGGCAGCTGAAACAATTCCACATTAGATCAACACCCGGCTCAACATACAGAGTAGATAACAGATCCACTAACTCAAAAGTGGTCATAAAAGATGTTTTTATTCCAGTTAATAGTAAAGAATCAGAGGTAGTTAGATTTTTAAAGGAACACACAATTGCCGACCGAGTGTTTCATTGTTATTTCCATAGTGAAGAACTGAATCATGCCTTCTCCAGAGTCTATACTACCATATTTAATGAGCGTGGCCGAAAGTTACTTAAATGCACGCGTGTAACCCTAGTGGAAAACAAAACTGAACAACAAGAGTTAATTAAGAAATATCACGAAGGAAAGACAGTATATTGCGGAATTCAAGAGACGTATAAACAGTAGCATTATAGAAATTATCACTGGCTTAACATGTTACTTACCCTTCAGAGATTTGTTAATAAGTGCGAGATTTTTTTGCAGTCTAAATATGAGCGCAATCCTCTAAGACCTCCTCTAGCTATTACTAATACACCGCGCAAGCCAATGAAACACATATTTATGGATCTTTATTCAACAGGTGGAGTAACATTCCTCACAATCATTGATAATTTCTCCAAATATGTTCAGGTAGTTCCTTTAAACGCGTGTAGTAGTGTGTATGTAGCGGAAGCATTGCTAGACGTCTTCTCGGTGTTAGGCTTACCAAACAAAATAACCACTGACTCAGATACAAAGTTTCATAACGACGTCATCAAGAGCGGATCCAGCCTTCGAGTCAGGGGGGGGTCACATAGTCGGGGACAGGTTCCAATGGGCCCAGGGCGGCAAAACAAAATGAGGCCCTCCTGTCTTCTCAGTTTATAAGGGTATTTCTAGCAATATTTTGCAAAAAAAATATAACGACAGCAAAAAAAAAAGAATGGCACTGAGATGTCGGTAACGGTGTCGCGAGTTCATATTGTTTTTTCCCATCTAAAAAATGCCCAACGCGCCTAAAGAAGTTTTTACTTCAAAAAACAATTTGTATAACGTGCGTAATTATAATCTACCCACACAATGGACCTCGCAACCGGCAGGATAGTTTTATTCTGAGAGGTGCATTTCGTCTCCTCAATAGGCTATTTACGAAAAGCAAAAATGTAGGGGAGCGAGCAAGGCGAGCTCGAAATTTTTTACACCTCGTCTCGTAATTCCCGGTTAGGTTTCTATTTAGTATCCTTATGGAAATATGAGTTGCTTTGTTGACTTACACAGAAAAGTTTGAGAGTTAGGAGAATATGGAATTCAAGAGCGAGCGAAGCGAGCTCAGAAATTTTAGCACACCGCCTTGTGTATGTAAGGTTTTTTTTTTGTTGAAAAGTCAAACATAAATAAGAGTTCCTTTGTCGACTTATGCATTAAGCATGAGAATGTAGACTGTAACGAGCGGAGCGAGCTCGAAAATTTTCATTCTCAGCTTCCAACTCTAAACTGGTTGTATGTCGGCAATCCATTAAAGGGATGTAGGAGAAGTCATTTACAACTAAATGACCCCTTTTGACTCCTATGCAAATGTCAACAATTTTAGAATCAATTGATATTTATGTTTTTATTTCATACATTTTAATATATAAAATGTCAAATTACTTGAAAATGGTTGACATTGGCATAGGTATCAGGGGTTATTTGGTTGCAAATAACCTCTCCTACATCCCCTTATTGGATTGCCGACATGTAACCAATAACACTTATGTTGACCGTGTTTTGGGTTGTCATTAAAAAGTACTTCTTACGATTTAGGGGGCCGCCAGGACCGCCCGGGGTGGTTTGTCTTGACACTATTCTGGGGTATTTAATTTCTACGTCTAGTTGCTAGCTTCAGATAACCCTACATTGGCACTTATGAAACGTCAGAAGCTAGGAACACTGCTTCGTTTGGTAGTTTCCCATGGGAAAGAGCCGGCAGAAAACCCTATCATCATAATAAAATTATAATAACAGCACATAGTCTTATTATGCGTGTCGTTCGCGCATGTGTGGCAAACACATCCTACGTCGCAACATCATACAAAGTTTTTATTTGATATTTATAAAAAGAATTAGCCGCGGGCTGCAGCTTATCTCATTAAGATAAGCTGCAGCCCGCGGCTAATTCTTTTTCTAAAATAAAAGTAACGTAAGTGAAAGTCCCGTCAAAATCGAACCAGCCATTTAGGAGATTAGCCGGAACAGACAGACCGACAAAATAAAAATAAAAATGTGTTTTTGTTGTATGTACCGTATATACTTTCAAATGCATTTAGTAAAAAGCTGTTATTTTGACATTACAAACATACACTTCAATTTTATTTGTTTGTATGTATAGATTAGAAAAAACCGGCCAAGTGCGTGTCGGACTACGCACAATGAAGGGTTCCGTAGTTAAGATGAATTTATTTATCCCAAGAACAAACTTAACATTGTAGTTGAAAAACATGTTCTCCCATACATTCCAACTGCGAATCGTCGCTCGGCATCCAATACCGCGAATGTGACATTTTTTACGTTTTTTTTTTAATTGCAGGGTCACTTATTTGAACGTGTCGGATGAAATAAAACAAAACTCTGATTTTCGTAAAAAATTTCACATATTAATATAATAATAATCTAAATCTAATACCTTTAAACGAGCAATTCTTGTATATATATAATCTGAATCTCGGAAACGACTCCAAGAATTGTTATTCAATTTAGTATGCAGGGGGTTTCGGGAGCGATAAATCGATCTAGCTAAGTTTATTTTTTAGAAAACGTCGTTCAAAAAAAAATGGTCATCCAGATATTTTTGTTTATTCAAGTAACAAGGACTCATTGTGTTAGTAAACTTATGAACTATGTTAGCTTATTTTACCAGGTCACTCAGAAAGTTTTGCGACTAACAGTTTTTGTCGATAGGATACTGGCTGGTTTTGATGTCAATTAAAACTATGACTATTTATTACAAAAAAAACATAACATTCCAAATTTGAAATTCCCTCCACATTTTTTTACGAGCAAAATCGAAATACTCTGTCTTACTGAAAACTGGATTCACAACGAGAACATTTTCGCGCGATGATTTTGTACGATTTCAAATGTCGACTAAAACCAGAAGAATCGTTTGAAAGACTTCGAATGGTGTTCATAGAAAAAAGCCCCTCTAAAGCGACTGTTTTCCACTAGTTCAACGAATTTATGGGTGGTCAAGTAATTTTGGCGGACAAAGAAAGAAGTGGCCGCCCTATGACGGTTGTTACATAACAAAATGTGCTGGCTGTGAAAAATTTAATTCAAGAGAATAGGTGAATTACATATGAAGAGGTTCAGCATATACTGCCGATTGGATCGGGAAGTGTGCATGAAATTCTACTATATTAGCTATTCAGATGATATGATGCTTCTGAGCGCGTCCATCTGGGGTCTCAGAAAGTTGGTTGCCAAATGTGAGCAGTATGCCAAAACACATGGTTTGATGTATAACTCCAATAAGTCGGACCGTCCGACTTATTGGAGTTATACATCAAAATTGGAGTTATACATCAAACCATGTGTTTTGGCATACTGCTCACATTTGGCAACCAACTTTCTGAGACCACAGATTGACGCGCTCAGAAGCACCATATCATCTGCATAGCTACCAAATACCATCTAAATAGCACTCTGGTGCTGTTGAGCTCGCCAATCCTGCCGCACCCCGCATTCCAACCTGTAACACTGTTGATCTGGTTACCATACCACTATTTAAAGATGTTTATAAGCTCCGTTGGCAACCTATCCTTCTCCATCTTTCTCCACAATACGTCATAAGCAATCAGATCAGAAGCCTTGAATACTCGTAAGTCGAGGAAGCTAGCATAAATCGGCGTCCCACGCTGTGTATAGTAAGTATGTGATAGTATGCTTAAGACACAACACTGCACTTTCTGTTGACAAACCACGCCGAAACCCGAATTGGCTGTCATGAACATTTACAGTTTTATTTATTTGTGTATTAAGCAGACGGTCAAACACTTTTGATATTTTGATATTATAGTAGCTAGAGAGATGGGCCTATTGAATGCCGAGCGACGAAATGTAAGTTTGTACGCTCAATATTGAGAGATTTACCATGTTATTTTAAGACCATAGACTTCTTATAGGTTTTCCTGTAATCTATGAGTAAAGAGCCATACTATGTATTTTTTTCAAAATTTTTGGACCAGTAGTTTCGGAGATAAGGGGGGGGAATGGTCAATTTTCATTGAATTTATTAAATATCTTTAAAAGTGTTTATTTTAAAATTATATAAAAAATATATTTAAAATCCTCGCAACAAGCCCTTTCATTTGATATGTCACACGGTACAGTTAGCAAAACTTTTTTTTTAATTTTCTTGTTTGTGCCCTAAAAGTGACCCCTATATTCGAAATAATTTATTTACGTTACATATTCGTGTTTGGGTCACAGAAATACATATGTGTAACAAATTTCAATTTAATCGGTTCATTAGATTCGGAGTAAATTGGCTGTGACAGACGGACAGACAGACAGACAGACACACGAGTGATCCTATAAGGGTTCCGTTTTTCCTTTTGAGGTACGGAACCCTAAAAATACCAGTGGTCGACCTAGACGCTGCCTAGGGGGGGTCATGACTCCCATGACCCCCCCCCTGGATCCGCCCTTGGACGTCGTAAAAGATATCTGTGCCTTACATAATATTCATATACATTTTACAACACCATATAAACCCTAACTCTAATTCACCCATCGAACGTTTACATTCTACATTAGCTGAAATAATTAGAATACAACGAATGACCAATAAAGATGATCCCATGCAGCTTATCATGAAGTATTCTATTATTGCATATAATAATTCTATTCATTCGGTAACAGATTATACACCTCATGAGCTATTATTCGGACATACAGCATCTAGGAATCCGCTAGAATTATACTATCCAAAAGAATTCTATCAAGATTACGTTATTAAACACCGCGCTAATGTCGAGGCAGTTCAAGAATGTATTGCAGCACTTATGTCTAAGAATAAGGAGCAGGTGATTTCTAAACGAAACCAAGAAGCAGAACAAATCAAGTTCAAGGTAGGTGAGACCGTTTTTAAACAGGTAGCAAAGTCAGCACGCAGTGATAAAACTAAGCCTGTGTTCAAAGGACCCTACAAGATCATCCACCTTCATCCAAATAATGTGGCTGAAATTATAGGTAACCACCCAAACTCTAAGTCCATTAGGGTCCATTTTAAACTACTACGGAGGCCTCATCTTGTTGCAGGATCCTCATCTCAGGAGCCATCGTGCTCTACGCAGCAGGAACCGTAACTATCGACCCCGTTAATAATCAAAATGGCATCCTTCTCCTTAAACAAGGACAGCTCCTTAAACAGGCCAATTACTTTAGTCTCGCTTGCATCTATAATATTACGAACCTTCATTTTACGTCGATCCAACTTATGTCGTTATGCAAGCACTAAAGCAGCTGAGAGTGTTATGTCAGGAGAGTTACATAAAGCATATAGAAATCAAATAGAGTATGTTTAGATCAAATAGGTAAAAATATAAAGTTTTTAAGCCCGTGAGTTAGAAAAAGACGCGGTTTGATCAATGGGTTAGGTACTGTCGTTAAATCCATAACTGGAAATCTCGACCATGATGATGCAGCAAAATTCGAAGAAGAAATATTTAACAAGAAGAATGAAGAGAAATAATAATGTTCAGAATTTGCAAAGAAAGTCCTTAGTTTTAGCAAAAAATACAATAAATGAGTTTGGCAATCAATTAAGTAAATTAAATAGTAATCAGAAAAATTTTACTAGCTTATTGAAAAACATTACAAGTAATGGCGTAACTAATCATATACATTTTCTAGATATATACGTACAAATAGATTTTAGTTTACAGATTATCTTAGATAAGTTAATGTTGTTAGAAGATGCAATGACGTTTTCGCAACTGAGCACCATGCATCCTAGTATTATAAGTCCTCAAAACCTAATAGAGGAATTAATTAACTTAGGTAATACCTATTCATTTAGACCAGTAGCTAGTATTAATCTTAGTAATATCCATAGGATAGAAAAATCAATTAGAGTTAAGGCCTATAATACAGTATACTCTATAAACTTTATCCTAGAAAACCCATGAGTAGCCCCACAAACCTATGACCTAATTCACGAGCACATACAGACACAATCGTCATCAATGAAGTCATACCTTTACCAGAGCAACATCAAGTCTTTGAAGAAACTGTTAAATATGAATTACAATTAGAAGACATCTCACTAGACAGCATCCATGAACTTATCAACAAAGCAAGCGACCTCTCCTTACCAGATGACATCAATTGAGACTGGAAACATAACTCGAGACTTGGTTTTTTACAAGTTTTGTTTTTGATGGCATTATTATGACAGCAAAAACATAATCTAGAACAGCTAAAATATATTGTATTTGAATAACATATATTATGTTAATTATACAGGTATAATTGATTGATGATTTAAATAAGTGAAGACGGTTTCCACCTAGTAATCACGAGCAAGAAATTGAAATTGTAGTTATTTTAGAAAGTATTACAATACACATTTTCTTATGCTTGTCCTATCCATTTTTTAAGTAAATTTAGAATTTTTCTTCTGGCTGCTTTTACGTTGTCGGAATTATTTTTCCAAGAAAAAAAATCAGGGCAGTGACCCGCGCCTTTGATGACAATAGCTGGCGCATCAGGTGAGAGATCGTGAACTACTCCGAGCCTATGCCATGGATCCATGTCTCCATTAACAAACACCACATTCGTTACATTAGGAGTCAGTCCTCCATACATTCTGTTATTATTTATAATGTTTTGGTCTAGTCTCTCTTCGTTGAATGCCTCTCCGAACAAAAACTTGCAACTTTTGTAATGAAAATCTGCAGGAAGACACATTCCGAACATATTTAGTTCGCTCGAAGACGTAGTTTCGAAATAACCAAATTCTGTGCAAGTCTGGTAAAACCAGAGGCGCACAAAGATGAAATGGTACTCCCCACTTAACCAATCCTTATAATCATAGTCATGACAATCGTTCCCCTGACCATCATTTTTGACATAAGGAATCCAGTGTTCTAGTTCGCTAGACATGATATTGTGACAAAGTGCAGCAATTTGAGCAGGAGTACCATGCTCAGCGAATATGTTGAAAGAGTACATTTGAACTAAGAAAAAAAATTGCTGAGTTTCTGGAACCGTCATATCGGTGTCATCACAAATGTTATTTTCTTTTTTTAGCTTCTCGATCCCCTCAGGACTTTTTAACAATTCATGAAAAGTATTAAATTTCTTAGTGATTTTATTGACGCATTCTTGTGATCCATATGTTCTGAATGTTTCAGTGATAGCTTCATAATGTTCGTTGGAATCTTTTTTAATTAGTACAGGTGCACTACTAGCTAGTACTGCATCAATCAACTCTGGGTACAATAGTTTCATCCAAGTTGCTAAATTTCCCGCGTAAGCACCGCCAACAACTATCACTTTAGACTTCTGGAATTCTGGAGTTTGCTTGATTGTTTTCAGTAAATGGACTGCGTCTGCCAGTGCTTGTCTCGAGGTAAGGAAAGCCAAGTCTTTCGTGGTTGGGTCCACGAATGGTAGACTTTCCCCGTAATATCTATGCTCCAGCATAAAATAAGCAGCACCCATTTCTTCGGCTATTTCATCTACAAAATAAACTGAGTCCTTGCCGTAGTCCTTTAAATGCTTTCTCAAATTTGGTAGATAGTATGCGCCTTGAAGGAATAGTAGAAGTGGTCCTTCTGGTGTCCAAGAGTTCATTATTTTGTAATACTTCATTTTCCAGGTTCGTTGATCACTATCATTGAAATGATCGATTCGTTGCTCAATCCATTGTGTAGGATCACTTGGCAGGCCTTGCATTGTTAAATGAGCACAGTCATCGGGGACAAAATTGATTTTAAATGGACTGGAGAAAAAGCCACGTACAAGGCTAATTCCAAATAATACGATTATGGTTTGAACTCCTGAATAATACATGGTCGTTGCAGATATAAAGTATAAGAACCACGTTCAATGTTTATATACTACTTCAATAATAATTGTTATTCCTTATATTCAACATTTTTTCTGTAGATACCCTTCATATTTGGAAAGTATAAAATTTAAATAGTAAGTACTTGAAATATTTCTGTTACCACAATTTATTGTCTACACGTGGACAATGAATAAATTTTATTTCGGAATGCAATTGTATTATTAGCTAAGGTACATTCAATGAGAATATTCACATTGTATCGTGCTTATATTTCAGCAAAATACCTAACCATTGCTTCAGATTTTGGGATAATCAATCTCATTAGTTTTTAGAGAAGCTTCGTCGTTTTCTCATGGGTTTTGTTGTTTTTCTTGTTGTCCTTTCTCAAGAACATAACCTGTATGCTTAGTGTACTCCAACATCGATGGATCTGATTTGAGTTCTCAAGGAATGTGATCGGTCGTAAAAAAATCTTGCCAATGCAACACCTAATTAATTAAATCGTCAAAGTCAAAGTCAAAAACGTTTATTGCGAACTAAGTGTACAATGTTGGCATTTAGGATCTTGCCATTTTGCCAAAATTATTTTGATAAAATTTCACTATCCATACAAATTTTAGCAACCTTTTTTATACCAATGCAATGTTTGGAATGATTTTAGTACGCACATTTTCATTTGGTCAAATTTTTATTCGGCAGAATATTATCAAGGATAATGTCATTAAGGCATTTGCCCTTTAATCAAAAGATTTATTACAACAAACAATCTTTAGACAATAAACATTAAGTCAAATATTTTTTTTGACAAATAATTTAAAGACAAAAATAAGATTTTTTGGGAATTATTTAATAAAAAATTTGGTTTTAGTGACAGAAACGAATCGCTGTAAATCCGATTCCACGCAGTCTTGTCTGCCCTACCCCTATAGTGTAATTTAGAATCGCGTAGAGCGAGGTGGCCCGCGAGTTGAGGAGCAGGTGGTAAGCGTTAAACCATCTGCGACGATAAGCTCGCGTGGGACCGCCGGAGCTCCGCAGAGCCGGAGCCGTGACAAAAACTATGTCTGCTGCATGATACATGCTTGACATTGAGCGTCATTTACCATCTACCCATATAACAAAACACATTGTAGTTTAATTTGACAATTCTGTGCAACTGACATAAAGATGCAAATCTTTTGTAATTGACCAAGCAATTGACTGAATAGAAATGGTAAATTGAAAACTGACGATACCTACTAAATATTTGGCTTACTTTATTTTGCGTAAAATATGTTATGCCGACTGAAATATTTGACTACATTAAAATTGGTAAAAGTACCAGTTGGTAAGAAAGTTATTGTTTAAACGTTCACTTGCCAAACATTAGGTTTGCGTTACAATAATTTGTGAAGAGTTTATTTGATAAGTAAAAATTTTTGGGAAGTGATAATTTGTCCATTTTTTTTTGATGAAAAAATGGTAACCCGTTGTTTTTAGATCGAGAGGTGATTTGTATGATCTAAATTATATTATTTTAGTTTTATTACTATTCATTTCCAAGTTGTGGATCTGGAGCCAAGTATCTACAGTTTGGGGAGTATCTTGTATTTGTAGACGAGGGTTATTTACATTTCCACACTTGATTAATATTGAAATATCATCTGCAAATAATACTGGTAAATCGTTTTCTTTATCTAATGTTTTGGGAAGGTCATTAATATAGATTAAAAATAGTGGGCATCCTAACACACTTCCTTGTGGGATTGAGCAAGTAATTTGTTTTTTTTATGATCTAATGGTTTTGATCTCATTTTTATCATGGTCATAATTTTCAATTTGTACTAATTGTGTCCTATTATGTAATAATGATTTGAACCATGAATAAGCCGGTCCTCGTACACCGCAACGCAACCATATAATTTAGTGAGCAAGATGTCATAACGGACCTTGTCGTATGCTTTTGTCAAGTCTAGTAGTAGCTCAATTATATATTGTTTGACGTTTGTATGTTGTAGCGCTTGTTGAACATATTTATAAACTGCTCATGTTGTTTATCTACATTTTCTAAATCCATTTTGTGCGTTGTCAAGAATATTAAACTTTTAAGAAAATATATAGCTGATTGCACTTAGCTTTTCAAATATTTTGGAAAAGGTTGGTAGCAGTGTTATGGGTCTATAATTGCTTGGGATAAGTTTGTCACCTTTTTTATGTACTGGTTTTAAAGCTAAAGCTACTTTAAGTGCGTCTGAAAATTGGCCGTCTTGGAGCTTTGATTTATTTATTTGATTGGATCTCCAACAGAGGCTACACAATTACATGCAAGATTACGAATACGAGTGTGCGCTTCTAATTATGGGAGACTACATCATTCTCTTATAATCTAGATAAAAACATTAAAGCTTGACAAAGCGAAATAAATCAATGGTAAAATAAATCAAAACATAAAACACGAAAATAATCATAAAAGGAAACAAAATTAAATACAAAACAAATTAATTCTAAAATCATTAAAAAAAAATTATAACAATAATAATCATAAAAGGCAACAGACAAAAATAACAGTGATTAAGTCTTGGATATGCGGATAATGTAGTGGGCTGCAATATTGTTTATACTACTTCTGAGCCTATATTATTATTTGTAAACATCTTATATTGTAGCTGTTTATTGTCCCATAATAAATAAAATAAAATAAAATAAGATATTATGACTTTAATATTTTTTGAGCTTTGACATATTGCATGTAATATCCAATTCATTACGCTTCGATACTTCAATACTGTCTACAGAGCCTTGGCAAAACGGCGAAGTGTCCGAGGTTTGTTTTGGATCCCGGCACATAGAAAAGGTTATAGTTACATTTACGTGGTAAGCGAGATGGTGCACTTATCTGCAGTTTTCCAAAAAGCTCGCTACAGTCAACAACCCCATTGAACAGTTTGTGTAGAAATGTGAGATCTAGAACCCTTCTTCTATCTAACAATGACGACATTTTATAATGCTGTAGTCTCAAGTCATAGCTCCTGATTTTTTTTGTGAGATGGTCTTTATAGCATAGATGGTATAGAAAACGTCTTTGTACACTTTCCAGGTGTTTAATGTAAACGTCATAGTGTGGATTCCATACCGTGCTGTTGTATTCAAGGAGTAGGCGAACTAATGTATTAAATAGACGAATTCTAGTTGAGGCTTTAGAAAATTCTTTGCTATTACGCAAGACAAATCCGAGCACCTTGAACCCTTTTGAGGTAATATTTAGTATATGCCTATCAAATTTCAGTTTTTTGTCAAACACAATTCCCAGGTCACGAACTTTGTCTACTTCTTGTAGTGTTTGCTGGTGCAATGTGTAATTGTGGGTTTGTACTGTTTTATTGCGAGAAAATTGCATACAGTGACACTTAGAAACATTAACTGACATTTTGTTTCCTCTACACTGATCCGCAATTCTATCGAGGTCAGCCTGTAAAAGTGCGGCATCCAAGTCTGTCACTATTGGTTTCATGATTTTAACGTCATCAGCAAACAGGTAGAAACTTGAGTGCTTGAAACATAACGTAATGTCGTTAGTGAAGATGTTAAAGAGGATAGGGCCTAAGTGCGAGCCCTGCGGGACTCCCGATGTTGCTGGAAAGGTGTCAGAGTGGTGACCGTAGATAACCACTTTTGAACTCCTACCAACGAGGTAAGAATGGAACCATTTGAGCAATGATCCCCCTATTCCCAATTAATTTAATTTTTTGAGAAGTATATTATGGTCAACCTTATCAAATGCCTTACCAAAGTCTGTGTATATAGTGTCTACCGGGATTATTTTATCAAGAGACTCAGATACACTCAGATACAGATACATACGGTTGAGACAGCACATAAGGTTTGTAGAGCTTGACCTTGAGTTGATAAAACCATGTTGGTGGGTTGTAATACTTTGCTTAACATGTGCATTTAGGCTTTTAGTTCCTAACTTTTCAAGTATTTTTCCGAATATGTTTAAAATAGTGATGGGTCAATAGTTGGATACTTGTTGATTTTCACCTGATTTGAAAATAGGGACTACTAAAGCTTCCTTCCACCTCTCAGGAAATACGCCGTCCGTCATTGACTTGTTGAAAATAAGTTTAAGAAGTATAGTTAGTGCTTTTGCACATCATTTTATAAATATGGGGGAATACCGTCGCTTTCAGCACCTTTACGCTCATCTAAGGCTCTTAGCGATCAGAATATTTCCTCAGCGCCAAATTCTAGTTTACAGAATCCGGACGGGGCAAGACAGCTATCAATGTGGTTTGACGCATTTACAGTCGACGAGGTATTGTAGACTTTTGCAAAGTTCTCTGCAAACAAATTACAAATTTCTTATCCATTTCATGCTGTCCTGTTCTCGTGACACATTTCTGCTGGATAAGTACTCTTATTTTTCTTTTCATTCTTAATAAAATCTAAAATATTTTTGGGTATTTTGCAAGTGCTTCTTCCATTTTTACAATATAGTTTTTCAATACATCTTGCACGCAGTGTCTCAAATGAAACAATGTCTAGAGGATTTTTATTCTTTTTAATTTTAATGCGATATTTACAACCTATGAATAATCAAGGAAGGTCTCAATTGACAGTCATACCTGATGACTGTCAATGGAGACCTTCCTTTATTTCTGTTTAGCAATTTTGTAATTTTACTACTAAAAACCTATTAAAAAAAAACGACAGTTTGTTATTTAATTTATTACCAAGTGTCAGGTGTATAGGTAATAATGTACTATTGTGTGTTTAAATAAAATAAACAAAAATGAAAAAAATAACTAAATCCACGAATTAGTAGCAGTAGTGTGGTCCCTGCATCAAGACAAATAGCAAAATTTATTGTTTGTAGAAAATTCTAACTGAAGATTCCATAACACAAGGAATGAAAGCATTCCTTTCGATAAGGAATAATATTTTGCTTATCATATTGTATTTAGGTACTAGCTTTCGCCTGCGGCTTCGCCCGTGTGGATGTCGGAAATTATCCCACTGGAACGTACTTCCGGGATGAAAAGTATCCTATATGCTAAATCAGGTTATGAACTATCTGTGTGCCAAATTTCATCCAATTCCGTCCAGCCGTTTTTGTTTGATTGAGTAACAAACATCCAAACACACAAACTTTCACATTTATAATATTAAATAGGTAGCACTTCACCCGCGACTTCGTCCGCGAAAATTGTGATAGCTCGGCTACTTTGCATGATGTAAATATAATTTATTTTGTTTTTTACCCGCGTAGTTCCCGTTCCTGTGAGAATATGGGGATAAAATATACCTAGCTTATGTTATTCACTGATAATAATGTAGCTTTCCATTAGTGAAAGAATTTTTGAAAACGGTCCAGTGGTCTTTGAGTTTATTCGTTACAAACGTACAAAAATACAAATCTTGCCTCTTTATAATTTTGGTACAGAAAAATACGAAATTAATTATTTGAAATTTTAAACGTATAAATTGAATATTAATTTGGATCTCTAAAAATGAGTAGTAATATTATCGTTATATATTAAGCTATTCTCTTTATGTTCCTACAACCTGCTCCTGCTTCGCACGGGTGTATTTCCGTGAGAAGCATTAATATTTAATTATCAAATTTAAAAACTATTATTTAACGTAAGTAGACTAAATTTAGGACAGTTACAGTTTGTTCAAACCGTGACATTTTTCCTACTTAGAGAATGTTTATACCCGTCATAACTTCTGATCGAAAAGTCCGATCCGCATAATTTAAAGTGGAATTTACACGTACAGTACCGACCAAAAGTCCATAAGTAATCTCACAAAGCAATAGACTGACGTTTCGGTTTGACTTACGACCTTCTTCTATAAGTTGTTACAATACTGTAGACACGCACATTACACACACACACTCACTTTGTCTGCAACCAATGACTAGTTCGATTATCATCATTCGTTTATTGTTTCATTCGTCTTGTTCACATAAATATTAAAGTTTAGCAGGTAGACCACAGAAAACTAAGTAAATTATTTCGATTTCTGTGGGGTAGACGCAGTTCGTTACGAGTATTCAATTAGAACTTTGTTGGTTCGTGGATAATATTGGTGACGAGTATTTAGCGCAGTGTTGTGGTTATTATTTTCAAAAAGCAGGCATAAAATATATTGAAGAGATCAGATCAGATCAGAGAATATTATTGCTCTGCGTAAAAGTGAAGTGAATATCTAATGAAACCGGACTAAGTGTGAGTGTTATCATTTATATATTTCATATTTTACTAAACATAAATCTTAATCAAGGGTATTGTTGATAGAACAGAGATATTGTTGAGACAGAAGATGCCTTTAAAGTTTTAAATTCATCATGAGGTTTAATTAATTCGATTAGTGAATAATAAATAATTAGGTATTATGTGTAATAAAAACAATGTTTTTCTTTGTTCTAGAGAAATACTGTGAGGGTTAAGAGATATGAGGAAGGGGCTTATTATCGAGTAGCAGCGACGTCAAATGGTGAATGAATATGAAACAAATGGTTTCATACCAACGAGATATTTTGCTGAATTAAAAACACGTCATTATAATATGAACCGTTCGCCGTGCACTCTGAAGGCTTGCATCACTGAAGACCAGCTAGAAAGCCGTTTTTGACCTTAAAATATTGACCGTACCAACTTAATAAACAACAGATTCGTTACTGCATGAATTTATGGTAACGAATTTTTGAAGCACGTTTCAATAGGGTGTTTGTCGTATTTCTTGCAGATACACCGAAATTGTTTAATATTATTTTAGTAATATTATTATTTTAGGATTACAATTTGAGGTGTAGTTTCAATCTTCTTTTCGTAAAGAAAATGAAACTTAAGCTATAACCTGAATACCAACCAATATTTACTAAAGCCAAATACAATTTAAAATAAATAATATGAACAAACTGATCAACAATTTTGTCAGTAGATTTTTTTACATTTTAAGTATTCTAATATTCTTATTTATTGCTTAATTACTTCGACCATGATCAAAGCTTTATATTTATGGTGAAAAAAATCCATTTAAAATTTAAAACATTTCAAAATTTAAATATGTCAAAATAATACAAATTGCTTCTAAGTTTCTAGACATCTATTTCACATATTATTCAGGTGAAGTAATGATAAATAATTGTAGCAGTTTGTTAATTATACTTAAGTAAAATAAATAAAACGAATAAATATGATTTATTTTTTATTATAACATATCACGCGTTTCTTTTATTTTAAACCCTTTATTGCAATAACAACATTAATAAATAGGCAGGAATATTTAAAAATATTATTATTGCAAACAAGAATAATAATATTTGCAAAAACAGCGCTGTGATTTACGAGATTAGAACCTTAGCCATCTTGAATCTAAGACTAACGCTTAACGCATTCTGCTATCTGCACATATAATTTACTTTCGAATTTTAGCAATGCCATACACTGGCCAAGGTCACGCGTATGATGCGTGCTAACAAAATTGATGGAAATATAAGTGCGGCGCCCGCGAACCGTGACGATACGACAGTGTGTAGTGCAAAACTGCGTTCTCTGTGGTGTGTGTACGGCACTCACACCACAGACGTCTGACTGTTTACACATACAAATCTACGGACTACACCGCGTGTTCACAGCAATACGACTCTTAGCGTGCTTATGCACTTCTGAGCGCTTACTGTACATAGTCAACCTTAATTATCAAACTATTTAAATGGATAAGAATTAATATCATGATAACAATATCACCACTATTCGATTCCACCCGTATTTGAATTTAATAATTTAAATAAAAACTGTTATTGTGGCTTAACTATAATAGTTAGGCATAAACCATCATGTACTTTTTTGTGAGCAATCATGAGTACTATTAATATATAGAACACTATTTTATATATCGTCAATAGTTAGCGCAGCGGACGCAAAAAATTGATGGTTAAGGGTAGTTCTTCGGTGTCCGCGGTGGGCGCTGAAGCAGCTGGACCGGGAGCTTCTCCTGGAAGCCTCGATCGTGCAGGCCTGGGTGTCATCACCGGACAGGCCTGCCGACATCAATGACGAGGCGGAGTGGTTCCGGGAGGCCATGTCCAATGTGTGTGACATGGCAATGCCCCGGGTCCATTCTAGACGTGCTTCGCGCCAGGTGTACTGGTGGTCGCAAGAGCTGGAGGCTCTGCGCAGGGCGTGCGTAGCTGCGCGACGCCGGTACGCCAGGCACCGCTGGCTCCGTATCCGCCCTCCGGATACGGAAGCCATCCAGGCGGAGCTGTACGAGGGGTACAGAGCGGCGAAGACCGCCCTCCAAGCGGAGATCCTGCAGGCCAGGGCACTGGCCCGAGAGGAGATGCTGGAGACTCTGAACAGAGACCCGTGGGGACGCCCATACAAGATGGTGCGGGAGAAACTCCGCCCGTGGGCTCCCCCGCTGACGCAGAGTCTCCGGCCCCAGCTTGTGGGGGACGTGGTGAGCGCTCTGTTCCCTTCTAGAGGGGATCATACCCCTCCGCCCATGGCTCCGCCTACTGCGGTGCCCGATGCGGACCACACCGACGACGACGATGCTCCAGAGGTGACTGAGGTAGAAATGAGAGTGGCGGTACGCAAAATGAGTGCGAAGAATACCGCCCCAGGACCCGACGGCATACCTGGAAAAGCCTTGGGTCCTGGCCATGGGGGCTCTCGGGCCTCGACTAAGGGGAATCCTAAGCGCATGTATGGAGAGGGGCCAGTTCCCACTTTGTTGGAAGACGGGGAAACTGGTCCTCATCAAGAAGCCGGGGCGCCCAGCGGACTCTCCGTCCGCCTATCGGCCCATTGTGCTGCTCGATGAGGTGGGCAAGCTCTTTGAAAGAGTCATTGCGGACCGCCTTGTCGGGCAGCTGGTGCGAGTGGGGCCGGATCTGGCGGAGAGCCAGTTCGGCTTCCGCAGGGGGCGCTCTACGGTGGACGCCATCATGCGCGTGCGGGCCCTCACGACGGGGGATGCTGTGGCCCGGGGTGGGGTCGTCTTGGTGGTGTCTCTAGACATCGCCAATGCCTTCAACACCCTGCCCTGGAGTTGCATCAGGGAGGCACTCCGGTATCGCCGGATGCCGACCTACCTCTGTCGTGTGGTCGAGGCCTATCTGACGGACAGCGCCGTCATCTACCCCGGTCACCAAGGAGAGTGGAACCGGCAAGAGATGTCGTGCGGCGTCCCACAGGGTTCGGTCCTGGCGCCGCATCTGTGGGACATCAGATACGACTGGGTGCTGCGCGCCGACCTCCCTAGCGGTGTCAGCGTCGTTTGTTACGCTGACGACATGCTAGTCCTGGCGCAGGGGAGGTCGTACCAGGCGGCGGCCGATTTAGCGACACGCGGGGTTGCGACAATCGTTGACAGGATCCGGCAGCTGGGACTCGAGGTGGCCCTGCACAAGTCCGAGGCCATGGGTTTTCATGGTCCTCGGAATGCGCCACCGTCGGGTTCCCAGGTAATGGCGGGAGGGGTTCACATCGGTGTCGAGTCGACGATGAAGTATCTGGGACTCGTCCTCGACAGCCGGTGGAATTTCGTCGAACACTTCCGACGTTTGGCTCCCAGACTGGACCAGGCCGGGGCTGCCTTGAAGCGGCTCCTGCCCAATCTGGGAGGTCCAAACGCCTCCTGCCGGAGGCTCTATGCGGGGATCGTGCGGTCCATGGCCCTTTACGGGGCACCGGTGTGGGCGCGTTCATTGAGGCTGCGGCCAGCCCGCCGGTTGAACGCGTCCCAGAGGGTCATGGCCATCCGGCTGGCCCGAGGATACCGCACGGTCTCCTGCGAGGCGGCGAGCCTCCTTGCCGGATTACCGCCATGGGATCTGGAGGCAAAGGTCCTCGCGCACATCTGGGAGTGGCGCGAGGAGGCGAAACGCCGGGGCTTAACTCCGATGCCGCAAGAAATTGCGGCACAGCGGACAGAGCTCCGGCGGGATCTCATGGCGTCATGGAGAGTGCGATTGTCGCAACCCCGCGCTGGGCACGCCACAATTGCGGCGATAAGACCCCTCTTTGAGGAGTGGCTTGAGAGGCGTCACGGCGTCCTCACCTTCCGCCTGACGCAGGTCCTCACCGGACACGGGTGCTTCGGGAGGTACCTGTTCAGGATAAGGCGGGAGGAAACACCCGGGTGTCACCATTGTGTGGATCGGCCTGAGGACACGGTGGAGCATACGGTGGAGGTCTGCCCGGCTTGGGCGGAGCAACGCCGTGTCCTCGTGGAGGCGATCGGCGGCGGTGATCTCTCGCGTCCGGCCCTGGTTCAGGCCATGGTACGGAGCGAGAGGAAATGGCAGGCCGTCACCTCCTTCTGCGAAGCGGTAATGCTCGCGAAGGAGGAGGCGGAACGCGTGAGGGAGAGGCAAATTTCGCGCCCTCACGCCCCTAACCGCCGCAGGAGAAGACGCCCGGGGCGGGAATCGCGAGCCGATTTCCGGCCACCGTAGGTGCGGGCTTGCGGACGGTGAGCAATGGGTAGCTCGCCGTCCGATAAGGACCAAGCCCGGGTCGACGGCGCGTTGTGTTCCACGCGTGCCTCAAAGAGATGTCAGCAGAATTGACGGGGTCCGTTAGGGCCAATGCCTGCCGGGGGTTCGAAGAAAACCGATAGGGACATCGTGGCCCCCGGCAACAGGGCAACCGAAGGAACATGGGTGGGTTTTAGTCAGTATGAGTCTGACACGCCCTCCCGCTCCACCCAGAGCATGAGAAGTTATTTGATAATTACCCAACCAAAAAAAAAAAAAAAAAGGGTAGTTCTTCAGAGTCTAAATTTTCGATTTCTATGGGTATATTTTCTGTAACCAACTAACAAAACGACATGTAATTTTTGTTTTTGTTCAGTTTATCTATGTCCCTAACTGGGACAAATTATATTTTTCAAATAATTGCTGTCTAGGTACAGAATAAAAATATTTGAAGTTTGTTCTTCTGATTCATATAACGCGTCCGTTTGCCATTTTCTGGAACAAAATAGTCGATGTCGGATTTTCCCTTTGATAAATCAATATAAATTATAATTATATCGAATTCCTTTCGATAAATAAATAAAAAAAAAAAAAAATTGTCCTCTTACAAAAAAAATTAGAATTAGTTATAACTACGTTAGTGTGTTTAAAAATATGTAAATAAGAAGTGTCCGGCGTATAATACTGATTAATGTGGCGTAAGCTGCGTTTGACCGTACTTGGTCGGGTAATAATAATGAGAGCCTGGCTTCCCGCGCGGGGGGGAGCTAGTCGTGCAACGGACGACCTAGAAGGTGGACGTGCAACTGGTTGGCTTACATCCCGGTGTTACGAAGGTAAACATCTGATTCATCTGTGCTTGGTTCAGGTGGCATTCTGATTACACTGCCTACTTTATCAAATTTATTTTATTGTTTTAAAACTTCAATCTGAGTTTCGTGTGATGCTCTTGGGTTATAGATTCGTGTAGAAACATGACAATTCTGAAGTCTGTATGCATGATGAGTTATGCATGATTGTAAGCAAAATCCTGATTAATATGTGCCTGATTCATATAGTCAAAACCCCATAAGTATTCTTATTCCAGGTGCATCGTTTTCACATATAATTATATAATGTATACAAAATATTGTAAAACATTTTAAAAGAGTAACGGTGGAGTTTATTGCCCATTCTTCTCCATACAAAACTACCTTTTGGAAGGGGCGACTAGAATCAATTCAATTTTTTATTTTTGACTTTCAAAAGTGCCTTTTTGTGCCTAATTGAAATAAATTATTTGACTTTGACTTTGACATATGAATTTTAAAATAAATTAGTTTTTTGCCTCTCCAGTACGAAAGGAGCGTAATTCTCCTTGTCAAATTTTTTACTGTGTACAAATCAGTAGTTCTAGTCTTATTTGTTATATTTACTTAGCTATAACCTTTTCAATAATTCAAAATGGCGAAAATGCACTGGTATTTTTCAAATTTGCGATTATTAGTGTGGAATTATTCTGAAAAAGGACACGGGAAATGCTGAATTTCGGGGTGCTGAAATTCAGACTAGAAAAGATACGGATACAGCCCAACAAGACCTCGACCTTCCCGATGACGAACTCCAAAATTCACCAGAGATGTACTATGAACCTTTCATCAGAAAAACGTGGATGATCGCTCAGATTCTGACGATGAGGATATTTTCGTGTTTAAAAGGCCTCAATATGATAAACGGACAAAAGAGTCTCACGCCATTGGTGAAGATTATATAGAAGATATTATTGTTGTTGTTAAAAATGAATATTTTCTTAATACAGAGCCCGTCTGCATAAAGTTTTTAATTTTTATTTCTGTTTCTGATTAATCTGTAACAAATGCTGATTCATCTGGGCACAAAATATTTGAACATCGATATCTTGAAAACCACTTTATAAAAACGAGTCTCTCAGTCAAATATATGTTATTTGGTATACCTATTTTCATATGAACATATGTTCAAATGTTCACAAAGCTGAAAGTGAAATTAAATTTTGGCCATATGAATCAGTCGAAGAATCAAATTTCGAAGAACTACCCTTAAACGAACTTACCTTAAGTTTTATTTTTCTTTTGACTACGACAACTCGCAGTTTTGACCGCTTTTTTTTTTTTTTTTTGGGTGGGAAATTATCAAATAACTTCTCCCGCTCTGGGCGGAGCGGGAGGGCGTGTCAGACTCTCACTGACTAAAACCCACCCGTGTTCCTTCGGTTGCCCTGTTGCCGAGGGCCACGATTTCCCTATCGGTTTTCTTCGAACCCCCGGCAGGCATTGGCCCTAGCGGACCCCGTCAATTCTGCTGACATCTCTTTGAGGCGCGCGTGGAACACAACGCGCCGTCGACCCGAGCTTGGTCCTTATCGGACGGCGAGCTACCCATTGCTCACCGTCCGCAAGCCCGCGCCTACGGTGGCCGGAAATCGGCTCGCGATTTCCGCCCCGGGCGTCTCCTCCTGTGGCGGTTAGGGGCGTGAGGGCGCGAAATTTGCCTCTCCCTCACGCGTTCCGCCTCCTCCTTTGCGAGCATTACCGCTTCGCAGAAGGAGGTGACTGCCTGCCATTTCCTCTCGCTCCGTACCATGGCCTGAACCAGGGCCGGACGCGAGAGATCACCGCCGCCGATCGCCTCTACGAGGACACGACGTTGCTCTGCCCAAGCCGGGCAGACCTCCACCGTATGCTCCACCGTGTCCTCAGGCCGATCCACACAATGGTGACACCCGGGTGTTTCCTCCCGCCTTATCCTAAACAGGAACCTCCCGAAGCAGCCGTGTCCGGTGAGGACCTGCGTCAGGCGGAAAGTGAGGACACGGTGGCGCCTCTTAAGCCACTCCTCAAAGAGGGGTCTTATCGCCGCAATTGTGACGTGCCCAGCAGTTTTGACCCCTAAGGTCTTGGTTGCTTAACCGGGCTTTCATGTGGGTGGCTTTAGCTTCTACACTTAAAGCCTCCAGCCAGGGGATAAACTATTCTAAATTAAGAGAGTGCTCGCTAAGGGCACCCCCTGTGGGGTACGAACCTTGGCTTAGGGCATCGCTGGGGGGACAGCAAGAAGAGACAGGCTGGATCAAACTTAGATTTTCACCATGATTATTATGCGGGGTATTTAAAGTTACATGTTCAGCTGCAACAACTGCTGGCACCTCGTTTTCGAGCAAGGGAGCACTCGCGTCGCCATAACTCTTGTAATTGTTTTCAGAGAGGAACAGCCTATTTCACGACATAATTTGGGGAGATTTATGATTGATCTTGGAATCATAGGGTTTGGGAGGGTTATAAATCTTTCGGATGTGACGTCTCGTATAATTATGGTCGAACATCACTTAGGTAAGTTCGTTTATCCATCAATTAATTATACTACGACGTCACATCCTTCAGATTTATATGATTCACTTCGTAGATGTTTAGAACCTGGAGTGAAATAGGTGAAGCATGAAGGAGGAGCGCGGAGGATTTGAAATATAAACTCTCAGATAGGTTTCAAATCAACAATATTATTAATTATAACAATTAGCATCACTGTAATCTATGATAATAATTATTATCTTTCTACTAAGATTGTTTGGCTGATTAATTAAAAAAAAGTCGTTGCAAAAACCTCCTCATCATTATTTACAGGGGGTCTGTCGTAAAACTTTGCAAACGCCAGTGAGTTCCCAGACCAAAGTCTAAAGTCAAAGTCAAATAATTTATTTCAATTAGGCACAAAAAGGCACTTTTGAACGTCAAAAACAAAAAATAGAACTGTTTCTAGTCGCCCCTTCCAAAAGGTAGTTTTCGTATGGAGAAGAATGGGCAAGAAACTCCACCGTTACTCTTTTAAAATGTTTTACAATATTTTGTATACATTTATTATATAATTATATGTGAAGACGATGCACCTGGAACAAAATTACTATACCACAATAGCTAAAAATAATTAAAAATGAAACAATGACAGAAAAAATAATAATGTAAGTAATGGAAGTAGGTTAGAATTGGGGGTTCTGCATCACTTGCTCTCGCTGCGCTCGCGCCGTGATGCAGAATCCCCAATTCTATCAGCGAGAGCAAGTGATGCAGAATCCCCAATTCTATCAGCGAGAGCAAGTGATGCAGAACCCCCAATTCTATTTCGACGTGATGCAGAACCCCCAATTTTATTTCGATAAATAAGCAATGAAATCTTCTTGCACTGTATCGCTGACCTGAGACTTTGATGAGTCTATGCTCGATTTATAATTTGCAACAAGTATTAATTATAAACTCTCTTCCTTTTACAGCGTTCAAATAAAAACATTGAGGAAAATGTATAGCATGTTGCATCCAAGGATCGTCATAAATCTCCCAATCTTCTATAACACCTCCACATGAGAAACATGCTACTTTATCATCTATACTATTGCCACAATAAAAGAATCCAGCGTCAGCCATTTCCATCACTAATCTTTTCTTTGAATCAGCCGTTGCCCAGTAATAATTAAATGAAAATTCACGCATTTTATAAGTATTATACATGTCATAGCGGGGTTTGTATTTATTTTGAGACATGCTTCGTTTTATAGATAAATGCATAATGACATCGCTTAGCTACAGTTAGTAGCTTTTAATGATTTGATGACGTTGACGGGGTTGGGAGGGATAGGAAACGTTTACCTAAGTATTTATATAAATTAAACAAGAAAATATTTTTATTTAAAAAAATTATTATCATAGCACCATTTATTTAAACACAATACATTTTTTAAAGCACAAACAGAGTCATGATACATACAACTATACAAATCTTGACAGTATTTATATTGATTGTACAGACTTGACAAACTAGAACAACCTTTGTCTTCTAAATTAAATATATTACTATTACTGGTTTCTAATATATTTTTTAACCACGAGACTTTTTCTGAACCCTTAACATAGACACATTTATCTCTTAAAATATCAGCAATAAAATTCTGGTAGTTGGAATAAGGTACAAATCCTTCACGCCAATATATCTTTCTGTTACGTTCAATCCAACTAACTTGCTTTCTTTCTGCTTTTGTCAAATTGTAAAATGGAAATGGTGGCTTAATCAAAAACAATTGAATTTTTTTATTATACAATATAGCGATTTCTTTTATTATAAATTCATCTGTTTCTGTTCGAAAACCTTGAATATCTACAATAGCAATCATGATAACCGGCGTACAGTGTTGGTGAGAGGTTTATATTCCACAAGTCGATCGTTTATAATCAAACAATATGCAGTTGTCTTATCTGGTATTGGCGTTGAACATTCAATTTCTAATCGCACGTCCACTGGACCTGATTTTAGACTATCGTTTTGCCTTGAGCAGTCTAAGATAAAGAGGGGAGCTTTTTCTTTAAAGTCCTTTAGGTCAAGCAACGGGTCTGCTGGACAGTTGTAATATGACTGACGAAATTTCACATACATTTCGTATAATATACTGTATTTGTTGTCAGAAAACTTTAAACCCAAAGGCTCATAAGGATAATATTGTGAATTTAAGAAAAGCGTAACGTTTGTCACCTCGCAATGATCGAATAGCGAACTGTCTTTAGTTTTATTATTTTTTCTATTAGTTTGTAAGCAAAAAATTACATATCTAGGCTTTTCCAATTGTGAAGCAGTCTTAACTGACCAAGAATGTTTTGTGGTTTTAGGTAGTAAAGGATATTCATATAAATCCCAATTTCTAAAAGCCATCTGAATGGGTTTATCTCTTTCTAAATGCTTTAAAAGTGTTAATCGTTCTCGATCTGACACTTTTATGTGTGGCACCCTCCATTGAACTCTTTGCATATCTATTTGAAAATGAGCAACATCATCAGTAAGAATAACGCTGTTTAAGTTAGAGTTACTTCTATTCAATATAAGTTCGTGTTTACAATTTATAACGATTTTATTGTAATCCTCTGCAAACCCTAAAATCTTATTTAACGGTATCACAATACTAAAATGACCATCACTTTGGAATCCGTTTAAATTCCAACCCCATAGTGCAGCAACTTTATTTTCACCTTCATTTAATGAGATGTATGATTTTATTGCTGATGTTATTCCAGAATTTTTTATACGATCTATTTCAATACCATTCATTTCGTACCTGATGTCTTGAAACAAAGACATAATAGGGTTATTAGTGAACGAAACAGTTTTCTTGATCGGATTCCCATCTTTACCGAGCAGCTTTGCTTGGCCTTCGATGTAAATTGAACTGGCTGATGGTAGCACGTATATGTCTTGCTGATGTATGGGGATTCTGATTTCATCGTTTTCTCTAAAGCTGTTGTTGTAGGGATTATATGAATGGATTTCATAACTTTCGATCGAACTATCGAAGTGAGGTAATTCAGTAATTTGTAGTATATTCATACTTTAAAACCTAGGGCTCTAAGAAAATCTCTATTTGCTTTAGTCAATTTCTTAACTTTTTTCTTACGTCTACGCACCTTAATGGTTGTAGAAGGAATAAGACGTTTTATTTTCACAGGAGTGTTTTTATAATATACTATCATTTTGTTTTTCTTAAATGAAGGCGTAATTGAATATCAGGTTCATCACCAAAGTTAATACAATAACCAGATTGATCAACAATCTTAACAGATATAGATGAAATTAAGTTTTTGTTAACTGGAAAGTAAATAACGTTTGGCGGTATTTCTATGCACTGATGACCAGGAGCAGTATTAAATACAAATTCATGAATAAAATGAGTTGGTAATCCATTACAGTAGGAACCGTGTACAAGATCACATTCGATTCGGATTACAGATTGACTGCTGATATTGATGGGCACATTTGGTCTTGAATTTAACACTGAAAAGTATAACAAACCGCACTCGTATGGATCAGATAAATGCAGATGTGGTTGAAAATATGACACCAATTCAGATTTATTTCCGGAGATAGTAACCGTAGTAGACATGCTTGCATACTGAACTCTTTCAGAATATCCTCTTTATTTTATCCCTTGACTACACCAAAAATTTTTTAAGAACTTTAAACAGAGATGGCCGCAATTGAAAGGGTGATCACGTTGTATATTATCATAATTATAATGGACTTTAGAACCTACGTATTTTATAAATTCTTTTGGAGGCTTAAGATTTCCGTAACTGTCAAAGTACTCAATATAATCATTGTATTTTGCATAGGCTACCCAATGAGAGCCAGGATCTTTAGAACTATCTAAATTAATAACTCCACATTCTTTTTTAAACGGGTATTTAGGAAGCTCATCTCTCATATAGACTCCTCTAAAATAGGGAATACTATTTCCATACTTCAAAATGTCAAAGTTAGTTAAGGCTCGTTTGGGTAGCCGACTTAGTTTTTTTCATTCGATACAAAAATTCCAAGCCCGTTTTTATGTGGTTTAAGGTGTAGTCCTTTCCCAATGCAGAGAGCTTCCATTTTTTCATTATGTCTCTTCGATTCAGTCAACAGCTTTCTAGCCATTTTGAATTCATTTATGGTTTTGGCTATACCAGCTGCCCCGCCTGCTATTGCTCCCACTGCTGATAATCCAGCAAAAATAGGAATTAAAGGTAATACACCACCAGTTTTTGGTATAGGAATAACTCGAGGAAGTTTAATGGATAAATCATCAGCTAATTCTCTGGCTGCGGCAATAGCTAATTCTATTGCCACTTTTTTGCATTTTGGTTTCAATTTTTTCATGTGTCTTTTCGTTTTAGTAATAACATTTTTAAATTTATTTTTTAAACCTTTTCCAGATGTAACTTTTCGATAGCATTTTTTGCCACGTTTTTTTAGTCCAGAACCACTTTTAATTTTTGTAGACATTGTCTTGCTTACCAAGCCTGCTGCGAGTTTTTCGCTTACACTCGCATCCGAGGCAACTACTCGCTCTTTAGCCATTTGTAGTAAAATTAAATCAGCTCTGTGACGATCCTTTAAGTTTGATGATTTATGATAGGCAATGTCGTGTTCTTTGCAATATTCGTCTAATTTATTAATACCTTCATCTCCGCGTGTAAGCCTTTTAATTAATTTTGTACCAGGGCCACAATAATTGTATCCTGGTAAGTGTAATTCAAACGGTAAATTGTTTATAAGCCAATTGAGAAGACTACTCTCTCCAATACACATCATAAGACTAATGAATCTGGATTGAACACTTTAATAAATACTTATACGATTCATTAATGACTTTGTTGTTAAGTTATTTTTATTTATAATAGTATATTCGATTTATCAATCCAACTATTTTCAGCAGAAGGCAAACCTAACCATTTTACTAAAACCCTGTTTCCTTTTCTTCTAAGAACTTTCTCAATTAGATATACATTAGGATGTTTAGTCTTTTGAAGCTCTTGTAAGTAAAATGCTCCTAAAATAGGTTGACCTCTGATTGTATCTTCAATTAAGTAGGTGATAGGAGTTGTATTTTGTATTTTTCGAATTTTAAATATTTCCGTCGACCAGTTGGGCGTATATCCTTTTTCAAATGTTCCTTTGTACTTACTGATACGTACATAATCTCCAATTTTATACTTGCTTCTTATTCTTTCGTTTTTTACCAAACCTAAATACGTTTTTAATATACATTTTTTATTAATATTATCCACATTAGCAGGGATTTCATGAATTGTCCGATGATAAGTGTGATTGTATTTATAAATAACATCATTAAGGGTATTATCTATCCAATTATAGTTACCTTTTAAACTAAATTCCTTATACAGTTTAGATTTCAATGTTCTGATAAATCGTTCAACTATTGAGGCCTTTTTTGTTGAGAAGGTTGAATAATGGTTGATATGATTAGATTTCATAAGCTTTTGAAATTTATTATTATAAAATTCTGTTCCATTATCCGTTTGGAGATTTTTTGAAACACGTCCTGTAGCCAACAAAATTTTGAAAGATTTACATACATCATCTTTGGTTTTACTTTTCAGAGGAAAGGCCCAAGCATATTTAGAAAATGTGTCAATAACGGTAAGTATAAATCTATGATTTTTATTTTCTTTTGAAAACGACTGCATATCAATTAAGTCTGCTTGCCATAGGTCATCTATATCTTTCATTATAACATGTCTTCGCGGAAAGTTCACCCTCGCATTTTTATGTATTTCGTTTACCACATCAGCTTTGCTCATTTTCAGAATTCAGTACATTTGTCTTGAATCCATCTACAATACTGAATGTAAAGCATATTATTACAACTATTTATTCTGTAATTATGTCAGCTTCTTTTAACTCTTCAATTATCGATAAAATTTCATTATCGTGGTTTGTATTGCCAGCATCTTTTGAAGCAACTAATAGTTTCAATCTTTCAACTAATTCGTTAGGGTCATCCCAATATACCAAGTCAGTATTGTTTTTGTATTTTTTTAGTGTTGCTAAGTTTCCTCCAAGTTTAGGGTGAGCAAGTATATAATCGTTTGACGATTCGGAAAACAGTGGTTTGATTATTTCACGATATTTTGTTCCTTTATCGCCTCTTATTTGTCCATTAGGATTAAAATCTCTCTTATGAGCATTTGTATAATGCAGCATATCCTTATAGACAAGCTTATCTTTGCTAGAAATTAATTTTAAATCAGGTTTTTTTCGAAGTAAAAGTTCCTTCAGGCCTGGGGTTAAATTATAGGCTTTATCATCGAATTTAATTAAAATTTCACTATCGTCATTTAAACCATCAATTTTAGAAAATGACACAACTGAATTGCCCATCAATAAAGTTTTGTTCACACTTCTTATTCCAAACGGTATATTTACACCATCATAAATATCATGGATATCACAACCCTCTAATGAAATTTCTAAATCATCTGGTAATTCCATTTTATTAGACTTTTTAGGTGATTGAATAGAATTTAGTTTTGGATCGTAGCAGTCTTCAAACTTTGTAGATGAGCTAGTATTGATGTCATCCAATTCAATGTCTTTAGAATTAGCGAGTATTGTATTTTCTAAATGTTTTATTTTTTCCATAGATATATTTGAATTAACTAGGGTTTTAAGTGGATCTGTGACAGGTTTTAGCATTTTATCGAATGACAAGTTTATCGAGTGTTCCTGGTTTTTCATTTGTTTTATTTTATTCTTTATAGAGTTTACAGACTTCATTAATTCTATTTTAATATTTTTCTCCATGTTGTAACAACTGGGTTCAGCTGAAGAACAAACAATACTAATTTTCTTTTTGAGTGTTATTTACTTATATTTAAAAACATTCAGTCAAATTTAAAAAAGAAATCAAAATTCTGTCTGTACCTTCCATTATTTAATGGTGACTCTTTATTAATAAGAAGAAATTGATATGGATTACTCCAAACAGTTTTACAAATATCTTTGAACTGATTCCATGGTAGATCGGAGTTGACATGTTCTCCATAGATATGTTTTAAATTTACATCATCTTGTTTAAATATTATAAGAAAATTGGTGTTATCACGTAACAACTGTTTCGGTATTTTGGAGTAGGTTTGCGATAAGTAAAAGCAATCAATTTGTTTATGTCTACCCATTGAGAAATAATTACGGATATTTATTTGTTTTTCACACGCAACATCATCAAATATAAATATAGAATTCGGTAACGCTTCATTGGGAGATATGACTTCTTTATTGTCATTGAATTCAATGAAATTAATCTGAGGCACTCTTCTTAATACTTCACTTAAGAAACGATATTTTGGTTGGAAAGCAGTTTTCGAGTAAAGATAAAGATTTTGGAATTTAAGACCATTTTCATGCAGCAATAAACTGATCATAGCGTTTGTTTTGCCGCAGTTCGAGGGTCCACATATTATGCAACGAATCGTATTAGGCAATAAAGCACTGTGTCTAATCTGACGAGCAGAGTCATTAAAATTGATATTATTCACGTTCAGGGATATGGGTTGTTTGATCAACTTCATCTTGCTTATTATTTATTTTCATTACTTACTATCCTTTATATATGAATATGTGAGCACATTATTCAACCAACAGGTTTGGACCTGTGTCGTTATTAAGATGATGTTCTCGTCTTACCGGCCATAAATGTATTTGTGACTAATAACCGAAAGGAGAACATATTCTAGGTATGTCAAAGTAATTAAACATTACACTTCATTGCAGTAGCTGATCAAAGTAGGACCTTACGCAAATTTTTCACGATTTAAACAATAGTTTCAGTCTAAAGGTAAGTGTTTGAATAATAACCAATCAAACAAAAATAATAAATAAAATATTTGTTTAAATGCTTATTTGTAAATAGTATTTTATTTTTTCAGAATAATGTCTCGAGCACCGTCACCATCCTACAGCCCCAGCATATTGGACAATGAAAATGTGATTTCTGTTGAACAAGAACAATCCAGATTACGTGAGGTAATCTTTGTTTTTATATTTCATAGAAGTAGATTTTTCTATTGCTATTTTTATTTTTTTACGGGTCTAATTTCTTTTTTTTTTTTGCAGTGGAACTCCGAGGTACTCAATGGCAATCCTGTTATGAGTTCATTTTTTTACTCCCAGGGCAACTACGAACCATATTTTGAAGGTTTAAATCAGAGCGCTAAAATTGAAAAGCTGCTCACTGGAAATGATCAAGCTCAAACATCTAAAAAGTCTTCAAAAAAGAGAAAATCTTCATTGGGATCATCATCATCATCATACATTGTTCGCAGAAAGGGAAGCGATAATGGAGGTCATCTAATTAAATTAGAAGTGCATAAACTTAAAGATTCTAAAAATGAAAATGATTATAGTGATAGTGACAATGCGTGTGTAAGTGTGCAATATGTGGTGCATGAAACTTATAACGAAGTGATGGAAGCAACAGAGACCCTTATTAAAAAAATTGGGAAGAAGTTGAGTGACCCGGAACAGTTTTAGGTAATTTTTGTATGCCTAGTTAATAAATAGTTTGTACTGTCAAAATGCACATATACTTGGACATTTCGTTACTAACTTATTATTTTATTACTGTTTCGAGATTTGATTTTATTATTTTATACATAGTCGACTGTAAATGATCCATGTTTTGTTTTTTAAAACAGTTAAAAAGACTACATTTTTGTGAAAATTAAATAAATGTTATGATTATCAACTATTCTTGGGTTTCATTTTTCTTTGACTAGGTACAGTTACGAGCACTAATATGTATCCACTTACCAAAACAAAAAGCGATTTTCTCGTGGAATATTTACTGCAACTTTGAGATAAGACCTATTCCATATTGTGGGTTCCAAAATACTATATTTCGTAACAATTTAAAATGACAATCAACAGAGTTGGTGAAAATCACTTTGAAAGGTTGCTAAGTGTACCTATACATATTAGTGCTCATGACTGTACTTAGTTTAAATAAGAAGTAGGTATAGAATATCATATTTAAACACAATACATACTGATTACAAATGATTTATTTCATATTATGTAATAATTCAATACATTTTTGCTTACATACTTTACCTTAAATTAATACATTGTTATTAATACAGCGCTTAATTAAAATACTGTTTTATGATGCCCCCAAGGCAAAGTTTTGCAACCATCTTCCATTATTTGTCTTTTATCATCATCCCTACTAAGAATCAGCTTATTAATCTTCTGAGTGAAAATCTTATGATTTTTCGACTTTATAATACACATGTCATCTCTTAAGCATTCATTGTACCGTAAAGCTCGTTTATATTTTTTTATATCGAGTTTTTTCACAGCTGATTTTTTTACACCTTTTGCTCTGATGATTGAAGAAGCTAGAGAGTCTATACAATACAATTTTGCTCTTAAACCTACAAACTCGGTTATAATATCACCACCCATTTCATCCTTAAAAAAACCTGGTATTTTACAATTTGCTTTGTGTATATTAAATTGATTTCCAGTTTCAAAGTTGCTCGTATCAAAGTATTTTATATTCTGTTTCATGTCCTCATAGAAATCTTCTGTATATATTAAATACAAAAGGCTATCAGTATCAGTATAACATAGTTGAATATCATTTTCGTAAAGACGTTTCATCACAGAGTAATTAAATCGATACAAATGAGTCTTAGCCAATTCTAATATTGAGAAACCAATATAAATTGGTCTATCAAGAACAATTTTCGTTTGTTGTAACTGGATTGCTACTAATGTATCAGAAAATACAGATAAGTTTTTGAAATTGGGGGCACTTACATATTTTTCAGCTCCACAAATTTTGTTTGTTTTATTATGAATATCTTTCCATACATTAACCAGTTTTACATCGACTTGTTTTCTTTTGTTTTCTATAGTTTTTCCAAATATAGAGTTGTTTTGTTTTTTAAAAAAGTCTCTTTCAAAATCGGAAGACGCTCTTTGTCTGAGAGTAGTATTCAGTAAGATATATGGAGCTAAAAATGAACTTTGTTCAAACGCTAGTATTCTATATATCTTTAATAAAATAAGTCCATTTTTTACACATTCTTTAAGATGAACATAGTGAATGATATATTTATGTTTATCATACAGGTTAGCAATTAGTTTAACATTTTTACTACCTGGTGGAGCAAATTTTTCGGCGGCAAATGGTAAATCCGAATGAGTTTCGTGAATTTTATAAGGATAACATAAGTCAACTTCTAAAATAAATCCTGTGTCACTATCATTTAAAATACACATTACATTAAAATTATTTATTTCATTTTCGTTTAAAAACCTAAAGTTTCGAGTAGGAAGCGGTTGCATCATAGCGTGGCCATATAAATTTACACAATCAAGATAAATTAAATAGCTGTCAGGTTCCTTATTGTTATAATTTGGAAGATATTTATTATTTGCCTTCGCATATCTTAAAGAACATTGGGCAAGTCCCCCCCTTATGCCTTGTTCTAACATTTGATACATATCAATATCTGAAATTAAGTCTAAATTAATTTTTGTATATAATAACATCGCATCCCAACTTAGCGAGGGAGATGATACATAATAACAAGGATCAAGGTCATAAAACTTTAAACTCATTGATCTAAACTTTTCAAAAACATCACATAAAAGTAGGACATCACATTTCAAATATAAGTCTGTGTACTCCCCTAAATTAGAAATATCAAATGTATTCCAGACTTTTAATGCATGATTATAATCTTCATCCGAAATAGATTGGGATGTGAGCTTATTATAAAATTTTGATGAATCTGGCAATTTAGTATCTTTATAACGATCCCACGAATCGATGTAATCATAACAATATACACCTTTCTTGCATGCCAAATTAAACAAATAATCATCATTAAAAAACTTTCGTAAGTTTTGAAAATCTTCCGTTTTCATCGTTTTTATTAAATTATCTAGACTTGAACTTAAAAAGTTAAAAGAATCAATAAACTTTAACTGAGCTACATTTTTTTTGTCAATCGGGACGAATTTTGTGAAAGAAATATATTTTTCTTTGTTTTTGGGAATAAGATTTATACGACCGCAAAGACCTGAAAGTTCCTTTATAAACAAATGACAATCATAACCAGAAAGATTATGAAATATGACAGGTATAAATGGACAAGATTTTGCATTCAAATTACATGAATTGTGTGCTGGTCCTCTATACATTCCGGTGAAATGATCATGATCAGCAACAACGAGGTCAGTATCAGAAAAAGTTTTCTTACATAAGTGACATTGTTTAGCGTTGTTTAAAGACATTTGTTGAGCTTTGTTAATTATTAGGGGTTTTATCTCTGACATTAGTCTATGAAGTCTTATTACATCCTGACTAATAGATTTAACGAACTTTTTCGAGCAGTCTGGCCCTCTATAAGATCTAAACTCATTTAATTCAGGTTTAGACTGACAAAAAATGTAATATCCATAACAACTTGCCATATGGATTTGAATATTTTCTACACATGGGGATTTATTTTTGTCTGAATATTCTTGTAATAGACTTTCAAAATCGCCGTAAATAACAATGGGAACTCTTTGAGTCCTATTAAAATTTGAAAAACTAAGTTTTGAGTTTTCTTCGGGAAGGATAGTTTGCACTCTTGCACAGCTATGATTGAATTGTTTTTCTGGTGAGTCGAAATACACAAAACATTCGTCACATAAATATAACTTAGACTTATGTTTTGTAAGTTGTCTGTGTACAAGCTTATTGAAATATTTAATTAAGCAAAAATGACTTTTACCGTTATTATTGAAATAAAGTAAATTTACATGATAAAGTTTTCTTTTTAAAGTTTTATACAACGGCCCTGTTACATTGTAATTCTGTTCCAAACCATAGACGTTAACACTTACGTTTGGATTTAAATCTTCAAATAATTTGATGTCGTCTAAACTGGGTGGAAATGTCATGTTCGTAATGTTTAACACTTTTGAATAGTGAGGATATGATGTAACTCTATTGGGGTTATTCTTTGCTGGGTACAAATATGCTACTATGCTCCAAAGAAAACAATGATTATCTTTATTAACTATGTTTAGACTTGATTTCGTATTTTGAATTCGTTTAGGTAATTCTAAATAAGAACCCGCTCTCAAAGGACTGTATTTAGCGAAATTAATTTCTAAATGACTAATCGATTCGATTGTCCAGCCTGACTCACTTAGTTCGAACTCAGAACATTTATTTAAGATTTTTTCTGCAAATGCATGATATGTGGATAATATATCTGTGCTTTGAAGTATAATTACATATCTTGTATTAAAAGATTTAAGACTAATTTCGTAATTTTTAGGTAAAGTGTACGAAACAAAAAGTTCGAAATTGACTTTCAAAGAAACGTGTTGTTTTAATAATTCTTTAATTAGATAGCAACATGTGTCTGAAGTTTCAGTTAAAAAAAATTCAGGTGTAATAGTAAAACTTTCAGGATTTATTTTGTAACTGACTATTTTGTTTTTAAAAGCACAAGCTATTATACGGACATTATCAAATTGAGTTTTTATGAGATTATTAGATTTATGGATGTTAGTTTTTTTGTGAGAAGAATAATTGGGACAGTTAATGTTACAAGTTTGACAGAATACCATTTTTGAATAATTTTAGAATAGCTTTATTTGTATTTTCTTAGTATTATTATTATTTAGGTTTTTGTTTTATCTACTAAGTAGATTCTGTAAGAGAACAATGCAAAAATTTAGAAATATAAGTTACATTCAGGTTAGTAGATACTTAACCAAATTAAACATATTTTTAAAACATACTATTATCGATTATATGTATTATTATAAAGGATTAAATTAAAGTTGAATAAAATTTAAGTAATTTGTTAAACTAAATTTACAAACATAGTATAAGAGATAATAATTATATTATGAATATTTTATTATTTTCAATTTTAGGTTTTTATTTAGGTTTTTGTTTTATCTACTAAGTAGATTCTGTAAGAGAACAATGCAAAAATTTAGAAATATAAATTACATTCAGGTTAGTAGATACTTAACCAAATTAAACATATTTTTTAAACATGGGTACTATTATCGATTATATGTATATTATAAAGGATTAAATTAAAGTTGAATAAAAGTTAAGTAATTTGTTGAACTTAATTTTCAAACATAGTATAAGGGATAATAATTATATTATGAATATTTTATTATTTTCAATTTTAGGTTTTTATTTAGGTTTTTGTTTTATCTACTAAGTAGATTCTGTAAGAGAACAATGCAAAAATTTAGAAATATAAATTACATTCAGGTTAGTAGATACTTAACCAAATTAAACATATTTTTTAAACATGGGTACTATTATCGATTATATGTATATTATAAAGGATTAAATTAAAGTTGAATAAAAGTTAAGTAATTTGTTGAACTTAATTTTCAAACATAGTATAAGGGATAATAATTATATTATGAATATTTTATTATTTTCAATTTTAGGTTTTTATTTAGGTTTTTGTTTTATCTACTAAGTAGATTCTGTAAGAGAACAATGCAAAAATTTAGAAATATAAGTTACATTCAGGTTAGTAGATACTTAACCAAATTAAACATATTTTTAAAACATGGGTACTAATATTGATTATATGTAGGTATATTATTAAGGATTAAATTAAAGTTGAATAAAAGTTAAGTAATTTGTTAAACTTAATTTACAAACATAGTATAAGAGATAATAATTATATTATGAATATTTTATTATTTTCAATTCTAGGTTTTTATTTAGGTTTTTGTTTTATCTACTAAGTAGATTCTGTAAGAGAACAATGCAGAAATTTAAAAATATAAGTTACATCCTTGTTAGTAGATATTTAACCAAATTAAACATTTTTAAAACATAGGTACTAATATCGATTATATGTATATTATAAAGGATTAAATTAAAGTTTAATAAAAGTTAAGTTTTTTGTCAAACTTAATTTACAAACTTAATTTAACTGGAATAAAAAGGTTTACAAAGAATTTTGGGGGTACAAAATTGGTTGGATAGAGGAATAATCCTCTTTAACTGCTGCAACCACCTGAGTAACCGCCTTCCAAGTTGGGCTATTGTCATTTACCGCTGTTTTGAAAGAAACCAATGAATGTTTCCAGCGGTTGGTTGTTATGGCCTCCAACTCCTGACAATTCGATATGCGAACCTCAATATAATATTCTCCGTGCCTTGTTGGGTTGCTTTGCATAGTATAACCAGATCCGACTCGACGCGTCAGGTAGCTTTTCAGTTTTGCTGCCCGAATTGGTTCACGTTGCTCTTCATCCTGGAAACAAACCAAAAAATAGTTTCATTAAATCATCGTTATAATATGATCATTTTAATATGATGATTCATAATGATCATCAGCCCCCCTTGCTATTGTTATAAATCATCACAATAATAATCTTAAGACATACGTATTCTTCATTGATTTAATTCGGTTTCAACATGTGAATGAAATCTTTTAGACCTTAAAAAATGTAAACCGTACAAAATCCTAACAAATCATGAGTTGACCTTTACTTATTACGTAACATCACGCCTATATTTTTCGAATAGTTATAATTTCATGCTGCTACTATAAAATTATTGAAACTTGGTCCAATTATCTACACTTAGTCAGACCTGAGAATCGAACTCAGGACTTCACAATTATCAGTAACTATGCTTACACCACTACTAAACCTGAACAACTATCTGTAGGTGGTACAATATTTATTCTGCACGGGAATCGAAGCCGCACAGCAGCTAATCGCTCAGCCCCTGCGCCAACCGAGTCGTCAAAATATAATAATTAAATGACAATTTCATCTCAACTTACCTCGGAATCAGGGTAGATAGATAGTTTTCGTTTCTTTTTAGCAGATGTAGACGCAAAGACAGGTGCGGTCGAAGGGTCAGCCTCTGATTCAGACCCACTACCAGCAAACGGCTGTTCTTGGAGTGGTTTTTTAGTTTTTCCTTTTGGTTTCGAGGGTTTTGGTGTTAAAGGCTTACTTGGTTTCTTCTTTTGTGATATAGGGATCACTTCAGTGTCTGAGTCAAATGGATTGGAAAACCTAAAAATAAAACATAATTTTCATCAAGTCTACTTACAAACATTCATACGTTTAGTTACAACTACTCGTATTATCGAACAGTCCAGTCATGATAAGTAGGTACTACACAATAGGTTCCTGTCACGCCAAGCTATTTTTCTGCAAGGAAGTCGAACTTATAAACTCATTCTCAACAGCGACAACCTCTGAACCTATAAGACCATCGATCATATTGATCAATAAGACCTACTAATAAAAATGCCCGGTTGCACCCCACCCACACACACACCCAACTGCACCCCTCACAAATATACACTGATCACAAAATTTATAAAGTTAAAATGACACGCACATACTTACTGTTTTATTTGTTAAACGCACTAATTATTAAACGACGTTAAGTTAGACGAAAACCACTGCCGAATGCACTGCTAAAAATATTCTGTGAGACTATCGCCAGGTGACACTGATTTTATATCCATAAATTGTAAAACGGCATACACACATAATGAATGTTTATTAGTTATAGTTTATTTAAAATTAAGCGTAAATATTGGCATACAATTTTAATCCCTATGCGTATTGCGCATAAGATTTATTATTATTTATTTCATAATAATCATTCATACTCAATTGTAACGTTGTCCTAACTTACCGTTTTAGGAGGATATATAATACGGCGCCGCGCGGTCGCTGAAAACTGAGACGAAATTTTTATAAGGTAATCGTACGTACTTGTATACAAATGGGTCTCTCCATCATGAAATTCTAGAGATCAACCATAACGAGTTCTGATATTAACCTTGAATAAGACTAATATAAATTGAACTCCAAAATATTTAACATTTTTTTTTTATTTGTCTGCCTCGTTGGTCTAGTGGTCGCAAGCGGTACTGCTAAGTATGAGGTCCTGGGTTCGATTCCCGGGTCGGGCAAAGTGTTATTGGGTTTTCCATCTGGAATTTCTCAGTAGCAGCCTAGAGCCTGGATTTGTGTTCGGTTGATAGCAAAAGGCTCGTCCCCTATTACATAGGACTTTGACATAACTGGCGAAATGTGGGTATCCTATGGATATACCTCTGTCTAACCCTTCGGGGATTACTTCATGCGTGATGTTAAATCGATCTAGATAGGTTTCATTTTTAGAAAACTACAAAAAAAAAACGAGAAAGCTCGTTCATCCAGAAAATGTTATGTTATAACATAACATAACATCACGCCTTGTTTCCCCGAAGTGTTGGGCAGAGGTGTCCCTGTAGCAGGTACACCCACATTTCGCCATGTTATAATTTATTGAAAAACAAAGATAATATTAAGACTCATTAAAACCTCAGGTGTTCGATTCAGTGCAAGAAGATTTAATTGCTTATTTATCGAAATAAAATTGGGGGTTCTGCATCACGTCGAAATAGAATTGGGGGTTCTGCATCACTTGCTCTCGCTGATAGAATTGGGGATTCTGCATCACTTGCTCTCGCTGATAGAATTGGGGATTCTGCATCACGGCGCGAGCGCAGCGAGAGCAAGTGATGCAGAACCCCCAATTCTAACCTACTAATGGATATGTCGGCGTCGCATTGTAAACAACACGTGCATTGGGCTACGCGGAAGCGCCGTAGCGCTGTGGCGTGTTGTGTCATTCTCCCACCGCCGCGCCGCTGGGCGGAGTTAGTGCGCGCTACGTCGTAGCGCGCTACGTCGTTGCCCCACCTTCAATAATACTGTATAAAAGGCCCGTACAGCGGCGAAGTGGCATTCTGACTTCAGGCGTCGCCCGGTGCACAGGTTGTATTGCTCTGTAACTGTATTACTGGGTGTTATGGCTATTTTGTAAAGTTTTAAACTAATTATTTCTTGAAACTGATTGATTAAATTATAATAAATCCTTATTTGTTACTATTGAAGGAACCTCTTTTATTTTTCAATATGTCTGATCCTGTGCCGTTATCAGAAGTGGGATCAGACCCACTCCCACCTTTATCTGGGACTGCCGGCAATTTAATACAGGAACAAATGTCATTTTTTTCGGCTAGTATGGAATCACTTTTTACAAAAATAGCGGATAGTATGACACCTCGCCACATGACACCCAGTATGCTGTCGATGCTGGTTCCTTTCGATCCTGATGCACCTGAATCCGACATTACCAACTGGTGTGCGTTAAGTGAGATCATAATTGAGAGTAAGAAGCTAGAAGGTGTAGACCTTATTTTAGCCCTTACTCACTCTCTAAAGGGCCGCGCTGCTATGTGTCTTACAAGAATCAAGCCGGATAATATCTCATGGGGTGCTATTAAGGAAATGCTGGTCTCTAAATTTTCCAAACCCATGACAATGCAGGATCATTTTGATTTAATTATCAAATTTCAAATTGATAATAAAGAGACCCCAGCCGAGGCAGGAATACGATTGTGGCAACTTATTGAAAAGGTTCCTGATGCCAATTTACCAGAAAATGTAGTGACCGGTTTAGCCATATCTATCCTATCACAGTGCGATGACAAAATTCGCCGTGAACTCAATTCCGTCGTTTTAAACGATAAAAATCTACTTTTCCGCACGCTGCGCAGCTTCTCATTAAAGAGAAGACATGAAGAATCGGGCACGTCCGAATCGGACACGAAAAGGCCCCGTTCGTCAATACCATTTCGGGGAAACTGCAATTTCTGCGGGAAGGTCGGTCATCGAGGGCAGGAATGTCGACTCAGACAGCATATTGCTTCAAAAGGTACACCTGTTACAGCAAAAACTCCACAGACGAACCCTGGGGTAACCTGCTTCGTATGTGGCGAGGCTGGCCACGTGGTCACCACTTGCCCTAAACGCTGGAAGAAGAAAGAAGACCCCACACCGAGCCACTCCAGCAAACAAGTTAACCTATGTTCCAGAGCTGCGCGTGGTGTTCTGGAAATAAGTGGTATGCAATTTCCTTTCATATTTGATTCTGGTTCTGAGTGTAGCCTTATGAAGGAAAGTAACTGTGATCTTCTTACTGGTGAAAAGTTTCATGAACAAGTGCTTTTAAAGGGGGTCGGTTCTAATAACGTCAATTGCTCACTCCAAATAAAATGTCCAACCATGGTACAAAACTGTCTTCTCGATGTTACATATCATGTGTTGCCTGACGAATGTCTCAATGAAAACGTATTATTAGGTCGGGACATTTTAGGGCAAGGAATATCCGTTGTGGTTAGTAACGATGCCTTAACTTTTTCCAAAAATAAAATTTCAAATCTAAGCTCTAAATTAGAAATGCCTCTTGACATTAACTCAATTGACACAGATCTTACCGGTAAAGAAAAGGAACTTTTAATTGAAATACTAACTAAATATTCCTCATATTTTATACAAAATCTTCCCATTACGCGTGTTAAGACCGGTGAGCTAAGAATTGATCTCATAGATCCAAATAAAACTGTACATCCGCCCACCGAGTTAGGAATTGTTAATGACAAGGTTCAAGAATTACTAGATGCTAACATAATTCGAGAAAGTTCTTCGCCTTTCGCGAGTCCTATATTATTAATTAAAAAAAAGGACGGTAGCGATCGTATGTGTGTTGATTACCGGGAACTCAATAGCAATACTCGACCAGACAGCTATCCTTTACCGCTAATTAGTGATCAAATCGATAAGTTACATGGGGCCTGTTTCTTCTCTAGTTTAGATATGGCCTCTGGATTTCACCAAATTTGTGTCCATAAGGAGTCTATAGAGAAAACTGCCTTTGTTACACCTTCGGGTCAGTTTGAGTACCTAACCATGCCGTTTGGTTTGCGCAATGCTCCACAGGTTTTTCAAAGGGCTATAAATACTGCACTTAAACCTCTAAATGACGATAAAATCCTGGTTTACATGGATGACGTACTTTCTGCATCAGAGACCGTTCAAGAAGGGCTGGTTCGTTTAAATAGCTTGCTAGATATATTGTCTAAAGCTGGATTTTCTTTTAACTTTAAAAAATGTTCATTTATGAAAGCAAAAATTGAATATCTGGGTTTCGTAATATCCTCTGGAGAAATTAGACCAAATCCCCATAAGATTGAAGCCTTAAAAAATATCCCTCCTCCAAGCACTGCTACTCAGGTCCGACAATTTATAGGCCTAGCCACATATTTTCGACAATTTATTCCAAATTTCTCAAAATTGATGAAATCTTTGTATCCTTTAACCGCGGTCAAAAAGGGTAAAATTGATTGGACCTGCGAACATAATGACGTACATAAGAAAATTGTAAATTATCTAACTTCTGAGCCAGTTTTAAAAATCTTTAACCCTTCTTTACCCATTGAACTCCACACTGATGCAAGCAGTGAAGGGTATGGGGCTGTTCTTATACAAAAAAATAATAGTCTACCTCATGTTGTCGCTTATTTTAGTCACAAAACCACAAGTGCAGAAAGTCGTTATCATTCGTATGAATTAGAAACGCTAGCCGTAGTTAAATCTGTGGAACATTTTCGACATTACCTATATGGGCGTAAATTTACGGTTTTTACTGATTGTAACGCCTTAAAGGCCTCTCATTCCAAAAAAGACCTTACACCTAGAGTACATAGGTGGTGGGCTATTTTGCAGTCGTATGACTTTGATATCATCTATAAAGAGGGAAAAAATATGGCACATGCAGACTTCCTTTCACGTAATCATGTTGACACATCTTTTACTCATAAAGCAGCTAAAATTGTAAATCTCTCTGAACTAGAGAGGAGTTGGTTATCTGTGGAACAACAACGTGATTCTGAAATATCAGATATTATTACCAAATTTCGTTCAAATGACTTGCCGTCTGAAATGTCACACACATACGATATTAGACAGAGCATACTTTATCGTAAAATCGAACGTAATAAAACCACTAAATGGTTACCAATATTGCCACACTCTTTAACCTGGTCAATGATTAATCATGTACACAGCGAAATAAAACACCTTGGCTATGAAAAAACGCTCGATAAATTATACGATCTTTATTGGTTCCAAAATATGTCCAAACTTGTTAAAAAATTTGTAGATTCGTGCGTCATTTGTAAATCTTCCAAAGGTCCGTCGGGTGCCCAGCAGGTCCGTCTACATCCAATCCCTAAATTGGCCATTCCATGGCATACAATTCATTTAGATTTAACTGGCAAACTCAGCGGCAAAAGCGAGCGTAAAGAGTATTGTTCCGTGATTATTGATGCGTTTACAAAATTCGTCTTGTTAGAGCATACCTTAACACTAAATGCATCCGATGCTATTAACTCGCTTAAAAATGCAGTGAACTTATTCGGCGCTCCTAAAAGAATAATTGCAGATCGGGGTAGGTCATACGATAATACTGAATTTAAACATTTTTGTAAAGATAATCGTATAGATTTACATTTAATAGCTACTGGTTCCAGTAGGGCCAATGGCCAGGTCGAACGTGTCATGAGGACCTTGAAAAGTATGCTTACTATAGCTGAAACAGATTCGGATAGCCTATGGCAAGATCATGTAGGCGATATCCAATTAGCTCTCAATAGTACTCGTTGTAGAGTAACAGGGTTCACGCCCTTGGAATTAATGTTTGGCATTAAGGGTAGTTCTTTAGGGATATTGAGAGTATCTACTAATCATCCTTATGAAGATAGGTTAGACCTCGAAACCATTCGATCCGATGCTTCTGCTAGTATAAAAAGGCTGGCCCAATATGACACAGGTCGATTTGATAAGGGTAAAGCTATAGTAAAACCTTTTTCAGTAGGTGACTTTGTCTTTGTTAAATGCGAAGAAAGACACCAAACGAAACTAGACCGTAAATACAAAGGCCCCTTTAAAATAACCGCTATTTTGGAAAATGATAGGTATGAATTAAAACACATTAATGGAAACAATAGAGTCTATAAATATTCTCACGAAAATTTGCGAGAAGTACCCCGTGGTCAGTCATTCTTTTCGGAAATCGCAGAAAATTATGATGAGGATGATGTGTCGGCGAGTAACAACAGCACAGAGGTTCTTGTTCATGAGAGTAGACAACAGATTAACAATGATGATATTCAGTCTACTAATAGTGATACTATCTCTGCCAATAGTGATACCATGTCTGCCAATAGTGATACAATATCTGCTAAAAGTGACACTATATCTACCAATTCTCATAATAATGCAAATTGTAGAAACCCTGGTTTACGCACTATTTCAGTAGAATCTATTGGTCCTGAATCAATTAACATTTTAACAGAAGCACTTGTACATCAACCAAAGTTTTGAGCTATTTATTAATTAAGCTAAAGGAACGATACTTGTTCGGCCTAGCTAGATCCGGTCCAGTTTTAACTGAAGGGATACACCTGAAGGGCAAAACAATTGCCGGACCAGGGGGCTGATCTTGTAGGGTTAGAAGTTAATCGGACCAAGAAACAAGCCTTGTAGAGTCATAGTTGACTGGACCAAGTTCTTAAATATCTGAAGGGTCTAAGTAGACCGGACCAGAAACAATAGCAGGATGACCAAACGGTACTTAATCAGTTTTTCATGTTCTAGATGTAGCACGGTAGACTGAGCGTACGAGGACGTCCGCACGTCAGCATGGCCGTGTCGGCGTCGCATTGTAAACAACACGTGCATTGGGCTACGCGGAAGCGCCGTAGCGCTGTGGCGTGTTGTGTCATTCTCCCACCGCCGCGCCGCTGGGCGGAGTTAGTGCGCGCTACGTCGTAGCGCGCTACGTCGTTGCCCCACCTTCAATAATACTGTATAAAAGGCCCGTACAGCGGCGAAGTGGCATTCTGACTTCAGGCGTCGCCCGGTGCACAGGTTGTATTGCTCTGTAACTGTATTACTGGGTGTTATGGCTATTTTGTAAAGTTTTAAACTAATTATTTCTTGAAACTGATTGATTAAATTATAATAAATCCTTATTTGTTACTATTGAAGGAACCTCTTTTATTTTTCAATATGTCTGATCCTGTGCCGTTAGATACATGGTGTTCACATAATTATTTACAAACATTGTAATAGTAGGTACCTATACGATATTCCTAAAAAAAATAATACTTATAAGTCAGTGTGTGAGTGCAAGTAATCACAGAATGTAAAATAAATGTTATAATAATTATTACACAATTAAATTAGCTACCAGTTTGATTTTGTCTAAACCAACCCGCTGACTTCTTAATAAGGTCTACAGATGTGGCGCGTACCATACGCCGAAAATATGGTGGTATCTACCCCGGTTTCAGTAAGTACTGTTTTAATCCAGCGGCTAATAGAAGAGGCAATAGCATTGTGGATAGGTTTTTTAATAGTCAGTATGAGTTTATCAGTCTGTGCAAAATGTCTAAATTTCTGAGTTGCCTCTAGATATGAGGACAGTCTTGCCATGGCAAATTTCTACTTTATGAGGGAAAAAGGTATGGTTAATCGAGGCATGTTTCTCCCTGGTGCTGAAGTTTTAGTAACATCAGTTATAATTATTTCAAAGTTTGAGTCATTGGCTCTAACATTACACAAACGAATTAATGATAACATCTGTACACGTTGTGCAGTCGACAACGCAAGTAGAGCTACCCGCTTTTTTGTAAGTTTCTCTAGTGGCAAGTCCTCGTTTGAATACCAGTTTGAGATATAATTAAGGTCCAGATTTGGGTTCCAAGTTGCTTGATATTTCGGAAAAATAGGGTTCTTTTTAAATACTGCCTTAAAGAACCGGGAAACCCGGTCATCGTGACCTAACTTTTTGCCTATTATTAGAGCCAGCGCTGAGCGAATGGAATAAAGGGTTGGAATAGCTCGCTCCCTCTTCTAGTTCCACCGTTAGGGATTTTATTATTAGTGGAATATTTGCACTATAACGGCTTATATTATTATTGGTACAAAAATGCCACCATTTCTTATAAGCGCAGCTGTATTGTTTTATTTATTTTTTCTTCCAAAGACGCAGTCATAATTTCGATAGTTTCGGGTGTTAAGTCTTGTCTTGCATATGCTTCCCTGATAATGAGGATGATACCAGGTTAAGTAGAATGGATGTCTGGTTCTGAAAGGAGACGGTAGTAGATTAGCATCAGTAAACAACGTCACTTTGTGACAACTTCAAAAAGAGCGGGTACCAAGGCTTACTAGGCCAATGTGGTACTATAATTATTCCCGTAGCTTTATCATTGATTATTTTTCGTAGACATTTTGAAATCAATGAAAACGGAGGAACGAGTAGAAGAAGAATGAACCCCAATCTACAGTGAACACGTCAATGTTGAACGCTTCTGGGTCTCGTTTCCATGAGATATACTTGTCGCACTTGGCATTTACTCTAGTAGCAAATAAGTCGATTTCAGGACAACCAAACTTATGAACGACTTTCTTAAAAGCTAATAAGGACAGACTCCATTCAGTATCCATGTTTTTTCGCTTCGATTCTTCGTCTGCCTCAACATTGTCTTTAGACTTTATGTATGATACGAATATATGCAATTGCCTTTTTTCGCACCATTGCCAGATTTCGCGAGCTAATTCATTTAGATCCGAATATTGTACTCCACCATATCTATTTATATAAGATATTGCCGTTGTATTGTCGATGCGCAGCAATATCTCTTTATTGCGTTGTTGTTTGGCGAAGCACTTAAGCTCGTTAAAGGCGGCTTTCAATTCTAACAGATTTATGTTATAATTGATTTCTGTATTATTCCAGAACCCACTTGTCCTTTCACCGTTACAAAATACGCCCCAGCTTGTCAGAGAAGCGTCCGAAAAATATTTCTAATTTATAACGTCCGTTGCGTATTACATTTTTTGTACGCATTATATTGTCTATCCACCAAACCAAGTCTGGTTTTAGGCTAATGGGTAACATCATAGTTTTATCATAATCATTGTCAGAGTTTCTCAAAGCTAAGAACTTTTCATGTTTAAAGAGTTTGGTATAGACCCAGCCGTAAGAGACTGCTGGACATACAGAACAAAGTATACCAAGGAATTTAGCAAAATCTCTTGTAGGTATTAGTATTTGTTTAGAAATATTTTCGATACACTTCTGAACTTTGACTCGTTTTTCCCTCGGTAATTTTAAACATCACAATTTTCAAACAATCCTGCGAATGCAGTTCGAAACCAAGAAAAGTTTGGGACTGTTTTGGTTCTAATTTACTTTTGCCTGATAATACCTTTGTGGCGGTAACATATTTAAGGCATTCTTCATAATTATTACCGATACAAATAATATCATCTAAATAAATAACCAGTATCAAGCCTCTATTTATTTATTTATATATACTTTATTGTACACCTCAAAAATAAATCAAACACTACAATATATACAATAGGCGGCCTTATCGCTTTCCGCGATCTCTTCCAGGCAACCTTGGAATGGACAGTGATTTGCCTGGACATAAAATGGGGCTATCGTTGGTGCAAATAATAAATATACAATATACAACGACAAGTAATGCCTCTATTTCTTAGTGAGGAAACCACCGGTTTCATAAGTTTAGTACATAAGTGTAGTAATAAAATTATTCAAGTTCTTTAGATTAAAGATAAATAGAAATGAGCCATCACTTTTGTTAGCCAGAAATATTTTTGACAAAAATTGGTCAAGCACGGCAACACACTTAACACCACACCATCACACTGACAGCACCTGAAAACTGTAATTTTGATAACTCGGCTTTTATATTAAAAAGTAGAAGTAGGTCGGTACGGGCGAAATGTGGGTGTTCTATAGGTACACCTCTACCGAACTCTTCTGGTAACACAGGCGTGATGTTATGTTAGCAGCTAAGTACCTATGTCTTATGGCTCATTTACACCCTTGCCTCGCGGCTCACGCGATTCGACTTAAAACGAGTTTCTGTTTAGACTCTCGCGGTGCGCTCAGTTGTCTTTGAGTCAGCAACCACAGCGGACGTCGAAATATTAGCGACATCAACTCTTTCTTTATTAAGCTTCTATTACTATACGACTAATTTACAATAATTTAAAGTGAAAAAAAGACGTCGCACTAGGAGATGGTGGATGATATCGATTCATCGCAATTGTTGAGGGTCCCAAATTATTGGCTCCTTTTGAATTAGTTCAAGGAACTGCAAAATCTCTTCGTGAGACTAATCTATTATTTAGTTTAGAGTATTTACTTGTATGTAGCGGTTACACCGCCACATATGAACTACGCATCATAGACATGACGTCACACAAATCCTGCATCACGCTATTAGAGTTTACCGAGCGATCAACATATATACAAGATTTTAACTTCAAACCGATGGGCAGTTGCCCGCCAGACACAACACCCGTCTGGTCGGAGGATCCTCCCTTTTCTATGGTGGATGAGTGAACTTTACACCCTGTTCCTCACACCACTAAATTGGTGACCCCGAGTATGAACGTCAGCGCAGCCTTCGTGCAACTACTTCAACTTGACGTCATCATCATCATCACTCCCGCAAGCTTTCGTGAGGCGAGTCACACAGCCAGCACTCACGGCTTCAACGGGTATTCTGACCACCAGCATGCAGCGAACGCGCATTCCTGGTCATCACCCTCAGCCTCATCACCCCGACTCACAGGGGAATCACCACAGACAGTTTCGACTCACCGCGAACTATGTGGCACCCGGTTCCGACTCACTGGAACCACAGCTGGCACTGTGAAGCATCGCAAGATTCAGCCTACTATCCACCTCCGGTCTCCGGAGGAGAGTAATGTAGCGGTTACACCGCCACATATGAACTACGCATCATAGACATGACGTCACACAAATCCTGCATCGCGCAATTAGACTTTACCGAGCGATCAACATATTTACAAGATTTCAACTTCAAACCGATGGGCAGTTGCCCGCCAGACACAACACCCGTCTGGTCGGAGGATCCTCCCTTTTCTATGGTGGATGAGTGAACATTACACCCTGTTCCTCACACCACTAAAGTAAACATAGGTTACAGACACACAGGTATGTGAGATGTTACATTTTTGTAAGTTCTCTATGCTTTGCCATTAGGCGTACAAAGTAGGTAGTAGGTAAAGTAACAAATTATACCCCCTTCCTTCACGGCTAAACGCTAGTAAACGAATAAAGTGAGAGCGCGAATGTAAATACTACACTCGCGTCGCTCGCGAGCCCCTTTGACTCGTACCCAAAAAACTGCTTCGATTTGCGAGACGAACTGCGAGGCAAGCCACGAGCGCACCGATTACAAACGCGTCCCGTGGTTCCCCGCGCGGCTCGTCTCGCCGCTCGCGCGAAAGTGTAAATGCGGCATTACATATAATTATTGTAAATTGAAAAATGTAAATCTCCATAGCAGATTATTGTATGATATATTGAGCATAGATTTTCTGCTCGAAGAATAACTTCCATCTATTAAAAGCATTTTCAAATAAAGCTTTCAAAGTTTTTCCAAGATCCAATTAGTAACGAAATGCAACCAAAGTGACTTGAAAGAAAGAAAGAAAGAAAATACATTTATTTAGCACAGATAGAGGCACACAGAGGCACACAACACAACATAATTTATAACACAAGTAAAAGATAGAAATAAAAAAGGAAACAAAAACAGTGCGTAAAATAATAATTTAACATGAAAGTTAATGCGCCTCGTGGCTGCGCTAAATAGGCCCACAACTTGCGCCCTGAGGGTTTCATTTCAAAGCTGAGCTTGCTCGGCTGCCCGAATTTCCAAATCGGGATTGAAGGACAAACTTAACGTTTCAATTGAAACATAACTTTTAATAGAGTAATGAAATACAGACTCAATGTTAGTTCAAGACACGACATTAATTTTTGATCCCAGATTGAAGAAAAAACTTAACTCTGCAGTTCATAATTATGTAACTATAAATTAACAATTTTCCGATTTTTCTCTTTACTTGACCTTACTTCTAGTCAAACTTCATGCTTCTGGGCCAACGGGAAGTACCAATTAATAGACTGGTTGATTTGCGAGTGTCAAAATATGCGGCATAAATGTCCGCATTTTTTTATTGCGTTGACTAAGTTTGATTTTCGTTACAGCTCCAAGGCACCATAGAACTAACTTTTTGATATCTATTTCAACTTGATGCCGCCACGCGTTCCTGAGAAAAAGGGTCTTGACAGACAACTAAATCATCCTTTAACCCTTGGTATGCCGGAACGTAGATATACACGAGACACAATGGTTTTTTAATTGTGTCTGTAATTACGGCATTCGAGAGGTTAAGAGTTTAAATTTTGGGCACGCCACAATTGCGGCGATAAGTCTCCTCTTTGAGGAGTGGCTAGAGAAGCGCCACGGCGTCCTCATCTTCCGCCTGACGCAGGTCCTCACTGGACACGGCTATTTCGGGAGGTTCTTGTACCGGATAAGGCGGGAGGAAACGCCCGGGTGTGACCATTGTGTGGATCGCCCGGAGGACATGGTGGAGCATACAGTGGAGGTCTGCCTGGCTTGGGCGGAGCATTGTCGTGTCCTCATGGAGGCGATCGGTGGCGGTGATCTCTTGCGTCCGGCCGGTCCAGGCCATAGTACAGAGTCACCTCCTTCTGCGAAGCAGTAACGCTCGCGAAGGAGGTTCGGAACGCGTGAGGAAAAGGCAAATTTCGCGCCCGCACGCCCCTAACCGCTGCTGGAGACGCCCTAGGCGTCGGGAATCGCAGGCCGATTCCCGGCCACCGTAGGCGTGGGCTTGCGGGTGGTGAGAAAAGGGTAGCTCGCCGTCCGATAAGGACCAGGCCTGGGTCGCCGGCGCGTTGGCGAGTGTTAAAATTATACCAAAAGATTAAATTAAGTATTTCAAGCATATTTGTTTTTGCACTACTTTACAATGTGCATTTTAAAGTAAATAGCATTAAAAATATTGTGTTTTTTACATTAAGTTTATTGTATTTAAAAATTAAAAAGTCATTTATTCAAACTAGGACATCCTTCGTATGACCTGTAAAACAACATTTTACTTTTATTGTCTTTAGCTCTAAAATGATCAGTACAGAACCTTTAATGTTTTGTGACTCTAAAGTGCTTGTGACGTGACGGAGCAATTTCCCATTGCTTACGAAGTTTTTTTTTTTATTGAATTAATACGTTGTACCAACTATTATAATATTAGTATGACAAAATGTAAAAAAATAATAATCACAAAAAATACCAGTAGTTGGGAATCGAACTTACAAAAACAGGTTTGTAGTATTTTTTGGCAATCGTTTGTTTTTTTTGTAAAAAGTTTTTATTTTTCACTTTTTAGTTGTGGTACCTACCCCACACAAATTCGAAAACCACTAGGTACCTGCTATGTAAATAACAGTGACAGGAACTTATCATATCATCCACATACTAAGTGGTAAAAAGTACGTATTATTGAAGCTAATTCAAAAACCATCGAAGCAAAGTTAATAAAATTTATATGGGACCATTTCGAGAGAATAAAACCTTTGGAACAAAAAAAGAATTTTCAAAATCGGTCCACAATTGACGGAGAAATCGGTGGACATACATAAAAAAAGAAAAAAAAAAAAAACAAACATACGCGACGAACATATAACCTCCTCCTTTTTGGAAGTCGCTTAAAAATCAAAGAAATCGGTAAAAATACTATATTTAAAACACGAAGAAAAAAATCATGTCAATCGGATTGACAATCGGGCCACAGATTGATTATTATTATTATTTTTATATATATTTAAATATCTCGGGACCTTAGGGTCCCGGTCTTTTGGAAGGCGTACGAGGGGCTGAAGCCAACTCGCAGAGGCCCCTTAGACAATTTTATATGTAATGAGTAATGAGGCACCAACCGGCGATTATCCCAGTATGCACTATGCAAGTGCACCCAAGGACAATCCCCGATTGGTGTAGGACTATTGCAGAATATGGAAACAAATCTATTGGACTATGGGTTTGGGTGGCTTAAGTTGACTGGTGACCTGCAACTATAGAAGGACTATGGCCCCTGCCTATTCAATGTTTTATATGTACACGGATAAAATGGCAGGGGGTGACTTGCACACTCAATAATGGGCCCCCGAAAACGGTCGCTAGCACAGTGTCGTAGCGACAAGGGGGCAACACTTCCTGAGGTGCTTGAGGAGTGGAGAGGTATTCCACGGCTATCAGGACAATCCCGAAAGTACGGTCAAGATCCCTACCAGCGTCTTACTGGAATACTTCCTTCCTCCGAGCACGTTTGCGCTTGCGAATCTCGACTCAAGCCGGCCAGTAAAAGCAAGAATGAGGTGGGAGCTCTGTTCCTCGTCAGTGTTCACTCCAGCCGGCCAATAAAGGCAAGCCAGAGGTGAGGAACAAGACTTCTCCCGGGAGATAGGGTCCGTGGGGTCGCTACTGCCCAACAGCTCGCCACATGCTGCCCTGCGGGTTTTTGTATCTCTCTTGGTATGACTCCTCATTCCAGACCTGTTCCGGCAAAGTAAACTCTATTGGCTCAGGCCTAGAGTTCGGAGCACGCAAGCCCCACCACGACGTCAACGTAGAGATACGGCGGTGGGGTTACGGGTTATTATTATTATTATTTCCTTACGAAAAGGTATATTTCAGTGCGAGCGTGAACGCGTGTCAAAGTACGCTGAGATGCGCGGTGCTGCGCAGCGCGTGTACCTTAATGCGAAGTAAATAAATTCGATATTGTATCGGATCTTAAAAAAGTGTGCATCGCGTCTCGATGTGAGCTGACCCTTAAACACTTACCAATAAGTCATCAATTTATGTAGTTTGGAATTTTGTTGAAGATTTTAATTACTGTTATAAAACTAGTTTTATGGATTAATGTGCAGATACGTGGCTAGGACGCCTGTCTTCTCCAACAAAAGGGAATATAATAATCAAAGCCTCCTGGATGCTAGTTTCCCATAACATGCTTCTTCATTTCACCTCGCGACATCTTAGCATACTTAATAAAGTTTTCAGGGAACTGGTCCTATACCACAATAATTAGCAGAGTATGTCTAAATGATCGTAACTATTCAGCCCAATCGTCCATCCGTTCTGCGGCGGGCAATGTGCCTCGCCCTGTGCTTCAGATTGGCAATTCGTCGGACTGATTACCTTGGTTCTCCTGCAAATCTTCCTATTTCTGATTCGATCACATAGGGAAACTGCGAGAAAAGCCTTCTCCGTTCCTCTTTGGGTGACTTTGAGCTTTCTTAATGCTAAAATGTCAAATGAATCGGTACATTATTATGACAGCAAAAAGATAATTTAGAACAGCTCAAATATATTGTATCTGAATAAAAGATATTATGTTAATTCAATATGTATATAATTGATATATAATTGATTGATGATTTAAAAAAAGTGAAGACAGTTTCTACCTAGTAATCACGAGCAAGAAATTGAAATTGGAGTTATTTTAGAAAGTATTACAATACACATTTTCTTATGCTTGTCCTATCCATTTTTTCAGTAATTTTATAATTTCTCTTCTAGCTCTTTTTCTGTTGTCGGAATCGCTTGTCTGTATATAAAACTCAGGACAGTGACTCGCGCCCTTGATAAAAATAGCTGGCGCATCAGCTGAAAGATCGCGCACTACTCCGAGCCTATGCCATGGATCCATGTCTCCATTAACAAACACCACATTCGTAACATTAGGAGTCAGTCCTCCATACATTCTGTTATTATTTATGATGGTTTGGTCTAGTATCTCTTCGTTGAATGCCTCTCCGAACAAAAACTTGCAACTTTTGTAATGAAAATCTGCAGGAATACACATTCCGAACATATTATTTTGTTCGCTCGAAGACGTAGTTTCGAAATAACCAAATTCTGTGCAAGTTTGGTACCACCAGAGGCGTACAAACATGAAATAGTACTCCCCTCTTAACCAAGCATTAGGATCATAGTCAAGACAATCATAATTTTTGACATAAGGAATACGGTGTTCTAGTTCGCTGGACATGAAATTGTGACAAAGTGCAGCAATATGAGCAGGAGTACCATGCTGAGCGTATAGGTTGAAAGGGTAAAAAATTTGACTTAAGAAAAAAAATTGCTGATTTTCTGGAACCGTCATATCGGTGTCATCACAAATGTTGTTTTCTTTTTTTAGCTTCTCGATCCCCTCTGGACTTTTAAACCATTCATGAAAAGTATTAAAATTCTTAGTTATTTTATTGACGCATTCTTGTGATCCATATGTTCTGAATGTTTCAGTGATAGCTTCATAATGTTCGTTGAAATCTTTTTTAATTAGTACAGGTGCACTACTAGCTAGTACTGCATCAATCAACTCTGGGTACAATAGTTTCATCCAAGTTGCTAAATTTCCCGCGTAAGCACCGCCAACAACTATCACTTTAGACTTCTGGAATTCTGGAGTTTGCTTGATCGTTTTCAGTAAATGAACTGCGTCTGCTATTGCTTGTCTCGAGGTAAGGAAAGCCAGGTCTTCAGTGGTTGGGTCCACGAATGGTAGACTTTCTCCGTAATATCTATGCTCCAGCATAAAATAAGCAGCACCCATTTCTTCGGCTATTTTATCTACAAAAAATTCTGAGGGCTTGCCGTAGTCCTTTAAGTGCGGTATGCCTATATTAGGTGTTGGTAGATATAATGCGCCTTGAAGGAATAGTAAAAGTGGTCCTTCTGGTGTCCAAGACTTCATTATTTTGTAATACTTCATTTTCCAGGTTCGTTGATCACTATCATTGAAGTGATCGAGTCGTTGCTCAATCCATTGTGTAGGATCACTTGGTAGGACTTGCATTACCAAAGAGGCACAGAAATCATTTGCAAAATTGATCTTAAATGGACTTGAATGGAAAAAGCCACGTACAAGGCTAACTCCAAATAATAGGATCACGGTTTGCACTCGTGAATAATACATGGTCGTCGTAGATACAATGTATAAAAAACCACGTTTAATGTTTATATATCAATAATTTTACTTCAATAATAATTTTTATTCCATTTTTTCGAAATTTTTCTGTAAATATCATTCATATTTTGAACAGATAAAAATTTATGTAGGTACTTACTTGAAATATTTCTAGTTCCACGATTTATTGTCTACACATGGACAATGAATAAGTTTTTATTTGGGAATGCAATATATTATTGGATAAGAAATTAAATGCAATTATATTAAATTGTTTATTCTGTATAGGATATCGGAATCACTTTTACACGTCATATTAAAAAAAAAAGCTAGATGAGTTCGGCGTTTCCTATCTGACTATTCTGAGAAGAAAGGCCGAAACAAATTCAGAGGTCACAGTCTTTTTTAAAGTCCAGAAATTATCTTGGTCAGGCCATATGAGGACCATGTAGATTAGTGTCTGAAATGGTCTTTTGAGGAAAGAACAACACAGATTTCAGTGGACCTGTCCAGTTAGTGCAAGCATTTGTAAGTAATCGTGAACTTATGTAGCTCAACTCGACGAACAATACCAAAAAAGACATTTGGGTAGGCCGCATAAACTACTCAAAAGCATCATTAAAACTAGCTGAGAAATAAAAATAATTATAAAATCCACATAGTCCTCACATTCACAATAATTAAAATAATATAATACTTTACAAAGTAATCATGTCATTTTGTATATCATTTTGAACAATGTTAATGTGTTTATAAAACTGGTATATTTACATACGTAAACTCACGCCTTCTTCTCATGGGGGTAGGCAGAAACTACAAAACGCCACCTGCTACGATCCTTACATACTCCTTTTGCCTTGGTTGCGAGTACTAACGCACCTGGCCTTTCTGAAGAACATAACCAATAAGGTCAATATATGTCCTCCTAGAGCGTCCCCGACCGGCTTTTTCCTTATTTATCCCTTTCCCTTTATCCTTTCCTTTTTTTTCGGCCTTTCCCTTTTTCCCTTTCGGCTTATATTTTGATAATTTTACATAATAATAAAAAAAAAAACAGGTTTTCTCACAAGGCTTAGCAGAGAGAACAGCTCAATCCCAAACTTTTTTATCTTCTAAATAATTTGAAATTTTATAGTACCCTTTTTACAAAGTTTGGTTTTAAACAGCTTTTAAAACTTTTAATGGGTAAGTTTCGAATGTCAATGGGAAGTTTTTTGTAAAAGCGTATACATTGACCCATGAACGAGTTGCCTACTCTGTGGAGACGAGTGTGATGTACAAAGATTGTGTTTATTCCTGATATACAGGGTGATTGGAAGATGGGTGCAAAGCTTTAAGGCGAAGATAGTACAGACAATTTAGAACCATTTAAGCCATGGTTGTCTCAGACGAAGTCTTACCAAATATTTTTAACCAAATTTTTAAGCTTTTTTTCGGAAATTCTCAAAATTTAATGTAAACTGCATAATTATGGCCAAATTTAATGATAAATGAATTCATTTTTTATTTATTTAATTAAAGTAATGTGTAAGCAATCAAGCAAAACATGTTTTAGGCTTCTGTGTCATTAGACATTTTTTTACAGACATTTAAAGCTCAGAAAAAATAAAAAAATTGTACAATACGTCTTTTAAACCTTATTAAAAAAAAAACGGATGGTGCTTTTTTTGTTCAAACCTTTTTGAAGACATGCTTGATAATCGTTCTTTCTTTTGAGGTATCATTTATGCGGATATCTTACAAATTATTGAAATTAGGGCCTACAAACCAATTTGAAGGAGACATTTTTTATTTTAGGCAGACTAATTAAAACAACATTTGAATTAAAATTATTTATTTTTCATGTTCAAAATGACGGCCGTGATTCCTAATACAAGCACGGCCCCGTCTTCTAACTTCCGTAGTCGTTATTTTCAACATCATCTCCTGCTTCATTGTTTCAAACGCTGAATTTATTCTTTGTATCAATTCTTCTCTAGTGTTTATTTCTGTTGTTATACACCAGTTCCTTGGCCCGACCCCACACGAAAAAGTCCAACGGGGTCAGATCTGGGGAGCGAGCGGGCCAAGGGATGGGTCCATCCCTGCCGATCCAGCTATCAGGAAAGCAATTGTTGAGGTGTTCCCTTACATTTAAAGTCCAATGCGCTGGACAGCCATCTTGCTGAAAGATGACTGTTCGGTCTCTTTCGAAGATCGGGATACCTGATTCCTCTACCAGCAGTGGTAAATCAATTTGCAGATATTGCAAATAATTTTCGCCATTCAATGGATCAGGCAAAAAGTGGGGCCCAATCAATGTTCTGCCAATTATTCCAGCCCATACATTCACAGAGAATTTCATCTGAAATGACACCTGCTTCTTAAAATGTGGATTGTTGTCTGCGTCGGCCAATTCATGGATGTTGTGAAAGTTTGTAATACCTTCCCTTGAAAATTTACTTTCATCCGTCCACAAGATTGATTTCAGAAACCACGCATCTTCGATGTCTCTGTTGAGGAGGAAACGGCAGAACTGAATTCTTCTTTGAGGATCTTGCTCTACTAGACCTTGCACACTCCTGCCATGGAACGGATACTTATCATTTTGGTGCATTGTATGCCACACCTTCCATTGAGAAATGTTTAAAATTTCGAGCTACTGCTCTAGTACTGGTAGTAGGATCCGCTTGAAATGCTGCTAAAATGTCTTCGTCGACGGCAGTTTCGTGTCTGCCCGGGTTGACTCCAGGTTCCACGCGGTGAAACCCATCTTGGGCAAGACGACGAAACGTGTTGTAAAACACTCGGACATTCGGTATCTTGCGATTCGGATAGCGCTCTTGATACATCCGTCGCGCCAAAGATCCATTGCCGTCTGCTCTACCGTACATAAATACGATATCCGCATATTCTTGATTGGAAAAAGTAGCCATAGTCACTTAACAATTAAGAAAAACGGCGTAGGAGCGCACTAAATGTCAACTCAACACAATGAAGTCAAAAATCAACACGTGCAGGAGCGCGAGGCTACGACTGGACACGGTGAAACAAAAAAGTTCAAAACTAACGCAAACAACACGTGCAGGAACGCAAAGGGCTACAACTGAACACGGTAAATTGTGAATCAACACGACAACGTCCACTCACAATGGCAATAGTTTGACTAATAAGTAAAAGATGTAACGGCTTCATCACAGACCGACTGACCCTGACTAAAGAAAAACGACTTTGTTGCCTCAGTAACTAAGACCATTTTGCTGTAAAAACCAACTCTTATCGCTTTTTGCTATTCATTGGGCGTTCTACCTGGAAATGCCGTCGCACCGCGCTCGGTGGCCATTGTTTAGAGAATCCCCTCAATGGGTTCCCCTCAATTGGTTCCTGCATGTGCCAAAAATTCTTAAAATTTAACATTGTTATCATTTCGAGCACATAAAGTATTCTTTTAAGCAAAAATTTTGTGTTTTGTTAGACTGCCTAAAATTTAAAATTTCTCCCTCGAATTGGTTTGTAGGTCCTAATTTCAATAATTTGTAAGATATCCGCATAAATGATACCTCAAAAAAAAGAGCGATTATCAAGCATGTTTTCAAAAAGGTTTGAACAAAAAAAGCACCCTCCATTTTTTTTTTAAATAAGGTTTAAAAGACGTATTGTACAAATTTTTTATTTTTTCTGAGCTTTAAATATCTGTAAAAAAAATGTCTAATGACACAGAAGCCTAAAACATGTTTTGCTTGGTTGCTTACACATTACTTTAATTAAATAAATAAAAATTGGCCATAATTATGCAGTTTACATTAAATTTTGAGAATTTCCGAAAAAAAAACTTAAAAATTTGGTTAAAAAAATTTGGTAAGACTTCGTCTAAGACAACCATAGCTTAAATGGTTCTAAATTGTCTATACTATCTTCACCTTAAAGCTTTGCACCCATCTTCCGATCACCCTGTATAATCGATGAATATCGGAGATTTTCTTAAAATTCGATATATTTTTGTGTACATACAGTAGGTTTTCAAAAATAAATTGTGAGGCCACAATCAGAATATTTATTTCTTTGAATTTTTCTGTAAGGGAATCTCTTGGACCTAGGACCTACGTAAAATGGCTCGAACAGCCTTTTTCTGTAGAACAAAGATAGTATTAATGTCCGTATAGGTTCCCCAGAGAAAAATCCCATATGACTTGAGACTATGAAAATAAACAATTCTGGCTGTATTGTTGTCGCTTCGAAGACAAACATACATATTTATAGTTATTTTGATTTATGATTTAATTATTAGTTGATTTATTTGTTAAAAACATATTTAATTAATAACATTTTTAAGGCTATTCTAAGTTAAATACGTTTACCTTTTTAAAAATTAAAGATATTATCTGTTTAATAGTTAGGTTGGCAGCACTGGTGTCGCGCCATTATTGTTCCGTTGCGAACTTCCGGAGCAAAGGTGGGGTGACACTTTTAAAACGAATGTCAGAAGGAGTGATCGGCAGTTGGTTGTTGGATACAGTGCGAGTAACATCTCCAGAATTGTTATAAAATAGTGTGGTTATGTTGGAGACTAGAAAATAAATATATAATTATTGTGTACGTGTCTAGTTTGAACCGCTCAAGGACCGCGGGCGGTCCGCGCCGTGACAGATTTACGACCGCACTTAAATAAACAATTACTCGGGTTTCATTATAACGTCTCAAGTAGTATTGTTTATGTTTTTTGCTACTCGAATAGATTAGGAATACGTTTCAAATGGTTGCAGTCTTTGTAAACAACGTTCACTTATCTTTATTACCCGCTTTTGTTATCATTTCTTTTGTTCTTTGTGATAACGATTTCTGATAAAACTAGCGTACCAATTCACACGAAATTTTGCAGGGTACATTATGGATAGTTATGTTATCTAACAAAAGCGTTTTTAGAGACAAACATTGAAAATAAAAAATGCTAAAAATCTAGATTTTTTAATATCTAGAATTTCTTGTGCTTACGTAATTTTCTCCGTTTCAAAAAAATATTTTTTTGCCGTATTTAGGTGAAAAAACATGCTAAAATTATTAGAAATCTAATATTTTGTATAAAAAATGGAACTTACACATAAAATATCGACGATCACACACCAAAATACCACAAAATCACAGCACGGTCACGTTTTCATTCAAATGTTTGTTTACACTTTTTGTTTGGGTCAAAATAGGTATAACATGATGTTATTTAGTGCGAATATTATCTAAAACGATGTAATATTTACTTCAAAATGAAAATATCACCACTTTCCGACGATTTACACACAAAAACCATTAAAAAACGAATTATTACAGCGAACGGGAGTGACATTTGACTGACATTTTACCGCGCGGGAACGTGATTTTCAACATTTTTTTAAAATGTTGCCTATTAATATTTTTGCTTTTAGTCGATTTATTTGACGAGAATATCTATCCGACCATAGACACAAAAATTCACAGACAATAATAGCCATTACAGCGAATACAAATAGAGTTGTAAGCCGCGTGGGTACTTGGACGCACCGGTGCGTTCGCGGTCCTTTAGCGGTTAAAGTCGATTACATCAGAAGTGGTACCGAAACGCGCCCAGATGCCGCGAAGCCGCAAGCGCACGCGAGGGAAAATAAGTCGTACGAGTAGCTCGTCATCAAGCTCTGGTTTGCCTTCATCCAGCAGCAGCAGCTCTGATGGACACAGGCATAAGAAAAAGAGACGCACCAAGCGTGCATCTCCCGCAGTAAGCCGAAATGTTAATTTATCTTCGGTGATTCCTGATTTTGACCCATTGGTGGACGATATTGAAATGTGGATAAATGTTGTGGAAGCCAATGCACGTGCTTTTCGTTGGACTGATCGTGTCCTACAATATCAAGCTTTGCAAAAATTGCGTAATACGGCTAAAACATGGTACGACTCACTTCAAAAAAATAAAACACGATGGACTACCTGGAAATGGAAGGATTGGCGAAGTACACTATTAGACACATTTCAAATAAAGCGTAATATGTATTGTTTGCTAAAAGACTTGGTTCAAACGAAACCCTCTGATGGCCAGTTATTATACGAATTTTATTTTGTACAAAAAGGCAAAATTTATAAGATGAGACTGTCATTTTCTGATCAGGATATTATTTCAGTAATCTTAGGAGCAATTGGCGATAAAAATATAATCACTGCAGCAGATGCTGGTAGTTTTAAATACTGTGATGAGTTGACCTCATTTTTACACGGGAAAATTCATGTTGACCCGAAACATAAGTCCATTCAGAAGCATAACAATTTGCACGGTAAAAACTCAACTCGCTTATTCTATAGTTATGTTGATAAAAAGACAGACAGTTCTTCCAACTCCAATGGAGTACCAATACATAGTTCTGTTGTGAATGCTGGTACAAATATAATATGCTTCCGCTGTGGTGAGCCTGGTCACAAAAAGACATTATCCTTCTGATTGCAGCTATTGTAATAGATTGCAGCTATGCTAAGAGCTTGCATATAGGTTTAAACCTAAAATGAAACCTGAAAAGGATAGCGAAGTCAAATTAATTGTTGAACCTACACCATTTTTTTTTTTTTTTTTTTTTTTCTGGGAAATTATCAAATAACTTCTCCCGTTCTGGGTGGAGCGGGAGGGCGTGTCAGACTCTTACTGACTAAAACCCACCCGTGTTCCTCCCTATGCCATGTTGCCGGGGGCCACGATTTCCCTATCGGTTTTCTTCGAACCCCGGCAGGCATTGGCCCTAGCGGACCCCGTCAATTCTGCTGACATCTCTTTGAGGCGCGCGTGGAACACAACGCGTCGTCGACCCGGGCTTGGTCCTTATCGGACGGCGAGCTACCCATTGCTCACCGTCCGCAAGCCCGCGCCTACGGTGGCCGGAAATCTTCCTGCGATTCCCGACGCCCAGGGCGTCTCCTCCTGCGGCGGTTAGCGGCGTGAGGGCGCGAAATTTGCCTCTCCCTCACGCGCTCCGTATCCTCCTTTGCGAGCATTACTGCTTCGCAGAAAGAGGTGACGGCCTCCCATTTCCTCTCGCTCCGTAGCATGGCCCGAATCAGGGCCGGACGCGAGAGATCACCGCCGCCGATCGCATCCACGAGGACACGGCGATGCCCTGCCCAAGCCGGGCAGACCTCCACCGTATGCTCCACCGTGTCCTCCGGGCGATCCACACAGTGACGACACCCGGGCGTTTCCTCCCGCTTTATTCTGAACAGGTACCTCCCGAAACAGCCGTGTCCGGTGAGTACCTGCGTCAGGCGGAAGGTGAGGACGCCGTGGCGCCTCTCTAGCCATTCCTCAAAGAGGGGTCTTATCGCCGCAATTGTGGCGTGCCCAGCGCTGGGTTGCGACAATCGCACTCTCCATTCCGCCATGAGATCCCGCCGGAGCTCTGTCCGCTGTGCCGCGACTTCTTGCGGCATCGGAGTTAAGCCCCGGCGTTTGGCCTCCTCGCGCCACTCCCAAATGTGCGCGAGGACCTTTGCCTCCAGATGGCGGTACTCCGGCAAGGAGGCTCGCCGCCTCGCAGGAGATCGTGCGGTATCCTCGGGCCAGCCGGATGGCAATGACCCTTTGGGACGCGTTCAGCCGGCGGCCTGGTTGCCGTCTCAATGAAGGCACCCACACCGGCGCCCCGTAAAGGGCCATGGACCGCACGATCCCCGCATAGAGCCTCCGGCAGGAGGCATTTGGACCTCCCAGATTGGGCAGGAGCCGCTTCAAGGCAGCCCCGGCCCAGTCCCATCTGGGAGCCAAACGTCGGAAGTGCTCCACGAAGTTCCACCGGCTGTCGAGGACGAGTCCCAGATACCTCATCGTCGACTCGACGCCGATGTGAACCCCTCCCGCCAATACCTGGGAACCCGACGGTGGCGCACTACGAGGACCATAGAAACCCATGTCCTCGGACTTGTGCAGGGCCACCTCGAGTCCCAGCTGCCGGATTCTGTCGACGATTGTCGCAACCCCGCGTGTCGCTAAGTCGGCCGCCGCCTGGTACGACCTTCCTTGCGCCCCGGACCAGCGTGTCGTTAGCGTTACAAACGACGCTGACGCCAGTAGGAAGGTCGGCGCGCAGCACCCAGTCGTATCCGATGTCCCACAGATGCGGCCCCAGGACCGATCCCTGTGGGACACCGCACGACATCTCTCGCCGGTTCCACTCTCCTTGGTGACCGGGGTAGATGACAGCCCTTTCCGTCAAATAAGCCTCGACCACACGACAGAGGTAGGTCGGCATCCGGTGATACCGGAGTGCCTCCCTGATGCAACTCCAGGGCAGGGTGTTGAAGGCATTGGCGATGTCTAGAGACACCGCCAAGACGACCCTACCCCGGGCCACAGCATCCCCCGTCGTGAGGGCCCGCACGCGCATGATGGCGGCCACCGTAGAGCGCCCCCTGCGGGAACCGAATTGGCTCTCCGCCAGATCCGGCCCCACCCGCACCAGCTGCCCGACGAGGCGGTCTGCAATGACTCTTTCTTAGAGCTTGCCCACCTCGTCGAGCAGCACAATGGGCCGATAGGCGGACGGAGAGTCCGCCGGGCGCCCCGACTTCCTGATGAGGACCAGTTTCCCAGTCTTCCAGTAAAGTGGGAACTGGCCCCTCTCCATACATGCGCTTAGGAGCCCTCTCAGTCGAGGCCCGAGAGTCCCCATGGCCAGAACCCAGGCCCTTCCGGGTATGCCATCGGGTCCTGGGGCGGTATTCCTCGCACTCATCCTGCGTACCGCCACTCTCATCTCTACCTCGGTTACCTCCGGAGCATCGTCGTCGTCGTCGGCGGTGTGGTCCGCATCGGGCACCGCAATGGGCGGAGCCATGGGCGGGGGCGTATGTTCCCCTCTTGAAGGGAACAGAGCGCTCACCACGTCCTCCACAAGCTGGGGCCGGAGACTCTGCGTTAGCGGGGGAGCCCATGGGCGGAGTTTCTCCCGCACCATCTTATATGGGCGTCCCCACGGGTCTCTGTTCAGAGTCTCCAGCAACTCCTCGCGGGCCAGTGCCCTGGCCCGCAGGATCTCCGTTTGGAGGGCGGTCTTCGCCGCTCTGTACCCCTCGTATAGCTCCGCCTGAATGGCTTCCGTATCCGGAGGACGGATACGGAGCCTGCGGTGTCTGGCGTACCGGCGTCGCGCAGCAACGCACTCCCTGCGTAGAGCTTCCAGCTCTTGCGACCACCAGTACACCTGGCGCGAAGCGCGTCCAGGGTGGACTCGGGGCATTGCCACGTCACATATATTGGACATGGCCTCCCGGAACCACTCCGCCTCGTCGTTAATGTCGGCAGGCCTGTCCGGTGATGACACCCAGGCCTGCACGATCGAGGCTTCCAGGAGGAGCTCCCGGTCCAGCCGCTTCAGCGCCCACCGCGGACCACTCGGGGCCTGTCGGACCGGCGCGCTCGAGGTCTGGGTGGAGACGTCAAACCGGATGTACCGGTGATCGGAATAGGTCTGCACCCCCTCCATGACGCGCCAGTCAATAACACGCGGCGACATAGCGGGGCTGGCGAACGAGATATCCACCACTGATTCACCCCGCATCCGCACACACGTGGGGACAGAACCCCTGTTTAGGACGACCAGGCCTGTCTCCAGAGCCCAGTCCTCCACCATCCTGCCCCGTGTGTCCGTAAAGCGGGAACCCCAAGCCAGATTTTTGGCGTTGAAGTCCCCGAGGACGAACACGGGGAGGGAACCGAACCCGACGACGACGACTCTCAACTCCACAAGGGAGTTGTGGAACTCGGCGAGAGTTCGGTTCGGGGAGAAGTATACCCCTACCACGACAATCTCCCCGAACCGTGCTGCCGGCGGTGGCGGAGGGCTTGCCCTTGCCTCTGGCTTTGGCGGGTGGAGCGCAGGCCCTGCTCCCAGCCCGGTGATCGGCCGCTGCGGCGGTTGTTTGTGCAGAATAAACAAGTTTTCTTTCTTTCTTTTCTTTTTTCTATACGACGCAGTGCGGCGCGGCGTTGCACGAACCGGCCTTATGACCGGGCTGACCACAGCGGAAGCAGTGGTCGCTGCGGTCCACCTCCGAGGTGCACTTCGCTCCCACGTGGTCGCCCACCCGGCAGCGGAAGCACCTCATAGGTCGGGGCTCCAGCAGTTTGACCTGCGCGGAGACCCAACCCACCAGAAGCCTTCGGCCCTCCCCGGCTATAAGCTTGGCCGCCGACACGGAGCAGCTCACCGTTACGGCTCGCATCCCCGTGGAGTCAGGGTGGATGGTGCCTGCCCTCACCTCCTCGGCAGAGCACCCCCCAGTCCTGGCGACCGCGGCCACCACCTTTTCTGCCGTCACGCAGTCGTCCAGGCCCCGGATGCGCAAGTTAGCGCGTTTGGTGGGCCTGGACACTCGGGCCTCTTCCGGATTCAGGGTCGCCCTGAGCCTATTGGCCAGAGCGTCCGCTGCCGGGCCGCTGTTCGCACCGGGGATCTCCAGCATCCTGGCCCCAGTCGCGGTGATCTTCAGCCGGACGCCATTGGCGGTCTCCTTCAGATCAATCGCCGCATCCACCTTGGCGAGCACGTGCTGATAGGACACGCCCTTCTTCTCCGCTTCCGGCTGTAGTGTAATCACTACAGCTGCGGACTTCGGGGCGCGAAGCCTATCTCCGACGCTTCGCTCCTTGCGCCGCTGCCGCCTCGCCTTTCTCTTGGCCGCCCTTGCCGCCTTGCCAGCCTTCTTTTTCTCCCCGGCTACTTGCCATCCAGCGTCGGCTGGAGGAGATCCAGAACAGCCATTTCCTGCCGCACCAGATTGAGGATCCGGTCCTCAGCAGTCACGGGCCGTCCCTGCCCATGCTGCTCCCCCTCCTGCGGCACCTCTCGGGGGCCGGCTCGTCGGACCCCAGCCAAGTCCGCTCGGAGCTCCGCATTCTCATTTTGGAGATGCTCCATGGCGGCTGTCAAGCGGGCGATCTCCGCCCGCATTTCTGACATACCGTCCGACGGAGGCCCGGTTTGGAGGGCCTCTGCTGCCGCCATGATAGAGGCAGTAGCCACGGAGATGGCCTTGCCTCTAGAGGACTTCGTCTTCTTAAAGGCCACCTCGCTGATCGTGGCCGCTACCTCCTCCGCGAACTTGACCGCTCGCTCCGAATTGGAGCCGCCAGCGGCGTCCGGCTTACCACCACGGTGGTCCGGCTTGTTTTTGGTCCGCTCCCGGAGCGGACGGGCCATTTCGGCGACCTGTTCGGTGGCGACCACCCCACCCTGAGCACTCTTCGCGGCGTCAGGCCGCACCTTCGTGCCCATCAGTGAAGCGGCGACCACCACTTCCGATTCCTCTGTTGAGGCCTCGGATGACCAGACCCCAGGGTCGCTCTCCGCACCGATAACTGGCGTATCAGGCCGTTTGGGCGACCCCGATTGCCCCGCCCTGACCTCGAAGCGGAAGCTGCTCCCGCTACCACTCGTCCTCGGCCTCTCCTCACCGTCGGAACTTTCGCGATCGGGAGGCTTTCCTCGCTCGAGGATTGCCCCTCCGATCCTGTGCGCTCCGACCCGCGCGACCTTTTGCCCCAGAATTTGGAGCCCCCACGTCCTACGTCCTGGTCGGACATACTTTGGTCCCCTGAGGGACTGGAGCCTCCTCGGCTCTTGTTGCCGTCGCCGGCAAGCGGTATCTTCTCCGCCAATACAATTTTCACTTTGTCGTCATTTTGGTTTTTTGTTTTAATTAAATTTTCCATACAGTTCCCACGAGTAGTTAGGATATAAACGTCCACCTAGGCAGAGCCTTTTACCTAGGTAAGCCTATATACTGTAGAGGTCGGCAGGTATCTACAGGGGAAGCGCTAACGACTGGTCCCCCACCAGCCACTCATCCTCTCGCCGCGCTTCAAAACTTAGGATTAGGTGATTTTTTATCTTAGAGGTGTCCTTCCTCTGGGCCGGGCGGTTAAGCCAAGCCCCCGGCGGTGGCATTAAACATGCCTCCGTTCGCTGTCCAGATAACCTGGCTCAGCGAACCCGCCGAAAGTTCTCCCTCAAGATCGCTCTTGAGGGAGAAACGACAGCCGCTTTGGTGCGCCTGCACCGCAGCGGCTGTGTCACGTCCAGTGTCAATCGACTTACGTCGATCGATCAGGAGCGACCCGCCTCCCTCGTTCCTCCACTGTGCCCTCTGCAAATCAGAGGGACACGCGGAAGAACGTCGAGGAGCATGCTGCTCCCCCGCCCGCAGAAATTCGCCACAAACAATACCCTCTCCGAAAAACTCCCAAACCTTTTCCGAAGAGTATATTGTTCATGCCCAGGGTGCACCGGCCTGACAACTGCTCTTCCCCCCGAACGTATCCATAAGGGACCAGCAGGTATCAGGCACACGTGGAGGTTTTCTGTACGCACCCCTTGAACCTACACCTAAGGATACATTTTATAAGGAAATTGTAATTAATGGATGTAAACGGCAATCTTTTATTGATATGGGCAGTGGTTGTTCTCTAATAACATCTTCTTTGGCACGCGAGTTAAACCTTGCAATTTTCCGATTAAATAAACCTGTTTTATTAACAGGATTTAAAACAGATTCTTGCTCTGAGGTTACACATGGGGCACAGGGTGACATTATGGTTGATAATGCTGAGCTTAATGTGGTCCTATATTTTTTGATGAATTAGCTGGCTGTCCTATTTTAATTGGTAGGAATTTTACGGAGGATAAAATAATTATGTATTCACGTATTGGAAGTAGCCTTTCTTTTTAACCCATTAGCAATTACCATGTCGCTTAAATAGAGTCGTCCATGTTTAACCCTGATTCTGTTGAACACATTTCTGTGTTACATGAAATATTTTCTAGATATTTGCGAATCTCCACTCAAGCCGGCCAATAAAAGCAAGAATGAGGTGGGAGCTCTGTTCCTCGTCAGTGTTCACCCCAGCCGGTCAATAAAGGCAAGCCAGAGGTGAGGAACAAGACTTCTCCCGGGAGATAGGGTCCGTGGGGTCGCTACTGCCCAACAGCTCGCCACATGCTGCCCTGCGGGTTTTTGTATCTCTCTTGGTATGACTCCTCATTCCAGACCTGTTCCGGCAAAGTAAACTCTATTGGCTCAGGCCTAGAGTTCGGAGCACGCAAGCCCCACCACGACGTCAACGTAGAGATACGGCGGTGGGGTTACGGGTTATTATTATTATTATTTCCTTACGAAAAGGTATATTTCAGTGCGAGCGTGAACCACGCGTTCACGCTCGCACTGAAATATACCTTTTCGTAATAAGGTACACGCGCATTAAGGTACACGCGCTGCGCAGCACCGCGCATCTCAGCGTACTTAATAAAGTTTTCAGGGAACTGGTCCTATACCACAATAATTAGCAGAGTATGTCTAAATGATCGTAACTATTCAGCCCAATCGTCCATCCGTTCTGCGGCGGGTAGTGTGCCTCGCCCTGTGCTTCAGATTGGCAATTCGTCGGACTGATTACCTTGGTTCTCCTGCAAATCTTCCTATTTCTGATTCGATCACATAGGGAAACTGCGGGAAAAGCCTTCTCCGTTCCTCTTTGGGTGACTTTGAGCTTTCTTAATGCTAAAATGTCAAATGAATCGGTACATTATTATGACAGCAAAAAGATAATTTAGAACAGCTCAAATATATTGTATCTGAATAAAAGATATTATGTTAATTCAATATGTATATAATTGATATATAATTGATTGATGATTTAAAAAAAGTGAAGACAGTTTCTACCTAGTAATCACGAGCAAGAAATTGAAATTGGAGTTATTTTAGAAAGTATTACAATACACATTTTCTTATGCTTGTCCTATCCATTTTTTCAGTAATTTTATAATTTCTCTTCTAGCTCTTTTTCTGTTGTCGGAATCGCTTGTCTCTATATAAAACTCAGGACAGTGACTCGCGCCCTTGATAAAAATAGCTGGCGCATCAGCTGAAAGATCGTGCACTACTCCGAGCCTATGCCATGGATCCATGTCTCCATTAACAAACACCACATTCGTAACATTAGGAGTCAGTCCTCCATACATTCTGTTATTATTTATGATGGTTTGGTCTAGTCTCTCTTCGTTGAATGCATCTCCGAACAAAAACTTGCAACTTTTGTAATGGAAATCTGCAGGAATACACATTCCGAACATATCATTTTGTTCGCTCGAAGACGTAGTTTCGAAATAACCAAATTCTGTACAAGTTTGGTACCACCAGAGGCGCACAAAGATGTAATAGTACTCCGCTCTTAACCAAGCATTAGGATCATAGTCAAGACAATCATAATTTTTGACATAAGGAATACGGTGTTCTAGTTCGCTGGACATGATATTGTGACAAAGTGCAGCAATATGAGCAGGAGTACCATGCTGAGCGTATAGGTTGAAAGGGTAAAAAATTTTACTTAAGAAAAAAAATTGCTGATTTTCTGGAACCGTCATATCGGTGTCATCACAAATGTTGTTTTCTTTTTTTAGCTTCTCGATCCCCTCTGGACTTTTAAACCATTCATGAAAAGTATTAAATTTCTTAGTTATTTTATTGACGCATTCTTGTGATCCATATGTTCTGAATGTTTCAGTGATAACTTCATTATGTTCGTTGAAATCTTTTTTAATTAGTACAGGTGCACTACTAGCTAGTACTGCATCAATCAACTCTGGGTACAATAGTTTCATCCAAGTTGCTAAATTTCCCGCGTAAGCACCGCCAACAACTATCACTTTAGACTTCTGGAATTCTGGAGTTTGCTTGATCGTTTTCAGTAAATGGACTGCGTCTGCTATTGCTTGTCTCGAGGTAAGGAAAGCCAGGTCTTCAGTGGTTGGGTTCACGAATGGTAGACTGTCCCCGTAATATCTATGCTCCAGCATAAAATAAGCAGCACCCAATTCTTCGGCTATTTTATCTACAAAAAATTCTGAGTGCTTGCCGTAGTCCTTTAAGTGCGTTATGCCTATATTAGGTGTTGGTAGATATAATGCGCCTTGAAGGAATAGTAGAAGTGGTCCTTCTGGTGTCCAAGACTTCATTATTTTGTAATACTTCATTTTCCAGGTTCGTTGATCACTATCGTTGAAGTGATCGAGTCGTTGCTCAATCCATTGTGTAGGATCATTTGGTAGGACTTGCATTATCAAAGAGGCACAGAAATCATTTACAAAATTGATCTTTAATGGACTTGAATGGAAAAAGCCACGTACAAGGCTAACTCCAAATAATAGGATCACGGTTTGCACTCGTGAATAATACATGGTCGTCGCAGGTACTATGTATAAAAAACCATGTTTAATGTTTATATATCAATAATTTTACTTCAATAATAATTTTTATTCCATTTTTTCTAATTTTTTATGTAGATATCATTCATATTTTGAACAGATAAAAATTTATGTAGGTACTTACTTGAAATATTTCTAGTTCCACGATTTATTGTCTACACATGGACAATGAATAAGTTTTTATTTGGGAATGCAATATATTATTGGATAAGAAATTAAATGCAATTATATTAAATTATTGTTTATTCTGTATAGGATATCGGAATCACTTTTAAACGTCATATTAAAAAAAAAAGCTAGATGAGTTCGGCGTTTCCTATCTGACTATTCTGAGAAGAAAGGCCGAAACAAATTCAGAGGTCACAGTCTCTTTTAAAGTCCAGAAATAATCTTGATCAGGCCATATGAGGACCATGTAGATTAGTGTCTGAAATGGTCTTTTGAGGAAAGAACAACACAGATTTCAGTGGACCTGTCCAGTTAATGCAAGCATTTGTAAGTAATCGTGAACTTATGTTATTTTTTTGTGAACAATACCAAAAAAAATTGGGTAGGCCGCATAAGCTACTCAAAAGCATCATTAAAACTAGCTGAGAAATAAAAATAATAATAAAATCCACATAGTCCTCACATTCACAATAATTAAAATAATATAATACTTTACAAAGTAATCATGTCATTTTGTATATCATTTTGAACAATGTTAATGTGTTTATAAAACTGGTATATTTTACATACGTAAACTCACGCCTTCTTCTCATGGGGGTAGGCAGAAACTACAAAACGCCACCTGCTACGATCCTTACATACTCCTTTTGCCTTGGTTGCGAGTACTAACGCACCTGGCCTTTCTGAAGAACATAACCAATAAGGTCAATATATGTCCTCCTAGAGCGTCCCCGACCGGCTTTTTCCTTATTTATCCCTTTCCCTTTATCCTTTCCTTTTTTTCGGCCTTTCCCTTTTTTGATAAATCTTCCTTCTCTAATCTTGGCTGTATTTTTATTGTGTATTTGTGTTTTTATTTTTGTACTCATGTGTGTCTAAGTGTTACTACTAACATAGTTTTTAAGTTTGTACTGATTACTAACACGCTATGGGCCGTCGACGCCTGAAAATAAACGATTTTTATTTATTATTTATTTTTCCCTTTCGGCTTATATTTTGATAATTTTACATAATAATAAAAAATTCAGGTTTTCTCACAAGGCTTAGCAGAGAGAGCAGCTCAATCCCAAACTTTTTTATCTTCTAAATAATTTGAAATTTTATAGTACCCTTTTTACAAAGTTTGATTTTAAACAGCTTTTAAAACTTTTAATGGGTAAGTTTCGAATGTCAATGGGAAGTTTTTTGTAAAAGCGAATACATTGACCCATGAACGAGTTGCCTACACTGTGGAGACGAGTGTGATGTACAAAGATTGTGTTTATTCCTGATATATAATCGATGAATATCGGACATTTTCTTAAAATTCGATATATTTTTGAGTACATACAGTAGGTTTTCAAAAATATATTGTGAGGCCACAATCAGAATATTTATTTCTTTGAATTTTTCTCTAAGGGAATCTTTTGGACCTAAGACCTACGTGAAATGGCTTGAACAGTCTTTTTCTGTAGAACAAAGATAGTATTAATGTCCGCACAGGTTCCCCAGAGAAAAATCCCATACGACTTGAGACTATGAAAATAAACAATTCTGGCTGTATTGTTGTCGCTTCGAAGACAAACATACATATTTACATTAAAATAAGTTATTTTGATTTATGATTGAATTATTAGTTGATTTATTTGTTAAAAACATATTTAATTAATAACATTTTTAAGGCTATTCTAAGGTAAATACGTTTACCTTTTTAAAAATTAAAGATAGTATCTGTTTAATAGTTAGGTGGGCAGCACTGGTGTCGCGCCATTATTGTTCTGTTGCGAACTTCCGGAGCAATGGTGGGGCGACACTTTTAAAACGAATGTCAGAAGGAGTGATCGGCAGTGGATTGGCTCATGGTCACACCGGACTATTAGAGACCCACCGTATAGTCAGTTTTCCGCGCGGATCGCACATTTTAAACTCCTTGCTCTGTGTGCGTACAGGACACCTTTTGGATTCCTGGGCGGACACAGAGGAAGCAGCCCCGGGCTGCCCGGCGAGTATCGCCGCCGCGGTCGCGGAGGTCACGCCCCAACATGTCTAATCCCGGCAAGCGCGGCTCGCTAGGCCGCGATGCCGGGATCCAAGAAGAAGTCCGCCCGGTGTTGGACCGGGCGACGTCGTTGCCCAATATAGGTGACGCGTCGTCCGGTGCGCCGCCGGCCGGCCGAAAAACCGGTAAGAAGAGAGGAGAAAAGAAGAAGACGGAAGAAACCGGGGCAGCGGTGGCTGCCGGCTCACCGACGTCATCGGCGCCTGTGCGCGTTGCGCCCACGCCGTCGTCGAGCCGGATGCACGCTGTTCCGGTCCGCCCAGCCGCGTTCCGCCCGGTGCCTATACAGGCCCCGGGGCCTGCCGCGAGTACTAGTCGCGCGCCCCATGCGCGCGCACCGGCCCCATCCGCGCGCCCACCCGCGCCCGGTCACCATAGCGCGCCCGCTGCGCGTCCTAGCGCGCCCGTTGCGCGCCCGACCGCGCCGCGCGCTGATTTTCCGGCGCTGCCTCCGCCGCGTACCACGGTACCATCGGCGCGGGCCCTCGCCCCCCGACTCAAGCCGCCGCTCCGCCGCCGCGGTTCGTGTCGCCGCCTCCATCCAAAAAGCTGGGTAAGTCCGCTTTAACTTTGACCGCCCCGCACGCCGCTGCCCCCGGCCTCCACCTCTCGCTGGCGGGACCGGCGCTGGCTGAGCGGGAGCGGCCACCCAGTGCTGGGCCGTATCGGCCGGCACCATACGTCAAGGCGCCTGACTCTCCGGCGCCTCCCAGAGTCTCTGCTTGCGACTCGCCCGCCATGCTGTCGGCATGCTCCTCACGTGGGGGATCGAGCATGTCGCTGGCATCTGCGGGCTCGGCCGCGTCTGGTCGCGAGGACGTGTCGTTGGATACGACCCCGCGAGCCGGCCCGCGGCCCACCGTGGGAAGAGCAGCGGCTGCCGCGACAATGATGTCGCCGGCGTCGCCGACACCATCAACGTCGCTGGGGTTCGACTTTGACTTCGATCTCGAGGCCATCAGACCCCAGCGACGCCGCAGAAGCTCCGACGAGACCGCGTCGGAGGAAGCGAAGCGCTATTGCCTCGACCCGCCGCGTCCACAGCGCCAGCGCGCTACGCGGGGTCGGGACACACTTGCGTCGCCCACTTTTTCTGACGCGGTCCGTCGCACCCCGCCTCAGTCACCGACACCACCGAGTTCGGCCGGGGTGAGCAAGCAACTCCCCACCCCGGCCCCTAATACTTCCGCCGCCCCCCCCCCCCTGCTGATGTCCCTGATGCCACCGCGGCCACACAGTCGCCGAGCAAACAGCAACAACAACAGAAAGGGAAGAAGAAGAAAATGAGATTCCCTCCACTGGTAGTGGAGAAGCTTCCAAACTGGGCCATGCACTTCCGGGCCATCCGGGAGAAGCTGGGCCGGCCTCCCAATGCACGACCGTACGGAACTGGGGTGAGGTTTACCCCGAAGTCCGAAGAAGAATATAGGCTGGTCCAGCGATATCTGACCGGCCTGGAGAAGGACAGCGGCGTGTCATGGTTCGCCTACTCGCTGCCAGCGGAGAAAAACCTTAAGATCGCCATTCGGGGACTACCGGCGGACACGGACCCGAAGGAGATTGAGGAGGAGCTCCGGGCGCTGGGATACCAGCCGGAGTACGTGCGCCACATCAAGGGCGCACAAGGAAGACCCGGCTGTGTATTTCACGCCATTTTAAAGAGGACCCCAGACGTCCGGGCTATCTATGACACCACCGTGTTTATGTACATGCGGGGTGTCAAGATAGAAGCTTGGAAGGGCAAACGTGGGCCCGCTCAGTGCCACCGGTGCCAGCGCTTCAGACACAGCTCACACCAGTGCCACCGGCCGCTCGCCTGTGTGCGATGCGGCGGCGAGCACGCGGAACGAGACTGCCCGCGCCCGCGGGAGGAGCCTGCGCGAATTGCGGTGGCCCGCACCCAGCGAGCAATATAAAGTGCCCCGTGTTCGAGCGGGAGACAAAGAACAGGCGAGCGGGGACCGTCGCCATTACAGCCACACGCCGGGCACAGGCTATTACAGCCACAGTTGCCACCGTAGAGGCACAAGGCCAGACGCTAATGGCGGCGGCCAACGAGCCCACGGAAAGGGATGAAGCCCCCTCCTCACGGCGGAGGAACAAGAAACGCGGGGGGAAAGGAAGGAAGAAGGGAACCCCCCCCCAGGAAATCAATGAAGACCCCCCTAAGGCCGGCCCTGCCTCGAAGATTGCACAGGTTGTACCTAAGGCGGACAAAATTCATCTAACGGGCGAACCTACCAGTAGCGCCAATATGGCGCAGCGGCAGAGCAAGGAAGCTCGTAGGTTCGCCCAAAAGCCGCACGGCGCCGCCACTGCCGCTGCTGGAAACACCGAGACGCAGCGGCCAATCAGCGGCCGGGAAAACTTCCCGGCATTGACGCGTGGCGGCGCTGTCGTCACACATTCGGCAAACATATCGACGAAGAAATCGTCAAAGGACAGCAAAGAATTCACAACGTGTGCAATTAAACTCCTGATGGAATTAATTAAAGCTATTAGGCAGGGCCGAGACATAGAGACGGTGATCCTCGATGGCTTGGCCACACTGCTCGCACTCTGCGATGGCTAAGTCACTGAGGATCATTCACTGGAACGCCCGCGGCCTTAGGGATAAGGTCGCCCCCCTCCGCCATCTCCTTCGGGAACAGAATATCGACGTGGCGCTAATTAGCGAAACGCTCTTGGGAACCGGAGATAGGGTCAGGTTCCCAGGGTACCACATCTACCGCAAGGACGAAAGGTCGGCACAGAGCTCAAGATACCGTGGTCTGGCGGTGCTGGTGAAGCGAAGAGTCGTCCATCAAGAACTCCCCCTCCCGTCGCTCAGCTCGTTTTACGCGCTGGGTGTGCAACTGCATGTTGCCGGCGAGGACATAGACATCTATGCGTGCTACAAGCCGCCCGCGGCCCCCCTAGTTGTGGCCGAGCTGCGGGCGCTAATTGGCACGCATAGTGACCACGCAACCATCCTTGCCGGCGACTTAAACTGTAAGCACCCGGCGTGGAACTCATCCAGGACAAACACCGGGTGGAGACGGCTCTTCGCGGACGCGGAGGCCTTCGGGTACACGGTGTCCGGACCGGAGACACCGACGCGCTACCCGGACGCAGCACATTATATGCCGGACGTGCTGGACATCGTGGTCCACAGAGGGCTACGCGGCCAGATCACGCAGCAGGTCATAGACGACGAGTTACAATCGGATCACCAACCTGTACTCGTCGTCCTAACAGGAGTGCCGACCCAAATGAGACCATTAGCGCCACGTCGATTAATCGATTGGGACGCTTTTACGGAAAGGATGGAGACCACCACGCCAACTCGGCCTATTGTTTCCTCCGCGGACGTCGACCAAGCGGCAAACGACGTCACTGCTTGCATTCAGAGCGCCCTGGAAGCGGCGACTACTACGCAACAGCAGCAAGGGAGAGGGCTATTGCCGCCCTTGCCAGCTTACATCACGTCAATGATCGCCGTCAAAAGGCGCCTTCGCAAGCAGTGGCAACAACTACGTTGCCCGTCCATCAAGACGCAACTCAACCGTCTCGCGGAGAGGGTAAAGGCCGAGTTATTGGCCCACACCGCCGCGGGCTGGGAGGAACGAATAGACGCCACGACGGACAGTTGGCCGTCAGTTTTTAAACTTTGCCGCCAGCTGACAAATACCCCAGCCCCGGTGCGCCCTCTACTCAATAGCGACGGGGCGCTTAAGTATACAGCGGAGGACCGGGCGGAGGTCTTCGCTGAGCACCTGGAGCGTCAGTTCCGCCCTAACCCGACCGACGACCACGAGCATGTCGCAGCGGTCGAGAAACACCTTGGGGAGTACTTCGCACCGCCGATAGCTCCCGAGGAGAGCCCTATTTTCTTCTCGCCGGGCGCAGTCAGACGCGCCATCCTAAGGACGAAGCCAAAAAAGGCCCCTGGGGCGGATGGTATCGCAAACACAGTGCTGCGCCACTTGCCGTTCCGTACCATAGCGGCACTGGCGCGCCTGTACACGGCGATACTCCGCACGGGGGCCTTCCCCGTTGCATGGAAGGAGGGGCGCGTCATTATGCTGCCCAAGGCGGGAAAGAATATCGCCAAGCCGGAGAGCTATCGGCCAATCACATTGCTGCCGACCATCTCCAAGGTGTTCGAGCAACTCCTGCTGCGACACCTCACTCCACACATCGCCCCGAGACCGGAGCAATTCGGGTTCAGGGCGGAACATAGCACGACGCTCCAATTGTCGAGGGTACTGCACCTGCTAACTACAGCATTAAACAAAAAAGAATGCTCGGTTGCAGTATTCCTCGACATGGAGAAGGCCTTCGACCGCGTGTGGCACGAGGGCCTCATCTATAAATTGGCCACCTCAGACGCGCCCCGTCGCGTCGTAAGAGTGGTCTCATCCTTTCTGTCCCACAGGACCTTCCGGGTGGTGGTCGACGGGGCGCTATCGGGCGCCCGCCCGGTGTTGGCTGGCGTGCCCCAAGGCAGCTGCGTCTCGCCGGCGTGTTACTCACGGTACACCGACGACATCCCCACCACTCCCGATGCCACGCTCGCGCTGTATGCCGACGACGCCGCGTACATTACTACATCGCTTAATGCGAAGTACGCGGCGGTCAAAATGCAGCGCGCCCTCGACCTTCTTCCCGAGTGGCTAGCCAAATGGCGTCTGTCGGTGAACGTGGGTAAGACGCAAGCCATGGTAACTGGCTTTGCGCCCCTCCCACCCCCCCTGAAGCTACATGGAGTCGACGTCGATTGGTCGCCCCAGGCCAAGTACCTGGGTGTGACCATCGACCGCCGCCTCACGATGGGGCCCCATGTCCGCAAGGTCGTCGCGCAGGGTAAGGTCGCCCGCAACCTCCTTAGACCAGTGCTCTCATCCCGCATCCCGACGCGCGTCAAGCTGAGCGTGTACAAGATGTACATACGCTCAGTCTTGACGTACGCCGCCCCGGCCTGGTTCGCCCTCACGAGCGAGTCGAGCCGAAAAACGCTCCGCACGCAACAGAACTTTGCGTTGCGGACCATAGTTGACGCCCCTCGCTGCGTGAGAAACGATGTTCTCCACCGGGACCTCGAGATTGAGAGCCTGGACGAGTTTGTAGGGCGACTCGCGAAGGTAATGTTCGTGCGTGCCGACGCCTCTGCCTGGCCCCATGTCAGGCAGATAGCGCCATTGCACGCGCGCCCGCCTGACGCGAAACCCCTGCCCCGCGACCTGGTAGCGGACCCATAGACCCCATCGCACCGGACTGGACGCCTCGGGTAAGCAGCAACCAGGCTACACGCAGCTTACCCGAAATAATAAGACTCTACAGATGTACACATACATCTGTTGTGTGGCGTGTGCTAAGTTAATATAGGCACGTCACATAACTAAAATACAGACATTCACAACTATACATGCATCCATACACAACACGTGCGGGCGCGATGCGGGTCGCGACGCACGTATACACTGAGCGGTGTTACACTACAACACTAGCCGCTCACACATACGCGACTGCCTACCCCTCAAACCGTAAACGGCTCGATCTGTAAGCGGGGAGAGGGGGAAGCTACATATTAGACCTGTAGGGCGTCGAGTCGGCATCACCGTCGCTGGTCGTTCTCGCTGGGCCTCCCCCGGGTAACCGGGGGTCTCACCTGGCGGGGACAGACCGCCGGGATGTCGTGAAGAAAGCGGCGCCAGGAGCTGGCGTCGTGGCGCGCCTACAGATATATTCAGAGCAACCATTTACATCGACGCATAATTGCTTCACGATAATGCGGTCGTTTCTATTAGCCGCTGTAGGCGAACATAATGAGGGGCGCATTTTTATGGGCCAACGTATGGCCTCCGCGGGCGAGGGGCGAAGCCCCGACCCCGCTCGCCACGCCCCCTTGCGGGGGCGTCGCGACATCTCTATTGATCGGCAGTTGGTTGTTGGATACAGTGCGAGTAACATCTCCAGAATTGTTATAAAATAGTGTGATTATAGTGTGGTTATGTCTTTATGTACCTACCACCTAAGTTCACATTGTGGAATGCAATAAACGTATTGAGTATTGAGTATATTGGAGACTAGAAAATAAATATATAATTATTGTGTACGTGTCTAGTTTGATTAAAGTCGATTACAGTATCTACGTCAGTTATCTGTTTAATTTTTTTAACAGCATAGGCGGCTGAATTTAACCTTCCTGACATTTTTTCTATGTGTGGACCCTATTGTAATTTACCGTCAATAGTGATTCCAAGAAAAACTCTCGACTCAACAGGATCCAACCCTGTTCCATTAACTTGAAGTTTAAGGTATTTTCAATGAGAATATTCACATTGTATCGTGCTTATATTTCGACCAAAATACCTACTGGCTAATGATCTCATGACTTTTTAGACAACCTTCATCGTTTTATCATGAGTTTTGTTTTTTTTCTTGTTGTCCTTTCTCAAGAACTTAACCTGTATGCTAAGTGTACTCCAACATAGATGGATCTGATTTGAGTTCTCAAGGAATGTGGTTCTATTATCGGTCGTAAAGAAATCTTGCTAATGCAACACCTGATTAATTAAATCGTCATCAGTTTTTAACTCGTTTTACTAGATTTTTTTATGCCAAATATTGGGGAACAAACAAGTTGGTGGTCCAACAGATTAATTCTAAACGTAACGCGAGTGTGACTTATGAAATTGACAATATAATAGGTATCATCCTATGTGCCAAGCACAGTTTCAATAAATATGAAGGAGTATTCTAATCTAATTTTGAATCACTCACTTTGATACTGCGTTCGAAATCTAACGAAATAACGCCATTGGAAAGTTTAATTTAAGTTCAATAACAGAATCACATTTCCAAGGAGTTTCCTGCGACCTCAGGTCCAACGCATTCTGTGCACAGAAAAGTAAAGGCACAGGTAAGTAAGTTATAAGGTGTATTTTCTCTGCAGTAATGCCAATAAACGCATTTTTCTTTCTTTTTCTTTAAAACCTATGAATAATCAATTGACAGTCATACCTGATGACTCTGTCAATGGAGACCTTCCAGTCTAACCGGATGCAGCTGAATACCAGTATTTTACATGGAGCGACTGCCTATCTGACCTCCACATCCTAGTTACTAGGTAACACAATGCCCCTTGGTAAGATTGGTTGTCAGACTTTTGGGCTTCTAACTACCAGTAACGACTGTCAAAGATCTACAAATGATAGCCGGGACCAACGATATGTGAAGATGATCACCTATCCACGGATCAACCGCGGCAAGCGTAAATTGACCTGATCGATCAACCCGTGCGGCTGTTATTACTTAGCCACAAGCCCCTCTGTGTAATAATGTACTATTGTATTTTAATAAAATAAAGAAAAATGAAAAAAGGTTAACCTAATCCAGGAATTAGTAGCAGTGTGGTCCCTGCATCAAGACAAATAGCATGATTAATTGTTTGTAGAACATTCTCACTGATGATTCCATAACACAAGGTATGAAAGCATTCCTTTTGATAAGAAATAACATTTGCTATCATATTGTATTTTAAATTTTACAGTTTACAACACAGCTAACTATCGTATTTAGGTATTTATTACTTCCACTTGTTATTGTAGAACTAGAAATATTTAACAATTTTTATTTATCAGTTCGGTGAGTATTAAATTATTTATAACAATCACAGAGAATAGAGCCACTAGAGAATAGACTTTAAAATCATACTTTGCTCAAATGTAAGTTACATTTGAGCAAAGTATGATTTTAAAGTCAGTTGAGTTTCTTCTCCATTCTGTACAGTACTTTGAATGTAGATTTTTTAAATTAAAATTTATTTTAATTGATTAAGACTTTTGTCCCATGATAAACAAACATGATTGTCAACATCAAAATATTCGAATTCATTAATTGTTGTATTTCGGAAAACCATCTGTTTAAGTTATTCATCATCATCATTGCACACCATTCAACTCGATTCTCGGCAAGTCTCAACCAGCTGCTATCAGCCACCATGCAAAGATGGTCGCTCCACCGAGCCTGAGGGTGTTCGACCTTACGTTTGCCGATTCACGGTCACCAATCAAGAACACGTCTAACCCAACGGTCATCGGTTCTACGGTCAATATAGCCGGCCCATTGCCACTTCAGCTTGCTTATTCTGTGAGCTATGTCGACAACTTTGGTGCTCTGCCGGATCACCTCATTCCGGATTCGATGCCTCAGAGAGATTCCAAACATAGCCCGTTCTATAGCTCGCTTTTAAATAATAATTATTATGTTCATATTAACCAAACATATTGCGACCCATATGATAACTACCTTCTGTATCAACTATGCGTATATAACTATAACTATGCGTAGTAGATAATGGTGATCACACATCTAAAAATTCTATACGTTTTATTTTCTAAAAAAAACATTAATTGATAGTGATTTTCACGCATCGTATTTGCGAAAACAATGTATTATTCAGAAGTACAAATTGTAGTCCTATTATATGGAATAAGTCTTTGGAAATGGCTTTTTTCATTTCAAACATCTGTTTGAACATCAGTCTGTTGCTTTCAATAAATGTACCCTACGAAGTGATCCTACACAATAGATTGAGCAACGAGTCGATCATTTCAACTATAGAGATCGACGTGCCTTGAAACAGATGTATGTATTACAAAGTAATGCATTCTTGGAAGCTATAGAAGGACCCATTTTGTTGTCTCTTGGTGGTGAAGAGTCTTTGTACCTACGTGATCGAGAAAAATGTACTGGAACGGTTATGGTGGTGAATCTCAATCAATTATAGGTCAAATAGCCGTAGAGACGGGCGCTGCTTATTTTATGCTGGAGCATAGATATTACGGGGAAAGTCAACCATTCGTACCCTGAACCGACCACTGAAGCCCTTGCTTTCCTTACTTCGAGCCAACCACTGGCAGGCGCAACCCATCTACTGAAAACCATCAAAAAAACTCCAGAATTCCGAAATTCTAAAGTGATTGTCGTTCGCGATTCTTACGCGGGGAATTTATCGCGGCAGCTTGGATGAAACTATTGTACCCACAGTTGATTGATAAAGTTAGCATGAAGCGAGCAGTGCCCCTGTACTAGCCAGGAAGGATTTCAACGAATATCTTGAAGCTGTCAGCGATACTTTCAGAGCATATGGATCACAATGCGTCAATAAAATAACAGAGAAATTTAATGCTTTTCATGAATTGTTTCAAAGACTGCGGTCGAGAAACTAAAAGTAGACAATTTAATTTGTGAAAAAGTTGTCATGATGGTTCCTGAGCATCAGCAATTGCTTTTTTCGGAAATAATGGGCTCTTACCGGGGAGCAGCTCAGTATGGTACTTCAAAAAATAATGTTTCTTTAATTTGTCGGGATTTCAATTTATTCGATCCAAAACGTACGTTTTCAACTTTTTGGAATTCTAAAAGCAATTTATTTATAAATTTATTTATTTGTGCACAATTAATTACAATATATAAGGCCGCCAGTAACAGTCACAATACCCTTCGTAATATAGTCCGCGCAGAACAAGTTGGCCGCGCCTTAGATATATGAAAGGTGGGACGGAGGGGCAGTGTCATTGTACGGCGCCGTACTGAACAATGACACTGCCCCTCCGTCCCACCGCATTGTTTGATTCATTTAAGAAAGCGTTCGTTATCACCTCATCTACAGACTTAAGACAAGACATCTAGAAATAAAAGTAACAAACATGAAGAATTCATAAATCAAAAGAGCGTGTAGTTAAATTTGGCGTATCACAAGGTACTGTCGTAGGACCACAATTTTTTTTACTGTATGCTAATGACCTATCCAAAAGTATCGACCACCCAATGACACTTTTTGCCGATGATAGTACCATTACAATTGCCTATAAAAATAGAGACACATACGAAGCTGACATTAACAATTCTATAGGATCAATGATAAAACGGTTGGAAAACAATAATCTTGCATACCTAGATCCAGGACACCTAGATCCAGGACACCTAGATTCAGGACACCTAGATCCAGAACACCTAGATCCAGGACACCTAGATTCAGGACATCTAGATTCAGGACACCTAGATCCAGGACACCTAGATCCAGGACACTCAAGCTTCTTCAGTAAAAGTGGCGCAGAGACGGTGTCAAAAGCGATGGATAATGAATACGTCTTATTGTTTTTGAAAGATGGTGTGAGGAGCTCATATGAGAAAGGCTTATAATGACGCTGTAGTGGTCGGTTAGTGTTGTATGGTATTCTTTAAGAGAAAGCCTACTACAGCACTGACGAATTTCTGAATGATAAATTAATCTAATTCTTATAATTGTGTATTCCAAATTACTTTGACATTAAATTGACTCATTTTATTATATACATATTATGTGTAGTATGTATTATGTGTGTTTGTTGAGTTTTTTATTCTAATTTGGACTGTTATTTTTTGAATAATGGATAAATTTATAATTATTTGATTAAATGTAATAAGTAATAACTTACCTACTCATATTTGTACGCCGTTAAGGCAAAACATAACTGTGGTAAAATTTAATAATAACATCTTGCATGCCATGTGCGTGTATACTCATGTTTTGGACAAATAAATGATCTTTATCTCTTCTCTTTATCGTTACGTCTTCGAGCAAACATGTTCCGAAATACTCTTCCTGTAGATTTATTTTACAAGACGTGTCAATCATAATCATGTAATAATTTGTTAACATAGGTACAATAAAATAGTTGTTATAAAAAAAAAATACCAGCGTGCTATGTTATACCAGAAGGCGTACAAATATTCATGGAAGTCATTGATACAAAAAATTGATAGCATAATTACATTAATCAAACGATATTAATTGACTTTCTCAAAATAAATGATAAGAAAAATATACATGTCAAAAAGAAAAAATAAGTTTACTACGTCGATATTTAAATAAAGTATAAAGAAAAAGAGAGAAAAGTATCGAGGAGAGAGAAGACAAAGGTGTGATAAATACTAACAGAAGGACTGACTCCTAATGACTAACGAGTGCGGTGTTTGTTAATAGAGACATGGATCCATGGCTCGGAGTAGTGCACGATCTGTCAGCTGATGCACCTGTTATTTTCATTAAGGGCTCGTCTCCCTACCATGGTGTTTATCTGGATCCAAGTGTACTACCAATGGCATAAAGGAAGCTACAGGAAGAATTAAAAAAATACTGAAAAGATAGATAGGACGAGCATAATTCTAATTAATACATTCATACATTTTACATTCGAACTTTCCCATTAAACTTTTTAAAAGCTGTGTTAAAACCAAACTATGTTAGAAAGGGTACTATAAAATTTCAGATTATTTAGAAGATAAAAAAGCTTGGGATTGAGCTGCTCGCTCTGCTAAGCCTTGTGATAAAACCATAAAGCTTGACAGTTTAATTATTTTGTTTTATCAAAATATACCAGTTTCATTAACACATTGACATTGTTCAACGTCATATACAAAATTACATGATTACTTTGTAAAGTATTATATTATTTAAATTATTGTGAACGTGAGGACTTTGTGGATATTATTATTATTTTTATTCTCAGCTAGTTTAAATGGGTTCACTACATAAATACGAAAAACCTTATTCCGTAAGTTACAAATACGAATTTCAAAATACAGATTTTCATAATTCGGAATGGTTCAAAATTCCTAATATAACAACTCCGATTTATCATTAATCCTCTATATAGAATTCCAAAACTTCAATATTCCTAACGTTTATAATTACTATTCTCAAAATACCGAGTTTCAATAGATCGAATAACAAAAAGTCCAACTTAACGATAATTCGAAACATTAAAAATACGAATTCCGATTATTAAAGTACCGATTAATTAGAATTCCGAAATAAAAACGCCTTATAAAACTGAATAACAAGACAAATAAACACATAATTAAATCATAATAAAAAAAACAAAATTATAATTATGTCGTTTCTCTATGTATTTTACTGTGTGTACACTGGTCACTGTTCTAACCTAACCTAACCCAAAGGATTCAATAATAGTAGATGATACCCGATTTTTAAATTACATTAAACGTTACTTATTAATTTTGAATATTTATAATTATGCGTAACTGATTATTATACTAATTGAATCAGAAGCAGTTCATTCGTTGTATTGAAAGTCGGAATGCCGTTTTTCGGACCGAGAACCTATCGAGCATTTGATTCTTCAAACATTTGAAAATCGAGAAAACAATCAAATCGCAATTTACGACTTTAAAAAAAAACCTCGCCTCGTTGGTCTAGTGGTCGCAATTGCTACTGCTGAGCATGAGGTCCTGGGTTCGATTCCCGGGTCGGGCAAAGTGTTATTGGGTTTTCTATCTGGAATTTCTCAGTAGCAGCCCGAAGTCTGAATTTGTGCCCGGTTGATGGCAATAGGCTCGCCCCCTATTACATGGGACTTAAACATAACTGGCGAAATGTGGGTGTACCCACTACAGGTACACCTCTGCCCAACCCTTCGGGGAAATAAGGCGTGATGTTATGTTATGTTTGAATAAAAAAAAACATTTTTTCTTCAGATCGTACAGTCCAATTTGTTAGTAATTACTAATTATTGTACATACACATCTTAAACACTAGTGTTAGCACATAATAATATTTGGCAAACTTTGGTCATAATTACTAGTAATGTCAAAACAATCAATAATAATGTCAAAATCATAACCATAATGTCAAAATCATAATTATAATGTCAAAATCACAACTATAATGTCAAAATCATACTATAATGTCAAAATCACCGTTAAAAATATCAAAAATGTCACTAATAAGACAGCCAAATAATTATACAATAGTTAAAATTAACATCATTTCAAGGCACGATTTGACGGTAATACCTTTGTCCTGGTCCAATGTCTGAGAATTAGACCTTCGGCCCTATCGGCTACAGTGACCAAGAAGCTGTTGGCACTGTCCTGCACAAGCCGCATCAGGGAGGCGACACGCTTTCGCATGATTGAATAAAAGACATCTATACGTGCCTCTGCGAACATCCCTGATGCGCCACAGTGTCGTGGCAACCCCAACAGCGCCCTGTATGCGTTGTTGTACTGCATACGTAAGGCGCTGTAAACTTTTTGCGTGTTATCGACCCATAGACCGCAGGTGTAAAAAGATTGGCAATATGCCCTAAATAGAGTAGTTATTACACCCCTTGAGCACTTTGCAAACCTACGGATCAACATATTGCTCCGGACTGACAGCACCTTACGCTCCCTTTCCATGTCAACATTATCCGTCTGCGTTGCGGTGACCTAATGCCCCAGATATTTAAAAGAGTTTACCTACTCTAACGCAGTCCCATCGAGCGTGACAGGCGACACTTCACAATAGTCTTTAGTGCCTGCCTTAAATGTCAGACACTCGTCCTTTTTTGCATTATGTCTGAGGCCCTGGGCCTCCGCATATCGCTCACAAACAGACATGAGTTTCCTGAGGGCACTGATCGATGGGGCCAGCAGCACCATGTCATTGGCGTAACTTATGTTATTGACTAGTGTTCCGTCAATGGAACAGCCTACCATAGTGCTGCTGAGCTCACGAATCAGCCGATCTACGTACAAACAGAAGAGCTTCGGTGAAGTCAGACCTCCCTGTCTGACCCCGCACTTCAGCCCGTACGGATCGGATAGCGAGCCTGCCTATTTCACCATATTAGTCTGATGGCCGTACCAATATCGAAGCAACTCAATCATCTCCCCCGGAAGAGTTGTATCCTCATACAGCACCACCACCAGATCACCAGATCAAAGGCTTTTGAAAGATCAAGAAAACACGCGTACACGGAGGTTTTCCTGTCCGTATAGTATTTGACAGTGTGCTTGAGACAGAACAGCGTGCTCTGTTGAAAGATCCACTCTGAAGTCAAATTGGGCATCTCGAAGCGACAGATGTTTATTTAACTGCTTGTCAAGTAGATTTAATAATAGACATTATAATTCTTAGGTGTTGGGGAAGTTTAGGTGACTTTTCAAGGAAACTCAAAAAATGCTGATATTTAGTCAAACATGTATTGCGTCGATGAAGAACAAAAATGGAAGGGGAGATGACACGAAAGTACAGGTAATCCTTACATCTAATTACAAACTAATTGGCTCGCAACGTTGATTTGCTCATTCTAAACGAGCAGGCGTAGGCTCCAATATAGGTATTATGAAATTCGGACTTTTGAAAATCGGAACATCGAAATTCGGAATAAAATATTTCGGAGTATTTTGGGTGTTCCCAATTTTAATGATGGTCTGGTAGTTTGAGTAGTTTATGCGGCCTACCCAAATGTCCTTTCTTTGGTATTGTTCGTCGAGTTGAGCTCCTTAAGTTCTGAGTTGAGCTCCACGATTACTGACAAATGCTTGCGCTGACTGGACAGGTCCATTCAAATTTGTGTGGTTATTTCCTCAGAAGACCATTTCAGACACTAATCTACATGGTCCTCATTTGGCCTGACAAAGATTATGTCTGGACATTAAAAGAAACTGCGACCTCTGAGTTTGTTTCGACCTTTCCTCTCAGAGTAGTCAGATAGGAAACGCCGAACTTATCTAGCTTATGTTTTTAATACGAAGTGTAAAAGTCATTTCATTTAATTTCATTAATCTTTTCGCTTTCACGCTAAAGGATTTGGATGAAATTTGGCCAGAATATGGAGAAGGATACAGGGTACCTTTTATCCCGATATTCATATGAGATCGAGACTTATGCGAGTAAAACCGCGGAGCGCACCTGGTTTAGTTTACATGCGAAAGTGAGTTTGTTTGTTTGTTACGCTTCCACGCTAAAGCAGCTGAACGGATTTGTATGAAATTTGGCACATGAGTAGACCATGACCTGCTTTAGGACGTATGATACTTTTCATCCTGGATCGCAGGCAAAGTCGCGGGCTACAGCTAGTAAAAAATATTGTAAGTAATACTTTTTGTAACAACTGAATATCTTTCTGTGCCTTCTTGCTATCTAACTTTTTACATGTATATGTAAAATAAATGAACAATTCATTTTTCTTTCTACGGTTGTTTGTATATGTCACCGTATAATTATGAACTTCGTTAGTTTATAATCTATCGGTAGTTATTATTTCCGTTAAATTATAAATTGTCAAAAAATTGTGAACTGCAATGAACCATTTACAATTTAACGCATTATTTTTCGCTAGTTTATAATCTTTCCATGGGAAACCGACAAATTGTGAACTGGTATCAAACTTGCTTGTGACGTAACGCACCTTGCGCTAATATTAAATAGCCTGCCTGGCTGCGAGCAACTTGGAAGTAGCACTCGCCGGCCGCTGCCGCGGCACCGCTCGCTTCGCTCGCTCGCCTCGCGCGCGGTTGGTCACAGTTCTAACCTAACCTAACCCATTTCACCCAGTTTACAATTTTTCGACAGTTTATAATCTAACGGAAATAATTCCGACAGATTATAAACTAACGGTTCTCACAATCTTACGGTGACATATTATATACCATGTAGGTACACTTTTTTCTAAGGACAATGGAAGTGTTAAGAACAACTATTGTATTAGCAGAAGCCGTGGTGTGCCAAAGTGGCTATTAGAGTCATAATACCTATTACCCAGCCTTGTTGATTGAGAGCACGTGACGTCATAGTGATTGATTTTATGTAGTCGAAAATTCTGGAAGAGGAAAAGTTAGGCATACTTATCCGCAATTTAATTTCCAGACATGTAAACAAATGGGTTTCTGGGAAAATAATTGTAATATGCACATGATAAAGCTCAGTTTACGATACTATTTCAACATGTTTATGATTTTTTCAATAGTATCTACTAGACACTATTATATTAAATAGGAACATCAAACATCTACATTATGCAATATTACAAACAGAGAAACACTAGTAGTATCTATTTGATATTTTTTTAAAATCGAATTGACATCAATTGGAAACAAGGATTTGAAAGGAAAGTGGAATATATAATTTAATTTCATAAAAAATAAAAATAAACATTAATTCACTAAAATCAGAAAGCATAATAATTTGACTTGTTTTAGCAATGAAATTGAATAAAAAAGGCCGTCAAGAAACGCTTTTTCTCCGCGCAATGCTCTCTCTCTGCTATCCAATGTAATGAGTTTCCTTTACTATGATTTTCGCTGTAAGTACAAACTCAAAACTCATTTCACTAATCCAGATTCCAACCACAAAACTCGGTTAATTATAGCGGTCGTCCAAATCTACCGGCAACCACAAACGGTGACCATATTAAAGTACTCGTAGGTACATAAATAACCGTTTCAACAGTAATTTTGTTTGCTGGACATCCCGTTCGCGTCACTGCAACATGATTACGTTGGGGTCCTTGGGGACTAAGCAGATTAGTGGACGTGAGGTTGTAAACTTCCTCTCTGTGCTACTAACCCTTTGCGGTGGGGCTAGGAGGGCAGAGGTTTTACTAGTGGTTTCAACAAAAACAAATGAGTTCCTGTTAGCCTGAAAACACCGTGATTGAAGAAGAGGGACTGGAGAATTGAGGTGAGTATGCAATTGGAGAGGTTATATGTACAGCAATGGACTGCTACATTCATTTGGATTGATGATGATCACAGACTATAAAAGTCGACTGTTTGAAACCTGAGATGATGTAGATAGATAGATATATCACACAAAAGACATATGTAGCACAACATACAAACACCATTGGCTGGCTTCAGGATGTTTAATTTTTACCTGACCAATCAAAAGCAGTGGTTACCCAGTGGTAATGGCTGACGGTAGGTCGTGGGTTGGAACCCAAGCAGGGATTTCACTTTGTGTAAATTATTTCACCACCATTGCTCTCAAAACGGTGGAGGAAAACATCGTGAGGCAACACAATGTCCTAGACAAAAAAAATCGAACCCGCACTGGGCCCACGTGGTGGATTACGGCCCGCTCCCTCTCACTTAGAGGAGGCCAGTGTCCCAGCAGTGGGAATATTATAAGCTGAATATGTTATGCATATGCAATCAAAAGTTATCGAAAACATAACTTTAATTAGATTTAGTTTTGGGGATGCTTATTCAAAAGCTTTTAGCCACAGCAATTCTTTTGACTGTTAAGAATGAAATATTCGCTCTAACTTTACATACATATTTCTCGCTCACTTCAAACCCCAACACAAAACAAACAGAATAAAGAAATTTGTGTATGACAATCTAATGTGAGCCATTAAAGTCAGGCCCGAGGCACTGTTTTGTTCCAAATATAATAATATCACAGTTCCTTAGACAGAGCAGTTCCTTTGATGTGTCTGCAGAAAATGGGTGTACGTGCTTTACGCTTCTTGTCTGTTCAAAGGACTTCTTGTGCTGGGAACTGTTATCTTTCATGAAAATTGCTAGTGACTTGCGATTTAGCAAAATAATACTGGGATCACTTTTTTGTTACCATGTCATAGTAGTTTATTTGTAGAGTCATTCGGGGTAAATAGACGCACTTTTGCTTATTTGTCTCGTTGAAAACCGTTGAATAAGTACATTTACTCACAAAGAAACAAGTAGCAAAAACATCAAAAATGGTGATTTCATTTTTTTCACCTTATAACGCAAACGTGATACGCACCGCTCTGCGCTTATGACACAATATGGTGGCCCATGCACACACATTCTTGAAGTGCTAGCGTCCCACCTTTCGACCCTCTCAGAAAAATAGCACTGTGTCCTTTTGCCCACTGCGTCTTTTTACCCACTGCGTCTTTTTACCCCGAATTAAAATAGTATTCACGAGTAACGATACTTCTGGTGTAACATACTGGTTAGTCAGCCCTGCTCATCACCTTGTTGATTTGGTTTCTATTTTTATCTATACTCTCATAGCGTAATATTCGAATTAAAAACTTCAAAACGAGTTTATATTGACATACTTTATAAACAGAATACCGAAATTTAAAAATAGCATCATATTATACCACTTTTTCTCTAACAAAATAATACTATAAAACAATTTTTTTCTATTACGATACAGCGCTAATCCAAGAAGTTAATATCACCAAAGAGTTTCCATCAACTTTTGGCGGGGGACAGCAGCACCCGCTGTAGCGCATGTGCGGTGATGTGCTGGTGCAGGCGACATTCATTTGTTTTGTAATACTTACTGAATTTCGTGGGATTTTTAAATTTATTCTTGATCTTTAACTTTGATTTTTTATTTAGTATTTATTTCAATCCCAATGTTTGAGAGTAGATAAAGTAGTGTATGAAACTGCACATAACTAGGTATTGAAACATTCGTGTGATACTATTTTAAACACACACTCATGTTTTAATACCCCTCATTATGCAACAGTTTCATAAACTACTATTATTCACCGCATGATGTGTTCTCATGTTATTCGTGCCGATACGACAGAAAAATCGATTCTCTTTAGTCCAGCATAAGTAGCATGACCACCATAGAAACGGGTTTTGTCGACGGAAGAATAGACAAAATGACAAAATCATAATGTGTCATTTTTTCTATTCTTCCGTCGACAAACCCCATTTCTTTAAAAATCAAGGTCCTGAGTCAACACGATAAAAAGATATGGGCAAATTTAGATTTTCGCGAAAACTTGTAAGTACTAAAATTTACCTTTATTTTTAACTTTTGAATTTTTCGGAATTTACCCTTTACTTGTGCTGTAAGACCTTGCTTTGAAAAAGAACAATTCTAGGTCAAACAGAAGTACCCTATTATACGTTCCCGTTGACCTAGAATCACGAAATTTAGCAAAAAGTAAGGTTAAGCAGCACAAATAAAGGGATAGATAGATAAGAAAATTAAGATAAATTTTGGTACTTACAAGTTTTTGCGAAAAACTAAATTTGCCCATATCTTTTTATCAATAAAATTATACCAATTTTATTATGACGGTATAATGAGTCCGACTCGCTCTTGACTGGTTTTTTCTTTAAATTATTACGCTGATTCGGGGATTACAGGCGTGTTGTTATGTTATGTGTATTACGCTGATATTGAACACAGAAGCTTCCCACGCCCACTTCCACTCAACCCACTGGATTATTAAGCATTCAATTTTAAAACGTACTTCCTTGAGGAAAATCTTCGTAGTATCCTAACAACTCCTGCCACGGGTTTTGCCCAAAGAAATGTTATTAACAAGTACTTTTTGATGCAGTTAGAAGTATGTCGGCTCTTTGCCAGGTGTTCGTGTTGCATTCATGGTGGTGATATGGTTTGATTTATTACTCTTTTTCGGAACTTCCCCTTTGAGTGTCATTAAATGTTCCATGATTTTAAGGGATCCGTACGTCCGAATGAAAAAACGGAACCCCAGGGTTATAGAATCACTAGTGTGTCTGTCTGTCCGTCTATCACAGTCAACTTGCTCCGAATCTACTGGACCGAAGTTATTTAAGAAATACCATTTCCCGGTTATCTCCGAAACGGCTACTGAGCATAAAATTTGGAAAAAAAAGGAAAATTGTTTTTCCTTAGAGATTATAAAAAGGCTATGGTTTTAAAATAACATAGTCTATCTCTCAATATTGTGCATACAAACTTAAATTTGCAGTAGGAATATATGGGAGAGCATGTTTTTAACACGCTTTTATTAGGTCGACCTGTATGTAACTAACTATGTAATGGAATCTAAGGTAACTAATTTAACCATCTTCCAAGGGTCGTAGCGTAGTGAAAATTGGCAGCTGTATGTAGTTCTGATGACAATACAATAATATGGTACTGCCGAACTGATCTGATGATGGAGCCGGAAGATATGAACTGGAACTTTATGACGGAAAATCGTATCATAGCTGTTTTGGATTTTTTAGAAAAGTCTTGTAATGAACTTTGACCACGATTAGGTTTTAAGGTCTGATGATGAAGCCGGAAGATAGGCACTGGCATTCCATGATGAAATATCGTATAATAGTCGTGTTTGCACTTGTGAAAAAGGCCACGTAAGTGCATTTATAAAAGCGTGTTTTTGTAGTGTTTTTAAACTATTAATTTATTTCACTGAAATGTTAAGTTTGTCCTTCGGTCCGGAATTGGAATTTTGTAAGCATTATTACTTGAGTGAATTCGCAGGCAGCCTAGCACAGCTTTGAACCCTCAAGGCGCGAGTCCTACTGACACTTGTCCGTTTTTTTTTCACCATGTAGGGACTTTTATGTAACCAAATAACAGAGATACTCCATTTCCCAGAAACTTTCGTTTAATGACCACTGCATTTTAAACACAGGTAGTGAAAAAAATGTGATAAGCAAATATTATAAGTAAGTCTTTGTTATTACAACCGTTAACAAGGATAAAAATAATTATTGTGCGATATTGCTGGTCGGTAAGTAGTGTTAAAATATAGTGGACGCAGAAGGCTCATATCATGCGATAGCAGTAGATACCCTTGGTTGGTGAGCATTAAGCCCAGACTTTTTGTCGCGCTCTGGATTTCAACTCTCGGCGCTAAGCAGTATGTTGAAAATCTAGTGTACGATAAAAATCGCCGCATTATTATATTCATTTATTTCGAATTTTAAAGTACATCCCTAAAGTTGTTAGTAACACAGAAATACTTATTAGAAACTAATGTTAGTAATGACAAGACAATACACTTTAAAAACAAAATACAAATTACAAAACACTATCGGAAACTCCGATACCAGTGCGCGTGTTTACTTGACTGCGTGTAGTATCCAGCGGCCAAGCATCGGAGAATCCCACCGGTCCGACAAACCACTCAGGATGTTGTTGATATTAGTACGCATGCGCGTTAGGACGGAAGTGCAACGCTTGCGCATGACTGCAGCGAAGCGGTCTACGAGGGCCTCAGCAAACATGTCAGAGGCACTGCAATATCATAGCATTAAAAAATTGTCCGTGAGTAAGAGGGTTAAGTATGCAGTCAAAGTCACAGTTGTGATAATTGGAACGAGGCCTAAAACAATAGGGATGACGACAAAAAAAACATTTTTTGTCCGTCTTGTAGATTATTAGAAAATATTGGACACATATTTTTTCTTTTTTTACGTTGTCTAAAGATTACGGCGATCCATTGAGTTAAAATGTGCCGTGACGTCACTTGTATGTAGATAGATTTTATACTTACTTGTGACGTAGCGACCCCCACTCCCCAACTTTAATGCGTTTTATCTAAGTCATTTTTTATTAATATGATAAAGCATAAAATGTCTAATATGTTTTTATTATCTGACTGTCGGACTAAATAGAATTTCTTTTTTTTGACCCAGGCATCATGCCTATTCGCGTTGTTTTAGTAGAAGCTGTAACAACCATAGCTGAAACATTGTGTAGTGTAGTCAAGAAAGAAAAATAGGTTCGTCACAGAAACACGTGCATACATAAAAGACAAGAAGAGTAATCAGAAAACAACAAAAAAAGTACACAATAAATCATGAGTACAAAACAGAAATTAGTCGGCAGCTGCACGACATGACTGTGACAAGAAAGCTTCCACTCAGCATTATGCTTTGCTATGGGGGACCCACAGCACAGCGCTGATTTTCAGTGGTCACCCGAAAAAGAAGTATTGAACGAGCAGCAGCATACTCTTACATAATGGCTAATAGCAACACACTACGACTACCAATTTATCGTCCACCTATCTGATGGTAACCGAAATTATCGTGTTACCCAGTAACTGGGTTGTGGAGGGTAGATAGCCAGTTGCTCTATGTAAAACACTGGTATTCAGCTGCATCCAGTTAGACTAGAAGCCGACCCCAAAATAATTGGGAAAAGGCTAGGTAGATTGACTGTGGTGGTTACTGAAATTCTAAACGTTATTTTAGAGGAGACAAATGAAAATAGTGTACCTTCTGTACTGTTTTATTGCGTGGTACATCAGAGCTGTGGGAACAACACCTGCCCGATTTACTTTTACATTTTTATTTAGATTCGATTTCTCTTATAAGACGAAATAAATCCTTTTCGTAGGCTGACTACTTCAAATCATGTGGATGATACTTGAGTTGCAGATTAGGTTTCATTTAGGTACTCAAGTGTTAGGTTTCAATTTATTAATACGTAATTGTTGGATATTGTACTGGCAACACCCAAAGATTTGATATGTCAAAATGGGGGTAAGAACGACCTTCTGGGTCAGGCGCTCGTGACGATAAGTCACGAGCGCCTGTGGTGGGAGATCTACTGTAAATTGAGGTAACCTGTTAGTTTTATGGTAAATATTAGAATACTGGTTGAATTGTGATATTATGTGGGGAATAGGAGATGTGATGGTATGGTGTAGAATATTGAATTTCATGTTGGCAAAGAAATATAAATGACTGACAAATAATCTTGGTGTTTCATATTATTTTCCTTATCCCTGAAATATTGTAAATATGTAGTTTTATTAAACAGTTTTAGATTATGATATTGGGGTAACGACTTTAAGATTAATTTGGATATTAGTATCTATTTTGAGGTTAAATAATTATATTCGGAATTAAATAAGATATTTTAGAGCTAGGATGGTTCTTATTTCACAAGGCTGCACTATCTTATTGGAGCGTGATTCACTGCATAACGGCTGCAGTGACAGCTGTCATGAAAATTAAGACAGCGGGGTTTGACTTTACGGTTTTACGGTGTCAAAAACCTTCTCTAGGTTTTCCTAGAAAAGAAAGAAAGAAAGAAAGAAAGAAAGAAAGAAAGAAAGAAAGAAAGAAAGAAAGAAAGAAAGAAAGAAAGAAAGAAAGAAAGAAAGTTTTTTTTTATTTGGGATATGCACAGGAAATACAAAAAGTATTTTCTAGTGAACGTTTACTTTCATAAATAACGTTTCAGTGACGTCATTCACCGGTAAATTGCAGACGCTTTGTGGCGGCCACCGCTCTTCTAGGAAATTGTAGTTATACCATTTTTTTCTGCGTCGCGCGTCGGTAAATGTAACCTTCGGACAAACTCGTCTGATTTCGAACTCAAACTATAATAAGTCATCACCTCCAAGCAATTACTTAGCTAAAGTAATCCCTCCCAACTTCTCTTTGCTTGTGTGAGTGAAATGCAAAATTATGATTATGTGAGTTGGTGCTACCAAGTACAGTCAGCCTAAAAAAGGAAGATTAATTTGACTGTCTACAATTTTTGTTCCATAATCCTGTATTTATGTGTAGTCACATAACATATTATAAAATATCCTTATCCTTACATATTATAAAACAAAGTCCCCCGCCGCGTCTGTCTGTCTGTCTGTCTGAACGCGATAAACTCAAAAACTACCGAACGGATTTTCAAACGGTTTTCACCAGTGGACGGAGTGGTTCATGCGGAAGGTTTTAGTGTATAATTCATTAAGGTTTTGTGTAAATTGAAATTTGACGATTATTGTTGAAAAGTCGGAAAAAATCATGCCGACTGGGAGCTTTACTGGCGTGCGCTGCCTAAACCGAAAAAGATACATCAAATTTATGTTCTACGGTATTGTTCATCTTAAAAAGTTCAACGAAAAAATCCGCGATGGCATATGTCTAGCTTCTAAGGATGACCCACAATAACCATTTTTATCTTTCAGAATTTGATAAAAAATTTAGTTGTTATATCCGAAGCTTTTTTGACCGGTATAGTATTAATCCTTATCCAAAAAAATACGTTATTTAAATTGGACATTTAATTTAGATTAAAATATGCCTTCAAAATCATGTAATTTAAATGAATAGTTTAAAAGATATCACAGTTTCAAAATTACGCGGAGCAACGCGGGCGCAGCAGTAGGAGTCAATGATGTTTTCCTCTGTTATTATTATTAGGTATAAAATGTCGGTAGAACGTTCCCGTGGGATATTTTCCGACACCCACGCGGGCGAAGCCGCGGGTAGAAGCTAGTGTAATATAAATTTATGTATTTGGTTCTCAATAAAAAGTAGGTTGCGGTTAAAATGTGTATTTCTTGGTCCAGGCTCGCACAAGAAGGGAAGCAAGATGGCGACCGAGCGACGCCGAGCGTTATGCGCGCTTCTATAATGGCCGTTACACACAATATGCGTTATTATAGTAATGTCCGCTCTACATATACTACACATTGTAGTAGCTTGAAGTGCTGGCGTCTGTACCCTAATTGAGTAACTTATTTTCGTAAACTATTTTGGCAATTTTTTTTTATATTTGTCAATATTTAAAAAAAAAATATTGCGTTGTTTACGTTGTTGAGCAGATTTTTTTTTCTATTTTATGAAGCAATGGATTAGCAATCTGTTTCAAATCGAAACAGATTGTGGTTATGTTGTATTACTCAATTAGGGTACTGAACTGCAAACGGTTTTTCTATTGCACAATAACCAACACTACCCACACACGCCCATGATAATAACGAAAGAAATACATACTCTTCTCCGTCAAATACATGTTTTTGATGTTAACTGTACCAAACTCAGTAAATTAAGCCGCGTATAGCACCTCCGTACGCAAATAAAATCACTCCCCCGAGCCGGAACGGAACGGAAGCCGACCGGTTCTGCCGGAAACGGCGCCGGTGTATTGTCTTGCCTTTTAAGTCAAGCTTTCACGTAACGAGATAGGGGGCAGATAGAGATGTAGGATAAGGTTAAGAACCGTGGCCTTGTTGGATGTAAAGAGATTTGGGACTTTAATTCGGTTTTAGGTCAGACACTAGTTCTAAATATACATCTTTGACATTACTAGCTGTTCGTGTCCGGCGTCGCCCTGTATTTCCGGTGGATTTTCCAAAATTAATTTTTAAGAAAACCTTGTCTAGACAATTAGGCTAATTAAAAAAAAGCACCCAAATAGGTCGAGCCATTTTCTAGTGATGATACTCACTATATCCTAAACGTGAATTCATGCAAGCTTAGTAGTTTTTGTTAAGTTAATCTCGGAAATTGTGCACAACGTGTCGTGAACACGACTCCACCCACTTTTCATAGAACTCATACGCCATGCCGCTATACATATTGGAAGTGAACCCTCCGGGAGGGTTACCGGCATTACGTTTGCACTAAAGTTAACCATCGCGGACGGTCAACGGCATTAGATTTAATACCGTGTTAAAAAACACTATAAAACGAAGTAAAATTGTGTTTTCAAGGGGTCTTGTCGCTATACGTAGTTTCCAATCTTTAAATTTTTTTGTGAATGTTTGTAACAGTGAACAAAAAATATTTTAAAATAAAAATGCTTAGATTTTAAAACCAACGCATAATACTAATAAATCTTGTTAAAATATACATTAGATTTTATTTTCACGGTTTATAATGCTATATTCGCTAAGAAAAACCTACATTTAAAATGAGCCCTCCGCGAGTGCTCTCGGCATCCTATATGCGACTAGGTGAACCCTCCAGGAGGGCTCCTGGCACTGAACGTGTTAAACCAACAACGGCACGTAGCTTTACATTTCATACATAAACTTAAGCCTTCTTCCCATGGGGGTAGGCAGAAACTACAGACATACATCTGGTCATACACGCACTTCGGTTGCGAGCTTTATACCATCATTAGGGTTCCGTACCTCAAAAGGAGAAAACGAAACCCATATAGGATCACTTCGTTGTCCGACTGTCAGTCTGTTAAGACCCTTTTTCTCAAAAACGCGTAGAGGTATCATGTTGAAATTAATATCAAATACGTAGGTCTATGGTCCCTTGGAGCTCTAAAAAAATCAAGCTTCTAAGTCAACGCAATAATAAAATACGACCATTCAAGCGCTATATTTTGATACTCGCAAATAAATCAAAACCTGCAAGGTACTTCCCGTTGACCTAGAATCATGAAATTTGGCAGGAAGCAAGTTATCACAGCAAAAGGAAAAAGTCCGAAAATAGTTAACTTGTAGTTTTTGCACACAATTTTTTTTCTTTTGGAGTTTTGACCGTGACGTATATCGATGTGTGGGAGAACATGTTTTTCAACAACAATGTTGTTTGTTTTTAGGATAAATTCATCCTCACTACGGAGCCCTTCAGTGTGCGTGGTCGGACATGCACTTGGCCAGATTTTTTCTTTGTTCTAAGCCATAAATCAAAAAGTTATCAACCAAGCTGACATATTTGTCTCCCTATATACATATATAGATAGGTACAGATAATAATATTGTCATGCATAACGAAAATTTTACCTCCATTAATACAGTGGGTGTATATAAAGATAAACCGGCCTAACAAGCCCTGAAGCTGAAGTTTAATCTGATAACTGGCACCTCAGTTTTATTGGAAAAAACAGGTAGAATTAGGGCTTGGTTAGCTCGGACAACCGGCAAAAAAGCTTGGAAAAAAATGGACCAAAAGAGAAACTTGTACACATGCTGGAAGCGAAGGCAGGACTTTTTGTTTGAAATCGTTACGTGGAATAGTTAACCTTTGTCTTACTTCGTTAAATATTTTAATTGTTTCGGTTTTCGTTGATATTTTCCTTTATGAGAGAGATTTTAGGGTTCTTTTGGTGCCAAAAAAACTCAAAAAATCTTTTTAAGCTGAACCATTAGCTTAATAATTTATGAGTACTTATAAAGAAAACACTCTTTTCTTGCTAATACTTTTAATCCACACTACTGTACTATTTCACAATCAAACGACGACTAACTATACATTACATTTTACCATTTAAAACGACTTTTGCCCCACCCAGAAATAACGATAATATCATAATCGTCATTTCTAAGTGTTGCCAAAGTAAAACAATACATTCAATTGCCATAGTGAAATTACATTTAGAAGTTTCGGATAATATTAAAATTTGTATTTTGACGGTGTTGCCACAGTGGATATTATACATCAATACGTATGTGCGAATATAGTTTCATAAACAATGAGCTTAGGTATTTTGGTGATACCTTGACATTACTTTTTTTGCTAAAACACGGCGCCTTTGCTGTAGGTACTGACAGCTACAAAACAAAAAACAGTGAATAAAAAGTATTCTGTATAATATTTAGGTACCTACCTAATTGATTTCAGTTCTATTATAGTTTAAAAGTTATTATTAGCAAGGTTTTTGTATCTATATGTATAGGTATATGTATTTGTAATCACGTTCTCGAAAATGGCTCTAACGATTTCGATGAAAGTTACGAGTACAATATAGGGGTTTACAGGGGTGAAAAATCGATCTAGCTAGGCTAGGTCTCATACGTGATAAAATTCGATTTCTCTGTATTTTCACCCGAGCAGAGCTCGATTGCCTAAAGTTTTGAGCAAGATGGCTACCTTAGAATTATAATAATATAATAATAATATAATCATTTAATTCAGAAAACATCCATATTTCGACACACACATTTTATAAACAACTAATTCACATCAAAATAAAAACAAAACAACATACACAAAATAAAAAACAGTTAAGGACACAGTTACATACAATAAGACTGGGAGGAACTGTCCACTGCTCACAGTGCAGTATGCAAACGTATCCAGTTAGTATGGACTTTCCTATACTATTAAATGAGCATTCTCTATTTTCACCAGAGCAGAGGTCGGTCGCCCAGGTACCGGTAGGTACCTAATCCGCTTAGCTGGTAGGTACGTATCCGAGTCTAATTAAAGTTGAAAACCCAATCTTTTCCTAATTACACCTATTTAATTACAAGTGTGAGCTTACAATTAGGTCCTTACAGTAACTTGTGCGACCTTCTTTACCCCTTATCTAAAGGTGAAGGCAAGCGTACAAGGTAACGCCTGATGAAATAACTTTAGCAATAAGTCACTGGAACGAATTTGTTTGCTGTGACAAGTTCCACAGTTTAATGGCACATATACTTAGCAACGTGTATTTAAAGTACCTGCCACGTTACTTTTATGTATTTCTAGATCAATTAATTAAAAAAGTTTCCAACTTTATGTCTGATGAGCGCTGAAATGTTTGCTTGTTTGTTACTGAAATCCCTGCAAATTAACGGTTATAGAGTTTTTGTGAAAAGTTTCGAACAAAGAAGATTCCGAGAACTTTAACAGTATCCTTCAAGTAATTGCTGAGAAGTATGACTCGGCAGTCATGAAGGCTTTCGTTCAGATTCTGGTCAGATAGCGTGGCAATCTATCCTGAACTCGAACGGGTGGTTTCATGACTGCTTACACCTTTTATGTAGGTACCTACCTTTTTGTAATTTATGTCTGTACTAACATAGCTTGTAAGATAATTCATGTAACTAACAATTATGGACTTTGTCTGAATAAATAAATAAATAATAATAAGCTCCCACCGCCGTATCTCTACGTTGACGTCGTGGTGGGGCTTGCGCGCTCCAAATTCTGGGTCTGTGCCGGTAGTTTACTTTGCCGGAACAGGTCTAGCATGAGGAGCCAGACCAAGAGAGATACAAAAACCCGCAGGGCAGCATGTGGCGAGCTGTTGGGCAGTAGCGACCTCACGGACCCTATCTCCCCGGAGAAATCTTGTTCCTCACCTCTGGCTTGCCTTTATTGGCCGGCTGGAGTAAGCACTGACGAGGAACAGAGCTCCCACCTCATTCTCGCCTTTATTGGCCGGCTTGAGTGGAAATTCGCAAGAGCAAACGTGCTCGGAGGAAGGAAGTATTCCAGTAAGATGCTGGTAGGGATCTTGACCGTACTTCCGGGATTGTCCTGATAGCCGTAGAATACCTCTCCACTCCTCATTAGCACCTCAGGACATGTTGCCCCCTTGTTGCTACGACACTTTGTGTTAGCGACCGTTTTCGGGGGCCCATTATTGAGTGTGCAAGTCACCCCCTGCCATTTTATCCGTGTACATATAAAACATTGATTAGGCAGGGGCCGTAGTCCTTCCATAGTCCCAGGTCACCAATCAACTTAAGCCACCCAAACCCATAGTCCAATAGATTTGTTTCCAGATTCTGCAATAGTCCTACACCAACCGGGGGTTGTCCTTGGGTGCACTTGCATAGTGCATACTGGAATAATCGTCGGTTGGTGCCTCATTCCATATAAAATTGTCTAAAGGGCCTCTGCGAGTTGGTTTCGGCCCCTCGTACGCCTTCCAAAAGACCGGGACCCTAAGGTCCCGAGATATTTAAATATATGTAAAAATAATAATAAATAACGAAATAAAGTTTAATTTATGTATTTTTTTATAATTATTAAGAAACTGATTATAAGATCGATCGTGTTGATGTTTCGTGAGATACTTAGAGTGTGTTAAAAATGAATCAACATGTAGGTACCGTTGTAAGAATACATTTAGAAGGTAATTTTTGTTTAAAAACCTACCTAACTACATAGTATGAAATTAGAACTCAACAGGATTTAAAGATTTTCCATCTCCTAAAAAATAGGTAGGTACTTATAATTTTTTTTTTTTTTTTTTAATAATAAAGTAAAATTATGATTTCCATTAATTACAATCGAGGAAAATTTTATTCTAACTGTAATGTAGACCAGCCTGATCTATCTAGGTTCATGAAAACCTGTGTTTCAGGCCATCAATTTACATCAAATATTTAAAAAGAAGACAACAATACATTTATTAGAAGCTAAATTAAAAAGAAGTCATAATATTTTCAATTACTTAAACAGTAACTATTTGGGTATACTATTATTTTAAAACTAGATTATGTAAGATATGTTATAAATTAACGAATTATAAAATTACTTAAATCAAAACGATTTCAAATTGTTATTAAAGTTACTTCAAAGGTATACCTTACCTACCTACCATAAGCATATTCAGCCTATAATGTTCCCACTGCCTGTGTCTGTCCTGTGTCCCAGGACACAGGCCTCCTCTCTTCGAGAGGAAGTGGGTTGTAATCTACCACGCGCGCCCAGTGCGGGTTGTTAGATGTCACATGTCTTGTTTTCCTTCACCGTTTTGAGAGCAGTGGTGATGAAATTATTTACACAAAGTAATTAACTATCCTATATTATTAAATGAGCATTCTCTATCATTCTCTGCTTGGGTTTGAACTCACGACCTTACAACTCGTAAGTCACGTTTTGACATTCAAAAGTGCCATACATGGGCCTATTTGAAATAAATGATTTAACTTTGACTTTGACTTTGTCAGGACCGTTACCTCTGGCCACCACTGCTTTTCGTCACCTACCTACCTAATAATTTTATTTTTAATCAAACTGGATTTCTAAAGCGAGTTGTTAAAACAAAAACCGGCCAAGTGCGTGTCGGACCACGCACAATGAAGGGTTCCGTAATTGGGATGAATTTATCCCAAAAACAAACTTAACTTTGTAGTTGAAAAATATGTTCTCCAATACGGAATGTATAGGAAAACATGTTTTTGCAACTCCAAAGTTAAGTTGGTCGATTATTACTCGTTAACTTGTAGAGCCTACTTAGCTGTGATAGTTTTCTTTTTAATTTCGTTATATAAACTATTGCTATGATTTTTTTCACACATCCAAAACCAACCATTTAGCTGGCAGGGGGGGGGGGACACTTGACTCTAACAAAAATTAGCACTTTAAAGCTTAATATTTCGCAAACGAATCCTTGAATCCAAAAATGGTTTGCACAAACTCATTATGTTTTTGAAGTACCTTTCCAATGATACCCCACACCAAGGGATAAAAAAAAAAAACACCACTTTACGTGTAGGAGAAGGTACCCTAAAAAAAAATGTTTTTCATAATTTTGTTTTACCACTTTGTTGGCGTAATTAATATTTATACCTATGCCAAATTACAGCTTTCTAGTACTAAGGGTCTCGGAGCTAGACCACGGACAGACAGACAGACAGACGGACATGACGAAACTATAAGGGTTCCTTGTTTACTACGAAACCCTAAAAAATGTGGAAACAAGTAAATAGACTGTGAAATATAAGAGCAAAGCGGATTATTTGATACCATTCCGTAAATTATATTGTTATATTTCGTGCTGAATTTTTTCCTCTCATATTTTTATTCATTGGAATCGCCTGAAGTCACGTTCGGCTGTATAATGTAATGATCTTTGTGTTATAACTAAAGGGATTTGTACGTATAGAATAAGCAATTTAGCTATCCTTACTGGAATAAATAATCCGAAAGATATAGGGTGATTGGTAATTGGATGAATTGCTTGCAATAGCTAAATTGAAAATTTTTTGTACACAATAGCTTGGTAAAAAAGGGGTTGTTTTGGAGATAACGATCTTTTTACAGTATAACTATTTTCTGAATGTCCCTCGGCAAACTTCGTGTGTCGTCAGTCGTCGGATTTCTATCAGTTGCCCTTTGCATTAGTGTAGATTGGACGCTCTTAACCTTTCGTTTCGTAACGTAGATCCACGCGAGACACAACGGTTTTTTAATTGTTTCTGTAATTCTGGCATTCGAGAGGTTAATCGACTTGGAAGTATATAGAGTTGTTAATACTCTTTTAACTTAATGTAATTTTTTTTAAAAATGGGAGGAAAGCTGCTAAAGTCACAGGCACGACCGCATGAAACTAGTTGTATAGCTCTATATAGTTCACACGGAAATCAAAACAAAACAACAATAAAGTACATAGTTTTGAATTCAAATTATTATACACTATAAATCTAACAATTGATGGTCATAAAATTAGCATTCGTTTGTATTCGGAAATGCGATGATTCCCGAGGGACACGGACACTAAGAAAATAGTCAGACTGTAAGTTATTTTGGAAATTTCCTATGTCTCAACCGCAGACCAAATAAAAAACCAAGACAGAGCGCAGCGAACAATACAGTGAAGCATGCCAAAACTACACCTCCACTCTGTGCATACACGCTCGCACGCACACATTTACAACCATTTACAATGACACTACAATCAAACTACACGTCACTGTTGACAGCGCTGTCTTGGTTTTTTATTCTGAGCTCTCAACCATAAACTGTGTTATTTTTTGATAGCTCATTTAGAATTTGCATTGCATAGGTATATCTAGACTTTAACAAGAATGGCCTGCATCGTGCACATAACACTGTTATCAACAAATAACAATATGTTGGAGACGGGTATGTGACTCTCGTTATTATCAGCGATACTTTAACTACTGTGTGCGTAGTGTGGGTAGTGTTGGTTAATGCGCAATAGAAAAACAGTTTGCAGTTCAAATCACATTATAATTTACTATCAAATGAATCACACTAGCTAAATTATACACACACTGGGTGCGACGGCGATTATTAAAATCACCAATTAACACAATGATCACAAAATTACAACTAACACAATAAGCACCACGAATCGAGAACAGTTCCGTGACGTCTTGATTCCAATGCGACCAGAGACTGAATGCCCTCCTCGCCTTGGCCTTAAAACATCACGACTCTGTAGAAGCCCGCCTTTTTTTGGTGTAGATCACTCTTGATGTCGCCAGTGGCGCGCTTGCGATTCGTTTCGTGTCCGTACTAATGACCGGATCCGACAAATACATAACTGACAAAGTTAAAAACGCAGAAAATTCCACAGTTCATAACAACAACCTACAACCACTGTATATGTAGGTTTTGACCTATTAATATTAAGTAAAGTAGGTACAGCTAATATTAGTTTATCCGCTTGAAACTCAAACAAACAAACACAATAAAGCAAGTAAAGGTACCTATTCGATATTGCCGTCGTAAGCAAAAATAAGTACCAATTTTAGAATCCACATCACAGATGAACACAGATAGTTCACTCCGCAAAATCATTTAAAAAACCGGTCAAGTGTGTGTCGGATCACGCACAATGTAGAGTTCCGTAGTTGGGATGAATTTATCCCAAGAACAAACTTAACTTTGTAGTTCAAAAACATGTTCTTCCATACGGAATATATGGGAGAACATGTTTTTGCAACCGCAAATGTAAGTTGGTCGATTATTACTTGCTAACTTGTAACACTTTATAGCTTAATATTTCGAAAACGGATTCCTGAATTCAAAAATGGTCTTGACAAACTCACAAATTTTTTGAACGACCTTTCCAACGACACCCTACACTATAGGACAGATAAGAAAAGAAAAACATCCCCACTTTACGTGTAGTGGAGGTAGCTTAATTTTTTTAATGATTTTATTATACCGCTTTGTTGGCGTGATTAATTTGTATACCCTTGCCAAATAACTGCTTTCTAGTACTAAGAGTCTCTAAGCTAAGCCGCGAACAGACAGACGGACATGGCGAAACTATAAGGGTTCCTTGTTGACTACGGAACCCTAAAAGCGACTTTTGCTACGACACAATAAAGTGCAATTCAAATCGCACGGCGCTAATTACCTACAGTTATATTCACACAGAAGTTGCCTCTCTTTCTATCGCGTAACTCGTATATCTTCTGACTACGTTACACTCACTGAATTGGCCCGACAAGTCGAGCTCGCCGCGTACTTACCTAAAATGCGGAGTGAAACATTTATCTATATTCATCTGTGTCCACAACTCCACACACAGAACGGGATGTCTTCAGTGAACAAAACTTTTACCAAACCAGGATTAAAAGTTAATTAAAAGTACTCAAATTGTGGCCGTAGATATTCCGAACAAACTACAAAACTAGCTGAAATCAACCTTTATTTCTCAAAGCTAAGGTGCGTTTTCCTCTGCTCGAAAAGGTGAAGGTATTATGAATCACAGCAAAATGAGAGATAAAAGGGATCGCGTTAAATAAATAATTTGTAAAACATAATTATATCTTTTTATATGAAAATAAAGTAAGTATAAAAGAAAACGATCCAATTAAATGTTTTTTGTTGAAAAATTTTTTGTAAAAATTAGGTCTGCTGGATTAAGGAATTTTTAGGAAATTATTTAGTAACATCTTTTTTATAACCTACCTATTTTGAAGTGCTTTTTTAGTGTCGAAGTTTTTATGCTACCATAAAATCTTCGAGACTGAAAACACTTTGTATGTCGGTCTTTAGAAAATTGAGCCTAGCTGGTCAAAATTTTCTTTTATTATCAAACTTCTCGGATGTCATCAAAGGTGACCTAACCCAGAATTCAGAAGGGAATAGGAAACAGAGACAGCAGCATCCTCAAGAGTATAGCGACATAGTAAAATTTAAAACAAATAAAAAAAAAACAACTTAGCCTATTGTAATCGTGGTACATAGGCCTCTCTCAGGCTAAGCCACAACATCCTCTCCTACGTATTCTACATCCAGTCCGCCCCAGCCACCTTTTTAAGGTCATCGGTGCATCTTGCTGGGGGGGTGTTCCATACTTCGCTTGCCGATACGCGGTCTCCATTCCAGGAGGACTCGTCTGTTCCACCGCCCATCGGTCCTTCGACAAACATGGCCCCTGCCATTCCTATGTTGGTAACTCTGTTTCTTTTCCGGATAATAATTTCTGATTTTATCTTTCAAAGAAACTCCGAGCATAGCCTGAAAAATATAGAGTTTTCATTTCTACCTATTCTACGAACACACAACCTGAAGAAATTCACCATGATTTTGAGCTGCATATTATTACGTTATCTAAACTAAAATTATAAAGAGAAAATATTTTTTTTGTATGTTTGTTGTTAGTAATGGATAAACTCAAAAAATACTAAACCGATTTAAAAAACTATTTCACCTTTATAAAGATAAATTATCAGCCAGTAGCATGGGCTATATTTTATCGACTTCCACGTGAACGAAGTCGATTAGAAGCTAGATTAATATAAAGGCAAATTATTCCAATCTGACTCTTTTTACAGCAACATTCTTTGTTTCTTCATTGACCTCCAAAATCACCGATATCGACTACACCTATAACGAAACGATAGACTATAAACCAGCCTGTTCGCCCACCCCATCGGCTGAGACCCCTATAAATAAAGCTGATCGGGAAATAAAGGAAAACAGAGGGTGTTCTGTTTGTCTTTCCGCGCCATTCGGCGGAGCTCACTGATTGAAATAGGTTCGTAAAGTGGAAGGTTTAGCTACTATAGTTAGTAATGAGTAATCTTTGTTATCCTTGAGTGTTATCTTGAAACTAAGGCTTTCGTACCGTATTATGATCGAGCAAAAAATTCCGAAAAAAACACGTTTCTTGTATCGACTCCTTGTATTATTAACTTTATTATGTTATTTTTTTTATTACAGCGGCAATAAAAATACACAATCTGTGGAAATTTCAACTGTCTATCTATTACCGATCATGAGGTACAGCCCTGTTTGGCACCCTTCAGGTTCAGAACACAAAAATGGTACCTTCGTGAATTCTGACGCCTTTAAAATTTAGAAAATCACCAAATAGGTTCTATTTTCAGACTTTAAAAGAAAACGTTCGACGTTTTTTTACAAGTTTTTGTTTAACTTGCCTTGTTAGTTAGTTAGTTAGTATGTATTGGCCAAATCTTGCAAGCTGAATTAAAACCACTTCATCTTATCCTACGGATTTGAAATTTTACATGTTGGTTCAGTTTCAAAGACAATGCATTTTTTTGATGCTTGACATGATTCTACCACCAGAATTGGCTCCAGACGGAGGGGTTCCTTCGTCTGGATGATGGCAGCAGTCGTCACCACCATTTCCAAACAAAAGGAATCTGGAAAATCTGTTGTACTCAAACAATCACAGGAGCCTAATAGTGCAATAGCAGTGACGCCAACTTACCAGAGACGCAAATGCTTCTTTTGTGTTGGGATGAACATCGTCGTAAAAACTGTGCCACTGTAGACTCTATCTGTCAATGTCGTAACAAGAAGGGTCACTATGCTGTTGTATGTCGAAGCAAGACCCATATCAATGCCGCTATTCTCGGAGACGATAGCCTTTGTGGTTGTATTGTAGCTGCATCACCAACTTCCTTGAAGAAAGCTACAGTTTCAGTTTACATAAAAGGGATAAAAGCTGAAGCCTTAATCAATACTGGAAGCTCTATAAGCTTCATTAATGAGTAACTTTTTCAATTATGTCAATTAAAAAAAAGACCCTGCAAGCAAACTATATCAATGGCTTCAATTAGTCATACGTCACAAGCCTAAGATCAAACATGTGTGTCAGCTCGTATCGGAAACTACTACAGAAACGTGAATTTATTAATCGTGTAAAATCTCTGTGCGACTTGATAATTGGTTACGACATAATATATTAGATGAGCATTGCTTTCTCGAATTTTCATTCGGTGGGCCAAAAGAACCACTAAAAGTATGTAGCGTTGCAGAAGCGTCTGTCCCTGTTGTTCCACTTTTTACGAATATCAGTCCAAATTGCAAGCCTATTGCGATTAAATCTCGCCGCCACAGCGAAGACGATAAAAAGTTTATTGAGAAGAGATCACAAAACTCCTAGCTGATAGCATTATCGAAGAAAGCACGTCCCCCTGGCGAGCTCAAGTACTAATTACAAAGAACGCTAATCACAAGAAGTGCCTTGTCATTGATTATTCACTTACGATAAACAGGTATACACAGCTTGACGCTTATCCTCTTCCCAATATGGAGGACCAAGTTTCCAATATTTCAAAGTTCGTTTCTATCTTCAGCGCGATCGATTTCCAGAGTGCTTACTATCAAGAAGAAGAAAAACCATATACTGCTTTCGAAACTACTGAAAATCTGTACCAGTTTCGTCGCATACCATTTGATGTAACAAACGGAGTGTTAAGTTTTCAAAGAACCATTGACTGGGTTATTCGAAAAGAAAAGTTAGAAGGTATTTCGCATATCTTGATGATATAACAGTTTGTGGGCGATCTCAATCTGAACACGATGCAAACTTGCAGAAATTTTTAGCAGCCGCACAAAAATATGGTCTTTCTCTCAATAAACAAAAAAGCAAGTTCTCGCAGAATAGCATCGATATCTTAGGTTATACTATCAAAGACCATGTCATAAAGCCAGATTCTAAATGGCTGCGCCACTCCTTAATCTTCCACCGCCAAATGACACACAATCATTACGAAGAGTGGTAGGAATATTTGCACATTATAAGCAAATGGATTCCAAACTTCTCAGTTAGAATCCACGCTTTAGCAAATACAAGAATATTCCCACTAAATAAAAAATTTTAAGCATTGAAAGCCGATATAGTCAAACCTTCTGTTAGCGCTATCAATAACGACATACCTTTTTTCGTTGAAACGGATGCATCTGAACATTCAATCGCTGCAACCTTATCACAAGCTAATCGACCCATAGCATTTTTCTCTCGAACTCTGAATCAAAGTAAACAAAACCACTCCACTGTTGAGAAAGAAGCTTACGCCATAGTCGAATCGTTAAAGAAATGGCGACACTTTCTTATCGGAAAACAATTTCGTTTAATTACAGACCAAAGATCGGTAGCCTTTATGTTCCTTTTTTGTATGGTAGCTAAATAGCAAAACCAAAACGAAAAAATACAAAGATGGCGTTTAGAACTAGCTCCGTTTAAATATGATATCGTTTACCGTCCAGGTAAAGAGAATAATGTTGGTACCGCATTGTTGCTTGTATGCGCTGCTATCAGAATATATCCTGACGGTGATCGATGAATACTCGAGCTCGATAACGGTCATCAAGAATCTCAATGAATTGTTTATGCTATTCGGAATTTCTTCATTCCTACATTCTGATCGTGGGACATCGTTCTTATCATCTGAAATTAAGCAGTTTCTACACTCTCACAGTATTGCAACAAGCCAAACAACGCCGTATAATTACCAAGGGAACGGACAAGTAGAGCGCCTTAACACCACTCTTTGGAAAACTATCCATTTGGCCTTACGATCCAGAATCCTGCTTATAGAGGACTGGGAAAGGCTCCACACAGGCTTTACACTCCATTCGCTCCCTACTGTGCACAGCAACTAACTATACGCCACACGAGAGGATATTTACACACACGAGGAGGTCACCAAATGGTGACTCTATATCTACTTGGTTAACAAACTTAGATCAAGTGCTGATGCGAAGATTCGATCGCACTCATAAATATCAACCAATAGTAGAAGACGTTGATCTGATTCAAGTTAATCCGTATTATTCATACGTACGTTTACCGAATGGTCGTGAAACGACCGTATCAAATCGTTATTTAGCAAGGTCAAGACGGAGAAATAATCGAAAGCGAAATAGCTGATGGCGAAATAACTGATTCCATTAGACAAAATGAGTTTCCTGTCCAAAATATCGATGTGCCACCCATAACTGTAGTGCCATCCCAAGATAATACGCAAGACAATACACAGGACACACTACACTTAGAGCCCCGGCGTTCAACAAGAGAACGTAGACCACCTGTCGGTTTTGAAGACTACGTTGCTTCGTAAGAAGACTGGAAGAATGTGGTATATTATACCAAACTCTTAACTAACTAAAGAGTTTGGTATACCAAATATATACGTGATTATATGGCATTTTTCTATTGGCATGTCATGTCATAGCTTATCGTATATTTTGTTGATAAAAACCGTTATTTTAAAGGTTTATCTTATTACAAAGAAAAAGAAGGCTAGAAAAAGCCAAAAACAAATGCAAAGAGAAACTTGAAAGCAAGTTTCAGCATGCGATGTGTGTACAGACTTTGTCATTTTAATTTCAAGGAGAGTTCTAGAAAATGCATATTTTTAATACCAGGAAACCAGAGCAGAGATATAAGGTATTGAAATTCAATGAAAATAGACAGGCATTCAAATAATTTTGACCTGTCCTGTTGAAGTATCGGATTATGACTTTGAAAACATGTGCTTGCTTGAATTCGCAATGTCATTCGAATCATATTATGCCAAACCACTCTCAGATTCTGAAGAGAGTGTCGACCAACATGAGCTAAGACAGACAAAGCGTCGGTTAATAATACTTAGCGACAACAGTAACATGGTGATCAGAAATGTACCAAGAGTTGTCCGCGTACCCTACTTTATTGCAGCAAGTGATACTGAAAACTATTATTATAGTTTGTTTCTTCAATATGTTCCTTACCGGAATGAAAGCGAGTTGGTGGTTGATTACGATACAACAATAGAAGCTTTTCTAGTCAGAGAACCTTACCTAAGAGACACGAATACTCGGCTAGAGCTTTATAGAGAACGCGACAGACAATTAGAAAATGTTTTTAATCAAATTCATGCTTTTGAAATAATAGATAGCGAAGTGGAGCACGAAAATTTAGAAGAACATGATATACCAAAACAACATATATCTGATGAACAGTTCTTTAATAGCAGAAGTGCAATGAATGCTGGACAGAACAAAGTATTTATATTTATAACGAAAAATATTTTAGAACAAATAAACGGCAGTGCAAACGGAAACACGAAACGTCTGAAACTTTTCCTAACGAGGAACGCTGGCACAGGAAAACATTTTTGTTTAACTTGTTAAAGAATCAAATGAATCGGTGCTATAGCAAACCGGCCGTTAAGAGGGTCCTTCCCGGTCCGTCTATCGTCAACGCGAGCATAGTCGAAAAGCTTGTTGTTTCATCCAGCGCAAGTAAGAACTGCTAACAAGCAAGTGAGAACGCGATAACATTGCACGACAAATAACTGGTTTCAGGAAATACGTGTTTTTGAATACGCCTTACAAGTTTGTGAAATATTTTTTTGTCATTTAGAATCTCCATTACATGTGCGAGGTTTCTATAAAGATGTTTTCTTTACGTTTACAATTTATAAATACATTATAAACGGTTAAAGTTCAGGTAAAATTTGTGCAAAAAAGCAGATTTTTGGAGGCTTATATTGAATTTGTTTCGCCAAATTTTTATTTTTTGCGTTCATAGAAACCTGGATATAGTGCACAAGATACCCATTAATTTAAAAGAGTTAAAGAAAGATGTGTTACGACGCCATAATCACGTACGAGCGTTTGTATGAAAAGTATGACGGGTTGGCCGCTCTTAAGGTAGGACTAGCCGCGCGTTTAGTAGGAGGATCAACTTTGCATTCGACACTCAAACTATCTGTCTAAAAAGATGGAAGATTAGTACAAATGCCTATTCTTACAGGAAATTACCTGCGTGTTATGCGGCAACAATGGCGAGAGATTGAATTTTTATTCATAGACGAAATATCTATGGTGCCCTACGAAATGTTGTGTATGGTTGACTCGCGCCTTAAACAATTGAAAAATAGTGATCAAATATTTGGTGGAATAAACGTCTGCGTCTTTGAGGACTTATTGCAGTTGCCACCCGTACGGGAAAGTCAGCACCAGCCAGCACACATCTTTGGCATCTTTTCTCTTTAATAGAATTAACTGAGAATATGCGTCAGCAGGGAAACACAGAATTTGTAGACGCGTTAAATGTACTGAGAATTGGTGAGCACTTTTCAATACTTATGAGAAAAGTAAGAACAGATTTTACCAGTGATTTCGCAATTGAATTTATGCAACAAATGCTCAAGTGCAAGCACATAATCAAACTGTTCTAGAATACTACCAAGCACGTGGGAAAACCATATTAAAATTTACTAAGTCCTCCTGTTTTATTAATAAAACAGGAGGACTTCCCAAACAACTCGAAATATTTGAAGGCGCAAAGGTCATGTTGTCCTCTAATATAGACCACCTTGCAATACTGTTGCATTATCAGAAATGTACCGATTAAGACAAAACTAAAAAGTATTCAATAAAATTTAAGTAAAAACCTGTTAAAAAACGAGCTTTTAATTAACTATTAACTGAAGTAAAAAGTTTTATTTTGTACTTTTTAGTTCATAAAAAGCTTGTTTTTAAAAGGTTTTCACAAAAATTTTATCACAAGTCTATTAAGTACCCCACAGAGCAGAGGTAGCCATACTGCAAAAAAACTAAACCAAAAGTCGAGTAATATTATTTTTTTAGAGGAAATCTGTTTTTTTTTTTAGCATTTTATCATCAATACAGCATAGTAGGTATAAATCACACTAATATTATAAAGGCGAAAGTTTGTGAGTGTGTGTGTATGTTTATCTCTTCTTCACGCTCAAACGGCTGAACGGATTTGGATGAAATTTGGTACACAGATAGTTTATAACCTGGGTTAACATATAGGATACTTTTTATACCGGTATCCCGTCGGGATCGAGACTCGGGTGAAACCGCGGGGCGCAGCTAGTAAACAATAATCATTTATAACACTTTTTTCTACCCCTTCTTTAAGATAGAAAATAGAAATTGGGAAAAATTTAATCTATTTTAGCTTGCACTCCATGCCGTCCATTAGGGTAAAAGTGCCAGTTGTTGATTTTATTATTGCGATATTTAATTTTGTTCCGTCTGACGCCCGGCGCCGGACGGCCGGATGGCGGCTGGTGGAGGCCCGGATGGCGGTCTGTGGAGGCCCGGATGGCCGGTAGATCGGATATTGAACATGATTCACGTCGTGTTGGCTCCACGGGGGATGAGTGCGATGTATTGTTTTGTAGTGGCTTATGAGTTAATGCTGTCAGGAGTGTTAATTTATTTGTTTGTCCATTTTGCTGTATAAATGGAGCGTTTGTTTTGGCTTGGTAAACAAACTAGTTTGGGACATTGTTAGTCGTAATTGCCGTGTGTAAACTTTGGCTACTTTTGAGCTCTTCAATCAATCTTGTACCCACATCATAGTATCATACTTGCCAACAGGCATAAAATATTTATACAACCTTTCAGTAACCTTATTTACTTATCATCCAGTGAAACAGGTTACCAACTTAAACCTATCCATTACCAAATAAGGTCCTTAATAAATTACCACCTAAGCAAATGTATGTCCTCAGCATATACTAGACAACTACCTACCTTAAGAAGTTTAACTACAGGTTCATTTACTGATCGATATCATTGCCATCTCCATTGCTGAGAGAATTTAAACCTTATCACCAAACAGTACAGTTGATAATTGTATCAGCTTTCTATAAACGTATCTACAGACCTAAGGTAATCGGTGAGGTAAGAATGGAAGGCAGTAATGGACTTGGGTCCGAATCACCTTTATTTTTAAAGGGGTGGTCGTGAATTGGGACCTCCATCCTATTTTTGGCAGATTAACCCCCTTTAAATAAAAATCTTTAAAGTTAAGAGAAGTTTAAACGTCAAAAATGTATGGTTAAAGAGTCGATAATTATTATTAAGCAACGTTTATTATTTATAAACGTTGCTTAAAGTTAAGTAATAATTACCCTTATAATTTTGCTTAATATTACAGACCATAAAGAACGAAAAGAAGAAAGAAAACTATTTTATTTACTCTCATAGCGTAATATTCATATTATAAAAATTTTAACGAGTTTATATTGACATACTTTATGAACACAATACCGAAATTTAAAAATAGAATCATATTATAACATTTTTTCTCTAACAAAATAATGCTATAAAACATTTTTTTTTTTTATTACGATACAGGGCTATTCCAAGAAGTTAATATCACCAAGGAGTTTCCATCAACTTTTGCATTGGAACGTTTAAATGGGAGACAGCAGCACCCGCTGTAGCGCATTTGTGCGGTGATGTGCTGGTGCAGACGACATTCATTTGTTTTGTTGTACTGAATTTCGTGGGATTTTTCAAACTTATTCTTGATCTTTGATCTTTTATTTAGTATTAGGTTCAATCCTAATGTATGAGAGTAGATAAAATAGTGTATGAAACTACAGATAACTAGGTATTAAAACATTCGTGTGATACTATTAAAAACTTCGCCTACGGCTCGGTTTTTAAACACACTCATGTTTTAATACCCCTCATTATGCAACAGTTTCATAAACTACTATTATTTGGGACACGCACAGCAAATACAAACAGTAATAAAAACTAAAAAGGAGCATCTAAAAGTAACAACAATTTTAGGACAAACGAAAAAGAAAAAAAAACTGGCACTCCGGGAGTGCCGACAGAAGTGAAAAGTTGAAAAAAAATCGGCACCGCGGTAATCAACACGTTGATGTCTTTTACTCCACACACCGCGGTAATCAACGCGTTGACGTCTTTTACTCCACGGTGTCGGTAAACTCGGTAACAGTGTCGCAAAATCAATGATTTAGTCCCATCTCAAAAATGCCCAACGCGCGCCTAAAGAAGTTTTCACTTAAAAAATTACGACCTTTGCGAGGCCAAAAACATCACGTAATATAATTCTGAACGGGTAGGTAGAAGATTTAAACTAAATTTTTGCCTGTTTTTGAGATCCAAAATTACAAAGGAAGCATTTTACTATTTACCAGGCACAAATCCATACAATTGATGCTACCGACCCTAATATTTTCTTCTTTATTTTTATGTAACACTAACAATTTTACCTTAACAAAGTCTTTCGCCTCCTCAAGGACTAAAGCCTATTTTAAAACACAAGTTAAGTAATGACGGACGAAGGAACTGGCTGAACAAAATCCCCATTGTAAAATTAAGAGGTAAAACTTGGAACAATGGCGTTGAGAGACTCCTTTACATGTGAAGTGCTCCTTACCTTGGAAGGTAGGAGGCTAGAGATTACCTAAAGGAATAGTATATAATAAGATGAGTACGTGAAGAATGTTTGAAGACAGGTCTTTCTGCGAAATAGTTATTAGGGTTGAAGTGATTTTGTGTAAGAAACTTCTCAGTCATAAAAAAAAACCAGCCAAGTGCGTGTCGGACTACGCACAATGAAGGGTTCCGTAGTTGAGATGAATTTATTTATACCAAGAACAAACATTGTAGTTGAAAAACATGTTCTCTCATACATTCCAACTGCAAATGTAAGTATATACGCACAATATTGGGAGATTTACCATGTTATTTTAAGAGCATAGACTTCTTATAGGTTTTCCTGTAGGTGATCTATGAGTAAAGAGCCATACTATGTATTTTTTTAAAATTTTAGGTCCAGTAGTTTCGCAGATAAGGCGATGGTAAATTTTCATCGAATTTCTTAAATATCTTCAAAAGCGTTTATTTTAAAATTATATCAAAAATGTGTTTAAGATCCTCGCAACAAGTCCTTTCATTTGATATGTCACACAGTACTGTTAGCAAAAAATTTTATTTATTTTCTTGTTTGCCCCCCAAAAGTGATCCCTATATTAAAAAAATAATTTATTTACGTTACACGGTCGTGTTTGGGTCACAGATATACATTTGTGTACCAAATTTTAACTTAGGAGTAAATTGGCTGTGAAAGACGGACAGACAGACATACGAGTGATCCTATAAGGGTTCCGTTTTTTCCGTTTGAGGTACGGAACTCTAAAAAAGGTGTGTTCACAGCATTTATAACAATTAGCTTAGACAATTATTGTCAGATAGTTTTAGCTTTCAAGAATCAAAGCTCTTATAGAAGTAACTCCCAAGTTACATAGTTCAGTCGAGATGAACACACCCTCTATTTTCACAGTAAATTTTGAAGTCACTGCTTTTAGCCACAAAATTCTTCATAGTTACCTATATGAAGTACCTTCCTAGAGTTACTAGTGAGAATCTCAAACCATCAATTAAGTTGATCATCCACGATGCTCCTCAAAAGTATCGTGTTACCAACTCAAATCACCAATGAGTAACTGGAATGTCACAGCACTAATATTTCAATGAGGGTCTGTACACGACGTGACTTACTATAGACAGTATAAAGGAAGGTAGTAAGGTATCTTCATAGAAACGCACCGCGCGCGGCTTGTATATGTGCACGGCCTATATCTATGCGTCGCCGCACGCACACTTAACAAAATCTCGGCTGGTTTCTCACGAGAAACGGGTCGAGATTTTGTTAAGTGTGCGTGCGGCGACGCATAGATACAAGCCGTGCACACATACAAGCCGCGCGCGGTGCGTTTCTATGAAGATAGCTTACTACCTCTCTTTATACTATGCTATAGACGCGTTATCAACTAGTTTGCGATTGGTTGCTTCGCGTACGGACGGCTACAAGAGTAAGGGAAGACCTAAGAAACGATGGATGGACTGTGAGAAAGAGATATAGCTAGAAAGGGAGTGACTACCGAGATGACGACTATATAGAGAAGTATGGAAGAAAGGGACATGTTGCACTGACCCCAAATAAATAAGGGATAAGTCAAGGAGAATGATGATGTATACGGACGAATCGCCATTAAAATATTATTGAAACGCTCAATGCTCATCGGTGATTTGAGTTAGAAACACGTTTATACTCTTGAGGAGCGTCGTGGACGATGGATCTAACTGATGGTTGAGATACTCACTAGAAACTCCATGAATGTATTTAAAGTAATTACTAGCGGACGTCACGCGGTTTACCCGCGTAGTTCCCGTTCCCGTGGGAGTACGGGGATAAAATATATGTAACCTATGTTACTCGCTGATAATGTAGCTATCCATTGCTGAAAGAATTTTTCAAATCGGTGCAGTAGTTTTTAAGTTTATTTGTTACATACAAAAATACAAATCTTTCCTCTTATAATATTAGTATAAGATGGAGAATTTTGTAGCTAATTGCAGTGACTCTTGAAAATTAACTATGAAAATAGTTGGTGTGTTGATCTCGACTGAACAATCTATCTTTGGCGTTACTACTAAAGGAGCTTTGATTCTCAATAGTAGGTACCCTGTAAATTGTCTAAGCTAATTGTTATAAATGATGTGAACAGTTAAACACACATCTTTACTTGACGGTTGAGAAGAAGAAGAAGAATCACACAAAAAATCACTCCCAAAAAAACCTGTGTCACAAGAACCCTTTATTTATTCTCAAGAGAAAAAGCAATTTTCCCCATACATCAACTATCACAAACATTATTCACATAAGCAAAGTATTGAAACCAATGTTTATGCTCCGATAAGATATTCCTTCAATATTTCAAGTCAACGCGTTCAATCGGAACGAAGGTGCGAGGAAAGACAGTTTGTCAGTGTCGATGAGAGTCCTTTGTATAAAAAAAATAGAGGAAATAATAAGTGTTTGCTCTTTGTAAGAGGAAAAGTGAGGAAAATGAGGGATGATGGACATTAAGGAGCTTTTTGCGTAGTGTTGCAAATGAAGATTATAATTGCTATGAGTAAAAAGATTGGGATTGTTTTTCTTATGGTTTACGAACCAAAATTGAGTTCGTGCTACACTGTTAAAATGCACGGCTAATTATTACGGTTTTGATATGTGTGTAATAAATTGCAACATTGTATGCTCAACATCAGGGGGTTAATTGCGTTGCCGACCTTTAAATTTAAGTTATTGAATTCTTTTTCAGTATTGTGATTCTCCCGATAAGTGGCTAGTGGCTAAAATGTAATAGGTATAAGCATAGTAAGTACCTACAGTATAAGCTAAGGTTTGACTTAATTTAGACAAGGCACTTTAGCACTCATTCCGAGTGTCATAAAACTGAACATTAGGGATCACGGCCGCCATCTTGAGAGGTTATAATTTTGAGACAAAGTTGTTGAAAGGTATAGCTACCTAATTTAAGTAGGTAAGGGCCTTCTATATCGTTCTCTCTGTTTTTCACGTTTGATGGAGTTTAGAAATGTCATTGAATATCTTGTTAAATAGTATTAAAATTCAATTCAATTCAAAGCAATTTTGAATTGAATTATTTTAATTTATCTTTTAAATATATTATTATAGGTACACTGTATATTTAAAGAAAAATTAAAATTTGAACTATATAATAATCAGCCTATCTGTGAGAGGGAGTTGACCGTAATCCACCACGTGGACCCAGTGTCCGACATGTCAGTCTCCTCACGATCTTTTCCTTCACCGTTTTGAGAGCAGTGGTGACGAAATAATTTATATAAACTAAAGTGCCTGCTTGAGATCTCCACTGCTCATAATAGGAACTGAGTTCGTATGAAATATCTGGAGGTGGTGGAAAAACACCTTAAAACTGTTTTTATTACTTTATTTATTGAGGAAAATAAACAAGGAGTGGTCATGTCGGTAGATTTGTACCCTGAAAATGTACAGTATATGTACATCTTTTCAGCCTTCCGTTTTGACAATTAAACAACATTCATTGCGTGATTTACGTTATCGTGCAGACGAACTTTTCAAACATATACAGCAATGGATTAGCAATTTCTTTCAAAATCCATCAAATAGTGATTGACAGTGCGTACGCAATTGAGAAACTGGCCCTCCTTGTAAGGCTTATAACGCTCACGGTAAAATAAACTGACGCCCCTCAACAGTAGCTAAATATTCACTTGCTGAAGGAAATTCTTCAGTGAATCACATCTCGGAAATATAATATTAGTAGACAAACTTCGTTAGAAGTGGCTGGAATAAAGCTTAGAATAATAGAACTCTGAAGAGTTAAGCACAGTTTTGAATATTCATTGGATATTTTGAAAATACTTGGCTTGTCTTATTATTTATTTTGGGCTTCATTATTATTCCTTGGATTTCCTTCATCTCGGAATAAATATTTTTAAAAGACTCATAGATGGAATTATAGTGAATTAACTTTGTTTTACCGTCTTTAGCATTTAACTAAGCTGAAATTATTACATGTCCAATTATTTTTAGGGTTCCGTACCCGTAGGGTGCCGAATGGAACCTTACTGCTAAGCCTCCGCTATCCATCTGTCTGTGAGCGGGCTGTATCTCATGAAGTCATGACTTGTAATAGGTGGACAGTTGAAATTTTCACAAATTGACTATTTCTTATAACAACAAATAATAAAAATTGAATAAAGTTAATAGGTAATTAAGTAAAGAGGGTCCTATACAAGAAACGTGTTTTTATGGTTCCGTACCCAAAGGGTAAAACGGGACCCTATTACTAAGACTCCGCTGTCCGTCCGTCTGTCACCAGGCTGTATCTCATGAACCGTGATAGTTAGACAGTTGAAATTTTCACAGATGATGTATTTCTGTTGCCGCTATATATGATGTATTTCTGTTGCAACAAATTCTAAAAACAGAATAAAATAAATATTTATGGGGGCTCCCGTACATTAGACTTGATTTTTTTTGTCGTTTTATAGATAATGTTACGGAACCCTTCGTGCGCAAGTTCGACTCGCACTTGGCCAGTTTTTTTTTCTTGATCTTATTACGGGACGGTGCCGATTTTTTTGTTTCTTAAACAAAACCACGTCTTCATGAAAGAATAATAAAATTACACCCTGAAAATGGTTGAATGAACCGAAAGGTTATCTTGGATCGTTCACTATAACGACATGATCATCCTCTACCTAGCCTTCATCTCCCAAATATATTGGGATTGGCTTTCAGTCTAACCAGACGCAGCTGAATACCAGTATTTTACATGGAGCGACTACCTATCTGACCTCTACAACCCAGTTACTGGATAATACGATACCCCTTGGTAAGACTGGTATTTAGACTTTCGGGCTTCTGACTACCAAAGATGTTGATAACAACTGTCAAAGATCTACGAATGACCGCCGGAACCAATGGCATGCTTTCCGAGGCACGGAGGGGTCGTGATATGTAATTCATGGTACTATTGACGATATGATATAAAATATGACTAACGGTGTCATGCGCTAAATCTAAACAAAGTCCTCCGCCGCATCTGTCTGTCTGTCTGAACGCGATAAACTCTAAAACTACCGAACGGATTTTCAAGCGATTTTCACCAATGGACAGAGTGATTCATGCGGAAGGTTTTAGTGTATGAATCATTAAGATTTTGTGTAAGTTGGTTGAAATTTGACGATTATTGTTGAAGATGTCGGAAAAAATCATGCTGACTGGGAATCTTAATCGGCGTGCACCGTGGAAATCACAAAGTTATATAAAAATTTATGGTCTACAGTATTGTTCATCATAAAAAATTCAACAAAAAAGGTCGCGATGGCATATGGACATCTTCTAAGGATGACCCAAAAATAACCATTTTTATCTTTCAGAATTTGATCAAAATTTCATTGTTATTTCCGAAGCTATTTTGACCGGTACTATATTAATCCTTATCCAATTAACTATGTTATTAAAATTTAGCATATAATTTAGATTAAAAATATGCCTTGAAATAATTTCATTTACATTAATAAGAGTTTAAAAGATATCACAGATTCAAAATAACGCGTAACAAAATAATTATAGTTGACGGCAACGCGGGCGTAGCAGTAGGAGTCAATGACCTCTTCCTCGGCTATTAGGTATGTAATCCCGGTATCGGTAGTACGTTCCCGTGGGATAATTTCCGACATTCACACAGGCGAAGCCGCGGGCAAAAGCTAGTATAATAATAATATAGAAGAGTATATTCTACGTAAGCTTTGTTTTTTCTTCTTTTTATACCACCTACGTGACTGTAGAGGCTTCGTACGGATTTTATCAGCGTGAGCAATAAATGAACCAGCGAATGAAAACGTGAGACTGAACGATTATGGTATCATTCCGTCTTTTGAGCCTCTTTGTTATTGAGCCGGATTTTAGAAAACATAAAATGGCCCTCGAGAGAGGTTACGTGAAAAGTCTAGATTTCAGACTTCAATGGACAAAGCTAGAATAGTTGCAAAATTTTCCTCTCCCTCACGCGTTCCGCCTCCTCCTTTGCGAGCATTACCGCTTCGCAGAAGGAGGTGATGGCCTGCCATTTCCTCTCGCTCCGTGCCATGGCCTGAATCAGGGCTGGACGCGAGAGATCACCGCCGCCGATCGCCTCCACGAGGACACGGCGTTGCTCCGCCCAAGCCTGGCAGACCTCCACCGTATGCTCCACCGTGTCCTCCGGGCGATCCAAATAATGGTGACACCCGGGCGTTTCCTCCTGCCTTATCCTGAACAGGAACCTCCCGAAGTAGCACTTTCCGGTGAGGACCTGCGTCAGGCGGAAGGTGTGGACGCCGTGGCGCCTCTCAAGCCACTCCTCAAAGAGGGGTCTTATCGCCGCAATTGTGGCGTGCCCGAGATCATATGCCCTGTAGGTATTATCAGTCAGAAGATGTCCACTACAAGACATAGGACAGAACAGAAAGCATGAGAGGTTAATATCAGAAATCATAAGACCTATCAGACACAATCTTAAACTCCAATTGATTTAAACAGTCTGCTAACTAAAGCCCTCACAGAAAATAACACGATACAGTACATTGCAAGTGCTAAATAACGGAGATAGGAGATTACCCACCGATTATATCCTATAACTAATGGTCTCCGTTTTTTCAGAACCTTATCTAGGATGGGACTACACAAAAACATGGGACAGAAGGCTCATTTCGAAGTTACAGGTCTAACTGCGACTAGATTCAAGTCGCCGTTCCATTTCTATCCAAAAGAAAGAAAGAAGAATTGTTATTTCTGGACAAACTAAACGAACATAAAAAAAAACATTTATTAATTAGCCAAAAGCCTCGTATTCAACATTCAAAAGTAATAAAAGTTTGACAAATATCAAAGGCTAAGCTGTATCTACATACACATTATTTATTACACGGTCACGAAAATGTGAATGGTCCAAGTTTTGGATTTCACACTTACCTGAAAAAAAGTTTAATTCTGTAAATTTGCTACCTATGCAATAATTTTAGCTACCTCAAATTCCACGTAATTATTCAACAAAATCTTTGTTCCCTCCATTTTGATGTCATGGCGTCAAAATGGCGGGACCAGAAGGATTGGCAGGTTGGAGGAGTACCCTACTTATTTAGTATCTAGAAATATGAAATTTGATTGTCCCGAAAATGAATCGTTTGAGAAATATCGACCATGTAAACGTTGGTCCCTTCATATTTACGATCAAATAATTGGTCAGACGTGTTAATGTTAAATGTAAGTAGGGTCATCCGCTACCATCCGCCGCCATTTTGTATTTTTTTTTTTGTAAAAACATTTGACCGCAAAATTTATCAAAAGTGAAAAGTTTATTTCTAGAAATTCAACGTACCATTTTAGGTCTAGTCGAAAAGTTAAATGTGTGTAGGAAATGTTCTTTATTATTCCAATTGTAAACCACTTGAACTGATAGACGCAATTGATGAATGGTATTGGTAAAGGAAAATAATATTACCTACTATCCATTTCATAATTATAAGTTTATATTCAAAATATTTTATTTCACATCAAATCCTAAATGACCACTTATGAAAAGTCAGAAGCTAGCTGCACGGTGCACGGTTCCAATTGGTTGTTTCCTATGGCGGAGAGCTGGGAAGAAACACACGGTTACACTTTAAAAAATGGATTTATACAATGTTTTATTACTACACTGCAGGTATATATGTTATGACAGTGTAGGCCAATCAACAAGTACTAGATACATAGTACTAGATGAAGAACCTATAAAAAAGAAAAGAAAATAATAATATAAAAAATATCTATTTAAACCAAATGACGTATCAATGACCCTATCTCCCGGGAGAAGTCTTGTTCCTCACCTCTGGCTTGGCTTTATTGGCTGGCTGGAGTGAACACTGACAAGGAACGGAGCTCCCATTTCATTCTTGCCTTTATTGGCCGGCTTGAGTGGAGATTCGCAAGAGTAAACGTGCTCGAAGGAAGGAAGTATTCTAGTAAGATGCTGGTATGGATCTTGACCGTACGTCCGGGATTGTCCTGATAGCCGTGGAATACCTCTCCACTCCTCATAAGCACATCAGGATATGTTGCCCCCTAGTCGCTACGACACTTTGTGCTAGCGACCGTTTTCGGGGGCCCATTATTGAGTGTGCAAGTCACCCCCTGCCATTTTATCCGTGTACATATAAAACATTGATTAGGCAGGGGCCATAGTCCTTCCATAGTTTAGATTTGTTTCCAAATTCTGCAATAGTCCTACACCAATCGGGGACTGTCCTTGGGTGCACTTGCATAGTGCATACTGGGATAATCGTCGGTTGGTGCCTCATTCGATATAAAATTGTCTAAGAGGCCTCTGCGAGTTGGCTTTGGCTTCTCGTACGCCTTCCAAAAGACCGGGACCCTAAGGTCCCGAGATATTTAAACATATATAAAAATAATAGATTATAAATTGTTTATATAATTTATATAACTACGTCATTTGGTTTAAATATATAATTTATATAACTACGCCATTTGGTTTAAATAGATATTTTTTATTTATTATAATTTTTTATTTTCTTTAAACCTACTTATTTAAACCAAATGACGTAGTTGCATAAATTATATAAATCATTTTATTTAAGATTTCTGGCACTTTTTTGGCAATCAACCTAGTAGGTATACTTAGTTTATTTGTCAAACGCCTCTTACTTTTGGTGTCTTTTATACATAAAGTATTGGTGAACCTTCTGTCCTACCTACATGTCTATGTCCTCGCACCTAGCATCGCCAGGTAGCACGCAAGCTCAGATCTAGGATGATACGTGCTTAATGGACTCTCCTGTGGCCTCCAATATCATTTGTACTTGATTTATAACAACTATGGATACTTTTTTGTTATAAATTATACCTATCAACGTTTTATGCTTCTAGTCATTTTTTTATTTTTAATTAATCATATTCTGGCCAGGAATTTTTTGCCAACCCACTCGCGATATATTTTTTAACTTACTTAATTTGATATAAAATACTTTTCATTTTTTAAACATTTGGGTAAAGGTCCTTCCTCTGTGGATCTTAGTATATAGGAAAAAAAAGATAAATTGAGACAACAGGAAGTACAGACTCAAAATGAAGGAGCATTTAAAACTAACAAAATGAACACAATTTTTTTGATTTAACAAAACAAAAAAGATTAAAGATGACTTTTAAAAAGGCTCCTAGCTCAGCATGAAGTTGGGATGTTTAAAAAATAAATACGATCTTTCCTCTCAACATCTAAATTATACAGTCATTGATTGCAGCCTGGTGGTGTGACCGTCAGACTGCCAAGTCTCCATAGGTCTCAAGTTCGAACCTAAGGCACACACCTCTGACTTTTCGGATTCATGTGCGTATTGTATAATTATCACTTGTTTCAAAAACGGTGATGGAAAACATCGTGAGGAAACCGGCATGCCTGAGATATATTTCTCGATGGCATTGTGAATCGAAGTCCATGGGCGGTATAAAAACTCCGACACCAGTACCCTAATTGCGTAATCCAACACAATCACAATTTGTTTCGATTTGAAACAGATTGCTAATCCATTGCTTCATAAGTTGGAAAAAAATCTGCTCAACAACGTTAATAACGCAAAGAATGTTATTGAACTGTCAAAAGTAAATAAATTAGGCAAAATTGTTTACGTAAATAAGTTACGTAATTAGGGTACCTACAGGTTAGTTACTAACCACACGAAAAACAAAAAAATATATGCAATGGTGTTTCCAACTCCCATTTTATTAAAACTCGTGAATGCAGGCAATGATGTGGGACCATATGGGAGGAATCTAGATAAGCTTTAAAATAATAGCTGTTAGCGCGTGATTTCCTATTTTTTTTTTCGGAGAAATTATTTCTTTGTGTCTAGAAAAATAATAGCAGCTGAGATAAATATTAATGCTAGGAATGTGTTGCATGTTAATAATAACTCTGTTATAAAACTAACATAGACCTTGATATTTAAGCGATATTCAAATCTGTTTGAACTTGTTTTGTTAGTAAATGTCAATTCGATTCCAGTTTCTGGGATTATTATTAACTTTTCCCGACTGCGGCAAATCCCAAAAGGAGGTTAATTCTTTTGATATGTTTTTTGGTTTAATTTTAATCTATACTTCTGTACTAATAATATAAATAGGTAAAATTTGTTTGTTTGTAAGTTTGTATGTAGGGGGTAATCTCCGGAATTACCGGTTGGATTTGAAAAAATATTGTTGCATTGTATAGCCCAATTCTTGAGGAAGGTTACATATACTTTACAAAGTAATCTTTCCGGTCGTATTCTTGTGAAACATACCAATTGATTTAAATATATTTTCTTCTCCATTACCATGCTTCTGAACGACAAGGACGAGCCTTTCCGTATGACTAAGAAACTTTGACCTCTGAGTTTGTTTCGTAGAAGTCAGGTGGGCCGAGGGTTTTAGTCAATAAGAGTCTGACACGCCCTCCCGCTCCGCCCAGAGCGGGAGAAGTTATTTGATAATATCCCACCCAAAAAAATAAAGGGGTAGTCAGGTAGAAAATGTCGACTCCATCTAGCATAATTTTTAATTTTTTATATGACTAGTAAAAGTGATTCCGATAACCTATTTACAGAATAAACAATTTAATTTCAATAACTAATAGAACATACCTACATTTAAAAAAGTTTCCGACGAACCTCCTCCTTTTTATGAAGTCGGTTAAAAATACTTAGTTGTTTTTGGAACGAAAATCCCAAAAGGTAATCAGAGATTTGTACTGTCATATTTACTCACCCACACAAATGATAATCACAAAGGATTACCCAAGACAACCGTAGGACACAAGTGCTGATGGTCCATCAAATATATTCAGTTGGTCTGTCGGGTTCCAACAGAGTCCTGACAGAGCCTCGACGCAATCAGGCACATTACTAATGTGCGGTGACTTTGATGAACGGAGGTCCAAGGGATAAGAGAAGGGCGTGTTAGTTAGGATATGAAAACAATTAAATATAATACATAATCGGGATTAGAAGCATTACAAAAAGTCTGTCTGTCACCTAAGCTAAATTAAATCCGGGATTATTATTTATAAATAACTAACTTATATTCGCAGTTGGCACCACACATACAAATAATCGGTCAATAAAATAATAAGGAAAGTACAATATCACCTTTTCATTATATTTGAACAAACGCACCTAAAACGCCGCATCATGCTGAGATGGGAGCCTTTTGGCCTCGTACAATACTTTTTGCTTGTATTTTACTTTGCTTTTTATTTTAATTTATGTTTTTATGAGTGTGCTTTATTTTAATTTGTGATTTCTCACAATAAATACATATTCTTTCTTTCTTTAAAAAGTTACCTTTTTCTGGCAGAACATACTTTGGAAATATACTTTCTCTTCAAGAGTGAACAGACGCAGCTTTCCAGCAATGTGAATGTAATGGATGAAATAACAATCAATTAGTTAGTACCTGATATTAAACTGATTTATGAACGGGAAAATAACAAGCTAATGATTAATGTTTACTTGTTAGATAATTAACTGTTTCTAACTCATGGTCTCATTAAATGTAAATTCTTACACGCAATAACGCTATCATAATAAAACTCATTACACGTTTGATGTTATTAATGAATATCTTTGTACGATGAAAACAGTTTGAAGTGTTTTTTTTTTTATGTTGACGTAAAAGAAAAACCATAGAGTTATCTGCACACGTTCTTCTCCATATCAAGAGTTTACAAAATCCATGGAGATAAATGCTTTGGCTTTAAGCCGGTGATTGCTGCTACGTTTATTATGATGACAGCTGAAAATAAAATGAGAAGGTAGTCGCTACAGCTTGTACCTTTACCCGTGCCTCGTCAAGTACTCTGACAGTGAAGGATGAAAGCTTAGTGTCTAGAACTGAATTCTAGTCTAGCTGCAGACTTCCCGAGGTTACACATAATCATGTCTAGACTATTTTCTAGAAAACTTTACGTCTTCCGAATATGATTGTCTAGAATTTTTTTCGAGTCAAGCCTGGGTTAGTTTTCTTAAGCTGATATCATATCAGACGGTTCATTCGAGTGAATGCTCAATTTTATTCCATCTTCACACGATACCGACAAAATTACATGGTAATTAACGTTCATCTGTTTCTTTAATTGAATTTTCCGATCACAATATTGTTGGATCAGTTCACTAATGAATTAATTTTTCACTTAAATGATCTATGTTGTTTTCAGGCGTTTGACTTTGAGTGAAATAGCTCAATCATTATTTAAAAAAAAAACCAGCCAAGTGCGAGTAGGACTCGCACGCGAAGGGTTCCGTATCACCGTACAATATTTAGCAAAAAAATTGGTTGCCTGTAAAGTCGGTATACGGGCGAAAGTTTTACGTGACAACGACTTTGAGTGGTAAAATAATTTTAATGTGAATATTCATTCGTATAGTAGGAAGAAGGATGAAATAATAGTAACAATTTAAAACATTTATTTATACACATGAACCGGTGTGTATGCCTATCTCTCTCACTCTCTCTCTCTCGCTCTTAGGCGGGCTAACTGTGCTCGAGTGGAAGGGACGCGTGCCTTTCACTTTTTATGTCTGTCTCTCTCGCTCTTATGCGGGCTAACCATGCACGCGTGCCTCTCACTCGCTCTCATTGTGAGCGCATAACGTGAGCGGAGCGTAACGCAGTTTCTTGAAGTGTCACCCGGCAAACCAATTTATAAGACGTTGTCACGTCAAAAACGTCGAAAGAAACTCGTTTCTTGTAAGGGCCTGCCTTTCATTTTTAAGTTTATTATTTGTTGTTATAGCGGCAATAGAAATACACAATCTGTGAAAATTTCAACTGTTTATCTATTACAGTTCATGAGATACCCGCTGTCAAACAGACGGACTGCAGCGGAGGTTTAGTAATAGAGTTCCGTTTGGCACTGTTACTTTAGAAAAATATCGTCGGTGGCAAAATTAGTTGGTTTCGGTTACAGTTTTACTATTCGATATGACACACACGAATGTAAAGAAGAGTAAGCTTCCGAAAACGTTGCCATTTTCTCTTTCGAGTATTAACCCACTACGTCTGTACTTTATACTTTTCTTGAAATTCTTTAACGTCTTTCAATGCAAGGAAAATATTGAAAATGTTATTTGGCAATTTCTGCATTTCTAGCTGCCTGTAAAGGATTGTGAATATTTCTGCATACAAGGTGTTTATTCGAGGATGCAGCGCAACGTCTTGCTACGAAATGGTTACGTCACAACTCTGTACAAATTCTTATGTAGGTTCAAATTCAACATTGAAATATAAATGTAGTTACCTACATATTTTAAAACAGAACAAAAGAAAAAGTTTACACTAATAAACACCCACTGCATTTAATTTTGTAGAAATTTACCTATGATAGACATGCACCAAAGTACATAAACGTTCTTTTTTAAATGTTGGCAAAGAACTCTAAAAAGAACAACAAATTCAATTTCCTACAAAGTTTCAATCTCAACACTTTCCTACTAACGGGTACCATGTTCTGCATGCAAGCAAATAACAAAATAATTACTTACACAATTAAAACATGGCTCACGATGCACACAATGGCCAGATTTCCCACACAATGGCCGATAGTGGTCTGCTTACTATTGTCTCTGGCGTCTTTATCGTGTATCGCGCCAGTGAACTTTGATGAAATGGGAGAGTAACAACTGGGAAGAACTTTTTAAAAAGAAAATGTTTGTAACATCTAGTTTTTTTTGTTATGTTTGAGAAGGAGGAATGTGTAGAATAATAGCACGGTATAATAAAGTAAAAGGCAAGACAACACAAAAGAAGGAGAGAGAGACAGCGTCGGAGATGGGAAGACGACATAATAAGAATAGCAGGCGCCACATGGAGAAGGAAGACACAAGACTGCACTTTATGGCAAGCTTTAGGCATAGTATTAAGAGAGGTAGTAAGCTATCTTCATAGAAACGCACCGCGCGCGGCTTGTATGTGTGCGCGGCTTGTATGTGTGCGCGGCTTGTATGTGTGCGCGGCTTGTATCTATGCGTCGCCGCACGCACACTTAACAAAATCTCGACCCGTTTCTCGTGAGAAACCAGCCGAGATTTTGTTAAGTATGCGTGCGGCGACGCATAGATACAAGCCGCGCACAAATACAAGCCGCGCGCGGTGCGTTTCTATGAAGATAGCTTACTACCTCTCTTTATACCATGCTTTAGGGAAGGCCTATGCTAAGTAGCAAGACAATCTTCGCAAAACTAGTGTCTATGTTAAATATTTAATTTACTATATAAGAAATATGTGTTTTATAAGATTGTATAATTAAGGCTTATTATTATTATTATAATAAAGTAACAGTATTACGTCTCGTCAGTGACCTTGAAATAATTACCTACAGATAAACCTTCCGCGTCCGTGCATTACTGCCGCGCACTCGAGACTTGCGAAGTGGTATAATACACTGAGATTTTTCGGCCGTTTTATATAAAGACGTAATGCTGTTACTTATTTATACTGTAGCTAGCTTCTGCCCGCGACTTCGTTCACGTCAAAGTCGTAAGACACCACAATATACTTACTACTATAACAACCACATTTTTATAAAACTTCCCTGCATAGGTACAGACGCCAGCACATCAGGCTACTACAATCTGTCAAATTTATTTAATCGATATTCAACTTTATCGCTGAAGAAGAATAAGGTTCAAAGTTGATTGGGAAAATTTGACAGTTTCGGGTAGCTTGATGTGCTGGCGTCTGTACTACCTACGTTTGTAGTTTTGTTCTCAACAGCCAAAATATACAGAGAGACAGGACTGGTGACGCGGGAGCAAGCGACGTACAATTGTCCGTTTGAGAAGCAGCTTGTCCTGAAGTCGACACCCGCAGCCTTCAGTGTCTGCCCCTGTGACTTGTTGATAATCATCGCAAAGGAGTGCTCACAGAAAACTGGTAAGCCCGTTAAGCTGAGCGTTGAGAATCCAATTCGTTGGGTCGCACTTTCGTCCCAGCGTGTTGAAAAAACACACTTTTGGATTTTCAACTCTTGGTGCTAAGCAGAGCATTGAAAATCCAGTGCGCGATAAAATCACGCCGCGATTTTATTACGTCCGTGCGAACGTCGGCTGACTGTGGGGCATTACTAGGTGGTATACGCGGTATAAACACTGTCTCGTAATATGCGATTTGAGTGTTACTTTAGTGGCCGCACACTCATCTGTTGATGTCTTACGACTGATGTGATGTTGGCGATGAAGTAATCCGAAAGGATTCACTTATCGAAGTGATTGAAGTGTTTTAAGTGCTGCTCACAGAATAGCACTATATATTGATTTTCCCTTCGGTTGACGCCCTAAGCCGAGGTTCGTACCCCACAGGGGGTGTCCTTAGCGAGCGTTCACCTAGTTTTAATTAGCATAGTTGAATAACCCCTGGCTGGAGGTTTTAAGTGTAGTAGCTTAAGGCACCCACAGGAAAGCCCGGTTAAGTATTCATGATCTCAGAGGTCAACTACGAGACGCCCAACATAAAAAAAAAAAACTAAATATTGATAAGTTTAAAAAAATAACTGTACCTATGTATTAAAGCAGTATCATCTCCTAGAAAATAATTTTTCAGATTATTTTAAAATAATTGAATTAGCTCTAACAACGCCGCCTTGAAGCCAACAGAAAGTGAGAAAGTATTTCATATTTTTCCTTGTAATATTCTATCAATAGTATAGGACTGGCCTTGACAAAGACCACAAAAACTTGTCTAAATCGAGTTCATACATTCAGCTCTACGTCGGTATATCTACTAATCGAACGCGACCTAATTAAATAGATAGTTTGGCATCAACATGTCATTTCACACTAAGTGAGAAAGGTCATTTCTATTATTATTTTAATTGCACAAATGAAAAGAAAGAACGTGGTTTTATTTTATTCAAGTCTGATGTCTACACCAAAGATAATAATATTTAAACAACCTGGCAGGGACATCGACGCGAAAACTGTTACAATGGATTCAGGACATGACTCAGAACCCGTGAACCCCCGTGCGTTAAAATTTTTCGTCGGATATTTTTACAAAAATCAGCTGCTCCATACATTTTGAACTTGTAGGTATTGTTCTTTTCTATGAAACAGACGATTTAAAAAAAAATCGAATAAAAATTTCAACGCACGGGTTCAGAACTCAAACTCAAACTCAAAGCATTTATTTCAAATAAACCAATTACAGGTACTTTTGAATTGTCAAGGGGTCGGTCAGTCAGAAAGATGAAGCTAGTTGCCCATTTCAAAGCGTAGTAGGTACCTATGGAGAAGAATGGGCCAGAAATTCCACGGACACTCTTTTAAATAAAAAATATTGTTACAAATCAACGCATGGGTTCAGAGTCATGTCCTGAATCCATGGTAACAGTTTTTGCGTCGATGTCTCTGCCACAAAATGTATGATGCCTGTATACAAAACTAAGATGAAGAATGAAATAGTATACAAGGTGGAGGTGACAATACAACAGTAAATTATTAAACTTCGTATCTGTATGACGTTCCCAGTCTGTCCCAGTCACTATAGTTACTCATATCATCATCATCAGCCTATAGCAGTCCACTGCTGGACATAGGCCTCTCCGATTGCACGCCATTCAGCTCGATTCTCGGCAACTCTCATCCAGCGGCTACCAGCCACCCTGCGAAGATCGTCACTCCACCTAGCCTGAGGGCGTCCTACCTTACGTTTGCCAATTCGCGGTCTCCACTCAAGAACACGTGTACCCCAACGGTCATCGGTTCTACGGCTGATATGGCCGGCCCACTGCCACTTCAGTTTGCTAATTCTGTGAGCTATGTCGATAACTTTGGTTCTCTGCAGGATCACTTCGTTCCGGATTCGATCCCTCAGAGAGACTCCAAGCATAGCCCGCTCCATGGCTCGCTGAGCAACCTTAAATTTACGGACCAGCCGTACCGTGAGTGTCAATGTTTCGGCTCCGTAGGTCATAACAGGCAGGACGCACTGATTGAAGACCTTCGTCTTTAGGCTCTGTGGAATACGCGACGAGAAGACTCGACGAAGTTTCCCAAACGCTGCCCAGCCCAGCTGAATTCTTCTGTTAGCCTCCCTCTCAAAGTTGTTCTTACCAAACTCCAGAGTTTGTTTTGAGTTACTCATATGGATTGGCGAAACCCAGTTGGTCCATGGTCCAAAACTACAAAATTCTGTATCAATTTTTTTGAAAAATATACCTTAAAGCCGCGTTTTTAGGTGTCTTTGTCCTATATTCTTTTCCGAATACCCATATTTGACTAAATGTATCTTCGCAAAAAATAGGCCTAGAGTGCTTGAGTTGGGCTCAAATTGTAGAAAATTTATTTTATTTTATTTATTTGGCGCACCAACAATTGAATACACCGATACAAAGATATGAGATACATGAATATACTTATAGACTAATGTACCAATTTCTTATAGGTAAGCACATCATGCATTACTTATTTGTTGTTTAGGGCCTACTTAAAATTAGATGAGTTCTTATACTCACCGAACATAATAATTTTTTCAACAAAATTCCAATTTAAAATCTATAACTAAAATTTAGCTTTCTTTATAAAATATATATTGTTATCTCCACATTGTAGAAACGGGATATTATGAATAAATGAGCTGTTGCCCTTGACTTTGTTTGCAAACAAACTTTCATCCCTCTTGACCCAGTTAGGGGTAAAATTCCTATAAAAATTCTTTCTTCATGCACCTTTACACCCTTTTTTATTTACAAGTCGATAGCTTGGGTGCCGTAGGTGGCTACTTCAATGGCGGCATCAGTGGCGTTTTTTACTGACACTTTGGAAACTCCAGCACATGGGACATGATCACTGCATTCGGACTTAGTGTTGGTTGAGTTAATAATCCCCCGTTTCACTAGATTTTGCTTGCAGCAGCCTACTTGGTTAGTCGATTGATTGCTTTCCATTTAGTCACTCTTAAGATAAAGATAAAGATAATTTTATTTTGCAAATATAAGTAATAGGAAATGATGACAAAAAATATAAGAGTTCAGCCATAATAATTTTACCATGTAGGCATGCAAAATATTTAAAACATTCAACTTATAACTAAATAATTAAATACAATTTTAAAATTACACAATGAACTAAGTACAAAAAATAAAAACACACACACATAAACATAACATCACGCCTTGTTTCCCCGAAGGGTTGGGCAGAGGTGTACCTGTAGTAGGTACACCCACATTTCGCCAGTTATGTTTAAGTCCCATGTAATAGGGGGAAAATAAAAACACTAGCTTAATTTTTTTTTTCTCAATTAGGAACTCCTTAATATTATAATATGCTTTATAATATGCTTTCGCCATTAAAAAGCTTTGGAGTTTTTTTTTAAATAATGAAAGCGGAAGCTCTTTCTATGTCTTTGGCAATGTGTTATAAATGACTGGAGCCATGCAGTAGACACTTTTGCGCATAAGTGCTGAGTCCAGACATAGCACACTATTATCGCGTCTATTGCGGGGTACTACATCCGATAGACGCTTAAAACGACTCGGATTTGTCTTTACAAACACAGCTACTTCTAATATGTACATACAAGATAATGTTAATATTTTGTAATTTTTAAAGTACGGTTCACAACTATCAGTTGGTTTAAGTTTAAACATCGCTCGAATGAATCTTTTTTGTGCCTTGAGCCCGGTCTCTCTTTCAGTAGAGTTTCCCTAAAATTTGATCCCATAGTGTAAATGTGATTCTACTATCCCATAATAAGCAGTATCCGTGCTTATTATAGGTGATAAAGTGTGTAGAGCGTATGCAGACTTACTCGTATTCTTACATAAAGTATCCACGTGTGTTTTATTCATTACTAGCTGCGCCCGGCGGTTTCACCCGCGTAAGTCTCGATCCTGTGGGAATATCGGGATAAAAAGTATCCTATGTGTTAATCCAGGTTATAAACTATCTGTGTGCCAAATTTCATCCAAATTGGTCCAGCCGTTTGAGCGTGAAGAAGAGACAAACATACACAAACACACTCACAAACTTTCGCCTTTATAATATTAGTATGATATTCATTATAAGGAACACAATACATCTTGTTTGTATCTTCAGCAGTTAAGAATCGTGTAATGGACCATGAGAGATGAGAAATAAACTGAGGAGTGTCTGTTATAAAAAGTAAGTTCAAAAACTAAAACCCGACTAAAAGGTATGAAACAAGAAAATGTTTCAGACAGAAATCAAGACATACGTACAAAAATGATCAAGGTAAAGCCGTGGTCGCATGCCATTATAATTTTGTAGGTGTACAAGCATGCGACCACGGCTTTACCTTGATCATTTTTGTTCATACTTGGACAATATGATATATATACATATTTGTAATGTGCTCGTCAAGCCCTTTCATTTGATACCCAACATGGCACAATTCAATTATTTTTATTTCGTTACTTTATGTCCTCTAGAGCCTTAGTGCATTTAATGTGACGTCACTTAGCCTATAACCAGCGGACAATCAAAACGCTTCCAATGATACCTCATTTGTCAAATTATGTTTGGCAGTTTAGAAGTTATGAGGTAACAGATGAACATACATTCATACCGGTCAAAATCAAACCCTCCTTTTTGCTTCGCCGTAGTCGGGTAAAAAGGGAGATAGATTCCATCGTTTTTGTTTTTAAATCTGTAGTCTTGGTTGATTTACATTATCTGTGCTTTTTAAACTGCGCAGAAAGCGTTATTTTCAATAAAACAAATATTTTAAGTGATTGTTTTGTTCAAAGAGAGATATTTCCATTACATTCAAAATTGTATCAATCAAAATGATATAAAATTCATAGTTTCAATTTCAAACTAACATTATCTTTCTCGTTATTGTGTGTTGTTGCAAAAATGAGTAGCACTAACAATAAAATGATGTCGAGAACCTAAATTGTGGAGTACGAAAGTACACTTTGTACACTTTACTATAGCCAAAAAGAGATATTTCCTAAATTGTAATATACAAATAGGGTTATTTTCAAACAGAAGGAGTAATTTTTTTAAATTTCATTCAATAAAGACTGCCTCGTTGGTCTAGTGGTCGCAAGCGCTACTGCTGAGCATGAGGTCCTGGGTTCGATTCCCGGGTCGGGCAAAGTGTTATTGGGTTTTTCTATCTGAAATTTCTCAGTAGCAGCTCGGAGTCTGGATTTGTGCCCGGTTGATGGCAATAGGCTCGCCCCCTATTACATGGGACTTAAACATAACTGGCGAAATGTGGGTGTGTACCTGCTACAGGGACACCTCTGCCCAACCCTTCGGGGAAACAAGGCGTGATGTTATGTTATGTTATGTTCATTCAATAATGTTCATTTCTAAACTTTAATAATTATCACAAATGAAATTATTAGCTTAAAAAAAAAACAAAATCGCCATTCGAGTGACCTAATAACCTTTCGAATAACCTTTCGTCAATATTTGTCTGAAAAAATATATAAAAAATATCGAAGATGACTTAATTAAACGTTATTTTCATTTAATTAACATTTTTGTTATGGTGGAAATATCTCGACACTCCTGAACTGACTATTAAGCGAGTAACCATCCATCTGCATCGCAAAGAACTCAGTTCAAGGCCACACTTTGAAAAAACCAATGCTTCTCACCAGAATTTCAAACAGTTTTCGTTATCAAACTAAAACCGACGTCACCTCCCCTACATCCCTGTGGACTCATGCATCTTTAGGGGTGAAACTTTCTTCACAGCTCTGGGAATTAAAGCAAAGTCCCAACGTATTTAAAAGAAAGATAAATATCAATGGAACGTAGTAGTAAGTTTAGTAACTTTCTTTCAACATGAATCCTCAGTGTAAAGTCAGGGAAAATAATTGTTAAGCAAATTGACTAGCAGCTTTAATTATCTGTATACTCAAATCACAACTGTCATTCTTTGATTGTGAGCAGTGGTGGCTACCTTGGAACCTTGACAGGTGCTTTACTTTGTGTAAATTATTTCATCACCACTGCTCTCAAAACGGTAAAGGAAGACATCGTGAGGAAACCGGCATGTCCTAGAACCAAAAACTCGAAGGCATGTGACATTTACCAACCCGCATTGGGCACGCGTGGTAGATTACGGCCCACTCGTTTTAGAGATGTGGCCTGTGTCCCAGCAGTGGGAACATTATAGACTGAGTATGCAATTCTTTGATTGTTGTATGAAAGACTACTCACGGAAACTTGTTGTAGGGTGTCAATTTGCTTAAAACATTATATCCCTGACTGTACGTAGTTAGGTAGTTAAAAATTGTGATGCTGCACCAGACAATTGTGGCCAAAGTTAAATGTGTCTGTAAGGGATTGAGTTTTAAATTGGTAGTTTTGTTTGTGTCCTGTTCGTGTCCTTTTTACATTTAAATAATGGCTAATTGCAGTTTATAGACCTTGGTCTTACTGCCATTTCACTCCCACCAGCCAAGGACTAAGGAATGTGGCGACATCTACATCACCACATGCGACTACGCATCAAAGACCTGACATCACACAAAATCCTGACGTCACACAAATCCTGCATCGCGCAATTGGAGTTTACCGCGCGAACGAAATATACAATGTCACCCATCGGTATGTGCCCGCCCGTATTTTTCTGAATATTCATGAAAAATTATCGAAAAATAACTTTAAATGGTCTATCTTTAATATTTTTCATGTTATTAATTTTTTTATGTTTTGAGTAGCGTTTGCCATATCTCCGATGTTATTGGCTCGATTTGGATTCTGTTTATTATTTCTAAAAGCTTATGAGTTATTTTATCGTATTAACTAACATTTTTATTAAAATTTGTCAACTATTAAAAAAAAACTGTTTAAAAAAAAAAAAAAGTGTAAGTTCATAAAATTCTCATAAAAAGTATAAAGTACATAAAACAATTGAAAAATGAAAAAATGAGGTCCCGGGTTCGATTCGCGGGTCGGGCAAAGTGTTATTGGGTTTTTCCATCTGGAATTGCTCAGTAGCAGCCCGGAGTCCGGATTTGTACCCGGTTGATAGCAAAAGGCTCGCCTCCTGTTACAAGGGACTTAAACATAACTGGCGAAATGTGGGTGTACTATGGGTACACCTCTGTCTAACCCTTCGGGGAATACAGGCGTAATGGTATGTTATTTTAAAAGCCTTAGTAAAATGGTTTACTACCTTCGGGACACTACGATTTCTTTCAAAGCATTTCGTATTTCTACCATGGCTTTCAACAGGATTGACAAAATAAGCTTTTTGGTAGCATGTGAATTCAACACATTTTCGACTTTTCCATCAACGTTATCGCTGCCTTCCGAAAAAGTTAATAAGAAATTGTTTAGATGTAACAGAGACAGTGGTGCCGAATCCCTTGTTCACAAACTAAACAAAATTTAAGTTCAGTGCATCTTTTTCTTTCTATTTCATTAAGAAAAGGACAGAAGATAACTTTTAGTTTAGTCCTGTCAAATTAATCAGCGCTTGACGTAAATTGGCGTAATTTTAGTAGGCAAGTTTTTAATCACGTCTAAACTTGTATGGAGTAGTGACAGGCGCTGATTAATTTGACAGGACTAAACTAAAAGTTATCTTCTGTCCTTTTCTTAATGAAATAGAAAGAAAAAGATGCACTGAACTTAAATTTAGTTTAGTTTGTGAACAAGGGAATCGGCACCAGTACCAATTTAAATTGATGTAGGTATTGACTAGTCACCGCTAAAGGTTTCTTGGTTTTTGTTTTGTCTAATGTCCCAAGCATTTCGTCACTCACTTTCCATACAGGGTGGCAGGGAGGGACATCGACGCGAAAACTGTTACCATTTTTGAAACCCACGGCGTAAATTTTTTGTCGGTTATTTAAAAAAAAACAGCTGTTCTATACATTTTGACCGCGTAGGTATTGCACTTTTCTACGAAACAGCGATTAAAAAAAAAAAACCGACGAAAAATTTCAATGCTTGGGGATTCAGAACCATGTACTGAATCCATGGTGACCGTTTTCGCGTCGATGTCCCTGCCACCCTGTATACATACCTGTGTATTTATTATGACTAACAACGGAACATAAATCCCATAGATATAAGAATACTTTGATACCATCAGAGCAATACATCATAATGTAGCTACATACATTTTGAACCCTTCTTCCCCGTTTATCACACTGATATGTATGAAGTAAATAAGGAAGAATGAGTATACTTGTGAAGCCTGCCATGTTGTCTTGGTAATAAGATTTTGTTTGATACCCAAAGACCAAACAAAGGTCCAAGCAAAGCTGAGAAATCGACGAAAAAAAGCAGCGTCCAACAGTTGACCGCTAAATGCACGCACACAATGCACACACTAGAAAAGTAGAATGACAGCACAATGACGTGACGCAAGTGTAAGACGTAGCTGTCACGCACACCACCATAACAAAGTTGGCTTGTTTGTTTTAGTTATTTTTCAGCGCGACATTCTATCTAGACATAAATAATCAAAGCCTGCATGCACCTTTTTATAGAGAAGTCTATAACTATTTTAATGGTCGTGAATTTAAATTCGGAACAATGACGACAGCAAAATGATGGCCAGTATGTTGTCATCAAAACTGCATAAAAACTTTATCTTTGATTCATCATCGTTTTGATGTTTTAGGCCTAAGATACCTCACATGGAATTGCACGGTGGCTCGATTGAGGAGTTCGGTGTATAAATCCTATACTTCGGGGTAATGACGTAACACACTTTAGCAATGGCTATCATTTTGACAGTTCAACAACATTAAAATTGCGTTATTTACGTTGTTAAGTAGACAAATTTTACGAACATATTATGATGCAATGGATAGCAATATCCTTCAAAATCATATAGATTGTGGTTAAATCGAAAGTGTGTTACCTACGCATCAAAAATTCAAAACTGTCTGATTTAACATTCGACTATTTCCAAATAGTAAAGTTTGGTTGGTGGTAAATGATAAATGATTTTGTTTCTGTAAGTAGGTTTGTACAAACTCTTTTACACGTCAATCATATTTTAAAAACTAGATGAGGTCGGCGTTTCCTATCTGACTACTCTGAGAAGCAAGGCCGAAACAAACTCATAGGTCACAGTCTCTTGTAAATTCCAGACATAATCTTGGTCAAATCATGTGAAGGCCAAGTGGATTGGTATCTGAAGCGGTGGTAGGGCTTATTGCACCATTTTATCCTAGTTTTTCACCACAACAACAATGTTATCAGCATTGTTGTGTTTCGGCAGTTAGAGGTAAGATAGCCAGTTCCTCTATAGTTGAGGAATCCGAGTGAAGCTCGCTTCCACCTTCGGCCTGATCATCACTTCTTGTCGGTCCTATGATTACAGGTATGCATTGTAGAACAGACTAGAATATATTAAAATTTATGATTGTAGATGTATAATTTTGTCCTGTTATTTTGTGTTGTGCCAAATGTATCATACACTTATATAATTTTTAAAATAAGTTGTGTAAATTGAAGATTAATTTACTATAATTTCATGTCTTATCAATATTTTCAACTTTAGTTAGAGATAAATTGCCTTTTAGCCTCACCATTAATATTTGCATGCCAAAATATGGCGAAATTAAATAACACCTTTGTAACCGCATTTAAAGCAAATAAATGACTTTGACTTTGACTTTGACATCAGGTGAGATGCAGGCCAAGAGATTTACATATATTAGATATTTTACTAACCTCGAAAAATATTTTCAAGATAAAAACTTCTATTAGCAGAAAGGCACGATGAAATCAAAGCCTTTGCCTGTCAAAATAAAATCCCTCCAAACAAATTGTTTTTCCATACATTAGTAAACTGACCCAGCCTTCCATAAATCACAAATGTTTAGAAATGATTTATACATATTTTTGAAAAACCCGAACGAAGGCGATCACGTACGAATGTAAAACGTTAATATATTAAAAGCATAATGCAAATGACCAAAATACGGGCTGGTCATCAATCTTCTGAAAAAAGATGGATCATGTAGGTTGATTTTTAGAGTTCCCCGTACCTTAAAAGGAAAAACGGAACCCTTATAGGATCATTTTGTTTGAGACCCTTTTTCTCAAAAAACGCGTGGAGGTATCAAGTTGAAATTAATATCAAATAAGTAGATCTAAGGTCCCTTGTAGTTAAAGAAATATCAAGCTTCTAATTCAACGCAATAAAAAAAATACGGCCATTTATGTAACATCACACCTTTTTTTTTTGGGTGGGAAATTATCAAATAACTTCTCCCGCTCTGGGTGGAGCTCAGGGCGTGTCAGACTCTTACTGACTAAAACCCACCCGTGTTCCTTCGGTTGCCCTGTTGCCGGGGGCCACGATTTCCCTTTCGGCCCATATTCGCAGCCCCGGCAGGATGTAACATCACATCTAAGGTAGAATAACCATTCGGATTATTGAAAATGGTGATGGACTGCAAGGCGTACTATCACTAAATAAGTAAACAGCTAAATCGATCACATTGGCTATTATAACATGTTGCTTATATAAAGAACTCGCTTCATCCAGCGACTTCGTCCGCGTATTTTTTTTTAACCGACTTCCAAAAGGAGGAGGTTCTCAATTCGTCTGTATGTTTTTTTTCTTTTTTGTTTTTTTTTTTTTTTTTTTTTTGTATGTTTGTTACGCGATTACTCCGCCAATTATGAATAGATTTTGATGATTCTTTTTTTGTTTGATAGATCATACTTCAGAGGTGGTCCCATATAAATTTTATAAACTTTGCTTTTGTAGTTTTTGAGTTAGCTTCAATTATACGTATTTTTTCCCCACTTAGTATGTAGATGATATGATAACTTCCTGTCACTGTTATTTACATAGCAGGTAGTGGTATTCGAATTTGTGTGGGGTAGGTACCACAACTAAAAAGTGAAAAATAAAAACTTTTTACAAAAAAAAAAAACAACCGACTTCCAAAAAAACACTACAAAGTCAAAAATAACTTAATTTCGGAAGTCGGTGGCAAAAAACGAAAATTCAAAACCAAAGACACCGACTTCCGAAATTAAGTTATTTTTGACTTTGTAGTGTTTTTTTGGAAGTCGGTTGTTTTTTTTTTTGTAAAAAGTTTTTTATATTAACGTTAAGTATATCCTATGATACTTGGAAATACAGAAGTGTTCCCATTAGCGAAATAATTTTGGGTATCGAATTTTACCTCTTTACATACCCACATAAGTCTCGATTTTGTAAGAATATCGAGATAAAAATTATCCTATGTCCTAATCCATATCATGGTCTACCCAAGTGCCAAATTTCATCCAAATCCGTTTAGCCATTTTAGCGTGAAAGCGTAACAAATAAACATACCAACATGCAAAAAATCGAATCTTTTCTCTTTATAATATTAAGTTTAGACTAGCTTCTGTCCGTGACTTCGTCCTCGTCAAATTTCTTGTTTTAACATAAGATGTATCCTCAGACACTCGGCATTACTGGAGCTTTCTATTAATGAAATCTGATCAGTAGTTCCGAAGATTACCCCCTAATACAAACCCACAAATTTTACCTCTTCATAATATTAAGTACAGATATATATTACCCAATTTACGTTTCGAGATTGTGTGAATAATTAATTTCAGCCTCGTTAATTCGGGGATACAATTATCCACACAATCTCAAACCTTTAATGTCTTATGATACTTTAGAAAATTAAACTTGTAGATTATTTCTGTATCGCTCAGTGGGCCTAAAACGGCGACATTAAGCAATTCCTCTAAAAGTAATTAATTTTCTGAATTCCCAGCAGATCATTAGCTCTATGGTGACATATTAGCTGAATCATATTCAATTCAATTGATAACAGAATCATAGTAGGTGTAAATATTGCCGCATGAAAAAAATTAATGCCGTAATTTTACCGGTTAATTTTTCTTACCAGTTTTTTTAATCAAATTATTTTTTACTTTTTTTCTACAGTTTAAATGTTATTTCAATATAACTGTCAAACAGATGAATTGTGTAATATGAATTGAACGCAGATAATATTATGAATTGTCAGTTTGTGACTTATAATATGAAATATTAACATAATATTATGATTCTGCCAAAGCGGCCGTTTTAGGCCCACTGATCTAAACGCTCACGTAGCTAATCTCATAAATACTTTTCACTGGGCTCACAAAAGCGATCATTCGCTTTTCAGACCTAGACGTTATCACTCAATAGAAAATGGAAGGGATTACATGTAGGCTTCGGTCGTCTGAAGCCGGATCGTGGTATCGGTTCTAAAATCTTTGTTTGTTATTGTGTTACTCACTTATCTTTGGCACGTGGAAGGTTAAGCAGCTTTTAGGTTTACGTTGATATTGTATTTTGTATTACGCGAATTGTTTTTTTTGAAGGGAAAACTTTTTTAGGCGCGTCGGGCATTTTTGAGATGGGAAAAAACAATTGAACTTGCGACACCGTTACCGACACCTCATTTTTGTAAACGCGATTGTGCTCTTTATTTATATTACGTTGCGGATCAATGTTCTATGCAAGTATTTTTACTTTTTGGAAGTATTTTTTTTAATTGTTCAAGTTTTCACTTCTGTCGGCACTCCCGGAGTGCCACTGTTTTTCAAAGAGTTTTTCACTGTTAACCACCCAGTTATTGTGATACATAATTGTATAGGTACGTAGTTTTACGAAAATATAGCTGTTTTTGAATGCAGTATATGGCCCGACTTCTTGATAAATCTAATTTTCATCTTTTTATGACACTCAATTTCCTAAAAATATGTAAGTACATAATAAATTATAATACCTATGAACAGTACCGACCAAAAGTCCATTGGCAATCTCACAAAGCAATAGACTGACACTTCGGTTTGACTTACGACCTTCTTCTATAAGTTGTTACAATACTATAGACACGCACAGTACACACACACACTCACTTTGTCTGCAACCAATGACTAGCCTCGATAATCATTCGTTTTTTGTTTCATCCGTCTTGTTCACATAAATATTAAAGTTTAGCAGGTAGTCCACAGAAAACTAAGTAAATTATTTCGATTTCTGTGGGGTAGATGCAGTTCGTTACGAGTATTCAATTAATAGAACTTTGTTGGTTCGTGGATAATATTGGTGACGAGTATTTAGCGCAGTGTTGTGGTTATTATTTTCAAAAAGCAGGCATAAAATATATTGAAGAGATCAGATCAGATCAGAGAATATTATTGCGCTGCGTAAAAGTGAAGTGAATATCTAATGAAACTTGACTAAATGTGAGTGTTATCATTTATATATTTCATATTTTACTAAACATAAATCTTAATCAAGGGCATTGTTGATAGAACAGAGGTATTGTTGAGACAGAAGATGCCTTTAAAGTTTTAAATTCATTATGAGGTTTAATTCGATTAGTAAATAATAAATAATTAAGTATTATGTGTAATAAAACAATGTTTTTCTTTGTTCCAGAGAAATACTGTGAGGGTTAAGAGATATGAGGAAGGGGCTTATTATCGAGTAGCAGCGACGTCAAATGGTGAATGAATATGAAACAAATGGTTTCATACCAACGAGATATTTTGCTGAATTATTAAAAACTCGTCATTATGAACCGTTCGCCGTGCACTCTGAAGGCTTGCATCACTGAAAACCAACTAGAAAACCGTTTTTGACCTTAAAATATTGACCGTACCAACTTAATAAACAACATTCGTTATTGCATGAATTTATGGTAACGAATTTTTTAAGCACGTTTCAATATGGTGTTTGTCGTATTTCTTGCAGATAGACCGAAAATGTTTAATATTATTTTAGTAATATTATTATTTTAGGATTAAAATTTGAGGTTTAGTTTCAATCTTCTTTTCGTAAAGAAAATGAATACCAACCTGCTATAACCTCAATACCAACCAATATTTACTAAAGCCAAATAAAATTTAAAATAATTAATATGAACAAACTGCCTATACTTAACCTTAGAATCAACAATTTTTTCAGTATTTTACATTTTAAGAAGTCTAATATTCTTATTTATTGCTTAATTACTTCGACCATGATCAAAGCTTTATATTTATGGTGAAAAAAATCCATTTAAAATTTAAAACATTTCCAAAATTTTAATATGTCAAACTAATACAAATTGCTTCTAAGTTTCCAGACATCTATTTCACATATTATTAGGTGAAGTAATGATGAATAATTGTAGCAGTTTGTTAACTATACTTAAGTAAAATAAATATAACGAATAAATTTTATTTATTTTTTATTATAACATATCACGCATTTTTTATTCTAAACCCTTTATTGCAATAACAACATTAATAAATAGGCAGGAATATTTAAAAACAATATTATTGCAAAAAAAAAAAAAAAATTGCGCTGTGATTTACGAGATTAGAACCTTAGCCATCTTGAATCTAAGACCAACGCTTAACGCCTTCTGCTATCTGCACATATAATTTACTTTCGAATTTTAGCAATCCCATACACTGGCCAAGGTCTCGCGTATGATGCGTGCTAACAAAAGTGATGAAAATATAAGTGCGGCGCCCACAAACCGTGACAATACGACAGTGTGTAGTGCAAAACTGCGTTCTCTGTGGTGTGTGTACGGCACTCACACCACAGACGTCTGACTGTTTACACATACAAATGTACGGACTACACCGCGTGTTCACAGCAATACGACTCTTAGCGTGCTTATGCACTTTTGAGCGCTTACTGTACCTATTGGACGAAAATCTTTAAAAAATTGTTTATTTATTACGTTCTTTTGACCCGCTCCTGCTTCGCACGGATTTTCAACTTATCAATGTATTAATTCCGTAATAAATTGTTTTCATAAAACTCTATTGCGGTTTACGCGGCGCACGCCAGTACAGCTCCCAGTGGGTACCATGATTATTTCCAACATCTTCAACAATCATCGTCATATTTCAGCTAATTTACACAAAACCATAATGAAGTAGGTACACTTACATTTTCCTCGTGAATCACTCCGTCCATTGTTAAAAACAGTATGAAAATCCGTCAGGTAATTTTTGAGTTTATCGCGTTCAGACAGACAGACAGACGCGGTGGTGATACTTTGTTTTATAATATGTAATGATATAAATGTACATATAGATGTCTAGATGTAGATAATTCAAGGGGCGAATGGCAAATGTCTTCGACCCCGTAACTACCCAAGCTTGGCTTAAGTTCTGGCGCTGATAATAAAGTTAAATTACAAAGGATAAGTGCTAATAAAATTTATAAAATAGCCAATCGTCCGCCATTCGTTAGATTTTTTACTGCAACCTTTTGTGAGAAGATAAGGTTGCTAGACATATTATGGATAGTTATAGTGCCACTGAATGTCTTACCAAGGGGTATCGTATTACCCAGTAACTGGGTTGTAGAGGTCAGATAGGCAGTCGCTCCATGTAAAATACTGGTATTCAGCTGCATACAGTTAGACTGGAAACCGACCCCGACATAGTTGGGAAAAGGCTACGCAGATGATGATGATTTAAAACTTCTCACACACAAAAAAGTACAAAGGCGGACTACGGCGGAATAAGGTACAAAAACGGAATGATTGTGCCACTGATTTTTTTACAGTTGCAGTAGTTGGGTTAAAATTACGTTTGGTATTATCAATCTATTAGCTGCGCCCTGCGGTTTCACACGCATAAGAAAAAAAATACTGTGGCACTCCGGGAGTGCCGACAGAAGTGAAAACTTGAACAAGATCGCCTTGGTGGAAGAAAAATACTTGTATAGAACATTGGTCCGTAACCTTATCTAAATAAATTGCTTAGTTAGCAAATTATTTAGATAAGGTTACAAAAAAAAAAAAAAACTTCCAAAACCTTTAAAGTAAAAATACTTGCATAGAACATTGACCCGTAACGTGATATAAATAAAGAGCACAATCGCGTTTACAATAAAAACTTTTTACAAAAAAAAATTACCGACTTTCAAAAAAAACACTACAAAGTGAAAAATAACTTTAATTTCGGAAGTCGGTGTCTTGGGTTTTGTAAGTTTTTATTTTTCACTTTTTAGTTGTGGTAGTTACCTACCCCACACACATTCGAATACCACTACCTACTACCAGTGTCAGGAACTTATCATATCATCTACATACTAAGTGGGAAAAAAATACGTATTTTGTAGCTAACTCAAAAACTACCCAAGCAAAGTTAATAAAATTTATATGGGACCAATTTGGGAGCGTACCCTTTCAAACAAAAAAAGAATTTTCAAAATCGGTCCACAAATGACGGAGAAATCGGTGGACATACATATAAAAAAAAAAAAAAAAAACAAACATACGCGTCGAACATATAACCTCTCCCTTTTTGGAAGTCGGTTAAAAATGAGGTGTCGGTAACGGTGTCGCGAGTTCAATTTTTTTTTAAATATGTCGATCCACTGGGAATATCGGGATAAAAAGTATCCTATGTCCTAACCCAAGTCATGGTTTAACCATGTGCCAAATTTCATACAAATCCGTTCAACCGTTTTAGCATGAAAGCGTAACAAATAAACTCTCTTTCGCATGTATAATATTATAGTTACGATATCGTTCCCACAGCTGGGACACAGGTCTCCTCGCTGCGACAGAGTGGGCCATACATATTTAACCATGCGGGCCCAGTGCAGGTTGGAAATAACGTGTGCTTGGCAAAAATTTTAGTACTCAATCATAGTAAAGTGTAAGGAAAGGACAAATATAATAATTTATATTTTAACACAGGAAAGTGACAACAAATTGACCACAAATTTAATACTTAAGGGAATGTTTCTGTTTCCTTAAGTGCAGATCTATATATTATTACCTACTGTGGGTTTAGCAATAGTTTTCAATAGTGCGCTTGAATGTAAGTACGTTCGGCGCTCCCTGGGTGCCCAGTCAGCTGTGTTTTGTGTGCTTTTGTGTGCTGTGTTGACTTTGTTAATACAATCGTGAAAAAAAAATCTGCTATTCCCAATATTTTGTGTGCGAACATAAAAAAAAATATGAAGTAACTGAGAATTTTTCGCGAGTTCAGGATTGGCCCCTCAGTAAAAGTTATTAATTAATAATAATGAGTAAATTAAGCCCATAAGTTCAGTTATTTCAATTACACCTTTTAGAGTTCGTACCGATGGATGTTACGCATGTTGTTAAATGGCAATACGAGGGTTTCAATTGATGTTACACAGGGTGACACGAATGTTACAAAACTCTATTTCATACACGGTAAACGGACACTTATAAATAAATACTACAAAGTTCATAAAAAACAGTAAACTTGTTTATTCCACACAAACAAAACGCACATTTAATAAAAAATACACATACAAAAGTAGCCAAAAGCTACACACACAAACACATTAACAACATAACAACACACACACAAATATACACATTCTTCAACTTAGTTTTAGTGCTCGTGTTTCATGAAATAAAATGTTGCAAAGTCTAAACTTTATTTCCTAGACGTTACGATCTCCTAACTTCTCTGTGGTCTCGAGAGAACATATTTGCTGCTCAGTTTTATTCACGGGTTCATAAATTAAATGTAAATGTTTGTGGTTTAAGTATGCGCTTAAAATGTAGGTTTGTGGTTTTATTTAGTGACTGCACTAGTGAGAAAGCCGAATGATAAAAATTACACACACACATGTCATTTTAAATTTTAAGGTTAATTAAGACATTGTAAGAGATTAAGAGCGTTTATCTTAAAAGTTGGCAACGTCGCAAATAGCTGTCAAATATTTACGTTTTCATTAATTTGGCAATATTACTGTATGGAAATAAGAAATGAGGCTCACTAGCGAACAAGAATATTGATTATGAAATGTAATAATTAATATTGTTACACCGAATATTTAGTCTTAGATGAAAAAAAAAGTATTTGGAAACTTTCCAAATGCATTTTTTACACCCAGTTACAACATCAAATTCCAATTCATTATTAATATTCTAGTTCGTTAATTAGCCTTATTTCATATTTCCATACAGTAATATTGCCAAAATAATCAAAACAGCGAAATATTTGACATCTATTTGCGACGTTGCCCACTTTCACGTCCTAACTCTTCCGGACAGATTCATCAAATATAAATGAAACTTAACTGCGAAGTTGTCACCAAGCTCCATAGCATACCTCTGACTAGCTGGCGTCACAAGCAATGACTTATTATAATGAACTTGGAGCTGACATAGTTTCTGAACTTTAAACTAGAAAGAAAGTCATTTTAGTAATTATTTATGTTTGCACTAGCTTCAGCCTTTGCTTTGCCCGCCCTGATATATTTATAAATTATAGCCTATGTTACTTAGTGACAGCATAGCATTCTACTGGTGACAGAATTTTTAAAATCGGTCCAGTAGTTTTTGAGTTTATTTATTACAAACAAAAACACAAATCTTTTCTCTTTAAAATATTAGTGTAGACTAGCGATCTTCACGCGGTTTTTGCGACTTGATAAAACATCGAGATTGTACGTTTAATAATAATGTGCTATACACGTAAACCTGCCATAATACATTTTCTAAATGATGATGAAAACCGCTTCATAATCAGTTGCATAGTTTAAAAGAAACGTGGACACAGAGATACTCGAAAAACGACTTGAATGTATAAATATGTTATAGGTAGATACAGATGAATTTGTGATTGAAAATATGAAATACAAGATCGGTGAAGACATATAAAAACAACCATAGCACCTTCGTTACTTTTGGTTGTTTTTTCGTGAATCTATAGAGGGATATCAGAATATATATATATTTTTTTTTTATAAAGGGCATCTCGCAGTACTGGCCACTAAGGTCTTGGCTGTTTAACCGGATTTTCCTGTGGGTGCCATAAGCTTCTACACTTAGAGCCTCCAGCCAGGAGCTTTTTGAACTTATTCTAAATTAAAATTAAGCGAATGCTCGCTAAGGGCACCCCCTGTGGGGTACGAACCTCGGCTTAGGGCATCGCTGATGGGAGGACAGCAAGAAGGGACAGGCTGGATCAAATTTATATTTTCATCATGATTATTATGCGGCGTATTTAAAGCTACGTGCTCAGCTGCAACAACTGCTGGCATCTCGTTTTCGAGCAACGGTCGGGGGGAAGATTAGAATAATTATAACTAATATTATAAATACGAAAGTGAGTTTGTTTATTTTGATTTGGATGAAATTTGGCACATGGGTAGACCATGACCTGGGTTAGGACATAGAATACTTTTTATTCCGATATTCAAACGGGATCGAGACTTTTGCGGGTGAAAATGCGAGGCGCAGCTAGTTTGTCATAACTGTACCTCTTCGTCTGCAAATAAAAACAACGGTGTAATATTTCAATGTTTTGTCAAGTGTGACCTTACGCTTATCAGGGGTCATTCGGTTAGAAGATTTGTAATTTTATTTTGAAAGACCTTGTAGGGCTTTAAAAAAGATACGAAATATAGGTCAGAATATTAATTAAACATAAAACTGCTGAGTAATTAATAATTAAGGAATCCATTAAAAATATCGATGGTTCACTATCTCTGAACATTTTAAGCCACCTGTTATCACTTAGAAGAATTAATTTAATTAACTTTTTCATTCCATTAGAACACGTTAATTTATTGGATATTATCTAATTATAAATATCAAAAGTCAGTCTTTTGGAGAAAGATCAATTAATTTTAAATAAGACTTTTTACGGCGGAATTAATTATTTAAGGTACAATTTTGTTGAGTTTGATCATTGGATAAAACTGCCGTGAGTGTTATAATAGACACCAACATCCGATATTCCTTTAATTTATACTTTAAATGATTCTGAATGATCAATAGGTATCCACTTAACTGGTAATAATAAGTTTTCATGCTTAGCTATAATTTTTTTTTTTGCAAACTGCCTCTAACGGAAACGATGATATAATATACATGTTGCATTCTTTTCATTGATGGTCGGTCATACCATCATTTTAATATGCAATAATATATATAAATTACAGTTTATGTTGTTGACGTCATAGAAATATATACTTGTAGCTGCGTGTGCGGTCACTCAGTAATAGTATAGATAGTATTAAAAATATATCGCCATAAGGTATGATTTATTACATTAATATAATATATCATAGCTACCTCTGTGATTGGCTTTAGTTGGAAAAACTAGTTTCAAAATATGAACTGTAGTGCAATAAAATTAATCGACAAGCTAATGTCAATAATCCTTCATCATCATCATCATCAGCCTATACTGTTCCCACTGCTGGGACACAGGTCTCTTCTCTGTGAGAGGGAGTGGGCCGTAATCCACCACGCGGGCCCAGTGCGGGTTGGTAGATGTCACATGTCTTCGAATTTTCGGTTCTAGGACATGCCGGTTTTCTCACGATGTTTTCCTTCACCGTTTTGAGAGCAGTGGTGATGAAATAATTTACACAAAGTAAAGCGCCTGTCTGGGTTCGAACCTACGACGTACAACTCGTAAGTCACGGCCGTTACCACTGGGCCACCACTGCTCTCCTGAATAATCCTTATATTTAAATAAATATTTATTCCACAATTTTCGTAATGCACCTACCACTGTTTGTCTCTGCATCACCCAAAGGTTGACTATGGTAGAAAATGCCTCTGTACATAAACAAATTATTTAATTAATATATAATTATTATATAAACCAAAATATTAAATTTAAAAATAATAATGAACTATAACTACAGCTGTTCATTTGTTAGTAAAACAGTACAATGGATAAAGTTTACATAAATAATGAGTTACAGTTTACTCAATTAATTGCCCACACAAACGCGGCTAACAACAAAGATCGCAACAGTTTACAGCAAAAATATAGCCTGTGATCCCCGCCCTACAGTGAGGCCACATCACAGTGAAATACAGAAAAGCCACTGCGAACATCGTATGTTTGAAAATACATGTCCTTTCTTTGGTATTGTTCGTTGAATTGTTGAGCTCCTTAAGTTCCGAGTTGAGCTGCAAGATTACTGACAAATGCGTGCACTAACTGGACAGGTCCACTGTGGTCCAAGTCTGTGTGGTTCTTTCCTCAAAAGACCGTTCCAGATACCAGTCTACATGATCCTTACATGATTTGACCAAGATTTTAAGAGAGTCTGAGTTTGTTTCGGCCTTTCTTCTCCAAGTAGTCAGATAGGAAACGCCGACCTCATCCAGTTTTTAAAATATCATTGACGTGTAAAAAGTGTTTTTACCAACCTACTTACAGAAATAAAATCATGTCTCACATCAACAGTTCCAAACGTACAAGTAAAATCAAATACGTTCTATTATTATGCTAGAAACGAAAATTTTCTGTCAGAATTGATTTTCTTTCACGTCTTATTTTAATAACACAAGGAAAGATTTTAAAAACTGTCACAAAATAATTTGTTTTCAACTACTATTGTATTTCATGTAAGTCTCGTAGATATTAAATAACTTTTTCTTAGTTTATTTTATGAAAAACAAGAAACAAATTCAAGTATGTCAAATATTTCTTCGTTCATTTATTTTTTGATGATGTTTTTTTGGTATACATAATTAAATGTTTATTTATTGGCCGCTAATAAAATAAATAGTTGGCAAAGCCATTATCACGTAAACGTTTCACATTTTCCAATATCCACACAAAAAACGGATTCAAAATCCGAACACTTCCCGTACCATCAAAATTCAAAATATTTTATTTCACAAAACGTCAGAAGCTAATATAGGTGCACTGTCCCAACTGATCGTTTCCGATGGAGAAGAACCCCTAAAAAACTCCACGGTTACTCCTTTCTACACGACCATCAACACACTGAAACTCACTCACCACACAACACAACTCGACTTGTTTTTCTGCACGTACCTACATGACGGCGAGGCTATAGCCAAAGCTTCAGTGAGTCGGTACCACGGGACCGAAGCGCGCGTGTTTACCAGTGTGACAGATAGTGTTGTGACCCTTGGATTAAAATCTTACACCTCTGCAAAGTTATAGGCTCCTGGTATGTTGAATTTGTATTTTTATTTTTCTTGGTTGAAATAATGTTGGTGATCGGACATGGTTAATGTAGAAAATTGTTTTTAAGTGTTTTCTTCGAAAGTGTCGTACGAAAATTATGTAGTTAGGTAGAAGGAAAATCTGTGAGACGTTTGAATTTACTTAGTGTGTAAAAAAACTGTTTTGATATTGATATTTGTATCGCCAACATAATAAATTAATTATGCTATTATTTCCTCAAGATTTTTGCAGTAGTTTTCCTCGTCAAATATTTTTTAAACCGGTCTAGAATATTGATCGATTTCGAAACTTTGATACTATGATCAACCACACCGTAATTGATTACGGAAGAAGCATTCAGATGCACCTACAACAAATAAGTTTGCTTTTTCTGTAATTAATTATTCCAAGCTGTGTCAAAATAACATAACTAATTTTGTCATCCGAAGATGAGCGATGATTTCCAGCAACGAGCAGAGATACACGTATTATTCCTATGTGGTATGAGGTAGATAGAGTTCTTCTCTTGCATAGTAAAAGGTACTTCGGAATAATGTTACAGAAGCTGCCATGCCACCTGTCTTGCTTGCTCATTGCTGCCAGCATGAGCACGCATAGTTATAGTACGTACCTATCAATGTGCCTAGCCTTTTCCCAACTATTGCGGTCGGCTTCCAGTTTAACCGGTTGCAGCTGAATACCAGTATTTTACATGAAGCGACTGCCTATCTGACCTCCACAACCCAGTAACTGGGTAATACGATACCCCTTGGTAAGACTGGTTGTCAGACTTTCGGGCTTCTGACGACCCGTAACGACTGTCAAAGATCCACGAATGACAGCCGGGACCAACGGCTTAACGTGCTTTCCGAGGCACGGAGGAGTCTCAGTGTGTAAAGATGGTCACCCATCCACGGACCAACCCCGGCAAGCGTAGCTTAACCTGTCAGATTGACTCGTGCGGCTGTTATTACTTTGCCACGAGCTCCTCAACCATAGTACGTACCTATAGTATGACAAATATTTCCTCAAGATGTTTCAGCGTAGGTAGGTACGGATATTTTTATGAGTATGCTGATGGAAAGTGATCATGTTCAGATGAGATTAGAGTGTTGCACGAGAGGTTTTGAGTACTTAGACGTGAGTTTGTACCCCATCCGTTGCTCTATTAACTTGAATGCACTCCTAGCACTCAACTTAAATTGTAAGAGTTAATAGGAAATAATAACATGCAAACCTATACACCGTGAAATTTGAATCACAGTTTTACTAGAACAAACGTTATTCAGACCATGGTCTACTACCATTCTACAGCATCCAATTTAAAAAAATCATAAATTGTTTTTTGAAAAAACACAAAAAGACAAAGTTAAAAATGTTAAGATTATCTACTGCTTACTAAATTTCGTTTACGGAGGTACATTTCCCTGTAAACAATGCTGTGTCCCATGCGTGGTGTCTGTGTTGTAGGGAGTAACGATAATCTTGACATTTTAAACTTTGTCTTTTTGTGTTTTTTCAAAAAACAATTTATGTTTTTGTTAAATTGGATGCTGTAGAATGGTAGTAGAGTAGTAGACCATGGTCTGAACAACGTTTGTTCTAGCAAAACTGTGATTCAATTTTCACGGTGTATACAAGGGTACTCGATAACATGCTTCAAAAGTTGGTTATTCAATTATTAATTCAATCAAAGAAATATATGTTATCGATTTTGCTTTAACGTTACCTACACGAAGGTGGTTTTTGTAAGTGCTACATCAATCATTATGAATTAGGTACTAATAATCAGTGTATGTAAAGTTATCTTATTTTCGTTTCAAAGATAGTTTGAAGCTTCCATTAAAACAGTTAGTTTCACACGGTAGCAACGGTTTGTTATTTTTACTAAACCATTAATTATATACCATCTGATGCAATGACGTATGTATACAGTACATGCTAGTTCTCACGACGTCTGTGTCGCAGAAGGTAATTTTATCCAGATTCTGACTATTCTGAGTCATCATTGTCTGGTAGCCTTTTCCCAACTACGTTGGGGTCGATTTCCAGTCTAACCAGATGCAGCTGAATATCAGTATTTTACATGGAGCGACTGCCTATCTCACCTTCACAAACCAATTACTGGGTAACACGATAACCCTTGGTAAGACACCCAGATTCTGAGTATCATAAAGAAAATATCCGTCCAATGCTGGGCATAGGCGTCTTCCAACTACAGGACAAGGACATTTCCATATGGATGATCTAGTTTATTTTGAATTCTTGTGTGAAAGTAAATAACTTATTAGCATTTAGACACACATAAGTGTTGACTTATTCATAGACTAAACAAGCTAGGAGAAAAGATTTGATTTGTTCCTTCTTTCCTTAATACAAACCGACTTTAAAGAGGAGGAGATTGAGACTTGATTAGAGATTTGTAATAGTTCGTATTGCTTGTCTGATACTGCATATTTTTAACATTTTAAAACTGATTGAAATGGTTAGTAGGTACGTAGTTGATCACTTAAAAAAATTTCATGCCCCAATGAAAATTTCAAAGTCAGAGAAAAAATCTCATAGTCTGAAACTCGAAAGCCACGTCCTCCCAATCGCAAACTAACCACCTTCAACGAAGGTCTACAGTCACTACAAACCCATTACACTACAGTTAATAAACCAATAATGTTTACGGCTCTACATTAATTAGTTTTATGAATCAGTTAAACTGACTTTTACTTAACTACGCAAATAGCAGCACGCTATTTAATTAAACCGGGTTCAAAGTAATGCCACAAAATAGATACGTTACAGAAGGCTATCTCCATACGACGATCGAAACAGGCGCACGCACACATAGACCTGATCCCACCATCCGGACTTGGTTGATATCCCGGCTACTCGCACTTTTCCTCCATATTTATTATGCGCACAGCCAAAGTGTAGAACTCTCTGCCAGCGCCTGTGTTCCCTTCCACGGCACGCTTGTTCCATCGTAGACCTCATCCATTGCTTTCCGTCAGGCAGTATCGAGGTCAAGAGCAGCACCATATCAGGAAAAAATTACGCGTACATTATGGCGTTTTAATATTTGCGCCGCTGCTCTCAAAACGGTGAAGGAAAACATCGTAAGGAAATCGGCATGTCCTAGAATAAAAAAAAAAATCTAAGATCATCTACCAACCCGTACTGGGCCCGTGTGGTAGATTACAGCCTACTTCCTCTCGAAGAGAGGAGGCCTGTGTCCCAGCAGTGGGAACATTATAGGCTGATTATGTTTATGCTATGGCGTTTTCGGCATTTCTCAAACAAAAGCCCGTCGCGTGTGCGCTGTACTCGTGTCTATGTGTGCGTGCGTTTTTGCTCGTTGTACATAAGAAGCCGATTTTCTGTATCTATCTATTTTATGGTAATGGGTTTTCGGATCATATCACTGTAGATATTCATGTGGCTTTGATGTGGTCTCATTAGAAGGAATATGTGATTTTGTTTACTTAATCCTTATGGAGAATTAGAGGGAAAAGACGAATGTGAAATCGAAACGAAGCAAATTGGAAAGGTATTGGGTACTGATTTTAATTAGTTTGAATAGTTTCGTGTGGTTTATAGAAAATAAGCCTTTGGTGGGTGTCGTTAAAGGTTTCTAAGGGATTATGTTAAGAGGATTAGCAGCACCATCTCTGTGCCCGTTCAAATAATTATTAATCATTTGTGTGTAATAAATCCAATTGAAGTGATTGTGATTTGGAAGTCAACGTTCGTCTGATTTTTGGCGGGCTGATTTAAAAGTTAGGATTTTTTTCCTTCAAATAACAGAATTAGGTAGCTACTTTGGCGGATTAGTACCAGGATACTGACTTCTTTTGCTGAATAAAGATAAGAAAGGCAAGCCTATATGAGCCCGGTCAAGCCCCGGATCCCGTAAATTTCCGAACAGTATCATAAATCGATGCTGATCCTGCTTTCATATTATTATTAAGTATTAAAAACAAACACATAAAATATAACATCACGCCTTGTTTCCCCGAAGGGTTGGGCAGAGGTGTCCCTGTAGCAGGTACACCCACATTTCGCCAGTTATGTTTTTTAGGTCCCATGTAATAGGGGGCCTAAGCCTTAATTGCTGATACCATTTATTGTAAATTTTATACATAGTAGAAAACTATTTTAACTTATAACCTAGTAAATCGGATTTCCTGGTTTAGTGGTCAGCGTGTCCTGTGACAAAGCAGTGGTGGCCCAGTGGTAAAGGCCGCGACTTACGAGCCCAGACAGGCACTTTATTTTGTGTAAATTATTTCATTACCACTGCTCTCAAAACGGTGAAGGAAAACATCGTGAGGAAACCGGCATGTCCTAGAACCAAAAAATTCGAAGACACGTGATATTTACCAACCCGCACTGGGCTCGCGTGGTGGATTACGGCCCGCTCCCCCTAATCGAGAGGAGGCTTGTGTACCAGCAGTGGGAACATTATAGGCTGATTATGTTGTGTCCTGTGACACAATAGGCCTCTTTAAACTGTTTCCATTCTTCTCTATTTTTAATTTAGCTTGTCTTGGCCAGATTGCCTCTCCAACAATCTTGATATCATCTGTCCATCTTTTAGCTTGTCTGCCTCTTTTTCTTTCGCTTTCAAATAGTCTCAACAAATAAAATTGTCCCAACAGATAATATTATGAAACAATAATAAAGTCAAAGCAGTACATTAATTGACTTTTACTAAATAATCAACAAGTTAACTCTTAATTACCGTAAGCAAACAATTCAAGTAGCTAACTAATTACACACTTGTAATTAGGATGAAAATTTATATGGTATACAAGCCGTAGATATTATTTGCGGGCGGTAAACAAAACGGTACAAATTGCTTCGCTGGAACACATCAACACTACATTTGGCAGGGAAAGAGGTTCACGGAGGAGTTAGCAATGGAGGGCTAGGTGAGTATTTTTGGATAACTTTAATTCGCTGTGGCAATGTAATAAGTAGATTTGTAGATTTGACAATTTTAGAATATGATGCTATAATATGGTTTTAGATGTTTATTTTCTGGTGGAGAATTAAAAATAATAATACTCGGGGTAGTCGCTGAGATCCTTCTTTTCCATCGTGTAATGTTCCAGGAACGTTTGCTACTCCTTAGTAGAAACCGCAAACGCAACATTTGGAATTAATGATATTCTGATTTTGACTACAGTGAAGGATAATAAGTAAGGTAAAATGAAATAGGCATATTCTTAAATATTGCTCTCATTTTATATTAATTTACTACATCCTGTTTCGTAAGTTGCCAAACTCGCAGAGTCAGACATATTACTCATTACTCCATTTGCTCGCTACTCTGTGGTGAGATTGTATCAACATGACTGTTTCATTTCACGATTGTTTGTGCTCTGTGTAGTGGTACGACCAAGGACTCGTTTGAGTACATTAAAGTCAATGTAATGAGGACCTGGCGGATTTTCTACGGATTTTGGTGATCAAGTTCAGAGTTGCATTCGATTTTTTTTTAATTACCATTCGAATATACCTACTACTGACTTAAAGAAAAAAAAAATCGTTTTTATTTACCAACAGTAGCTATGGTATATAAACTCTAAGAACATGAAGAAGTTTTCACTATTCATAAATTAGATGTAGATTTGAGAATTTAAGTTGAATAATTTTGACGGTGATGACGTGTAATAAAATATGGCGAAATTAAACTAAAATGAAATTTATTGAATCGATACGTAAATGGCAAAGTTAACAAATTTTTCGAAACGTGAATGATAACTACACGATATCGTCGGACTGGTTGGTTAACATACAATTTCTATTAAAAGCTTTCACACTGTGACGGTGTGCCGTGTCGTCCGCCGATATCGGCACGACGATCAATGTCGTGCCGATATCGGCGGACGACACGGTGCACTTGTTGACTGCTGTCATTATTACCTCGAATACACTACTACACTTTTGGAATCGCGCGGCGATGTAAGCTTTTGATGGCGCAACGCGACTATTCGAGGCTACTGTGGCGTACCGCATGACGATAAGCTGTTGGTTACATCGTGTCACATACTGATATCGTTGTCGTCCGACCTGACGATATTGTTATCGTCGCAGTGTGAAAACGGCCATTCCGTTTTCTCATAATACATTAATTTGAACAAATATTGAAACGCTCTGAAATATTGAAATATTTCTGAAACATTCCGAAATATCAGCAGGTAGTTAAATAAATATAAAAATCCCGCTTCATCGATGCCCCTCTTTCATTACAAATAAATTGCTTTTTCCAATAAATATTCAATGTACGGCAAAAAAACTGCGTCGAATTGATTAAATTCTGTTTACTTAAAAAATCGGGGTTAAAAGAATGGAGTAGGTAACAGTGTACTGTAGAAACGGGGCGATTTACTATAATCACCACAACATACCACTATGAATTCAGTGGAAACGTCTGCAAGTTGTAGGTTTGAACACAAGCGCCATTACTACTCTCAAAACGGTGAAGGAAAACATCCTGAGGAAACTGGCATGTCCTAGAACCAAACGTTCGAAACCATACGACTTCGGACTATGCCAGCGTGGTGGATTACGGCCCACTCCCTCTCACAGTGAGGGGAATGATATTGCCTATAATGTTCCCACTGCTGGGACATGGCCTGTGCCCCAGCAGTGGGAACGTTATAGGCTAATTACGAGTATGCCTTGATAAAAAAACTACCGACTTCCAAAAAAAACACAACAAAGTGAAAAATAACTTTAATTTCGGAAGTCGGTGTCTTGGGTTTTGTGTTTTCGTTTTTTGCCACCGACTTCCGAAATTAAAGTTATTTTTCACTTTGTTGTGTTTTTTTTTGGAAGTCGGTAGTTTTTTTTTTGTAAAAAGTTTTCATTTTTCACTTTTTAGTTGTGGTACCTATCCCACACACATTCGAATACCACTACCTACTACCAGTGTCAGGAACTTATCATATCATCTATATACTAAGTGGGAAAAAAAACACGTATTTTGTAGGTAACTCAAAAACTACCCAAGCAAAGTTAATAAAATTTATATGGGACCAATTTGGGAGCATACCCTTTCAAATAAAAAAAGAATTTTCACAATCGGTCCACAAATGACGGAGAAATCGGTGGACATACATAAAAAAAAAAAAAAAACAAACATACGCGTCGAACATATAACCTCCTCCTTTTTGGAAGTCGGTTAAAAAGGAGATGAAATCGGATAGGAGCAGTTATCGTTCCTTAAATTAAACCATTCCAAGGATCTCTCAAACGAAAATCTAATAAATTTGATTTATTGCTATTTTTGTTCACTCTCCCATTGTTAGAGCACTTCTTAGAGTTATTTTCTCTTTATAAACTTGGAAGCTTACGATTTCTTAAGTATCATTTAATTATAAGTGATACTTAAGTACTTGGTACTCACCAATTATTGGCAAACAGGTGGGATTCTCCGCTGTTGAAGCAGTGGATAAGTTTCATGCGATGGGCGCTCAACCCACAGCGCATGCTTAAATTAAATTAGATGGATAAACTATACTAACATTAAGCTAAGTTTATTACAACTAGTAATTTTATCATTTTAATTTTATAATCTAATTCTGGAATCCGAAATAAATGTTTTGATTGATTGATTGATTAATCTTGTTACATCCATACGACATACCTACTTAAAATATTAAGAATGAATTTCTCTCGCTTTTATAATATAAAAGCAAGAGAAATTCATTCAAATCAGATTTGGATAAAATTTGGCACACAAATAGACCTAGCCTGGGTTAAGACATTAGGATACTTTTTATCTCTGTAATACAATCCCGTGGGATGATTTTCGATCTCCACGCGGACGAAGCCGCGGGCAAAAGCTATTTTGAAATATTTTCATGAACAAAAAAGTGCGATCTTTAGTCGATCTCGAGAAGTAAACTCTTCTGTACTTAATATCCACTAAGGTGCCATTTATATCCATACGTTACCGTAAGCCTTTTTTTTTGGGTGTGAAATTATCAAATAACTTCTCCCGCTCTGGGTGGAGCAGGAGGGCGTCTCAGACTTTTACTGACTAAAACCCACCCGTGTTCCTTCAGTTGCCATATTGACGGGGGCCACGATTTCCCTTTCGGCCTTATTCGCAACCCCGGCAGGCATTGGCCCTAGCGTACCCCGTCAATTCTGCTGACATCTCTTTGAGGCGCGCGTGGAACACAACGCGCCGTGTTACTGTAAGCCCAACTATTTATTCATATTCCGTCCCGTACGGTAAAGTTATGCAAAGCTGGCTGTAACTTACATGGGCACTATGTTCAGTGTTACTTAGGATTTTAGTACATGAACATCTTGGAATACCTACCTTACTTAGACAAGATTAGATAATGGTCGTAGTACTTACCTTCATGGGACTTAGGTATCTGTACGAAAGTAAGACGATGGATTATTGAAATGGACTTTTAACTAGCTATACTAGTCCCAGCAGTGGGAACTTTATAGGCTGATTATGTTATACTAGATTTACAGCTACAAGTACAGAAGGTATTATTATTAAGAATCAAATAACTTTGTCAGTTATCTGATACCTAAGTCCCATGAGTCGAAGTAAGTCCCACCCTGGTAGGTGTAATAAAACAGCTATATGTAACCAATATTTTGTAACAATTTTTTATTTAAAAGTGTCCGTGGAGTTTCTTGCCCATTCTTCTCCATAGGTACCTACTACGCTTTGAAATGAGCAACTAGCTTCATATTTCTGACTGACCGATTCCTTGACAATTCAAAAGTAGGGTAAATGGTTTAATTGAAATAAATGCTTTGAGTTTGAGTTTAAGTTTGAGCTATTCTATACAAAACTGATACTTGTTAGTATTACAGTTTTGTATAGAATCACGTAAAGCATGCCTGTACACCTACAAAATTATAATGGCATGCGACCAAGACTTTACCTTGACCATTTTTGTACCTAAGCATGTCTTGATTTCTGTCTGAAATATTATCTTGTTTCATACTTTATAGAGCATGATTTTTCAGCAATCGGGTTTTATTATATTTCAGAGTTAGTTTTTTATTATAAGTTGTCCTTATTCATTGGCACAATTTACCTTAAAACAAATTACCTGGACAAACATTTCACTTCAGGTAATTTGTTTTGACTAGGATCCTATCTACCTTCGAGTAAAGTGTAACTTATTCCTACCTCATAATATCACACACTACCATACATATAACACGAATATACCAGCCCACCACACACCAACATAACAGCTGTCTTCCATAAACCTTAGCAATTACACCATTTCACATGACAGGTGTAATTCTGCTCTCAGTTTGTTTAAAAACAAGTTTTTAATATCATTACCTGCGCTGGAATTTCCTCCTGTTTGTTGAGTTTACATCGCACATGCATATATACAAGAACCGGAACAATTACCTGCTTGTACGAATATTTTAAAGCCACGCGGTGAGCTGCTGAGAGCAAATTGGTTTGTTATTGCAGTTTGCTTGCATGATGCTGTCTTTATTGATCGTATTTTTTTGGGAAGTGATGGAACTGGCAGGTGGCCTAACTGTTGTTAAACGGTAGTTTATCTTTTAATATACCAGTATATGATGACTAAAGATTTTTTTGAAGTGAAAACTTCTTTTGGCGCGTTGAAAAGAAAGAAAAGAAAGAAAAAACGTTTATTTGCGGTAAACATGACGCAGAAAAGTATTGTTTAGAATATAAAAATGAGATAAGGTTGGGGGAAGCATGCGTCACATCCACGCAAATCGGCTATCGCTCAGCATTATGCTACGACCCTATGCAAGACAGAGCCCCAGCGCTGGTTTTCAGCGACAGCCGGCGCCGACGTAATGACGTCAACCGGTGCAGCAAACAAATATGACGCTGTATAAGTGCAGCGTACTTAAAGAAAAATATATATATATTTTTAATATAGTGTGATGCAATATATACTAAATAAATGTAAAAAAAAAGAAATGGACATACTTTATTTCTATATTACGAGAATGCATTTTTGAGATGGGACTAAACAATTGATTTCGCGACACTGTTACGACACCAGGTTTTTTTCAAGTTTTCACTTCTATCGGCACTCCCGAAGTGCCACTGTTCTTTTTTGTCCGTCAGGTAAAAATATGTGTCCATTTTTTTTTTAAGCTATTATATATTTTTTGTCGCGGGCTTTGAGCGCGGCGACCGAATCAAGAAATTCCGTAACGAAAAAAACCTAACACCTCCGCCTACCATGTAATGACAGATGATGACATAAAATAAAAAAAATTGTTTTATGTCATCATCCGTCATCATCCCAAGTGTAGCGTTGACAAATAGGAAGTATGGAGGTTACAAATGCTATGCAATAGCTTTACCGCGGCAGTCCCCGAGTGCCACACGTTTTTTTTTTACGTAATCGTAAGATAACGGCGATACATTTTTGATAATTATGATGAAGCAAAAAATACGTGTCTAATATTTTTTTTATTATCTGACAGACGGACTAAACAGAATTTCTTTTTTTTAACCAGGCATCATCTCTATTGGCTCTGTCACTTGGTTTTAAGTAGCCGGCCTGGTCCTATAAAATTGCCATAAAATAAAATTGCTTATGGTCATGTCTTGTTATTTTACCTGCATATCATTCTGATTTAATTGATGAGATTTGGCCTGTGGTTAAGTAATAATAGCCGCACGGGTGGATCGATCAGTGGTGGCCCAGTGGTAACGGCCGCGACTTACGAGTTGTAGGTCGTAGCCAGTCGTAGGTTCGAACCCAGACAGGCGCTTTACTTTGTGTAAATTATTTCATCACCACTGCTCTCAAAACGGTGAAGGAAAACATCGTGAGGAAACCGGCATGTCCTAGAACCGAAAATTCGAAGACATGTGACATCTACCAACCCGCACTGGGCCTGCGTGGTGGATTACGGCCCACTCCCTCTCACAGAGAGGAGGCCTGTGTCCCAGCAGTGGGAACATCTATAGGCTGATGATGATGATGATGATGGGTGGATCGATCAGGTTAAGCTACGCTTGCCGCGGTTGGTCCGTGGATGGGTGACCATCTTTACATACCAAGACCCCTCAGTGCCTCGGAAAGCACGTTAAGCCGTTGGACCTGGCTGTCAATTGTAGATCTTTGACAATTGTAACGGGTCGTCAGAAGCCCAAAAGTCTGACAACCAGTCTTATCAAGGGGTATCGTGTTACCTAGTAACTAGGTTGTGGAGGTCAGATAGGCAGTCGCTCCATGTAAAATACTGGTATTCAGCTGCATCCAGTTAGACTGGAAGCTGACCCCAACATACTGGGAAAAGGCTAGGCAGACGAAGATATCATTCTGATCAGACCGAAATAAGTACTGTGTGTGGCTGTCGCTTATGACGGTAGGAGTGATTACTACTTGAAGGAATCGTAAAACATTCTATCAAATTCATCTGTTCCGATTTATCTATCCACTAGCTGCGCCTCGCGGTTTCACTCGCATAAGTCTCGATTCCGTGGGAACATTGGGATAAATATTATTCTATGTCCTAGCCCAAGTCATAGTCTACCCATGTGTCAAATTTCATCCAAATCCGCTCAGCCGTTTTAGCGTGAAATCTTTTTAATATTAGTTTAGATATATGTGTAATATGCCGTATTTTCATTGAACTACGATATGAAATAACAGCGCTTCAAACCACAAAGCTAGTTGGCAAAACACATTCACAAGGAGCTGGTACTTCTCAACTCGACTAATTTAGAAATCCAAACTTTACCTAAAATTTCCTATTCATCGGTTTTCCTCTAATTCGGTTTCCTCACTATAAACCTATCTACACAGCAATTGGTGTAATCTGTATTTCTATTTAATTCTCCATCGTAAACAATGGAATCGTACGGGTTGCGTATGGGTTCTCGCGCTATACAGGCTGTCTCATAAATAAATTTACATTTCGAATGGATGCTGCAGGTAAACTGATTGAAGGAGAGGAATTTTCCTCCACGTTGCGTTTACACAGTCAGACAGACAGTTTAGTAGCCGAGAAAGCACGTGAACAAACAAGCTTGACGTGTTTATTTTTATTTATTTTTACTTCGACGGTCCTAGTTTATTATTTGTGACTTTGAGTTACAGTTTTAATAGCTATATGTAAACTGGCACGCCTTTTTTTCCTGGAGGCTTTGATATTAAGTTCTGTTTAGTTTTTATTTTCGCTTGAGTATAGATTTCGATGCTTTTTGTTGGCATATTGACGTGTACCAGCTGACATATAGCTTTTTGTGTTGCGTTATGTAAATTATTTTGCATAAGTCACCACAATCGGGGGAATCAGAAAGTTACTCACTATGTGTGAAAGATACGCTGAACAGCATGGGCTAAAGTATAATCCCACGAAAACTGAGTTATTGGTTTTTAGAGGAAGAAATAAATGTCCCTCAAATGTCCCACCCGTAGAACTGAACGAACACCCTTGAACAGGGTGTCACAATTTAAATATTTGGGCCATATTGTTACCGAGGATCTAAAAGACGACTTAGATATGGAAAGGGAGCGCAGAGCGCTGGCTGTGAGGGGAAACATGCTAGCACGCAGGTTTGCTGGTTGTTCAGCACCGGTTAAAATAACACTTTTTAAGGCATTTTGTCAAATATTTTACACCAGCAGTCTGTGGGCTAATCATACCCAAAAATCAGACAGCGCACTGCGCATTCAATATAATAACGCCTTCAGGGCGCTGTTGAGGCTTCCACCTTACTGTAGTGCGTCAGGGATGTTCGCGGATGCGCGCACTGACGATTATTTCGCGATCATGCGCAAAAAGTGGCATCAGTGATACGCAGATTGAGGGGAAGCAGCAATAGTATTCTGAAGGTGTTTGCAGAAAGGCTAGAAGGGCCTACAATGGATACATTTATTAAACGGCATGTCAGACATGGGACTTGATAAATCTTCCTCCTCTAATCTTGGCTGTATTTTATTGTGTATTTGTGTTTTATTTTTGTACTCATGTGTGTCTAAATGTTACTACTAACATAGTTTTTAAGTTTGTACTGATTACTAACACGCTATGGGCCGTCGACACCTGAAAATAAACGATTTTTTGTTTTTATTTTTTTTATTTATAAGTACAATTGCGTAGAATCAAGTTTTTCTAACTTGAACAGACAGCTGTGCTGCTGGGAAGTTAGTTGCGGCACTTCTTCTTCCCAGCTAAAGCACTAGGATGTGGTGAAGGGTGGGCGTTTTTGAGGGACAGTATTATGTAATTTTGACGTTCGAAAAGTGCTGATTTTCAGCCTATTTTGAATAAATTACTTTTGAATTTGAGCACAGTTTTTTTCTGAATTGTGTTTTTTTTAAGGTTAAGTTTTCGATAATTTTATTATATTTGTCCTTTTAGTTGTATGTGGTGTACATTAAAGTGTTTAATAAATAAATGCAAATTTTTATGTTTTTGAGGGTCCATCGCCGACACGTTTTTAATCCGTGACAAACTGACAAAACTTAACTTAATTCCGTGCATTCTCAACATGTATTAAAAGTAATAAATAATTATACAAAGTTAATAATTATCAATAGATTTTATTTTATTCAAAGCCGTTTTCAACCAACCTGTACACAAAACATCATTGATTTTCACTGTTTACGATAGTTTAAAATAATACAGAAGCGCAAGGGTTCGTTATGTTTACAATATCGTGCTGACATGTTTTACGAGGTGCGTGGGCGCAGCAACTAGCATTAGACAACCACTTAACAACTGTTTGTGAGCTATGGAAGTTATGTGTTGCCGTTTATTGTACACGATTAGACTAGGAATGTTAGGATGGAATGGAAGAGCAGTTTTTATTTAAATTAATCATGATTTCAGTAAAAAGTACCTGGGCAACCGAGCTCTGCTCTGGTGAAAATAGACAATGCTCATTTAATAGTATAGTATAGTACCTACTAATTCCAACCTGCCATGATAGTAGGTACTTACTAATTCCATGCTGCCATGATCATTATTCTAATGTCAATAATGTCATGTCATTATTCATTATCTTGTTCCAAACTTTGGACGACCGAGCTTTGCTCGGGTGAAAATACGGAGAAAACAAATTTTCCCAGATATGAGACCTAGCTAGATTGATTTTTCGCCCCCGTAAACCCCTATATTGCAACTTTCATTGAAATCGTTAGAGCCAATTTCGAGAACGTGAGTAGAAATCTATAACAAAGAAATAAATATATGTTTATATAAATATTGTTCGTTTAATAGTATAGGATAATTCAATTTATTTTGGTTTCTTTAAATGAATTTTATTCTTAGTCAAATAAATTAAGGCTACTGTTGATCTAGAACCAGGAAACTAATTAAAAATATATATTTAGATTTGCACAGAACCGGTCGAAGTGGCGGTGCTTAAGGGAGGCCTATGTCCAGCAGTGGACGTCTTTCAAATCATGATTTAAACAAGATTAAAAAAAATAACAGTGGCACTTCGGGAGTGCCGACAGAAGTGAAAACTTGAACAATTTAAAAAAATACTTCCAAAATCTTTAAAGTAAAAATACTTGCATAGAACATTGATGCGTTATGTAATCTTAATAAAGTACACAATCGCGTTTACAAAAATGAGGTGTCGGTAACGGTGTCGCGAGTTCAATTGTTTTTTCCCATCTCAAAAATCCCCAACGCGCCTAAAAAGTTTTCACTACAAAAAACTACTCTCTTAGAAATTAAAACATTATTAATGTATTTAAAATAAATATCCCAATCGATGATTTTGATGTACTTTCAGGTTGTTGATACAAAGTTTTCTGCATCACATACATCGAAAAACTATGCAAAGATACATCTGTGGCCATCTTAGTTCTCATCTGGTCATACAACTCTCGCAAGATCAATATTAAAGTAAAATTTATTGTCCTTTCTCTCCTTATGTTTAATTCCGGCTTATGCATAACTGTTTATTCCATTCACCCTACCCAGATTTCCACATCCTCAATAGCATATTTACTCAACGATAAACATGAGAATTCCAACTACCCGAAACCCAACAGAATATATTGAGCATAACTATTATTTTAACACCTCGCCATAAACAACTGTAACCTACCAAGTCGTAAACACAAAACAAGTGAACGTTTACGTTGTCGTGTAGTTAAGACTGGAACGCAGTAAATAAGTGAACGTTTACGTTACGTTGTAAAGAGAAATGTGACTGTGACTTTGTACATGGTCTACTATGCACTGGTGGACTCACTGCTTTCTTATGGACTGGCATGCTATGGTAACACATTTAAAACATATTTGGATAAAAGAAAAAAAATACAAATCAGATTTATGAAACTATTAGTAGATAAAAACACAAAAAAAGATTGTAAGAGTAGTGATTACGAAAATTTATTTGTTATCAGTAGCTTTAGAACAGTACTGTAGTGATAAATTTAAAAACAATATTGTACGCACAAGATCTCAAAGGAACAATAATATGAAAAGATTTGTAGTGCCCACTTGTAATAACTATTACGGTCGAAGAGGTAGACGTTTTTTAGTTCCAAGTATTTTTAATAACCTTCCAGTCGATATAGACATTTCTATCACAAAAACCTCTTTTAAAAAGAAAATACATAAGTATCTCTTAAATGAGTTGTTTCAAAGCCAAAACAAACGTAGTGAATATTTGAAAAAAACAAAAATATGTGCTAAAAAGGAGCTACATCTGCCAACAAACTGATGTGCAGTTTGGCAGAGGTAATTACTAGGTAAAAACAAGTATTGTTGTGAATAAAAACTTTTTAATTTTTTTTTTTTTCATGTGAGTACCATGCAGGCTAGATAGAACTACATCCATATTACCAAGCCGCGCGTAGGAGCTTGACTGCGGGCGTCTACCGCGATACGTGATTGTAGCCGAAAGTATGCTGCGACGCGCGATCGGCTCCATTCGCCTGTCGTCATAACCGATTGGATCCTTTCGGCGGCTTTATGATTATTTTCTTTTTCTTTTAATGCAATAGCCAACAATATCTACTATGTCAACTTCTACCATTTTCAAAAATTAGAACACGTCTGTACGGTAGGAATGAAACTATTTGACTAGACGCAGAATAGTGTTGCCCAAATGCAAGAACAAGACGAGACTTAGCCAGTCTTGGTCTTGGTCTTGCGCCAATACACCTGGTCTTGGTCTTGGTCTTGCGCTCCCAGTCTTGGTCTTGGTCTTGGTCTTGCAGCAAGAGTCTTGCAAGTCTTGCAATTACCTATTAGTCTATTACTATTTATTAAAGTTTACTTTAAATCTTAGAAAAACGTATTAGAATTGGAACATTGTGAGCTTGAATTAACATAGCCATAGTAAAGATCAAGCAGATTAATAAATAACTGAAGATTTGATAAGAAATTCGAAAAATCAACTGACCTATATGTCGTTTTCCATGGAAGTAACTGTTTCTTAATAAACATTTATGATTTATAAGCTTACATTTGCTAAAACATGTAAAAAAACAAATTAATTACAATAACTTGACTGTATTTTAAAGAACAATACTTATCTGTCTAGAAAGAGATTGAACCCTCAACTTATAAGAAATTTAATAAAAGAGTTTTACGATTTATCATTTATTTGAATAAAAAATAAAATACAACACAAATCAACAGCTTTATCATTAGGTTATGATACTTTATATCAATTTTTTTGACCAAGAATTAATACAAAGTACCTAACCATCTGGCTGACTCATCACTTAACCTATTTCTATGTTTTCTAATTACTAATGATGCTTTAGAAAATAACCTCTCAGCAGGTACTGAAGTTGCAGGTATTGAGAGAAAATCACGGGCCATTTTCGATAAAATCGGATACTCTGTCTCATGCGTCCTCCACCAATCTAAAATGTCTTCCGAGCTGGCAGTTCTTGGTTTTCTCAGGTACTCCTCCAACTCGTCTATCACTAAGCCTTGAAGACAAGATCCAGATGACGTCGAGGAACATTCATAGAGTTTATCAAAGTCTATTACGTCTTCATCTTCATCACATACTTTATTTTCTTTTTCTGGTAATTCCAGAGATTTGTTCAGTGAGTGTAGACTTTTATATTCTTCATAAAGTTCATTGAACTTGCGCAGACTTTCTGTTTTAAGTTGCTTCCCCCACATTGTCAGGTCAAAAGTCTGAGCCTTATGCCTTGGGTCTAAAATTAAAGAAGTACAATAAATCCAGTTGCTCTTCTTGTAATGTTTAAGCATTTTGTCTCGAGCTGCTTGGAAAGCTAGAATGAGCCTTTCATCCACTTCAGATCGATTAGGTTTCTCATCTAACTGTTTTACCATGGATTCAATTTTATCTAGCAAGAGATTGAATGATACAATGACTAGCGGTAATGTAACATATTTGTCTCCACCAAGTTTTGTACTTAAAAGTTTAAAGTTTATTAGAAATTTATGTAATTTTTCGAGTACCTGCCATTCATTAGCTGTGATTTGAAAATCATTTAATTTGGTGACAGAACTGCACAATATGTCAATGCCCGCTCTCACTTTTAAACCAAATCCAATCATATCATGTGTGGAATTCCATCTCGTTGGACAGTCAATAATGGCATTTAGATTTGATGGCACGCCAGCTGCTTCACAAGCAGACTGAAACTTCTTCTTCACTATCTCACTTCTTTTTATTTTACTGGAAATACTGCGTAACTTTGTTACAGATGTACGCGAGTCAGCAATATTTGGTGCAGATTCTTCATCTTCCTCATCCTCAGTTTCGTCTGCATAGTCTTCGTACTGCTGATCTTGCGCGTTAGTGTCAGACTCACAGTGTAATGCTAAGGTCTTTAATAAATCTTGTACAACAAGGTTTAAAATGTGAGCAAAGCACCGGAAATGTTGATTGTCTGAATCAAAGTGTGGCGGCAGCTGTTTGCCCAGTTCATACATAAATTTGGTATTTGCAGTTGCGTTGTCGACCGTGATACCTTGTATTTTATCAATTATGCCATATTCCAATAAACATTCATGGAAAATCGTTGCAATATCTTCCCCAGTATGTCGACCGCGTGATGGTATAAAATCAAGAACTACAGATTGATACTTCCATTCGTTGTCTATATAATGAATAGTAACCCCGTAGTAACTCCTACCAGCAATTGACGTCCACCCATCAACGGTAAAAGACATTTTAGATGATAATTGTTAAAGTCGTTCCTTGAGATTCAATTGGAGCTCTTCAAATCGCTCTTTGACTTTCCTTCTAAGTGTAGACCTTTTAGGAAACACCATATTAGGGCAAATACGTCGAAAATATACTTGTGTAGCTTCGTCATCGAAAAATGAGAAGGGAAGATATTTTTTCACCACCCAATCAACTGTAGCTGTCGTGATGTTGTCACTGCTGTTTTCCGACTCCGACTGAAACAAAACAATAAATCTTGTGTTATTATTTAAAACATACTAGGTTTGAGCGTATAAGAGGAGGAGGTTTGTTGTTGTTAAATCGAGAAAATCGTTAAATTGATATTTGTTATATTAAGGTTGCACTGTACTGTAATTTACCAAAATAAAGTACTTAGTTGTTACTGGCCGATTAAATGAAAATATGGGTGTTTATAAAAAATATTTAAGACGATAATTACATACTTAATATGTCGCACCCCTAGATGAAAACACCACTAACTCAAAAATACTTACGTAAGTTAATGGCGTTTTTGAAAGTATCGCATGAATACTACGCGGAGTTAAAATTCTTTTAACTGTTAAAAAAATATTCTTACCTGTCCACTTCTTCCAGCGGTTACTAAAAAGCTTGTGATATCTCCACTTAATTTTGGTTTAACAGGAAGAAATATTTCTGATTCCTTTTTGTGGAAAGATATTAGATGTTTCCTTAAGCCTGAAGTGTTTCTGTTTTTCATTTTTATTTCAATCTTTTTATGTTGGCACAATTTACAGAAGGCAGTTTGGGATGCATGAATTATTTCGAAAAACTCCTCAAATTTGCTTTTGGGTCTTTTAGATCTGTGACTCAAACTCTCGTTACTCGGACTAGAATAATTTGAATCTTCGTCACTCATATTAAATTGTACACGTGATACGTTTTTAGAAAACAACGAGAATTAGTAAAAACAATTATTAAGTTAGACTCGAAGCACAGCTCAATTGGAAATGACTGGTTTTTTTTTTTTTTTTTTTTTTTTTTTTTTTTTTCGATTGGGCATCTCATAGCTGGTCTCTATCGACCGTAGCTATTGAACCGGACAATAGACTGGAATTAAAATAATTCCTTTATTTATAGTACGTTTCCTTGCTTTCTACCGCGCCGCCTCGCCACGTGCCGGCTCTATGAAAAGGATGCCGCCGCAAATCAAACAATGCCGCGTGCGGCGTACAAACACACACTAAATATTACCTACTTGTACAGACGCGACGCGTGAATAAAATAGAATTAGTGCCAATCACTATTCTTTACATATAAGTGAATGTTTTGGCGTACATCTATACTAATATTATAAAGCTGAAGAGTTCGTTTGTATGTTTGATGACAGAAGTTTTAAAATAAATAAATAAGTCCTGAACGTCACTATACCTACCTCCAAAGTTACTATTCCTCGTGGACGAAGTCGCGGGCACAGCTAGTAAATACTTACTCTCATCATCTCTCTCAGAGATATTCGGGCTGGTAAGTAATACAAAACTCTTATCGCAGGCTTTTTATTTTATTAGTAGGTAAGTACCTACGCTTTTTATATTATTTTATTATTTTGTAGAATTTTTTTACACGTTTCAAGTATATTTAAAAGTGGCTACAATATTTATTAAACGGGTGATATTTGAACACTTTTTTGCTATTTTTTCTTGTAAAAACTTAAGAAATATAATGACTAAATGTACAATAATAGTACCTAAGTAATTAGTTTAAAACCATATAAGTAATCAATATTATAATATATACTTACTAGAATGAATTAATATGACATCTACTACCTATCCTTACCATTTTATCCTAATCATAATACTACTTGCGTGATCAGTATAATGTATTCATTTTCATTCTAAGCACTCTGAAACTTATTTATTCTTTGGAACACCTGTAGGTACTCTTAAAAAAATTCGAAATTATTTTGCATGAGTATACCTACGCCCTATGGCGGCAATCAAATAGTGTCACAAATGTTATGATTTCGGCGTGGCGGCAACGATTGTTTTAGATTTCAAAAGAAGCCCCGGCGCGTGTATCATAACCATGTACTTCCGAAAAGCGGCAAATTTCTTTGAAAAGTAAGTACAAAACCTTTGATGCCGCATTATCAAAGTGCCGATGGTTAAAACATAACTATGCATGCACTCAGTTTGATTTTAATAGATATTTTTTTATTCGCTATGTTTATGGTATTAGTCGTAATGCGCATAGGTCCAGTTTTTCATATTCTTTGATACAGTTTTTTGCGTCTCATAGAATTCCTAAGCGTACCTACCTATACACCGAACTGTTACACCTAACTACTCAGTGAAATAGCGCTAAGTCCTAGCTGCAAGACGCAAGAGTCTTGCAGGCTATGTCTTGTTCTTGCTCAAGTCTTGCACGGTCAGTCTTGGTCTTGGTCTTGCTAAAAATACGCGGTCTTGTTCTTGGTCTTGGTCTTGCAAAAACGCAAGAACAAGACCAAGACTGCAAGACCAAGACTGAATTTGGGCAACACTAGCAGAAACGGATACGTTCGCAAGCGACGGTACGAAGCCAGTTGTATGCGTCGACATCCTGCCGGACGCGATCGGCTGTCGCCGCATCCGTTCGTATCCTTTCCGACCCGATGCGATGCGAGTCGTTTGGTGGAAATCATCCTTTTAGTATTTTTTATGAGGGTTACGCAAATGTTCTGCAGATCAGGTAGCGTCGTGCGACGGGTCGTTGAGCTCCCGAAAATAGGGTTGAGCTACACGATGACTGATTCATGCATGCCGTCTGTCGAGACAGGACAACTCAAAGCTGAAATGGCTCTTTCTTCAAAGGGCCCTTCCAGACCATGCATTGCATTGCTACATTGTTGTCCTACCCTACCCTGCATTTTTGGACACACATAAAATCTTAATAATTATAATTTTTGGATTTTAATAGAGACCATGACCTTAAAGTTTGTTTCGGCATTTTTTCTTAAGGATCAGTCAGCTAGGAAATCCCGGCACCATCTAAACTAGAAATTGACCAAAAAATTGAGGTCTAAAACTGTCTTAAAATATCTACATAAAATAGTAAATAAATGAACGTTTACGTCAACGTTACGTTGTCGTGTCGTTAAGAGTAAAACGCAGTAAATTATCGGTTTGTTCCACGTAAACAGATCGTACAAATTGTAATATGCTTTGCATAATAACATGCACTTTGCGGCGATGATGTGCAAATGGAATTATTATAATGGCTGCTGGGTTTTCATTTGGTTATGATAATGGTATTGTTATTATGAAGTATTGTTTGTTTGCTAGTGGAGTTATCAACATTCAGCAACATATCAGCTTCTTATCAAAGCCATATTTGATTGATTAAAGTTCATAATCATCTGCCTAGTCTTTTTCCAACTATATTGGGGCCTAACCGAATGCAGATGAATACCAGTATTTTACATGGAGCGACTGCCTATCTTACCTCCATAACCCAGTTACTGCCGGGACCACCCATCCGAGAATCGACCGCGGCAAGTGTAGCTTAACCTTCGATCGACCCGGCTGTTATTATTAAGCCACGATAGGATCTATGCACGATAGGAATCTTTATTTAGTGCAACAAAAGACAAAAGCAAGTTTTCGATTTCGGTGAATTTACTCGCCCGAACCGGGCGAATCGACGCTTTTACGCCAGTAGCACTCCTCCGTCGCAAAACCATAGCAGCGAAATCGCAGTAGTTCAATTGAAGTGTCTTGCGTCATCTTGCGCTACTCGATTTCCGCTCCTCGAATTTCGACACAACATGACGCGAGCCAGTTGAATTGAACTACTGCGGTTTCGCTGCTATGGTTTCGCGGCGGAGGTGTGCTACCGGTGAAAAATAATACAAAAAAAAAAAAAAAATTGGCGTTTCGCACGAAGTTAATTTATTTGTGCGAATCACCTCAAAAAAAAATATATTATTTAAAAGTGTCGATTTGCCCGGTTCGGGCGGGTAAATTCGGCAGAATCACTAATAAGCCGAACCAAAGCACTATGGAATACTTAGTAGTAGTAGTAGTAGGTACCTATTTCCATCTATCTGCTTGTCGAAAGAATAAAATCCGGTCAAGAAAACCCAAAACCTGGCCTTTACTAAAATGTTACCTGTAAGCCTGTAAGGTTTGAAGTTTCACAGTTTTTAAAACAGGTACTTTTTTTTATCAAATCATTAATTTTTCTCAATACTCAATATCTTTATTCCTTTACCATAATGTGTACTTAGGTGGTAATTATATAATTTAGATCATTATGGACCTAGTAGGGCACAGTACAGCACAGCTCTGGCATGTTCGCGCAGGCGCGTGTTCACGATTTCCACGCAATGGTGAGGAGGAAAACGGCGTCGCTGCTAGAGAGAACGCGGTCAAGTCCTAACAGCATTCTGAAGATGTTAGTGGACAAATTTGACTCGCCGATAATGAATCACTTCATGCAGGTGTTGGTTAGGCAGGAGTGATTCATTACATTCGGTGAATGTATGTAAATATTATTTGTACTTAGTTATAATCAAAGTCAGGAGATTGCGAATAAGATACCTACTAACATTTCGCTTAACTATTATTATTTATGTTTTATCTGTAAAAAGTATTTTTTAGTTTATTCATTTCTTTGCAAACATGGGTAAATTTGTACATAGGTGTTGTCATAAAGTTAGCTCTCCATGTTCTAACGTCACATGGGCATGAACATCATAAACAATTAATATCATTATAAATATCATCATGATCCCATTTTACAAATACAGATTAATGTCAAATCATTTGAATCACAATAAATATTAAATGTCATAATATTATTATATCAAATGTCACTGGCTACAATATTAAATATGTTAAATGGATACACAATACAAGCATGTCAATTTAAATAAGTAAAAATAAGAAAGAAATAATTTATTATGATCAAAATGTCAATAGTTTCTTGTGGAAGATATTTTTTATAAAATATCCTTCGTTTTAAATAAAACCTGCTCTTATTATCTACGAGAGTCATTTGATTGTTATAGCGCCGCCCGAGAGCGCTGGCCGAGCAATATATTGCCCGCCAGAGCTTGCACTTTATATTGCTATTTTTCAACATAATGTGTTATTCTATGAGGGGAGAGGATACAAATGAGTCTTTTTCGCACTAAACTTAAACTAAGCATTCTTAATGTGTAAATAAAATGGTCTACATACATTTAGAAGCTTTGACACTACCGTTGAATATGTATTTCAGTCAGTGTCACAAAAATCAATCTGCCTAGCCTTTTCCCAACTATGTTAGGGTCGGCTTCCAGTCTAGCCGAATGCAGCTGAATACCAGTATTTTACATGGAGCGACTGCCTATCTGATCTTCACAACCCAGTAACTGGGTAATACGATACTCCTTGGTAAGACTGGTTGTCAGACTTTCGGGCTTCTGACGACCCGTAACGACTGTCAAAGATACACGAATGACAGCCGGGACCAACGGCTTAACGTGCTTTTCGAGGTACGGAGGAGTCTCGGTATGTAGAAATGGTCACCTAGGAGCAACCAGCAAGCGTAGCTTAACCTGATGGATCGACCCGTGCGGCTGTTAGTACTTAGTCACGAGCTCCTCCAATTTCAGTCAATGTCACATACCACTATTTAGTTGGACAGCTGTAAATTATTTCCGTCTCTTGCTTATTTTGGCCCAGTAGTAACGGGTACGAAATTCAAAAATACAAAAGTCATTTTTACACACGTCAAAATTACATAAGACAGTCCCCCAAAACGCCCACCCTTCACCACTTCCTAGTGCTTTAGCTGGGAAGAAGAAGTGGCGTAACAAACTCCCCAGCAGCACTGCTGTCTGTTCAGTTAGAAAAAAATGATTCTTTACAATACAATTTTATTACTACTTACGAGTAGGTCGTGAGTTCAAACCGAGGCAGGCACTTTAATTTGTGTATATTATTTCATCACCACTCCTCTCAAAATGGTGAAGAAAAACCGGCATTCTTAGAACCAAAAAACTCGAAGATGATGTGACATCCACCAACCCGCACTGGACCCGCGTGGTGGATTACGGCCCACTCCCTCCCACAGAGAGGAGGCCTATGTGTCCCAGCAGTGGGAACATTATAGGCTGATTATATCGGTGGGGGCTTATTTTGTACATAACTAAAACATTACCCTCTTTTTGGGCTTCACCGCAGTCGGGTAAGAAAGATAGCAACGTTATCAGACGATGCTTATTAATATATAATTATAAAATGAAATGTATACGCAGAAGATAAATTTTTGAGATTCTTCATTTAATGAAATAGTCGTATTCGCTACTTTTATTTTTAGTGAAAAAAATTTGGCAACATTACAGACAAACTTCCTGTGAAAACTGATTTATAACAAACACATGTTTAAATGTGAAGCGATCGTTATCATGAAATTGTAGAGATTTAATGAGCCAGTAACTATACGAATATTTCAGTTTGTTGAAGAAAATAAACAGAAAACTGTTCGACTGGCTACTGCTGAATCAACGCATCGTGGAAACTATTTTTTAGCACGTGTAGGTTAGTAGAACTAGTTCGAAAAAAAATGGTTCAGAAAGGCTTTTACTTCTGATTTCTATGGTTAATTATCAAGATGAAAATGTCTTTTCCCATATTATTATTATAAAGAGAAAAGATTAGATTTTTATAATGCTGTATTATCACTGAGTAACATAGGCTATAATTTATAAAGATATCACGGGAGCGAAGCCGCTGGCGGAAGCTAGTTTAAAATATTTTGTGAGGCTACAGTCCAATATCTATCTCTTTGAATTAACCACGAAGGGAATCCCTTGGACCTAGATTGTAAATGATTCGATCAGCCCTTTTCTGTAAAACAAAGATAGTATTAATATCCGCACAGGTTCCCATCCCATAATTATGACATAAGACTATGAAAATAACGAAAATAAACAATTCTGGCTACATCTACGTCAGTTATCTGTCTAATTTTTTTAACAGCATTGGCGGCTATTCTAAGCCTTCCTGACAATTTTTCTATGTGTGGGTATAGCATTAAAATATGCAGGTTTTACATTATTAAGCTATAAGTAAAATTTTCTGAACCCACGGGCTCTGAATGTGACTTTTTCAGAGGGGCAGACTAACATACCAAATGCTATTTGGTAAAGATGATTTATTTTGATATGTTCAAATGTATTTCATATTCAGCTCACTGAAACCAAAGATACCCAAAAAGAAACATGGAAACCTGGTTTTATTCCTTCAAAAGTTTTAAGACCATTTTTATTTCCGAGGAAGTAATATTTTCCAGGAATCAAATTGTAGTAATATTTGTTACAAAATTATGGGGAACATCTGTTTCTCAGAACAAGGAATGGCTAAAGAGGGAAAGTCGTTGAAGGCTAATGAGATCATTGGCTTTTCCCTTGTAATGGGCTATTAGCAACCCAAGTTTGCAAATAAAGATGAATTGCATTACTTCTTGAGGCAATCCGTGGTACACAGACAACTTTTGGTTTCAAGGAGTATTATTTTACCCTGTGGAAAATGCTATTGTTCTTTAGAGTGATTTATGCCAAATGTCAATTATTTTCACAAATTATTCCCGAACAAACTCTTGAATAACATTTATTTCTTAATAGCTGCTACTGCGCCCCATGGTTTCACCCACATAAGACTCGATAATATCGGGATAAAAAGTATTCTATCTAACCCAGGTCATGGTCTACCCATATGCCAAATTTTACCTAAATTAGTTCAGCCGTTTTAGCGTGCAAACGTAACAAACAAACAAATAAACCCATTTTCGCATTTATAATATTAGCTAGGATTGCAAAGAACTCTACTACAAAGAACTAAGAATATTAGTAATTTAATAAATCAAAGTGTAGTTAGTCTAGTGGACTTATTAATAAAATTGTTAATCATCTTGACTGGGTCGCCTGAAACCTAAAAGTCTGACGACCAGTCTCACCAAGGGGTATCGTATTACCCAGTAACTGGGTTGTGAAGGTCAGATAGGCAGTCGCTCCATGTAAAGGTATTCAGCTGCATCTGGTTAGACTGGAAAACAGCCCCAAAGGTTGGGAAAAGGCTACGTAGATGATGATGTTCTTGACTGATTCAGAACTGACTAGAAAATGTATATAAAAACAACGAAACGAAACAGAAGTTTATAATAAAATATATAATTCAGAATTATTTTTTTCAACAAAATGCTGGTGTACTAAGTAAGCCTAATTCTGGTTTAGTACCTACAGCCATGAAGACAAACATAAATACTTACTTAAAAGGAACATCTAATTTAATACTGGCACTATCACTTCAAAGATATCAAGTACCTACTAATAAAATTCAAAGTTGTAATCCTTAAAAGCGTAAGAAATTAAAATAGTTAGGGAACTAAGGAGACTAAACGTCCGTCGCCAAATACGTTGGATTTAAATACGAATGCCTTTGAAGTAGAACTGTTTGACTAGTAAAGTCCCTATGAGACAGTTCGTCTATCGAAGAACATACCTACTTCTGCCATACTTATTTGTACTGCCAATTTAATCATTTTAGTGTTGCTGCATAGTAATAAAATGTAAAGAATATAAAATGTTAATGTCTTAAAATATGATGAAAGGAACACTTTTCAAACATTTTTCGACATACAGTCAGCAACTAAGCACTCATACGCACGAGCAGTAAGCGCCACTGCACGGCCGTCGACGCGTCGATGGTTGCCGCCGATGAGTGTCTACGGCTGCAGTTGCCTCTGCCGTCAAAATGTCGACGAGTTTCTACGGCTGCAGTTGCCTCTGTCGTTGACCCTTTGGTGTTGGTAGCAGTAATCACATATTTCCCTGTAGGTCTGCCTAAGAGTTTCAGCCCTTCTAATTCCTAGCTAATAATGATAAAAACGACCTACGTACTTAATGAAATAATCTCGAAGAAATTATACACCGTGAAATTTGAGTGACAGTTTTGTTGAGACCATGGTCTACTACCATTCTACAGCATCCAATAAAAAAAAAAACATATTTGGTTTTTGAAAAAACATAAAAAAGACAAAGTTTAAAATGTCAAGATTATCGTTACTCCCTACAACACAGACACCACGCACGGGACACAGCATTGTCTACAGGGAAATGTACCTCCATAAACGAAATTTAGTAAGCAGTAGATAATCTTGACATTTTAAACTTAGTCTTTTTTGTGTTTTTTCAAAAACCAATTAAGTTCTTTTTAAGGTAGTAGACCATGGTCTGAATAACGTTTGTTCTAGCAAAACTGTGATTCAAATTTCACGGTGTATAGAATGATCTTGTCAACACGAAAACATTGATCAATTCTAAATCTGTGTATTTTTCGAAATAGAAATAGAATGATACAACGTAGTAGTGGATTAAAATAGAATCGGAACGTGAACGGGACAGATGTCCGGATACGGATCCAGATTGTTTGTAAGAGATCCAGTTCTACAAGTCGGAGGGAAACACTTTTACAGTTTGTTTTATGTTATTACACTTTGTGGATCCGTTACGAGTTTCTGTGAGTCGAGGAAACTGGAAATTTTACGCTGAATATTGTTTGAAAAGAGAAAGATGCAACTTAGTATTGATATCTGCAACTATGCGTACTAAATATGTCGACATTTGGACATTGTATATATCGAAACTAGCGACCCGTCCCTACTTAGCACGTGTGCAATATATTGATGCGACGACATAACAAAACATCAAGGATTTCTGTGCTAAATCTAATTTGAATATAAAATATAAATATAAAAACTTTATTGTTCAAGTAAGCAGTACAAATTCAAATAGCACTAGCCTCCACACTAGGATGCCCTGTGTCGTGGAGACTAGTCTCCGTCGTCTTACAACTCATGCATAGTAGGTACTATACGCGTATGTAGTTACTTCAGTAACATCAGTCGGTAAGATTTGTGAAGTAACAATAATCGAATGTTATTCCAGTACAATAAATTCAACTTAACATATTGTAATAAAGTTACATGCATTAAATTTAAACGTGATTGGTGTATTGTATACGTGTGTGGTGTGGGTATGTGATAAATGAGTGAGTTAAGGTGGTATATATAAGTACACAAACCTTCCGGAATAAAATATTAGGTAAACCTATATATGATAGTGAAAATCGCATCAAACTCCAATGTGTAGGTATTCTAAAAGAATTGAGTCTGTGCCAAGCGGCTTCCTTTGTTGAAGATTTGCAAGGTTGACGACACTAAATACCCGGCTAAGTATGCATTGATGATTGATATCCCGTCTGAAAACTTTCAAGATGATCTCATTATCGACCAGAAGAGAAGTTATGGATGCCCTGTTTCTGTACAAACTCCTCAGAAAGCAAATAGACTGTCCACAGCTACTAAGTCTCATCAAATTTCGTGCCCCAACCCGCTGTCCTCGAAAACCCATCACTCCGCTCCACCCGCCCTTGCGTAAAACTGTCCTAGGTGCTAACTCACCTATACCGCGAATGTGCAAAATCATAAATAGCTGTAGTGACCTGATCGACGTACACCATGATAGCAAAGGGAAATTTTGTAAATTAATTATTGAATACCTACTACTCGACTAAGGCATAATTTGAATTGGCAAATTAATTCATTTACATAATTATTTAGTGTTATTTAATTCATAGTAATTTAATTTGTAATTAACTTTTAATTTATTATCTAATGTAAACCTAATATTTAATTCATAGTTTATTTTCATTTATTTATCTCCACTCTATTACCAATCTATAATATTTTTAAATTTTTAAATTAATTTAATTATAATTTAATTCGTTTTTTGATTTGTGTGTTGTATTGCTAGAAGTATGCTTTGTTTTTACATTATTTTAAAACAACCAATATTATCAATTAATTGCAGTAATATAAATGTAAAAATATGATGTCCAAATATGTAGTGCATGTGGTGTTAGCCTTTAAGTAATTGTTGCACTTATAAATGTATATTGTGTACTTTTAATAGACATGAAATGTGTAAACAATTGTAGGTTAACCTATTAAAAAAAAAAAAAAAAAAAAAATATCGAAAGTTGGGTTCGTTTTTGTCATTGGCCTGAGCTCAATAGCAAAAATCGATGTTAATAGGTACAGTCCATTGCATAACTGTATGTAAACTTGCGTATGTTTGTGACGGCTGCATTGAAATGATAAGACCCACGTCATTGGAGGTCGAGCGTAACAGAGGTAACCAATCCACCTGACACTTGAAATGTAGGTGCAGCGGCCATTTACTTAATGAAAACTGTTAATTTAAAGCGTAGAATGCTAATTATTTAAAGTAAAGCTGATAATTTAAAATAAACTCTGAGATCCTAGACATAGTTTCTCTTAATTAACAGTGTTTATTCTAAAAGTTGGCAACGTCGCAAATAGCTGTCAAATATTTACCTGTTTTGAATTTGTCAATACACTGTATGGAAATAAAATGTGGCTAACTAGTGAACTAAAATATTGATTATAAAATGCAATAACTGCCTCGTTGGTCTAGTGGTCGCAAGCGCTACTGCTGAGCATGAGGTCCTGGGTTCGATTCCTGGGTCGGGCAAAGTGTTATTGGGTTTTTCTATCTGGAATTTCTCAGTAGCAGCTCGGAATCTGGATTTGTGCCCGGTTGATGGCAATAGGCTCGCCCCCTATTACATGGGACTTAAACATAACTGGCGAAATGTGGGTGTACCTACTACAGGTACACCTGTACCCAACCCTTCGGGGAAACAAGGCGTGATGTTATGTTATGTTATGTTAAAATGCAATAATTAAATCATAACACCGAAATTATTTAGTTTTTGATGTAAAAAAAGTAGTAGTATTTGGAAACTTTCCAACTTTCCTTTTACACTTAAAACGGTTACAACATGAAAGTCAATGTTATAATTGCAATTCATTAGTAATATTCTAGTTCGCTAGTTAGCCATATTTCTTATTTCCATACAATAATATTGCAAAATTAATTAAAACAGAGAAATATTTGATATTTATTTGCGACGTTGCCTACTTTCAGAATAAACGCTCTTAATAATCTTATGCCATCACCAAAGGAGTAATTTAAAATTTACATAACTTTGAATAGATCTATAAATTTCGTGTATTTAAACGTTCGTTCAGGCGCTCCTGCTGAAAACCTAAGTTGTTCCGTAGATGACGTAATGGTTATAAAGCCCCTCAAAGGAATACAGTTCTCAGAATTAACTTTAACAGGGGTGGTAAATATTTGAAGATGTTTTTCGTGAGTTTGAGATCTACCATCTGTAGTACCTACTGAAAAAAACCTCTGGTAGTGGATACTAAGATGGAGAGGCTATATTTTAACTACTGTGGGCATACTATGGGTAGTGTTGGTTATTACGCAATAGAAAAACCGTTTACAGTCTGTACAGATCACATTATAATTTACAATCAAATTAATCACACACTGTAGGTACACGACATAACTATACCGAACGCGCGACAGTTTCTAAACGTGTGCACTGCTTGACCGCCACCGATGAACTCTGCTCAGCACCGGTTGATCCGAGCGTTATGCTGTAGACTCTGTCGAACGCCGCTAGGTGGCGCTGGTGGAAATACGTTACTGAGATGACTAATCGGGTCAACTCAGTAATGTATTTCCGACATATAAATCAATAAGACCATTCCAAAAAATCAAGAAAAGGTAAAAGAATCATCATCACCACCATCATTGGTAGTCTTGTTCCACTCACTGCTGAGTACAGACCTCCTCTCTTTTGTGCCATGCTTTCCTGGTCTGTGCGAGTCTCATCCAGATCTTCCCCAGGATCTTCTGTGAGTCGTCCACCCATCTGGCTATTGGTAAAAAAATCACATTCTTCTTAATGTCCAGCCTTGGACACTACTACAGTCGACTTAGAACCTATCATCATCTGCGTAGCCTTTTTTCAACTATCTTAGGGTCGGCTTCCAGTCGTACTTATAAACATAACAATTTCTATGCATGGTACGCGATATCGTAGTCGCACTCGGTAGTGATACTGACCCAAAGTTACTTGCCAGAAGGCGGACCAGTATCGCTACCGAGAGCTGAGCACGTAGCTTTAAATTCCCCGACTAATAATCATGATCAAAACTTTGATCCAGCCCGTCCCATACTTGATGTCCTCCCTCCGGTTGACGCCCTAAGCCGAGGTTCGTACCCCACTGGGGGTGCCCTTAGCGAGCGTTCACCTAGTTTTAATTAGCATAGTTGATTAACCCGTGGCTGGAGGTTTTAAGTGTAGTAGCTTAAGGCACCCACAGGAAAGCCCAGTTAAGTAGTCATGATATCAGAGGTCAACAAAAAAAAAAATCGCTACCGAGTGCAACGAACGATATCGCTTATATCTGAAAAGGCCTTAATCCTCAGAATTAGGTCTTTGTCCGGAATTTTCGTCAACCCTAACAGAATTGAGAGCAACGAATTACGGGAATTATTATAACAAAGCGTTTCCAGTCTCAAGGGAAAGTATGATAGAGGATTATGATCTTATCTAGTTAATTGAATTGTTGGCCTATTTTTAGACTAGACTCATTATTTTTTTACTTTTACTTAATTCATAACTACTACTATATTAATACCTAAGTACCTGGGCGACCGAGCTCTGCTCGGGTGAAAATATGTAGAGAAAACGATTTTTCCAGAAATGAGACCTAGCTAGATCGATTTTTAGCCCCCGTATATTACGCCCCTTACATTGCAACTTTCATCGAAATCATTAGAGACGTTTTTAAGAACGAGATTACAAATATTGCTCATTTAATAATAAAGGATATCAACCCGCCATATTGGATTCGACAAAAGCGTGGGCAGAGCTGCTGTGGTTCAGTCCTATGTAAAACGGGGTGCCATATTTATTGGGCAAACTCTCGTACTTTTTATTGAACCAGTCAAATAAATGTGTGTTAACACACCCACACTGCCTGACCTATTCAAAAGTTGAAACATTTGTTACAATTATAGCTGCACCCCGTGGTTTTACCCGCGTATGTCTCGATTTCGTGGGATCGAGAATATCGGGATAAAAATTATCCTTTGTCTTAACCCAGATCATGGTCTACTCATGTGCCAAATTTTATTCAAATCCATTGAGCCGTCTTAACGTGAAAGCGTAACAAACTCTCTTTCATATTTATAATATTGGTTAGGATTAAAATTAGTAAGATAATTGGTTTGCTGAAAATCGAGACCACACTCTTAGTAACCGAGTTTGTGACCACTACCTCACACATGGGACATGACAGAGGATAATGTCGTAATATTATGCATAGGTTTGCAGGTAATAAACCACAGTATACCTTTAATGGTATGTAGGATCTACATGCGACCAAAGAGAGGGTTGTGCCGTGAGGCGGACAGGTATGGTCGCCCCTTGACAAAGCTGTCAATATCAAAGCCGTTTGACTACTGTACCAGGAAGATAGCTACACTACATTATAAGTGGATTGTGGTCAACACGTGGCAGCAATATTATAAATCCAATTTCGAATACGGTTATGGGTTTTTGTTTTGGACATAACGACTGTCAAAGATCTAAGAATGACAGCCGGGACCAAAGGTTTTATGTGCTTTCCGAGGCACGGAGGGGTCTCCATATGTAATTGATGGATCCACGAACCAACTGCGGCAAGCGTAACTTAACCTTCGATCGACTTGTGCGGCTTTTATTACTTAACCACGAGCGCCTCTTGATTATGAGGTACAAATAGCTCGTAGTAAAAGCCCTCTAGCCCAATATTCTATTTAAAAACAAACCCTACAAATCCCACAACCAACTAACATTCATTGATGAAAATGGTACGCACAACTGTGCCCCTATTCCGCGATACATTTTATTATGTGCACCCAGGTTTTCACATACGTTTCTATTTGCTTGAACGCAGAGAGTTCACAATATACTTATTATTATGACGGTCAACAAACACTGGACGCGATCAATGTAGAAACAATCTCGAGATAAACTTTATTGTGTGGTATCGTTACTTTTGGAGAATGTTAAGAAAGAAAAATAAGTTAATTTGTCACAAAAACACGTTCATAAAAAAGATAATTACTCTAGAACAATAAAATAAAACACAATCGATTTAAATATATTCATGAGCACAAAACAGAAATAGTCGGCAGCTCTGCCGTCCTTACGAAAAAAGCAATAACTAGGTTAAACCTGATTTCGAGAAAAACGCGGGTAAAGATTTTATTTTTGTACAGTTTGTAGGTATCTCCAACACTATACATGGTATACAAGGCAAATTCGTCATAGATACGTAAAAAGTGTCTAAAAAGAATATAAAGATCTCGTTCTGCAAATTCCGGATATATACTTATTTCAATTCGGCGCAAAACTCGAGTTATTGCACTTTTCGTAAGGACGGCAGAGCTGCTGGCACGATATCACTATGACAAGAAGGCTTCCACTCAGCATGATGCTGTGCTATGGTGGAATCCACAACACAGCGCTGATTTTCAGTGGTCACCCGGAAAAGATGTACTGTTATTACTCAAAACTCAAAACCAGCCCGGAGTCTGGTAATAAAACGCACACTATGCAGCTAAGCATATTATAAGTTGGGGGATTACATCGCTGATATAAGTGCTTGGCCGAACACTGGTCCTGCTCCACAAGGGCGCATAAACTAATTGATTAGCATTTGAAAATACTGTTGGAACTGCTGAAGATTTTAAAAACTATCTTTGCATTGTATAGATTCAATCCCTTAGCATTGTATAATTGCATAACACGTGTGAGTACTATGTACCTACTATTAAGCTACCATTTACTAGGTACGTCTTTCATTGACTTGAATGTGCCCTGGCGGCTGAGAGTATGTCATGCTCACTCTAATGTCTCGCTGACGGTGGCGTGTGTGTTGGATCATTTAGCTCCCTTCAAAATGGTTGAGCTGAATCCATGCGTCATGTTCGTGAACGGGCGCTGTCAGTAGGGACTGGTCATCTCTTAGCTGCCATGGCTTATTTTAATTTAATTTTTGAATTATATTATTTGTTTTATTTTCTATTACGGACGCTTTTAACGTTCTGCATCATTCTCACATGTATAACTTCAATATGAATGATGTAACCAATATTTTGTAACCATATTCTAATTTAAAAGAGTGTCCGTGAAGTTTCTTGCCCGTTCTTCTCCATAGGTACCTACTACGCTTTGGAATGGGCAACTAGCTTCATCTTTCTGACTGACCGACCCCTTGACAATTCAAAAGTGCCTGTCATTGGTTTATTTGAAATAAATGGTTTGAGTATGAGTTCTGGATTAGTGCCCAGTTGATGGCAATCGACTTGCCCGATATTACAGGAGACTTAAACATAACTGGTGAAATGTTGGTATACAGGTAGAACTCTGCTAACCCTTCGCGGATTACAGGCGCGATGTTGTGTGTGTTGTGTAGCTGAAAAAAAACATGCATGAAATATTTATATCACAATGTCTTAAGTCTGACCTTCCCTTTGTGTCATCGACAACCTGGTTGATTGGCAAATCTTGTCACCATGGCATGAAGTTATTTTCATATACATAAGACACGCCGCCGATACTTGAGAAGAAAGGAATTATGGTTATTATTGGGTACTATGTCTATTGTCTCCGTTTTAATCAAAATTCAGAAATATCCAACTATACTTATATAGAGAGGCATGAGGAACAGGGTGTAAAGTTCATCCTCTATAGAAAAGGGAAGATCCTCCGACCAGCCGGGTGTTGTGTCTGTTGGGCAATATATCGTCGCTCGCATGACTAAAAGTCCTATCTAATTCTGTTCGGATTGAAATAAAGTTTTCACAAAGTGTTCTATCTGTTTTAATAATTAAAAATAAATACCAATATTGAAAATAAATAAGTAGCTTTATCGTAAAAATAAAGTACTGTAAATGCTCTTTACGAATAAATATAATTAAATATTCAGAATTACCTATAGATTATAATTTTATCTTAGTTAGAAATGTCGTAACTGCAAAACGCTTTTCCTTAATAATTGACAATACGGAGATAGGACTGTTAGTCATGCGAGCGACGATATATGCTGATCGCGCGGTAAACGCTGCTTGCGCGATGCAGGATATCGCGTGACGTCAGTGTGATGCGTAAATCATATGTGGCGATGTAGATGCCGTCACACTTCCTTACTAATATTATAAATGCGAGATTAACTCTGTCTTTCTGTCTGTCTGTCACCTTTTAACGCCTTAACGGCAGAACGTTTCTGATCTATAATTTCTAAAATTATATCAGCCATGTAAAACGGCCAGGAATTTACATATTCATAACAAATATTATGAGTTTCTCGTGTGTAATTAACTAGGTATTAACTGAGATTAATACTCTCCATTTAATTTTAATTGGTTTGTTAACTTAAACCCCTTATGAAAATTACAAACCGTTCCCATGTCATACATTTCTATTATCAAGTTTGATTTAGTTTACATTTATTTTCATTATAATACTTATAAATTATTTTACAGTTTTTAACACAGCTACTTATTTACATTAGGTACTAAATTAAAAGACTAACTAACTGTCTGTATAAATAAAAATAATAAAAACAAAATGACACTTAGGCGTCGAAGTATTCGTCCGCATCGCTGTCATCCGGAAACGTGCCCAGAAGACTGGCAGCATTGTCACGTTGAATGGCAATGCTAATTCTTTGGCCAAAGAACGAGCCAGCCCTCTGGTCACGTGAAGTGTCGACCAGTAGACGAGAAATTTCCTTAAAAAGGAGACGCGCACTCGGGCCCCATGGTCCGAGCGTTTCGACCCCAAACGGCTCAAAACTGTATTTAGTTTTGGGTTATAAATTTTAGCCTTTGCCATTTATTTTAGTCTTGTTTTTTGAATGATTTCAGTTGAGCCATTCCCTTGGGGCTTTGCCCTGCTAACCTTTCCTGCAACCAAATCCAGAAATAGGAAAAAAATAACACCATAAATCCACATTCTCTTCACACTAAAAATGTTTAAAGAAAAAATACCAAGAAAACATGAAGTACGCGCAACTATTCCTTTTACACAAACATACAAAATCTTTCTACAGATCATATTTAACCTGCGTTTAAACATAAACTTCCGATCAACGTTAACTGATTAACTGTGATACGAATGATGGGTGATGGTCAGCAAAATGAAAGGTAACGTCTGTCAAAGGAACATGGAAGGTTGGTAATATTGTTGTTGATATATTGTTTGGCAAAGATAGTTGCTTTTGGATGCGTATTCTTGTGAATACAATGCATTACAGAAGGCGGGCAAGTGATGTTTTGTCTGTTCAATTTTAATTGATATTTGTTGTGTTTTCATATTTATTTGTATCATGTAAAAAAACCCTAACCGATCCGTGAGGGTGTTGTTAGGTATCGTACTAAAAGTCTATTTATGCAGTAATTTTCAGGAAAAAAAATTAATTCGTTTTATTTCAATGGGGAATTTTACCGGGTTATTATTACATGGAGCGCGGGCGGGCGTGATTTATGACCCCTGTTGTAAATTTCCAACTAAATAGTTATTTTGGTACTAAAAATGTGAATTTTAAATAGCAGTAACTTTTTATTTTCAATAATTATAAAATAAAACTTTTTGGTAATTTTATTGCAGTACATATACCCCTTTCGGATCTTACAGGTTTTTTTTACATACCTATACCTAGTATTCACTGCTGAATATTGACATTCCAGCTCAGAGGAAAATTGCCATAATCACAGGTTGCCCACAGCAGTATGTCGTTCGACTTGAAGATAAGGCTGTCCTTCGTTCCACAATACCTTTTATTCCCGACTGTTTACCCGTGACCATGACTAGTGAAAATTGGCCGAAAATTTGGGAATAAGAGATCTCGCGTACCAGACGGCCACAACTCCCGGCAGTTGTGGCCGTCTAGTGGTATTGTAAGGTCTGCGGTTAGTTGGCCGTTGCGACCAAGTGCGCGATTCGTATCGGTTTCTACAGCTTAGGTCGTGGTCGTGGTCTAGTACGCGAGATCCCTAAATAAATAAAATAGGTACTTTATGAATCGGCGTTTTTAGTATTTGTTGATTACCTATATACAGAAGTTTCAAATTCCTAACTTGTTTAGTTGTTGAGATAGAGCTCGTACAAAAATGGTCTAAAACTGACTACTTTTATGGCCCCCTATTTCTTCATTTTAGAAGATTAAAAAAATAAAGATTATATTTGTTCTCTACTCAATTAACTCTAGACAATGAGACCCCACATGCCAGGGTTAGATTTTTTTTCTATGCAAATGTTTATTATATTGAGCCTTAATAACTTTATTAAATTTTTATTATTTTTAAAGCGGTAATAAAATACATAATCTGTGAAATTTTCAACTGTCTACCAATTACGGCCCATGAGATACAGCTCGCTGATAGACCGATACACAGATGGACAGTGGAGGCTTGGTAATAGGGTTTTATTTAGCACCCTTCGGGTACGGAACCCTCAAACTGTAATCCCTGTTATTTGTAAAAAACACAATATTAATATCCACCCACAGTACATGCATGATACGTACTCATGAGAGTTGTTCACGTATACAGTGTTTTGTGCTGCCGACAGATAGCCGGATAGACAAACATAAACATTTTTGTGTAGTGAGTTCCTGCACAATGTTCCGTCAACTGACGCAGGTAGAAAAAATATTTTTGTTTTTAAATGCGGGTGATTTGTTTACTCGTTCCAGAATTTTGTGGGCCGAACATGGATTTCAGGTGAAACTTTTAGTCATAATTGGAAAATAGATTGCTTGGCTTTCTAAAAAACCAAACTAATGTTGAAATATTATACGATTGGATTGTAATTTTATTATATTTTGTGAAAGTAAAAGTGTCTCGAGAAACTACGTTGAGTAACAAGACCCATCTTGCATAGGTAGATAACTTGGTATTGACTTACAATCTTAAATAAATGTCAATTATTTTATGGCAAATTGACATAAAACTTCTCGACTGCCTGGCTGATCTAGTGGTCGCAAGCGCTTCTGCTGCGCAAGAGGTCCTGTGCCCTAATTGCGTAATACAACACAATCACAATCTGTTTCGATTTGAAACAGATTGCTAATCCATTGCTTCATAAGTTAGAAAAAAAATCTGCTGCGAAACGTAAATAACGTAATGAATGTTGTTGAACTGTCAAAATGAAACAAATTAGGCATAATTGTTTACGAAAATAAGTTACGCAATTAGGGTACTAGTTTTGATTCCCAAATCGGCCAAATTGTTATTGGATTTTTCTTTCGGGAATTTCTCAGTAGCAACCCGGAGTTTGGATTTGTGCCGGGTTGGTGGCAATAATTTCGCCCCCTATTACATGGAACTTAAACATAACTGGCGAAATCTGGGCGTACTAAAGGTACACCTCTTGTCTACCCTTCTGGGAAATAGGGCGTGATGTTTAAATGTTAATGTAGCAAAAAGAAAAACAAAGAAAGAAAGAAAGAAAAAGTATTTATTGAGACTCGCACAAGGAATAAAAAATTAAACTAAACACCTTCAACAGAGCATTCAACTATAACTGCTTATTCAAACGGCAAAACGAATTCAATTATCTTACTCAAACAAAAACATTGGAGGGTGAAATTAAAATTGCAACTGAAAAGAAACCAAAAACATAAAAGTTTTATAAAAAATAAATGCTCACAACAAAAGCACCAAATATTTAGCTGTAGTTTTAAATTTAAATATTTTCTTTAAAATTATAAGTCAACTAAGCGTGAAGTCTGGATTTGTGCCCGGTTGATGGCAATACGCTCGCCCTCTATAATCTTGGGACTAAGGTAATCATAATTAAAAGGTTAAAGTAATAATAATAATATATTTTTTTTATTTTAATATTATTTGTTTTTTAATATTTTTGTATTTCCGATCGTATTTGTGACCATAGCTCATCTTTAATTCTTCTTTATTTTATAACTCATATGTAATTTAACTAACGAACGATATCTTGTACGTACTATTGATTTATCTGTTAGTGCTGTGCACTTCTGTACCTAAGTGAGGAATTCACAATTTCTATAACAGTATGTGATTTTTGTTTGTGTATGTCTTAGTGAATAAGTCGTTGAAGTGCCATGTGTGCCAGTGCCAACAATAAATAAATAAATAAGTCAAAATTAAGGGGTTTATTTCTCGATATAGAGGATTCTGCCTGTATCGAGAAATAAATTAACACCTACTAGTATCATATATTCTGTACCACCTTCTACACATGCAGCTTGTGGGAGAATTATTCGCGAGCATCGTATGGAGCCCTTCGTGTCCAATTTAATAATGCGTTCAGAAAACTGATGGGGCTGCCGTGGGGTTGCAGTGCGTCAGGGATGTTTGCGGCGGCGCGTGTAGATTGTTTTTATACTATAATGCGCAAGCGCGCTGCATCAATGGTGGCACGAGTCATGGCCAGCCCCAACAGGGTTCTGAAAATGATAGCTGACAGAGTGGACTGTCCATATATAATTCACTGTTGTCAGTTACATGTGTCACCGTATTGTGTTGTTTACTAACACGTAGTTCTAAGGATATTGTTACTAACCCTCTATGAGTCTTGGCTCGAAATAAAGTTTTTAATTTAATTAATTATGAGTAATCTATGATTCACACTAAGGGTTTGGTTGTGCCGACGAGGGCGGTTTGCGGACGCGGCTCTGGACACGGACACCTCCTGACGGATAGGTACGTACTTAGAATCTGTCAGTGTCCGGATTCCGCGGCTCGTCCGCAATCTGTCTGTTCCGGTTTGATTGATCCTTGACTAAAATTAGTGCATAGTTGGTAGTTTTAAGGTTAATTTTGCTAGATTATTTGTGTACCTGTTAACAAGCGCTTCTCGCCATCAAACTGGAAAGTTTGGCGAGTAAAACTGTAAAAAACAACAAGCAAACAATGTTTGAGAACAATAAACCGACAGAAGTGAAAACTTGAAAAAAAAATCGGCACCGTGGTAATCAACGCGTTGATGTCTTTTCAATGGTCAAAAGCTGGTGTCGTAACAGTGTCGTGAAATCAATTGTTTAGTCTCACCTTAAAAATGCTCAACGCGCCTAAAGAAGGTTTCACTTCAAAAAATAAATGGGCACAATGTAGGTCGTGGGTGATAAACCTCGGTCATATCCTTCGGGGAAAACTACACCTGAATCTAAACACCATTATGATTCTCTTGCTCTTAACCCAATTTATTTGTGGTCGTCATGTCTTTTTCTTCCATATCTACTTCTCTACTGGTCGTCATCTCCATCTCGGTATTCACCCCTTTTCTAGCCTGCATATCACACAGTCCATACATCGTTTCTTTGGTCTTCCCCTAATCTTATAGCTATCCACATTCACACTCAAAACTCTCCTCACGATATTTTCCTCATTCCTCCTCATCACACGACAACCGATTTCCACACAACTTTTCAGTCACCCACTTTCAGACTTCCTCTTATATACTCATTTGTTATTGTATCCATTCCATACAAACAAATGTAAACCTGTTAAAAAAATCCAACCAGAAATTTTCGAATTTCCTAAATAAATCCAAATATCTACGGATGCAAATAATCCTGCTACTGCGAGCATTTTGGACGGTATTTGGGTTATCCGAGCCTAAGGGATGAACCCAAGGGTGGCGGTAATGGCCACATACCGACACAAACCCGTCAAGGTTGATATTGTAATTAATTTTGAAAATGAAAAAGGTTTGGTTCCGCCCGATTATCATGTCAATTATGAAGGGTAGGTGCATGGTATGGTTGAGATTAGATTCCCATAATAAATTATTATTATTCTCATGTGGCAATAGGCTCATCCCCTATTACATGGGACTTAAACATAGAGCTGACGAAATGTGGGTGTCGTACTATGATTGAAGCGTCTCTGCTTCAAGTCTGGCAAAATTTGCTTTCGTGTGTCTGTTTGTTGGTACTGCTCTACAGGTCGCCGATCTGGATGAAACTTGTTATACAGGTTTTTGGAAGCGTATGGGCGTGTGCTATATTTTTTTTTTGCCGTTGGGGATTTTTTATTGGAGGGGTCTTCCTTCAAAAAGGGGCCGACTGGATATCTCCCCCATATGAGACCCGATTTCGATGGTTCATTTTTGATTTGAAAAGTAGTAACTTTAAGTTGGTCTCATAAAAATTTGGTGAATATGAACACAGATGACTGAGAATACGACTTTGAACATTGAGAATCGATGTTTAATTAAATGCTTTAAATAAAGTCGAGTATTGTATCTTGACGATAGCGCAAATAATAGTTATTTTCACCACCTCAAACTATCATTAGAAACAAAAAATCGTCTCTAGGCATACTTACCTACTGAAATAAGTAGGTCTGAAAAAAATATTGTCACGAATTATAAACGAATAGAATGAATTTTGCCTACGCATTCCGTGTAGACATTATACGAAAACTATTTTCTGTTAAAATGTGGAGGACATTTAAAAATAGTCTTCGAATCATTTCCACTGACTCAATATACCAACAGAATACGAAAATAACCTTTACTCCAGTAAATATTCAATTTACAACGTTGAATAACAATATTACGAATTTGCTGTCAAAAGCAGAAAAATCCCTTTACGAAATATATCTAATTCCACATCGTTCCGTACATCCAAAATACATTACACGAGCTAAAAACGGCTTTATAATTTTAATATAACCTAAATAAAATCCTAAGAATTCTTTATCAAATGCTGAGTAAATTTCTCACGTAGATTCCTTTACGACAAACGTGGAAAAAATGGGATTAAATACTGAAAGCCTGACGTTTTGATAAATTTGATTAGTCGTGAGACGAAGCGGAATTCTCTCCGGAAAAATTGATCGCAGTCTAAACGTGTTATTGGCAAATATTTTATGTTCCCTGTCCCCCAGTGTCGGCCGAGTGTATTAGATGGATGGATATTTTTTATGGATGACGGAAATATTAAATTGACGCGACCTTTAAACGTAGGCATACCATCGGTAAGTTGAAATGTTATCGTATACTATTAAATGAGCAATATTTGTAAATAGATATTTTTGTAATCATGTTCTCGAAAACGGGTCTAACGATTTCGATGAAGGTTGCATTATTGGGGTTTACGGGGGCGAAAAATCGATCTAGCTAGGTCTCATATCTGAGAAAATTCGTTTTCTGTCTTTTCTCCCGAGCAGAACTCGGTCACTTTACCTACATAGTACATAATTAAATAAGGATAAGCAAATTAAATAAGGAGGGACTGAAATTGCCATAGCCACACAACCATAGTTATAAATAGTTTAGTCCCATGGACCAGATCGTATATTTTCCTAAGATCAAAGGACCGACTTCTAGATTTTAGCGTAAATCTGTTATTTATAAGTTCGATAGACCGAGCTTTGGAAAAAAGATGAGTTAAGTGGGAGACAATATATTTTTAACGTTTCGCATGATATGTCACTGTTCGCTAGATCATTGAAATTATCACTTTGGTATAGATAAAGGCGAAGCAGATTTTTGAAGTGAAAACTTTGTTAGGCGCGTTGGGCATTTTTAAGATGGGAAAAAACAATTGAACTCGCGACACCGTTACCGACACCTCATTTTTGTAAATGTGATTGTGCTCTTTATTTATAATACGTTACGGCTCAATGTTCTATTCAAGTATTTTTACTTTAAAGGTTTTGGAAGTACTTTTTTTTTGCGAACGCGATTTTTCTCTTTATTTAGTTAGGGTTACGGACCAATGTTCCATACAAATATTTTTCTTCCACCAAGGCGATCTTGTTCAAGTTTTCACTTCTGTCGGCACTCCCGGAGTGCCATTGTGTTTTTTTTTTGCAAAAAAATTACCGAAAAATCTGTTTCGTGTTAAGCAAAAACCGGCTAAGTGTGAGCCGACTCGCTCACGAAGTGTTCCGTACTACCGTATGTATGGGGATCCCGTTTAGTTTATAACTTTATTTTATTTGTTGTTATAGCGACAACAGAAATACACAATCTGTGAAAATGTAAATTTTCTTCCTATTGCGGTTCACGAGATATAGGCCGGTTACAGACAGATGGACGGATGGACTGACGAACGGACAGCGGAGGCTTAGTAATAGGGTTTTGTTTGGCCCCCTTCGGGTATGGAACCGCAAAAACGTACTAGGTAGGTATACTTTAGAGTCTCAAATAATGTTGTTACTTACAATACATTTTCTAAATGGCAACATTATTATCACCAGAAGCTTTTAAAGTCTCCATAAAAATATAAAAGAATCACACTCAGTTTTATATTTCAAATAAAAAATATTATGACTATGTCCTCAGTTTAACACATTTTTTTCATAAATCCTGCAAACGAGGCTAGTTAAAATTTATTACCGCCAAGATATCATTGCCACCCACAAAATTTATAAGATGGCGTCTTTTTATTAGAGACCCGCGTTTCAATAAAAATAAGTAAGTAACTACAATAAATTATTGGGTATCAAGTATCATTTCAAAACATTGCTTGTTATAAAGTTCTATGAAAAATGATCATCTTATCGTCTCGAGATTTTTTTCCCGATATTTTTCTGTTTTTAAATAGATCATCAATTGTTTTGGGGATATTTCGAAAGTTTATTGACTTGATACTCGTGTGTCATCATAAATTATAGAAAGTTTTCAAAGGACCCATTTCGATAATGCCTTTTTGCGCAAATTGTGTATCTGCGAATGTCTATGGGTGTCGTATAAATAGCCTGAAAGTCTAAAATCGATCTAACTATTTCCCGTTTAGTTTTTCCGAAACAGCTGTTACATGAAAACATAGTATCACGACTGTCTTCCTCAAAACGGTAGACAGAGGCATAGTAGTTATGTGGGCAACCCAGATGGAAAAATCAATAAAACTTCACCGACTCGGGAATCGCACCTAGGACCCTACGTTCAGCAGTAACACTTGTGGCTACCAGACAAGGTAGCAGGCAGTCAGCTATTCTATGTAAAACCTTTTTACCTGTCTACGACGAAGCAAAAAGGAGGGTTATGATTTTGACTGGTATGTATGTATGTTCATCTGTTACCTCATAACTGCTAAACTACCGGTCATAATTTGATAAATGAAGTATCATTACAAGCGTCTTAATTGTCCGCTGGTTATAGGCTATGTCGCGTCACTTTAAATGCAATATGGCGCTCTCTAGAGGACCTGCCGGGGGTTCGAAGAAAACCGAAAAAAAAAGGACATGAAGTCATCAAATAAAATAAAATTAATTGTGCCTTGTTGGGTATCAAATGAAAGGGCTTGACGAACATATTACAAATATGTATATATCATAATATACATATTTGTAAAAGCCGTTGTTGCCGTGTGTGTTGGTTAAGCCATGGTCGCATGCCTGTAGACACTACAAACTTATAATGGCATGCAACCACTGCTTTACCTTGACCATTTTTGTACCTATGTCTTGCTTTCTGTCTGGAATATTTTCTTGTTTCATACTTTTTAGAGCGTGATTTTTCAGTAGTCGGGTTTTAGTATTTGAACTTATTTTTTTCATATTCATCATCATCCACAGCCCGACTTCATCCTCTCTGGGTGCAGTCCTCTCTTTGCTTGTGCCAATCCCCAGGCTCCTCCGCTAGCCTCATCAAGGTTCTACCCGCGGTGGCAAAAATGTCAAAACCTGTTAACTTATTTTTTTACCATTTTCGGTCAAAACTCCATGATTTGGCCACATTTTTATTTTTGGCCATAAACCAGCTGAAGCTTCGGTCAAGCCGAACATCAAAAGCTCGTGAATTGTCGCGCGTCATTCGGCCTACTTCGTAAAGCTTAGCTCTGCAATACCAGGTGAAACAATACAATAAGAAATACACGATTTTTTTATCCTCTAATGGAATAAGCCTATATTTGCTCTTTCTTTCCCTAGGTATAAAAAAAACAAACAAGATTTCAGTGTACTGCGGAAATGTTAACATTTTTTAGTGTCTAAAATTTTATTTTTTGGCCGAAAATAAGACTAAAGCCGAAGCTTCTTTTTCGTTTTCGGCTAAAAATCCATTTTAGGTCAGACACGACGTAAAATAAGTATATTTTACTGTTCTTTATTTAAATATTGTTCAAAAATATTGTACTATCTTATCAAAATATTGATCAAAACATTCCTCATCTTTGTATGAAACGATAAGGAGCGAATAAACTCATTGTTTTCTTTTCATTCCACCGTGAAACATTCTTTTCATTTTCTCTTGATAAAGAGGTAACTCGTGCGGAATGAACGGTTTAGGTATACCGCATATTTTCCTTAGGGAAAAGATTTATTCTGATCTAGTAATAATAGGGAACGGGTTACGACTTTATTTGCTTGTATATAGAGGACTTTTTTCTATGCTACTTCACTTATTGAAAATCGAACAATCGTTACTTTCAAAACTTACCTGTAGTGCTATTCTGTAAAAATCTCACCGTGATATCTTAGGTGAAGTGAGCTGCCAATAGTGTCAATCCTTAGCCACTCCACGCTCACTTCACCTAAGATAACACGGTGAGATGTACTGCTGGATAAGTAATAGGTACATAAAAAAATTAATTGTGAATTTACCTACAATTTACACTTTGAACACAGTATAAATAAGTAACAGTATTATGCCTTCATAGAAAACGGCCGAAAAGACGCGCTTCGAAATTTCTGCAGTGTACTCGAGTGTAGTCGAGTGCGCGCCAGTTACGCACGGACGCGGAAGGTTTATCTACAAAGCGACCGTATGTAATTATTTCAAGGTCACTGCCGAGACATAATACTGTTACTTTATTATACTGTGCTTTGAGGGACACTAAACGCCCCCCGACGTAATGACAAAACTTTTTTTGTGTCTCGATCAGTGTCCTTCAACCGGTTAACAAAATTATCAAAGCACAACGTCAACATATTTTAATATTGAATAGTTCCAACAGTTTCTCCTATTTTTATACGAAAGGGTTTAAAACTCACCTGTCTTTCGTAGAATCAAGTATTTTCCAATCATACATCATAGTTTCATTTTCATTTTTATTCTTTTTATTTTTTGTTGTTTAATAACCTTAATTTGTCTCATTTTGTAGCTTGCTGTAATGATTACTATTTATATAATATTAAACACGTGCTATTTTTAAGTCAACCATTTATGACGGGGATCGGAACTGTTTCTCCTAAACACAGGTTATTTTGTAACCTATCTAGGAGAACAGTACGGCATCCACTAACTAGATTATGGAACTATAAAGCACAAGCATAAGCTTGTGCTTTATATAATTACCTTGCCTTGTAATCTAGTCCTAGTTAAACAATAAAATCTTATCTTATCTTATCTTATACAACGGGTTTTTTTATTTTCAGCTTTTCGTATTTCTTTGTCATATACCAAATTCCAAATTTTGAAACAGACACTCTAGCTCCAAATATTATTCAAGACTTAAACCTTTTTCCACAATGTCTTAAACCAGCACGTTTTTAGGGCTGAAAAAGCGCCTAAAATACTTAACATCACGATCAACAACACTTCAGTATGCATCATTTCTTCCCTACGTTTTTATCAATAGAGATTGTTGTCTTCCAACCTTCAGCGGATCGAGCGCTTGAGCCCACTGAAACTGGGTCAAGGTAGGCCACAGACTATACATTATACTTGTTATACTGAACATCTGTTACTCTGGGGCTTTGATCTACTTTTGTGGGAGGATGAGCTTTATGTTGTGTAAATTGTGTGATAGCGTATGGCTTTCGTTTTATATGCCCATGCTGTTTTTTTGCGCATGAAACGTTTTTTCCAGGAACATGAATGAAAAAAACAGTTTCAAAAAGGAAACGTGTACGATGGGGAAGGAATATATTTGAAAATAGCTTTACCTTTATGTTCTGCGAGTGAAAATGGTTTCCATTGGTAAAAGATTTCAGTTTCTTTGGGCAAGGACAGGTGATAAGCTAAAGAAATGCTTTGCGGTAAAAGGAAATTCTGAATGGTATTTATCGGAGCTTTTACTCTTTTGAATGAAAGAAAGAAAATGTATTTATTTGGACTCACACAGTAGATCACAAATTAAACTTAACACACATAAAGAGAGAGATGTATAAAAGGTACATACTAATTCCATGCTGCCATGTCATTATTCTAAGGTAGCCATCTTGTTTTAAACTTTGGGCGACCGAGCTCTGCTCGGGTTAAAATACAGAGAAAACGAATTTTCCCAGATATGAGACCTAGCTAGAACGATTTTTCGCCCCTATATTGCAACTTTCATCGAAATCGTTAGAGCCCATTTCGAGAACGTGAGTACAAATTATAAGTATACAAATATTGCTTGTCTAGTATAGGATTTATAATAAAAATAAAGTAAGATGAAAATAAAGGCAGAAAGTCCTGTACAAGGCCAAAAACCTCCCATCTCAGCATGATGCTGCGATATTTAAAAAAAAGTGTCGCAGTGCTGGGTATTCTGATAGGGCCCACAGTGATGTGTAGGATAGTGTGTGTACGGATAGATATATAAATAATTAACACACATGATAGCTCCCTCACACTGATGTAGTTAGACAAAGTTTTAAGCATTATAAGCCCGCTTGTACAGTTCCGTTTTTTTCATCGGAAAATGGGCCGTATTTTAACCGAACTTGCGGTAGTTTTAGGGTTGCAATGGAAGCGTGTGAGGTGATGTACTTGCACTGAACGCTGGCCGGACTCGGTGTCCAACTCATATAAATACGAAAAACACAGTCCGTGGTCCGATGGGAAAAAATGGGCGTCTACAAGCGGCCTAATGCAAACCTATTTCGAACCGCTCCTGCCACAATCCACACGTTTAATGAGGGTGCAGCTTCTAGAATATTCTAGAAGCTGTGAGAGAACCAAAAGACGCGCGCACTTGTTCGATATCAGCTGTCTGACGTCCGTCAGCTGGGCTGCGCCCCGAAAAAGGGATTTTCTATACCTACTAATATAATTAAAATATAATATACTAGCGGACGTCACGTGGTTTCACCCGCGTAGTTCCCGTTCCCGTGGGAGTACGGGGATAAAATACAGCCTATGTTACTCTCTGATAATGTAGCTATTCATTGCTGAAAGAATTTTTCAAATCGGTCCAGTAGTTTTTAAGTTTATTCGTTACATACAAAAATACAAATCTTTCCTCTTTATAATATTAGGATAGATAATATAATATTATAAAGAGAAAAGATTGAAGAGAGAGAAGAGAGAAGAGTGATGAGTGAAGATTCCATCCACAAATTTTATCAGTAACTTTGCGTCTTTGGCTTTCCAAAAAATTTGCTTTAACACAAACCCGTGTTGTCTTCAGGCACAGATAATAAATCCTACACAGGATTACTCAAAAAATTTCGTACGCCTACACAACTTTTGTTTTCAGAGATACGTCTTGAATCCTAGTCGAACTCAGTAAAGATGAAAATACAGTTTGTTCAGGACCGAGTTTTATATACGAAAAGAAAGTTTATTTGGAAAGCTGCCTACGTACATTGTTTTGTTGATGATTTTTTTATTTTTATTTTTGATTTCTTATTTTGTTATTTCACTATTGTATACTGCACCGGTTGACGTCATCACGTCAATGCCATACATCGCTGGTAACCATCGCTGGGGCTCTGTATCGAATAGGGTCGCAGCATTATGCTGAGTGATGGCCGTTTTGCGTGGATGTGACGCATATTTTCCCCCAAATTGTTATTTTCGTATTTATTTCTTTCTTTGCATCATGTTTACCACAAATAAACGTAGGTATTTCTTTTATTTTTTTTTTCTATTTGAAAGGTATAAATTACTATCCGCTGAAGAACGATAAATTTTTTGCGCAACGTGGTGGACAAGGTGGCCTAGAGAAATGGCAATCGCTTTTAAAGCGTTTCCTTTTTTTACAACGCCTTTCAACAGGATTGACATAAGCTTTTCAGTAGCTGTCAGTCGCGTGCATTTTTTACTTATCCATCATCTTTATCACTGATTGAATGTCACTCTGTGTACATCCTCTAGTCGACGCGGGCTACCTCATGTTACATATAACCTCATGTACCTCATGTTAATACGACTATACATCATTGCATTGCACCTGTCAAACTGAAAAAGTCTAATACGCCCGTAACGTCCTCCAAACTGAAAAACAGATTTTTGTTTTTAAGCAGAAATGGGTTCAAGACATGGTGACTGTGATGGATGAAGCATATAAGATGAAAGGTATGCATATAAATCTGAATAAGACGAAGGTCATGGTGTTTGAAAGAGGAGAGGATGTATCGGTGTGTGATGTGAAAATAAATGATAAGAGTGTGGAGCAAGTAAGTGAGTTTGTATATTTGGGGAGTCTGCTTACAAGGGATGGGAAGATTGATGGAGATGTGGGAAGGAGAGTAAATGCAGAAAATAAAGTGAATGGTGCTATTCATGCGATTATGACCAACCAGTTGATATCCAAAAAGGCTCGACTCGCCCACGCTTATGTATGGAAGTGAATGTTGGGTGTGGCAAAAGAAGCATGAAAGTAGAATAAATGCTGTGGAAATGCGATCCTTGCGAAGCACGTGTGGTGTGACTATGAATGATAGGCTGAGGAATGATGTGATAAGACAGCGGTGTGATTTAAAAGAAGATGTAGTGACAAAAATTGAAACGGGTATGTTGAGATGGTTTGGTCATGTAGAGAGGATGAATGAAAGGCGACTAACAAAATGTATTTACAAGGCAGATGTGACTGGAAAGGCCGGGCGGGGACACCCTAGGAGGATATGTATTGACCTTATTGGTGATGTTCTTCGGAAAGATCAGGTGCGTAGTACTCGCAATCGGCGTGCGTCTATAACCAGATGTATGAAAAAGGAGTATGTAAGATTCGTAGCAGGTGGCGTTCTGTAGTTTCTGCCTACCCCCATCTGAAGAAGGCGTGAGTGTATGTATGTATATTTACATAACAATAGAATTTATTCTAGGTGCTCGCCCTTTCCAAAAGGCAGTTTTGTATGGAGAAAAATGGGCAAGAAACTCCACAGTTACCTACTCTTTTCAAATATTTTATTATTATAATATTTTATTTATTATATTTAAAAAAAAACATGTGTGAATAATGGTATTATTTGTCTCTGTCAGTCATCTAACCTTTCCCATTCAGTTTAGTGGCGCCTTCAACTGTACCCAGCTGCTAAATATCAACATTTAAAGTATCTCTAGAACTAAATCTAATTCGTCACGGTCTCCAGCCTGGTACTGTGACCCGTGACAATGTCACCAGTAAGGTTGTTGCTCTCATGTCTACTGACATTCGAAGATATTGAGTGATGTCTGATTGGTTCAGAGTATTGGTATTTGTTATCGATACCTAATATTTTTGTAAAAGTACGTTGTGTCATTATATGAATGTGCCATATTTTTTTCAAATGGCGTCATAATGCGATTGTGATTTGAAACTTATGTTGTAGACAGATAGAGAATTTGTTGATAATGCAATGAAGCGATACACACAGCTCAGGTAACGACGGGAGATTTTGAACACCAATTTCTGGGCCGTGTAATCTCCCGTTTTGGCGATTTGAACTGACCGGCTAGGTCGCTAGATCTGACAGCGCCAGACTTCTTCCTTTGATCCTTTTTGAAATCTTGCGTTTACCAATACAAACCACAGACCTTGCAAGACTTGAAACCCAACATTGAACAAGAAATCACCAAATTCGGGCCAGATTAATTCAAAATGCCGTAAAACGAGCACAATGTGCATCAACAGGAGGTGATCCGTTGACCGATAGAATTTTTTCGATTAAATGTCATCAACTCCTCAGATTTAAATAACTTTCCGTGAAAACTGGGCCCAATTATTTTCATTTTCAACAAAATGGCAGAAAATTCACGTTCTGTAGTTTCTGTCTAAAAGAAAAGGAAAAAAAAAGAAAGCGTGAATTTACTATGTATGAATATACACATGTACATTGGAATTCATCTTTTTAACCGACTTCCAAAAAGGAGGAGGTTATATGTTCGACGCGTATGTTTGTTTTTTCTTTTTTTTATATATTTTCACTGATTTCTCCGTCGTTTGGGGACCGATTTTGAAAATTATTTTTTTGTTTGAAAGGGTATGCTCCCAAATTAGTCCCATATAAATTTTATTAACTTTGCTTGGGTAGTTTTTGAGTTAGCTACAAAATACGTATTTTTTTCCCACTTAGTATGTAGATGATATGATAAGTTCCTGTCACTGGTAGCAGGTAGTGGTATTCGAATGTGTGTGGGGTAGGTACCACAACTAAAAAGTGAAAAATAAAAAATTTTTACAAAAAAAAACAACCGACTTCCAAAAAAAAACACTACAAAGTGAAAAATAACTTTAATTTCGGAAGTCGGTGGCAAAAAACGAAAACACAAAATCCAAGACACCGACTTCCGAAATTAAAGTTATTTTTCACTTTGTAGTGTTTTTTCTTGGAAGTCGGTTGTTTTTTCTTGTAAAAAGTTTTTTTACTACTATACAAATAAATCTCCTTTTATTTTTCTTCGAGGAATGAACTTTAAATATTATAGTGAACTAGCTGCACCCCGCGGTTTCACCCGCATAAGTCTCGTTCCCGTAGGAATTTCGAGGTAAAAAGTATCCTATGTCCTAACCCAGGTCATGGTCTACTCATGTGCCAAATTTCATCTAAATCCGTTCAGCTGATTAGCGTGAAAGCGTAACAAACAAAAAAACTCACTTTCGCATTTATAATATTAGTTAGGATACCGATCCACATGACGATTTTTATTTTAACAATAATATTTTGACACTCGTAAAAGTAATATCCTTCATACAAACATAGTGACCTACGCAATCAATCAATATTCTTTATTTGCAATACCTCTATTCTGATGATTGTAAACCAATAGAAATCAATCTGCCTAGTCTTTTCCCAACTATGTTGAAGTTGGCTTCCAGTCTAACCAAGTGCAGCTGAATATTAGTATTTTACCTGGAGCAGACAGTTGCTCCAGGTAAAATACTATATACTAATCTGACCTTCACAACCCAGTAACTGGGTAATACGATACTCCTTGGTTTGATTGTAGTCAGACTTTCGGGCTTCTCGTGCTTTTGCGAGGCACGGAGGAGTCTCTGTATGTAAAATAAAAATGGTCACACATCCACGGACCAACCACGGCAAGCGTAGCTTAACCTGATGGATCGACCCGTGCGGCTATAATTACGTAGCCACGAGCTCTTCTGTAACCAATATTAGTAGCAAAACATAAAAATTCAGCACCAATAATAAACAAATACTGTGTTTAAACAAAGAGTAAAAAAAAGACAGTACTCCAATGACGAGGTAGATGTGTCATACGGCGTCCCACAGGGTAGTGTTCTAGGGCCTACCCTCTTTCTCCTGTACATTAATGATCTTTGTAACATGGAAATAAAAAAATGCTAAAGTATTCTCGTACGCCGATGATACGTCTATTGTGTTCTCTGGTTCATCCTGGCACGAAGTTAAACTGAGTGCAGAGGCAGGAATGGCTCAGGTAGCTGAATGGTTACTTACTTTCCCTGAACACTAATAAAACTAACTACATATGCTTTAGTATCAGTAACCAAACACAGCCTATTGAAGAGTTGGATTTAAAAGTACACATATGTGGAAACATGCCTACTATAAGTTGTAAATGCCCGTGCCTTGAGAAGGTCGCTACAACTAAATATCTTGGAGTTGTGGTGGATCAAGCATTGTCCTGGTACCCTCAACTTGAGCAAATTTCTGGGAGAATAAAGAAACTCAGTTGGATCTTTAAAACCCTGAAAAATATTGTTCCAACTAAAATAGAGAGCTGTAAGAACCGTCCCAGAAATCTCTCAAAAGAAATGTATACTGGCCCAGTCTGTGTTATTGTATTGTATCCCAATTTGGGGCGGTGCAGCAAAAACAAAAATAGACATAGAACGAGCGTAGCGTGGATTAATAAAAATGATGTATTTTAAAAATAAAAGATTCTCCACTGCAAGCTTATACCAAATAAGTGATTTACTCTCTGTAAGGAAACTGTATGTAACCCAAAACATACTAAAAAAACATAAAACACTACCATATAATGTTATCGAAAAACCTAAAAGGAGAAAAGATTTAGTTGCCCAAGTTCCCCACACTAAAACTAGATTTGCATGCAAGCAATTCAATAAACGATCTGCTCAGCTCTATAATAAAATTAACAAACATGTTTATGTATAAAATAAAAGTTACTACGACTATAAGAAAAGTATAATAGACTGGATAAAACCACTTACCTATGAGGAAACCGAGGCACTCTTGGAACACGTTGAGTAATCGAAATATATCACACATATATATATATACCATAACTGAGAACACCACACACCCACTCACCCCACCACACCACACCCACCACACCACACACCACACCACACCACACTACACCACACCACACCACCCTACACTATACACCACATCATATGCTCTAACTAGAAATAAGCTTCATAAATTAAATTGCAACTTTGCTTATAAATTTTTTATTTTTATTTTCTTAAGATCAATAAATACTACTAAATGCAGAAAAATGTACTTACATTAGGTATTTAGTTACCCTAATATGTCTTACAATTATGTGAAAGAGCGGTGCCTTCTAATACAGGCATTGTTTGTCTAAAAGGAGGCTCCAAACACGTTAAAATGTAATGTAATTTTCTATTTGGCACAATAAACTATTTAGTATTTGTATTTTGTACTGTCTCTTGCTGTGACTACACGTTGACCTGTCATTTGCCAAATATATGATATTTAATTTCGTTACATCATCCAATACAATAAACATTAAATAGTATTCCATTGCATTCCAACACTATTCTATTTTCGTGGACAGCAGCTCTCAGTTATATTATCATGAACAAATACTCAGGCTGGGAACCCACAGCTGTTGTATGTAATGTTTGTCTCATGCAGAATGTCTGTGCACCTACCTTAGCACAAATGGTCTCTTTTATGTTGACGATTTGGTCGGAAACTAAGAATCTTGCATTTCTTGCAGATTTTAAGTAAGATTAAATGGACTTTGACGGTGTTTCCCTAGTTTTTATGCAGTCGACAAAAAGCCTTCGAAAAAAAAAATTTGTAGCAATTCGGGAGTGCCGACAGAAGTGAAAACTTGAAAAAAAAATCGGCACCGCGGTAATCAACGCGTTAATATCTTTTTAATAGTCAAAAGCTGGTGTCGTGACAGTGTCGCGAAATCAATGGTTTAGTCCCATCGCAAAAATATCCAACGCGCCTAAAGAAGTTTTCACTTCAAAAACCAAGGTAAGTGTATACTGTAATCGGCAGAAAATGCAAAACATGAACCGCTGAAAATATAAATATGGATGCTGAAAATAGAATTCCTCGACGTTTTAAATACACGATGAAAGATTTTTTTTTTGGAAATTCTCCCCAGTCTGGGGTTAAAACCTACTCTTTATATGTCTGTGGATTAAAACCAAAAAGGCATGCAACAGCCAGTTAGCGTTTTACCACTATCTATTTCTCCAGCACCTTAATTACGTGGTCCTCACCGGACACGGCTGGTTCGGGAGGTTCCTGTTCAGGATAAAGCGGGAGGAAACGCCCGGGTGTCGCCATTGTGTGGATCGCCCAGAGGACACGGTGGAGCATACGGTGGAGGTCTGCCCGGCTTGGGCAGAGCATCGCCGTGTCCTCGTGGAGGTGATCGGCGGCGGTGATCTCTCGCGTCCGGCACTGGTTCGGGCCATGGTATGGAGCGAGAAGAAATAGGAAGCCGTCGCCTTCTGCGAAGCAGTAATGCTCGCGAAGGAGGAGGCGGAACGCGTGAGGGAAAGGCAAATTTCGCGCCCTCGCGCCCCTAACCGCAGGAGGAGACGCCCTGGGCGTCGGGAATCACAGGCAGATTTCCGGCCACCGTACTAGCGGGCTTGCGGACTGTGAGCAATGGGTAGCTCACCGTCCGATAAGGACCAGGCCCGGGTCGACGGCGCGTTGTGTTCCACGCGCGCCTCAAAGAGATGTCAGCAGAATTGACAGGGTCCGCTAGGACCAATGCCTGCCGGGGCTACGAATAAGGGCCGAAAGGGAAATCGTGGCCCCCGGCAACAGGGCAACTGAAGTAACACGGGTGGGTTTTAGTCAGTAAGAGTCTGACACGCCCTCCCGCTCCACCTAGAGCGGGAGAAATTATTTGATAATTTTTCACCCAAAAAAAAAGCACCTTAATTGCGTAACATACTGAATCAGTCACAATCCGAATAATTTTGAAGGATATTGCTAATCCATTGCGTCAAAATATGTTCCAAAAATTTGTCTGATCAACAACGTAACTAACGCAATTAATGTTGTTGAACTGTTAAAATGAAAGCCATTGGTACTGTGTGTTACGCATTACCCCGCTGTAGTATGTGGTCGACGATGGTACACGATTACCAAAATGTCTTGAAGATTTCCGGACTACAACATGTAGGAATCCTATCCTATACTGTTAAATGAGTAATATTCTCGAAAACAGTTCTAACGATTTCGATGAAAGTTGCAATATAAGGGTTTACGGGGGCGAAAAATCGATCCAGCTAGGTCTCATATCTGGGAAAATTAGTTTACTTCATTTTTTCACCCGAGCAGAGCTCGTTCGCCCAAAGTTTAGAACAAGATGCTACCTTAGAATAATGACATGGCAGCATGGAATAAATAAGACCTACTATCATGTCAGCATGGAATTAGTATGAACTTTCCTATACTATTAAATAAGCATTCTCTATTTTCACCAGAGTAGAGTTCGGTCGCCCAGGTACCAAAACCTTATTCACCAAGCTTGGCAAACTGAATACTGTTGCTAATCCTCATGACATGGGTAATGTTCTTTTTTATAGCGCCCACGTGTCAACAGGCGATGCAACTAATGTCACCATTCTTCGTAAATCACGCGGTGTCAGCTGTGTGTAGCAATGGAAATCGTTAAGCTGTCAGAAAGCAACAATAACTTGTTGAGTTTACAGGTTTCGAAGCTATCATCGTAGGTACAAACGACCGCACATCGGTGGTAACACTTGCAATAAAAAAACTACATGAAAATGTACGATAGGAATATTTCGACAAAATTACAATCTATAGTTTAGAGTAACTACTTTTTGGAAGAGGCAACTAGAATCAATTCTATCTTCTTGTAAATTTTACCGTTCAAAAGTGCCTCTTATGTGTCTTTTTGTAAATGATTTGACTTTGACTTTGACATATTAGAAAACCTTTTTTAAAGCAGGTTAAAAATCGCTTATTTTCGCTACCATACGAATTGTATTTGAAACTAGCTTCTGCCCGCGGCTTCGTCGGCGAGCCTATAACCTTCCTCAAGAATTGGGCTATCCAATGCAAAAAGATTTTTTCAAATCCGACTGATAGTTCCAGAGATTACCCCAAACATACAAACTTACAAACAAACAAACAAATTTTACCTCTTTATAATATTAGAATAGAATAGAATTACAGAGTATCATCACCTCATCTTTTTTAATTCTGTTTGCCTAGTCTAGACAACGCCAGCATAACCACCAAACAATTAGCTCATTTCTCATTACCACTATCTACTTATAGGTTATCCCCTCCAATCAATGAATATCATTATGAGATTACTGGAGAAATAACAATGCCCCCATAACTTCTTAAATTGTACTTAAACAGTACTATGCGAGTCTATGAATGCGAGAAAATCCTTGAGTTTGACTCCCAGCCACATTTTCCCGCGTACTTACGTCAATCGTTTAAGTGTGTGTGCGAGCGAGACAGACATACAAAATTGTTTATGCGAGAGCGAGGAGGAGGGTCAAAGCCTTTTCATAGAGTATACAACGGCCATGTTCGTTTTGTAGATAAAAGTATCCTGCCTCTGTGAGGAAAGGTAATTTATGTGTGTTTTTTTTCTGTTACAGATATTACGAGTTTGCATTGCAAAGATGACAATGTAAGTATAAACTAACTAACAGACAGGCCATTGTCTTACTAATGATGAACTGTACATTGAGTTGTCAGTGTAGAAGCATTAAATTATTTCTTTATAATGTGAGGCTATAAACTTGAAGAATAATTTGAAGTACGTCATTTCTGTCGACAAATACTTAAACGCTTGTGGTAGACAGAAAATAAAAAAAAGGAAAACAATGTGAGGAATACAATATATTTATGAATGTAATGAACATGAAATACAAGACAAGTCGTAACTCAAACCGCGAATCCAATGCCACAACAATAAAATACAACTCTAAACAAAACCCACCACAAATAACCCACTGTATTTTATCGTTAACCTATAAATCAAACAAATATGTTTCAAGTTATAAACAGGAAAAAAACATCAATCAAGGCAGGCTATAAGTAGACTAATTAATAAGATTTTATGTTCAATTAAGCCCAGCACGGGTGAGTAACGACTTAATGATCGCTCGTAAAAATAATTTATAATCTATTGTTTAGGTGTTAAGCAAGAAATGGTGTAAGAAAGAAAATAATTTGTTTAAACCAGTTTATTGACTTACGCTTTTTTTATGCGGGGTCGTAAACGTCGTGTGAAATTATTTTAATTAATGTTTCACGATACGCGATTGTTTGTGCAGTTAATTACATGGGGTTTTATTAGTGTCAGTTATTATTTTTATGTACCACAAATTGGACCACACGTACAGTGCCGACCAAAAGTCCATGAGCAATCTCACAAAGCAATAGACTGACGCTTCGGTTTGACTTACGACCTTCTTCTATAAGTTGTTACAATACTGTAGACACGCATATTACACACACACACTCACTTTGTCTGCAACCAATGACTAGTTCAATAATCATCATTCGTTTTTAGTTTCATTCGTCTTGTTCACATAAATATTAAAGTTTAGCAGGTAGACCACAAAAAACTAAGTAAATTATTTCGATTTCTGTGGGGTAGATGCAGTTTGTTACGAGTATTCAATTAATAGAACTTTTTTGGTTCGTGGATAATATTGGTGACGAGTATTTAGCGCAGTGTTGTGGTTATTATTATCAAAAAGCAGGCATAAAATATATTGAAGAGATCAGATCAGATCAGAGAATATTATTGCGCTGCGTAAAAGTGAAGTGAATATCTAATGAAACCGGACTAAGTGTGAGTGTTATCATTAATATATTTCATATTTTACTAAACATAAATCTTAATCAAGGGTATTGTTGATAGAACAGAGGTATTGTTGAGACAGAAGATGCCTTTAAAGTTTTAAATTCATTGTGAGGTTTAATTCGATTAGTGAATAATAAATAATAAGGTATTATGTGTAATAAAAACAATGTTTTTCTTTGTTCTAGAGAAATACTGTGAGGGTTAAGAGATATGAGGAAGGGGATTATTATCGAGTAGCAGCGACGTCAAATGGTGAATGAAACAAATGGTTTCATACCAACGAGACATTTTGCTGAATTATTAAAAACACGTCATTATGAACCGTTCGCCGTGCACTCTGAAGGCTTGCATCACTGAAGACCAGCTAGAAAACCGTTTTTGCCCTTAAAATATTGACCGTACCAACTTAATAAACAACAGATTCGTTATTGCATGAATTTATGGTAACGAATTTTTTAAGCACGTTTCAATAGGGTGTTTGTCGTATTTCTTGCAGATATACCGAAATTGTTTAATATTATTTTAGTAATAGTATTATTTTAGGATAAAAATTTGAGGTTTAGTTTCAATCTTCTTTTCGTAAAGAAAATGAATACTTAAGCTTTAACCTCAATAACAACCAATATTTACTAAAGTCAAATAAAATGTAAAATAATTAATACAAATAAAATATAAACAAACTGCCCATATTTAACCTTAAAATTACCTATTCTGTAAGTAGTTTTTTACATTTTAAGTAGTCTAATATTCTTATTTATTACTTAATTACTTCGACCATGATCAAAGCTTAATATTTATGGTGAAAAAATCCATTAAAAATTTAAAATATTTCATAATTTAAATATGTCTAAATAATACAAACTGCTTCTAAGTTTCTTGACATCTATTTCACATCTTATTCAGCTGAAGTAATGATAAATAATTGTAGCAGTTTATTAACTTATGTAAAATAAATATAACGAATAAACATATATTTTTTAATTTTGTTATCATATATCACGCATTTTTTATTCTAAAACCTTTATTGCAATAACAACATAAAAAAGCAGCAATATTTAAAAAATATTATTATCGAAAACAAAAATAATAATATTTGCAAAAAACCGCACTGTGTTTCACGAGATTAGAACCTGAGGCAGATTGAATTCCATACCAACGCTTAACGCTTTCTGCTATCTGCGCTTGTTAAGTTACTATCGAATTTTAGCAATGCCATTAACTGGTCAAGTTCACGCGCATAGTGCGTGTGTGCTAGCATGTTTAAAGCGACGGAAATATATTGTTGTTTCGTGTAACTGCGTTATCTGTGGTGTGTGTATCGTGTTGCTTACACATACAAATGTACGAGCTATACCGCGTGTTCACAGCAATACGACTCTTAGCGTGCTCATGCACTTTTGAGCGCTTACTGTACGTTTATTATTAAATTACTTTTATTCAAACATATTCTGTAAAAAAACATTATGAATGAAAAATGTTTTTTTTTTCTTTTGTCATCAGTTTTTTTTTAAACCATTATAAATTATTTACCAACTTGGTGTTGCAATAAAAACCAAGTCGATGTCTACAGATTTTGCTCGACATGAATACACATCCCAAAAATAAAATAATCTTCCCAATAAATTCAATAACTCCAACGCTCAAATGCAATCAAATAGGCATCATTCGATTAATTACCATAGAGTCGAGTCTGCGAGTCTCCCTTTGATCTATGGTTATCCGTCTGTAGGACCAGTCTGTGCCGACGCGCCTCGGAGGGCGCATTCAGTCACTGAAAATCTGAAAACGCGATGAAAATACGTTATAAATAATTGTTATTTTTGTGGTAAAGTGCTGTGTTTTTGCTCTGGATATATTTTTCTATTGGTAAGTTTTTCTAAATATATATTTTACATCAATATTTAGACGAAGAGTATATATTTATGGAGGCGTTATTATATTTATCTGTGAGACCGAAACAAGCCGCGGAGACGTAAAAAAAATCTGTATAGATATTCCGAAGAGATAAATGATAAAATAATAATAAAGCAATTTTAATTCAAAGTACTGAATAGAATTGCGATTGTTTTATACCCTTGGAGCCACGCGCTGAGATATAAAAACGGTTTTATTTTTCACAACTTTATGACGTCACATGAATGTGAAATGCTCCTATATTATTCACGATTTTATCAAGCTGGCGTATTTATGAAGACGAGTCACAGGACTTATTTCACGGATTTCGTTGACTTTTTGTATAGAAGCACGAACAAAAATTCTTGCAACAGTTTTTGTCACAATAGGTACTGTAAGCACATTTTTTTTTTTAAACTTTTGCGTTCATCCAGAACTTGTAGGTAATGAATATTTCTTTGATAAGCTACATTGTTGTCTAGAATACTAGATCATCAATATTGTACCTTTAAAATATTATTGATTGAACTATTGTTTGATCGTTATAAAACAGAATAGGACACGCTCATAAATAACTATGATTGATAGGTTGGTATTAATGTAGTCAACTAAATAGGAAGATATCGATTATACATAAATACTTCTTAAAATTTTTAAAATATCTCGTATTGGTTAGCTAAATCACTGGTTTTGGAATTTAAATTGGATGATTTTTCAAATTATCACTGACTTGTTATTACGGAAAAAATAATCATCGTACTGAAATTACTAATACGTTACTGTGGTGATTAGTGCTTGCAAGTTCTTTCTTTAAATTAAGTCAAGATTATAAATCTTGACTTTATAATCATCTTTTCTTTTTTTTTTTGCATAATTTATATTTTATCGAATAAGTGAAGATTGCTTGTGCTCACATATTTATTAAAGTGAACACAAGATTTCCAGAGACCCAGAAACAGATGTACGTTGTGAAAATGAATAAATATATCGTTGCCCCGATTCGCTCCAAGAGCAGGAAAATTGATAACTTACACGAATTGCAAGTAGGATTCATTTTGACTCATCTTCCACAATTTTTACGGACTCCTACCTGTTAAGAAGTTGATGCAAAAGATACAAACAACACAATGAAGTTTAAGCTTTTATTACAAACTTCATTGTGTTACGTTTGTATCTTTTAGTATAGCAGTTTCTCGTGATCTGACACAGTCCTCTGGGAAATCAACTTTTTATAGCATTATGCTGTCCGTATTGCCCGATGTTATGACCTGGATTCTTATAATACCCTGGCTCTCTGGGGTGGTTCATAATCAGATTCTCTCCATCAATCAACTCAAGTTCAGTAGTCTTGTGTAGAAAATACACCTCTTCTAACACCAGCTAATACTGCCTATTCATGAGAAAAAGAATTCTTCTGTCGTTTTCTTTTGCTAACCGAGCTTGATTACGCAAAATGCCCGCTCCAACTAATGGTCAGAATCACCATGTTATTAAAGGACAGCTTTGCTATGTCCACAAATTATGTTGTAATTTGTGTCGTTTAATGGGAGACCGCAAGCTTTTTGAAATTGGTATTTCTGTCATTAAGTAGGATTGCTGTTTCGATTTCAAGAACAAACTCAAAGCATTTAAGTATTTCAATTAAATCATTTACAGGCACTTTTGAATTGTCAAGGAGTCGGTCAGTCAGAAATATGAAGCTGGTTGCCCATTCCAAAACGTAATAGGTTCCTATGGAGAAGAACAGCCAAGAAACTCCACTGACACTCTTTTAAATAAAAAAATTGTTACAAAATGACATGCTTTGGGGTACTAATAGGAACTTGACTTTTATAAGCATCTTATACTTTGTATTGAAGTCAAAGGCGCAATAAATTGTTTGCATAACGGTAATATCAGATGTCCTAGACAGAGTTTACCGCTACAAATCAAGTGGACCATCTACAAGCTATGTCACTTATTGAAATAAGATAAACCAGATAGGTAGGTAACCTTTTAGTTTTACTAAATAAATTCTTAATATAAATATGACTGGTTCGAGTTGTTACCTTCATGGTCAAACTAATGAGGATTCTCAAGATTGCATGCTTTCAAATTTTATTATAATGTTGCTATTAATATTATGAGACGTTGTGAATTCAATAGGTACCTATGTGTGATATCCCACGGTGCAAACTGCAAACCCATTGAGGTTTTACAGTATTTGTTATATTAATGTAATAAAATCGGCTTTAGAATTTTAAATAATAAAATAAACTATAAAATAAACAGTATCGCAAGTCGTTGTCATATATTATTTTTATAGTTTACCCTTTTTATACACGTTAAAATTATATTGACAGTAATAATTTCAATTTACCATATTTATATCATATCCTTATTAATATCATAAGCATAATCACCCTATAATGTTCCCATTGCTGGGACACAGGCCTCCTCTTTTCAAGGAGTGGCCTGTAATCTACCACGCGGACCCAGTGCGGTTTGATGGATGTCACTTCAAATTTTTGGTTCTAGGACATGCCGGTTTCCTCACGATGTTTTTTCCTTCACCGTTTTGAGAGTAGTGGTGATTAAATGTGTCCGTATGGATTGAGGAGCCATGTCTCATATTTAAACGCGGGTACTACCAATATTTAGTAGTAAATTAGGCGATTTTGTAGGCCCGATCCTGGAATTTGTAGTAAAACACTTTAAAAGATACACGACTTTTAAGGTGGCTCCTCAATTCAGACGTCTGAATTGAGGTGCCACCTTACAACTCTAAAACTAGCCGACGGATATTTTTGAAAATTTGGTAGGATTTAGTAGTACTTATGTGTAATCTCTACAAAAAAAATGGGTTTTGTACGGCTGAATTTGAGATAGCTACAATGTTTTGATTTTTCATAAAAATCCATAAATTTCACCGCGCTGTTTCTCGAAAAGTAATCAACCAATTATAACATATTTTTAGTATAATTTAGTAGTAAATACGTTCTAATTTGTAGTATAAAAATAAAATGGAAAAACTACATAATTTCGCTAATACAACACATTTTATGTGGCTCCTCAATCCTGACGGTCTGTAGAAAATATATGTGCGTAGCTACTAAAGTAGTTGATCAAATCGGATAACAATAGCACCAATATTTAGTAGAAGTTTCTACTAAATATTGGCGTAATCCAACATTTTGTACATTCAGTATTTCAAAAGATATTAAAAAAATAAATTTAGTGTGGTACAAGAGCCCACGACCAAAACCATGTCACATCGTTTTACGGCCAAAACCGTATAAAATCGTTAGTTTAGATGATTCTGAACCGATTCGATGGGAAGTACCGGTCAGAAACATTCCAGTTTTACGGGAGCCCATTTCTGCTTTAAAAAAATAAACAGGCAGTCGGTTTCATCACAATATGTCTGATATTTAAAATGTATAATAGGTTTCGTAATTTTATTACGAAAAATTTTGTTTCAAGACATTTTTGCGTGTCAAATGTGGACTGAGCGCATTTTCAAAAATGTCAAAAAATTTAACCTATCTGTCTCATAGCAACCTGGTTCAATTGAAAAGTTGTCTGATTAGTAACGTTTTTTTTCTTCTTATACGTAATCAAAAGATTACGGCAGGTCAGTGTCAGGTTGTATCTTGATCAAAAATAACTTTTCCATAAGAGATATGTTCTAATGGAACAAATCTATCTTACGGAGATGTATTAATGATTCAACCTACAAACTGCAAAAAATATAAGAAAATTTTTATGCCGGTGGCTACAACTGCAGAAGATTCTGAATCCAAACATTTTTGACATTTTCCGCGTCACGTCTGACCTAAGTGCATTTGAAATACCTATGTAAAAATAATACTGAACTGTTTCATAGCAATCTGTCTGATTTTCAGAATGTAGTTGATTTTAGATACCGAAAACACCATTTTCTGAAACCAGTATATGCAGTAGCGTCACACCCAGAAGACCGTTTGAGAAAATCTAAAATGAGACAAAAAATAAAACCTATAGCAACCCGACTGAAAATCTTGTATTCAGGTGAACATTGGCCAGTTGATGCGAATAAATCATTTTTCAAAATAAATCGTTTTTACGTACGATTAATAAAGAGCTTACTCGAAACCATCAAACTGAAATTAAAAGGTTTTTTTAAATAAATTGGACAAAAGGAATCTGGGATAACGTCTGAAAATAACTATTTATTGAAATAAAATTCATCATTCTTTTTTTAACTGTCGGCCTCTTCATCGGTGTCGTAAGCGTAACAAGCACCGCGCGTTATCCGGGTGACTCCGAAACGTTCTTTCTGTTTTTGGAGTTATATGATATTCGAGGGGTGAAAGGCTATTTGGTTTAAGCGACATTTTTGCAACTTTACAGGAGAGCCATTTAAAGTTTAAAATTTCCACTGCCACTTTGGAAACAACCCAAAAATAGAGTTGTTTGAAGCGCCAAAAAAGTGCTCAGATTTAAATGAATCCGGCAGCATCCGACGGAGAAAAAATTGCTGATTCCGAATATGTATATAACTCAATATCGCCCAAGATGTCGCTTAAACCAAATAGCCTTTCACCCCTCGATATGATATTTAAAATTTCTGAAAACAGATTTTCAGTAACTATAGAAAAGATTAAAAAAAATTGAACCAGGTTGCTATGAGAAAGATAGGTTAAATTTTTTGACATTTTTTGAAAATGCGCTCAGGCCACATGTGACACGCAAAATGTCTGAAAAAAACTTTTTTGAAGTAAAATTACTTTATTTAGGCAACCAACAGCTAATAAGTAACACATATTCTGTAACATACTATTATGTAAACCTAAAGAAACCTATTATTATAGGTTTGTAATTGTATGGCTAATAATAGGTTTCCCTGTATAACTAGGATAAGTATAAAACTTGCGAACGGACTGCTTGGAAATATTTAAATTCTAAAAGTGCAATTTTAGGTATATAAGTATATCATTAATCAAACACATGTCCATAACTTTGCGCCTTTCATTCAGTGTTAGCAGACCATGTGTTCTACAACTATTTTCATAAGACATCGGAGGTTTACAGAGGCAATAGTTAAGATGGTTAATACATTTTCTTTGAAGCCGTTCTAGTTATAAATTACGAAAACTATGTACATTTTTAATATCAGGGGGCTTACAGGGGGCTCATAAACAGTATTATTTTAATATTACTTCAGTGGGAGAAAGAGATAGCTATATAGCTAAAGAGGAGCTATACGACCTGTAGACCTGTAGAGCATCTCTTTTCCACACAGAAGTAATATTAAAATAATACTGCTTTATGAGCAGGTGGTAGGCCCCCAGGCATATTGTGATGAAACCGTCTGCTTATTTTTTTTTGACATAGCAGAAATAGGCTTCCGTAAAACTGGGACGTTTCTGACCGGTACTTCTAACCGAGTTGGGTTCAGGAATCATCTAAACTAATGATTTTATATGGTTTTGGCCGTGAAACGATGTGACATGGTTTTGGTCGTGGGCTCTCGTACCACACTAGATTTTTAAGGAATGTTTATTTTGTTAATAGCTTTTGAAATACTGAATGCACAAAATGTTGGATTACGCCAATATTTAGTAGAAATTTCTACTAAATATTGGTGCTATTGTTATCCGATTTGATCAACTACTTTAGTAGCTCTACGTACATATATTTTCTACAGACCGTCAGGATTGAGGAGCCACATAAAATGTGCTGTATTAGCAAAATAATGTAGTTTGTCCATTTTATTTTTATACTACAAATTAGAACGTATTTACTACTAAATTATACTAAAAATATGTTTTAATTGGTTGATTACTTTTCGAGAAACAGCGCGGTGAAATTTATGGATTTTTATGAAAAATCAAAACATTGTAGCTATCTCAAATTCAGCCGTACAAAACCCATTTTTTTTGTAGAGATTACACATAAGTACTACTAAATCCTACCAAATTTTCAAAAATATCCGTCGGCTAGTTTTAGAGTTGTAAGGTGGCACCTCAATTCAGACGTCTGAATTGAGGAGCCACCTTAAAAGCCGTGTATCTTTTAAAGTGTTTTACTACAAATTCCAGGATCGGGCCTACAAAATCGCCTAATTTACTACTAAATATTGGTAGTACCCGCGTTTAAATTTGAGACATGGCTCCTCAATTCATACGGACACGATTAAATTGGCTTAACAATTCTAAAATAAGCTTAAAGCATTATTATTCGCCGTATAAAATGAGTAACTATAGTATAACTTTCTCTAGTTTCGATACTAGGTACCGCATTTTGTTATCTATCATGCTACGAACATCTGCCACCTAACAAATAGCACACAACTTTGTCCTTGATCTCAATATGGTAAAAGCTACACCCCGCAGCAAAAAGTGTACAAAAGAGTTTATATCTTTTTTACACCTAACCTCACAAAATAGGTGTCATTTTCTCCAGAACTCTAACTTAGGCGGAAAATATTTGTAGGTAAGGATAGCTGTACCTACGAATATTTTAAGTGTAAGTTTTTCTATTTGTTTGTAACTTTATCACTATAAAACTACTAGACGGATTTAGATACAATTTCGCTGGAAGGTAGGTCGGTACCAGGAAAAGGATATAGGGTAATTTTGGTTCCGGAAAATTAAAAACTTTTCCCATGAGCAGAGTCTAGTAAATTATAAGCCTTCTACCAAATGTGAAATACGTGAAGGGACTACCAAGCACCCTTTCCTGGCCCTTTCTAACATCCTTCGATGTAATAGATACTTTACTAAGAAAATTCAATTTTCTTCGCTACCCCGTGAGAACATTTTTGATGAATCATCTTCAAGTTTTTCTGATCGAGTTCTTATGGGATATTGGAATCGATTCTGGGAAATTATTTTATTCAGATTTATGTCATACTACTGAGAATAAATTGATTTATCTTTTGGGCTAGGAGTTAGTAGGTTTATTTCATTAGATCGACTGGATAACATCTTTCTTCAGATTTTTTTTTCTTAAAAAATATATAGAATATCAAATTGTAGCCTATGAGACACCTTCTTTGTGGTTGAAAATCGATCTGTAAACTTTTTGCAGCAGTTCAAAAATTAAGCCTGCAAATGAAGTAGTCCACGTAGAGCACCCGTCGGAATAGCACCTGCGCGAATAGCACCTCGCCTAATAATTACACATAATTTACGTACATACGAAATTTGTCTAGGCGACATTTAAAAATGAAAAATAATAAAAAATCACTATGACAATAATTATTAATCTTACCAAATAATAACACTTCTTATTTTTAATATATCACAATCAGTCTCAACATATCACTTTTATTGCAAAATCAGCCTTAATTAAATCTTACCTAATAAACATTCTAGTGATTTTTATCGATATCTTTCATTTAATAACGTCCAGTAAAACAAATACATCCCAGCAGTAGGCTGCTGAATCGTAGGTGCTCTTCGTGTACAAAAATATATATTTTTTTTTTTTAATCCACGAAGAGTACCTGGGTGCTCTTCGTGGACTAGGCTAGGTGCTAATCGGACGGGTGCTCTAAGTGGACTACTTCCTGCAAATGATAGCAGATAAATAAATAGATTAGGTAGATACGTTGTTTCGCATATGAGACTGAATCATGATATCATTTAATATTTACACTTTTACTTACTCGAGCACACAAATGAAAGACCGTTACAAAAAAAATATTTTCTCTTAACGTCGTCATAAAAGCCTATATTCTTGTTTCATAAGATCCTATTATAAAAGCAACATTCTATTTCCATTCCCAATATACAAATACAAGAGCTCCGAACATTTGAATGATACTTATACAAAGTACCTACCTACTCGTGAACCAATCCTTTGACAAACAAACGGTACGGACGTTGTTAGAGGATCCCTGTCGCTGTAACGATCACGATGGTTTGTTGCCATTTGTTTTCTTCAAAGATATTTATAGATATGAGTGGTTGATGTATTGATTTTGGTTTTAAAAGAAGTAATTGGACGTCTTTCGGCTGAAATGGTGATGATGATGAATTGAATTATATGCTAAGAGGATGGAATACGTAGGGAACTTGGCACTGCAGCTTTCGATTTCCAGTCCAAGACTCAGAGGCAGAACCAAAACAAGGTGGAAAGCTGTAGTGCTAAAGGACATGAAAGAGTGTCTGGTATCCGAAGACGATATCGAGGATAGAGTGAAGTGGAAGAGAAAGACCATGGGGCTTTAAACGGCCGCTTTGGCAAAATCATAATATGTATTATGAATCACACAAACTGACAATACTGCGTTCAATTCATATTACGCAATTCATCTGTGTGACAGTTTTGTATTAGGTATAATGAAATAACATTTGAACTGTAGAAACAAAAAAATAAAAATCTAATTTAATCAATAAAAACTGTAACGAAAAATTTTCCGGTAAAATAACGGTCTTTACTTTTTCAAGCGGCAATATTTACACCAAATATGATTCTGATATGAATTGAATTGAATATGATTCAGCTAAAATATGCTAAAATATGTCACCATAGAGGAATTGCTGGGAATTCAGAAAATGAATTGCTATTTGAGGAATTGCTTAATGTGGCCGTTTTAGACCCGCAAGAAGGCTGACACCACCACCATGTGAAATATTTAGAGAGTGGATGGACAACTGTGTTCTCTTTTTTATTAAAAACAAAGCAACAAACTTGTAATCAATATGATTTCCTCTACCAAGAGGCTTAGAGGCCAGAAAGCTGTGGTGATAAGTGTTTTGCAATTCAGATCCAGGGTATAGATACGTGTTTAGCCTGCACTCTAAGCATATATTGTTAACAGTAAAGTGCTTCTGCAGAAAAACATAAATGATAGGAACAAAAGTTGTAAATACATTCTTCTTATCGTAGCTGATACATATGTGAAGTTCAAAACCTGCTCGGAAAAATTTAACTAAGCAAGAAAATTTCATAATGAACTTTTAAAAACCTACCTTTTATTAGAGAACCAAAATCTCTGCACAGCTAGGGTTGGCACGCTCCAAACTTTGCTATTGCTGCACAGTGCACAGTTCCGATTTAAACCTCTTCGTCTCAAGTTCCCAGTTTCATATTGTTTCATTGGATAGCGGCAATAAACTTAGTCTTGTACCGAGTTCCAACGGAAATAAATGTTGCAGTTTTTATTATTGGTCTTAAAAGTAGCATCACGTTTTTAATATCTTCGTTTCATAATCTGCCCAGCATTCCTTTGTTGGGATCGGGGGCAGTCTAACTGGAAACAGCTGAATACCAGTATTTTACATGGAGCGACTGCCTATCTAACCTCCAAAACCCAGTTACTGAGTACCACGATACCACTTGGCAAGACTGGTTGTCAGACTTTCGGGCTTTTGGCTATCAAAGATCTACTAGAGATGACATTTTAAATATTTTGGTCTACGCGCACATTTGTAAGAAAGGTGTGAATTGGTGAAAAATTTACACTGACTGGTGAGGTTGTCTTATTTTCATGGTTATTTCAAAATCCATAGATCTTCCAGAAGGAATTTTCAAGATTACCGCTGATCGATAACATTGCCCTAAAAGAGTTCGAGTGTCAAATGATACTCAATTTAATCTATACTTCTTTACTAATAATAATAATTATTTTATTTCCTTTATTTCATTTATAAACATATAATTTACATTTTTAAATATTCTTATAAAATGATTAAAAAAAACATTTAAAAATATAAAAAATAGTAGCCCACCGGTGTCGGGAACAGGGTCCAAGCCACCGGTGGTCAGGGCTCCTCCTCTTTCCTGGTTATAATAATTATTATTATTATAACCAGGAAAGATTTGTATTTTTGTATGTAACGAATAAACTTAAAAACTACTAGACCGATTTGAAAAATTCTTTCAGCAATGGATAGCTACATTATCAGCGAGTAACATAGGCTATATTTTATCCCCGTACTCCCACAGGAACGAGAACTACACGGGTGAAACCGCGTGACGTCCGCTAGTAATGTATAAAGCCCATGCTTTGGTTAACTTAACTCACAAATTACTTATTCCATACAAATTCTGTCCCAAAATTGGATTTTATCTGCTGTACTTATAAGGAATATCCAAATTCCGGACACTGAATCAGGCCCTTCATATGGAAAATCTTTAGATAGATTTTCCAAATTTTCTTACAACCTATTCGACCTGCTACCAAAACCACTTTAACGAACCAGCCCTCTAACAGATGATAACAATAAAAACAAGGAAAAAAACACATGTATAGTACATTTATATTCCCAACTTTAACGACACGGCAACCCTGCGTAAATGAAATCATTATGTAAATCTACGGAGTGCTGTTGTCCTTACGACTCGTTTTATTGTCTGTCAGTTGCGGTTACTGGCGGATAATTTTTAGATTACAATTTGCAGTGTTTATCTGTAAGATAGTGTTTTGGGTAGTGAAAATACCAAATTGTAAAAGAAAAACAATTTGAGAATTGTTTCATCTTGGTGTGATTATGTCGCTTGAAAATAATAGGTAAAACTTTTTGATTACACGTTTCTGAATTTTAGTGAAGATATTGCTTTTAGTGGTATTCACTTAATGGATTTGAAGACTGATTCAACTGAAATTATATTATCATGGTAGTCTTAAGATAGCCGAAAGTTAGAAATTGTGAAACGGCTGTAGAAAGTCGAATAAATATCCACACATAACATACATTACCATCACGCCTTGTTTCCCCGAAGGGTTGGTCGAATAAATATCTATTTTGCCAAATATCAAATTCGCGTTATTAAGGGTTCCTTTAGAATTTCTTTTCCAAATATAAAACAAAGTAATGCCTTATTCTCTTGCGAAAAAACCGTTTAACAAGATACAGGTACTTCTACAAATTAATCGATATTAATTTACAAGCATCGATAAGGTCTCCACAAAATCGATTCCTCTCGAAATTGCTGTCACTTATCGGGACACGTGTCGACAGCCACCAGTACTCAGCCCACTCCACGCCAGATTTGACATTTAATCAAGACTGACTCGTAACTACCCACGCAAAAACGTTCGCCAATCTAGGGATTTTTTTTTTTGCGTATTGGGCTATATTAACGGATTTCAGACGAAAACGATTTCTTTGTTAACCTACCTAAGTTTTGTGATTGAATTAGGTAATTGTGAGGTTACTTACTATATATAGCTTGTAGTTTTGAGGTTATATTTTTAATTAAATCAAAATTGCGTATAATGTAAACGATATTGTCAAAGACGAAGTTTTATCGCGATAAATTGCAACTTTTCTGCTTGTTTTGTAAAATAAAACTCGTGCAGAGCTTGTTTAAATTAGCACAGTTGCCAACACTTTTAATAAATAAAGTAGGTACCTAAATAAAAAAGGATTGACGTCATCTCCCGACCACTTTCAGTTTACTCCTGAAAATAAAAGCCTTAATAAACATTCGATGTTGTAGCCCATTAAATCCGCTATGCTACAGATTTGAAAAAACATGCGATGATTTCATTTGGAACAAACAAAAAAACCATTTCACAATTCCCCGTTAAATCTATTCCGGTAAAATCCGCAACAAATATTAGCACATGTAGACATTTGCATAAAAAAATTGCACGTGTAGACTTTGCAAATTATTGTGCAAATACAGTTTTGTGTTTTGTATTTCTATTCTCGTGCCCGCATTTTTATCAGAATAACTAACTTTTTGGCGTGGAAAACTCAGTGTTTTGAACAAACTGGATTTTTTTCACGTCAGCGTAGCAGTTAATACAAAGGCTTGTTATTTTTCTTTTTTTGCGTTTTTCTTGTTGGGCACGCGAAATATAAAGGGATTAAACTAGATTTGCATTTGAATTGTAGTCATTAAGAGTTTTTTGGCACGCTCACTGAGAAATTTCGCGTTAAAGAATTTTTTGAGATAATAAATTATGCTGACAAATAGAAAAGTGTTTGTAATAATGCTGCAGAACAATCTTTAATTTAAAGAATAACAGAATCTGAATCAGAATTTATTTATTTGTAAGGGTGTACTTAGTTTTACTTATTATGATGTCAATAATTTTACAAGTTTTGTACATTCTACCACAGCTAAATTATGGTGTAAAAATATTAAGCAAATGTCATTCTTAACAAACAAAAAAAAAGGAATAATTAAATTTAAACATTTGTAGTCATTTTTACATACTTATTTGAGTTTCTTTCAAAACGGATTCGATATATTTAGCCTCGATCATAATATAATATTGACTGAAGAAATCATGGCGAACCATCGATATGGCATGCGATAAACTAACGCAATATAATAAACAAAACCAATGATTGAAACTTAACATGCGAGCAACGAAATACCTATATGAAAAATGTTACATTTTAATACCTTGCGAAAGAAGCATGGACCGGCCACAATATCTTGACATTTCAAGGTGGCACTAGTAGCGATCACAAAGAAATGATTCGTCAAATCCAGTACATTTAACTTTAGTTCTCTTTTTCACCACGGTGCAAGTTTCACTGGGCGTACTGTAGAGAAATAGCTGTTAGGGAAACCTTGAAGCAATTCTCATGTAAATGGAAATTCGTCGGCTATCCGATTTCAATGAATGAAGTGAATTTATTAGCATAAGGTTTCTAGTTTTATGGTGAAAGAAAGCGGGTGCAGAAGCGATTTAGAATTGTGCTAGGTACTTACTTTGAAAGTTGATTATTAATCATTACTTTAAATTCACTATCGAAACATTATCAGTGGCGGTAACAAATTTCATGTTTTTTTGGTTTTATAGAGGGTTGAAGAGAAAATCCCCAATGCGTAGTCTCTAACTAAATATCTTAGAATTTATTATCTATAAACAAGTTCACTAATGGTAAATCGAATAAGGCCTATTGTCAGCGAACACGTCTTAGTGGCATAGGTCAGGTAACCGACATAGCCCGAAGAATTGCCAAACTAAGTGACAATGGGCAGGGCACATTGCTCGCAGAACAGATGGCCGATGGGGCCCAAAGGTTCTGAAGAGGCGACCGCGTTTCGGAAGATGTAACGTTGGAAGGTCTCCCACAAGGTGGATCGATGACCTTGTGAAGGCCGCAGGAATCCGCTGGATCCGGGAAGCACAGAACCGGTTGAAGTGGCGGTGCTTGGGGGAGGCCTACGTCCAGCAGTGGACGTCTATCCGCTGAAATAAGTTAATGGTAAATTAAAGAAGTTTGCAATAGTTTGTTTGTTAGAGTTCATTTTAATCTTGAAACTTGCACTGGATCACAAGCAAGGACTATCTTGTATACTTATAACTTCAAGATTTGCAGGGGAATGGAAATTAAATTAATTTATGTTCCAGTTTCTTTGCTAGTTTTTTTTGTACTTAACTCATTCCCTGTCCCATGAACCAGCATATGGTTCAGATTGATTATTTAACTATTGTGTCTACTTTGTGGACACTGAAAGTGTTAATTATGGCCCTGTTATGAACTGAAAGCGCGAACAGAGTTTTCAGCAAAATAAACCATGTTTTTTTATAAAATGAAGTAGAATTCAAAGTTTTAGATTAGAAACACTCCATTTTGAGTAACATGTTTTTACAGGTTTCTAAGGTATCCAAAGAGATTTAAAAACACGAATGTGACTTTAAATACTTATGCTATAAAAATACGTTATAACTATGTACAGTTGAACCCTACTTCCATTCTCCAATCACGTAAGTACCAACACCCTATTTAACCTTTTACTAAAACATGTCTCAACAGGATCGATACTCCTGCCCCTCATTTGACCGGAACCCCAAGCCATATAATTTCAAAGTAGGCCACGGAAATACCGGTCCCTAATCCCAATGATAATTGCCGGTAAAAACCATAGGTTTTATGATAATTATGGTAATAATGATGGTGGTATTTTTAACCGACTTCCAAAAGGAGGAGGTTCTCAATTCGTCTGTATGATTTTTTTTTTATAATTTTTTTTTTTTGTATGTTTGTTACGCGATTACTCCGCCAATTTTTTGATGGTTGTTTTTTTGTTTGATAGATCATACTTCAGAGGTGGTCCCATAAAATTTTTATTAACTTTGCTTGGGTAGTTTTTGAGTTCCCACTTAGTATGTAGATGATATGATAACTTCCTGTCACTGTTATTTACATAGCAGGTAGTTGTATTCGAATTTGTGTGGGGTAGGTACCACAACTTAAAAGTGAAAAATAAAACTTTTTTTTGTAGTGTTTTTTTTTTGAAGTCGGTTGTTTTTTTTTTTGTAAAAAGTTTTTTACCGTAATGTGTTCGTTGACATTTGTAACCTGAATACTTTTCTGAGATCAATTTTCAATGTTCATTTGTTAGAGGCTTCGGTGAAGTAGTGAGATTCTGCATTTGATTGCTTACTCTTGCGTTTGATCGATTTTTCTTGCGTTTTGTCACACAGTTTTTTTTTTTTTATATCTCGTAGTTTAGCATCTAACTAAACTTCTATCGATGTCTATATATATTATCCTTACATAATAATTGTTATAAAACAAAGTTCCCCGCCGCGTCTGTTTGTCTGACTGTCTGTTTGTCTGAACGCAATAAACTCAAAAACTACCAAATGGATTTTCAAACGGTTTTCATCAATGGACGAAGTGATTCATGAAAAAGGTTTTAATGTATAGTTCATTAAAGGTTTTGTGTAAATTGGCTGAAATATGACGATTATTGTTGAAGATGTCGGAAAAAACCATGCCGACTGGGAGCTTTACTGGCGCGAGTAGGGTAGAATTGGGGGTTCTGTATCATTTCTTCCTCGCTCCGCTCGGAATATGATCCAGAACACCCAATTCTCCACACATCGAAATGTGATCCAGAAACCCCAATTTTCCACACATCAGAATGTGATCCAGAACCCCCAATTCTCCACACATGATAATGTGATCCAGAAACCCCAATTTTCCACACATCAGAATGTGATCCAGAACCCCCAATTCTCCACACATCAGAATGTGATCCAGAAACCCCGATTCTCCACACATTTTATCTATTCAACGTCAGATATCATGTTTCACTGATTAGAATTCTGATTTCTCTTCTGAATCAGATATATAATTTTATACTTTTGTTTCTTTTAAAAATAGTCGTTTTGATTTGTCAACATATTCTGTTCCTTTTACAGCATTTAAATAAAAGCAATCAGGAAAAAATATAGCATGTTGCATCCAAGGATCATCGTAATACTCCCAATCTTCGATAACACCTCCACATGAAAAACATGCTGATTTATCATTTATACTATTTCCGCAATAAAAGAATCCAGCATCAGCCATTTCCATTACCACGGCTTTCTTTGAATCAGCCGTCGCCCAATAATGGTTGAATGAAAATAAACGTACTTTATATCTATGATATGTGTCATATCGAGGATTGTATTTATTTTGAGTCATATTCTGTACGTTCGAGTTCTTGATACTGATGTTTATGAAAGTATAATGAAGTCACATAGGCGTTGCTAGCAACTTATAAACATGTAAACCTGGATGAGTCGGAGGGATGGCTGGGAGATGGGATGCTAAACTTAATAAATAAAATAGTAAAATATTTATTTCAAAAATTTATTATCAAGGCACCATTTATTTAAACATAAAACATTTTTTAAAGCACATATTGAGTCATGATAAATACAACTATACAGTTCATGAGAATGTTCATATTTTTTGTGCAAACTTAATAAACTAGGACAACCTTTATCTTCTAAATTATTTACATTATCATTATTTAGAATGTCTTTTAACCATAACATTTTTTCAATTCCTTTAGTGTAAACATATTTATCTCTTAAAATATCTACAATCAAATTCTGATAATTTGAATAAGGCACAACTCCTTCACCCCAGTATATATTTCTATTACGTTCAATCCAACTAACTTGACGTCTTTCTGATCTCGTCAAATAGTAAAATGGAAATGGCGGTCTAATTAAAAACACCTGAATTTTTTTATTGTAAAATACAGCAATTTCTTTGACGATAAATTCATTTGCTTCTGTTTTAAAACCCTGAACATCTACAATAGCAGTCATGATAACCTGCGCACTATATTGCTCAAAGGTTTATATTCCACAAGTCGATCGTTAATAATTAAGCAATATCCAGTTGTGTTATCTGGTATTGGTGCTAAGCATTCAATCTCAAGACGCACATCTACGGGACCTGTCTTTAAACTATCGTTTTGTCTTGAACAGTCTATAATAAAGAGAGGTGCCTTCTCCTTAAAATCAGCTAAATTAAGCAAGGGGTCCGCAGGGCAGTTGTAATACGACTGACGAAATTTCACATACATTTCGTATAATATATTGTATTTGTTCTCAGCAAAATTTAAACAAAGAGGCTCATACGGATAATACTGTGAATTCAAAAATAGTGTTATGTTTGTAACTCCACAGTGATCGAACAGTGAACTATCTTTAGTTTTATTATTTTTTCTATTAGTTTGTAAACAAAATATTAAATATCGCGGTTTCTCTAATTGTGATGCAGTCTTAACTGACCAAGAATGTTTTGTGGTTTTAGGGAGTAAAGGATACTCATATAAATCCCAATTTCTAAACGCCATTTGAATAGGTTTATCTCTTTCTAAATGTTTAAGGAGAGTCAACCGTTCGCGATCTGATACTTTTATATGCGGCACACGCCATTGTACTTTTTGTATATCTATTTGAAAATGTGCAACATCATCAGTTACTAAGATACTGTTTAAGTTAGAGTTACTCCTATTTAGTATAAGTTCATGTTTACAATTTATCACAATTTTGCTGTAATCCTCAGCAAATCCTAAAATCTTATTAAGAGGTACAATAGCACTAAAATATCCATCGTTTTTAATTCCGCCTATATTCCAACCCCACAAAGCAGCAACCTTATTTTCTCCATCATTCATTGAAACGTATGACTTTATTGTTGATGTTATTCCAGAATTTTTAATACGATCTATTTCAATACCATTCATTTCGTATCTGATATCTTGAAACAAAAACATAATAGGGTTGTTACTGAACGTAATATTTTTCTTAATTGCTTTTCCATCTTTGTCGAAGAACTTTGCCTGGCCTTCGACATAAATTGAACTGGCTGACGGTAACACGTATATATCTTGCTGGTGTATGGGAATTCTGATTTCATCGTTTTCTCTAAAGCTGTTATTGTAAGGATTGTAAGAATGGATTTCATAGCTTTCAATCGAGGTATCGAAGTGCGGTGATTCAGTAATTTGTAGCATATTCATAGTTTAAAACCAAGAGCTTTAAGAAAATCTTTATTAGTTTTGATCAATTTCTTAAGCTTATTCTTACGTCTATGCACCTTGATGGCCGTATAAGAAATAGGATGCTTTATGTTGACGGTAGGGTTTTTATAAAACAATATCATTATGTTTTTCTTAAATGAAGTCGTAGTTGAATATGTTCTTCTCCAAAGTTAATACAGTAACCAAATTGATCAACAATCTTAACAAATATAGATGAAACTGTATTTTTGTTCACTGGAAAGTAAATAATGTTTTGTGGTATTTCTATGTACCGATGACCTGTATCAGTATTTGACACAAATTCATGAATAATGTGAGTTGGTAATCCGTTGGAATATGAACCGTGCACTAGATCACATTCGATTCTGATCACAGGCGGAACGCTATCATTAACGCAAAGATTTGGTATTGAATTTAATACTGAAAAATATAGTAAACCACACTCATATTGATCGGATAAATGCAGAGGTGGTTGAAAGTATGAAACCAATTCTGATTTATTTCCAGAGATGGTAACCGTAATAGACATGCTTGTATACTGAACGCTCCTGGAAGATCCAGCTTATTTTATTCTTTGACTACACCAAAACTTCTTTAAGAAGGTTAAACAGAGATGTCCACAATTGAAAGGATGATCGCGTTGTATATTATCATAATTATAGTGAACTTTGGAACCTATGTATTTTATAAACTCCTTTGGGGGCTTAAGATTTCCGTAACTGTCAAAATATTCGATATAATCATCACATTTTGCATAGGCTACCCAATGAGAACCAGGATTTTTAGAACTGTCTAAATTAATAACTCCACATTCTTTTTTTAAAGGTTCTTTAGGCAGCTCATCTCTCATAAAGACACCTCGAAAATAGGGAATATTATTCCCATACTTCAAAATGTCAAAGTTAGATAAAGCTCGTTTGGGTAGCCGGTATTTTAGTTTTTTTCTTTCGATACAAAAATTCCAAGTCCATTTTTATGGGGTTTGAGATGTAATCCATTTCCGATACAAAGAGCTTCTACTTTTTCATTGTGTCTCTTCATTTCAGTAAAACGTTTTTTAGCCATCTTGAATTCATTAATAGTTTTAGCAATACCAGCTGCACCACCTGCCAAGGCTCCAGCAGCTGACAATCCCGCAAAAATAGGAATCAAAGGCAATACTCCACCAGTTTTTGGTATTGGAATAATGCGAGGAAGTTTTATTGATGAATCATCAACTAATTCTCTTGCAGCAGCCATAGCTAATTCTATTGCCATTTTCTTGCCTTTTGGTTTTAATTTTTGTATATGTCTTTTCGTTTTAGTAATTACATGTTTTAATTTATTTTTAAAACCATTGCCAGACGTAATTTTCTTTGAAGACTTTTTATTATGACCACGACTTTTTAGGCCAGCACCCGTTTTAATTTTTGTTAACATAGCTTTGCTTACTAAATGCGCTGCGAATTTTTCACCGACACTTGCATCAGACGCAACTGCCCGCTTTTTTGACATTTTTAACAAAACTAAATCTGCTATATGTCGATCCTTTAAAGTTGATGATTTATGATAAGCAATATCGTGCTCTTTACAATATTCGTCTAATTTATTTATACCTTTATCTCCATGTGTAATTCTCTTAATTAATTTAGTACCAGGACCGCAATAATTGTATCCTGGTAAGTGTAATTCAAATGGTAAATTATTTATAAGCCAATTGAGAAGACTACGCTCTCCAATACACATCATAAGACTGATCAATTATAGATTGAATACTTTATAAATATATAATTTTTATAATATATTTGACTTATCAATCCAGCTGTTTTCAGCAGACGGCAAACCTAACCATTTTACCAAAACCCTGTTTCCTTTTCTTCTAAGAACTTTTTCAACCAGATATACATTAGAATGTTTTGCCTTTTGTAGCTCTTGTACATAAAATGCTCCTAAAATAGGCCGACCTCTGATTGAATCTTCAAGTAAGTATGTGATAGGAGTTGTATTTTGTATTTTTCGAATTTTAAATATTTCTGTCGACCAGTTAGGAGTATATCCTTTTTCAAATGTTCCTTTATACTTACTGATACGCACATAATCATCAATTTTAAACTTACTTTTATACATACTATTGATTCTTACCAGCTTTTCATATCTTTCTAATATACGTTTCTTATTAATATTATCCACATTTGCCGGAATTTCATCAATTGTCCGATGGTAGGTGTGATTATATTTATCCATAACACTATTGAGGGTATTATCTATCCAGTTATAGCTTCCTTTTAAACTAAATTCTTTATACAGTTTAGATTTCAATGTTCTGATGAATCGCTCAACTATTGAAGCTTTTTTTGTTGAGAAGGTTGAATAATGATTAATGTGATAAGATGTCATAAGTTTTTTAAAATTATTATTATAAAACTCAGTCCCATTATCAGTTTGCAGATTTTTGGGGATACGCCCTTTTTCCAATAAACGCTCAAAATTGCTACATACAATTTCTTTGTTTTTACTTTTCAGAGGAAAGGTCCATGCATATTTCGAAAATGTGTCAATAACAGCAAGAATAAATCTAAAGTTTTTATTTTCCTTAGAAATTGATTGCATATCAATTAAGTCCGCTTGCCATAAATCATCTATATCCTTCATAACAACATTTCTTCGTGGGAAGTTTAGCCTTGCATTTTTATGGATCTCATTTACCACATCTGCTTTACTCATATCGCAGATGTTTTTTTTTTCGTGTGTATGTTTTTTGTTTTTATTTTTTCTGAACTTGTTCAGTGACTAAATTTGCCAATGCTCATGATGAATGAGTCTGTAATACTAAAATAAATATTTATCATTGCTAGTATTTATGCCTTAATTATGTTAGATTCTTTTAATTCTTCAATTATAGATAGAATTTCATTATCATGATTTGTATTGCCAGCATCTCTTGAAGCGACTAATAATTTTAATCTCTCCACCAATTCATTAGGATCATCCCAATACACCAAGTCAGTGTTGTTTTTATATTTTTTTAGTTTTGGTAAGTTTCCTCCAAATTTAGAATCAATTTTATCATCTGACGTTTCGGTAAATAATGGTTTGATTATTTCACGATATTTGACACCTTTATCACCCTTTATTTGACCTTTGGGATTAAAATCTCTCTTATGGGCATTTGTATGATGTAACATATCCTTATAGACAAGTTTATCTTCATTCGAAACTAACTTTAAATCAGGTTTTCTTCGAAGTAAAAGTTCTTTCAGGCCAGATGTTAAATTGTAAGATTTGTTGCCAATTTTAATCATAATTAAAGTATCATTATTCAAACTATCGATTTTAGAAAATGATATTTTTGAATTACCCATCAATAAAGTTTTGTTTTCGCTTCTAATTCCAAATGGTATGGAAATACCATCATAAATACCATAGATATCATCACCCTCTAATGACATTTCTAAATTATCTGCTAATTCCGTTGTAGTATTTCGTTCAACAAGTTGTGTAGAGTTTCGTTTTGGATCGTAATAGTCACTGATCTTGGTAGATGAACTAGTATTATTTTCCTCCGTTTCAATTTCTTCAGTATTAGTAAGAGTAGTATTTTCTATATTTTTTACATTTTTTACAAACCTATTTGAGTCAACTAAGGCTTTAAGAGGATCTGTTACAGGTTTTAGCATTTTATCAAGTGACATGTTAATTTCATGTTCTTGATTTTTTATTTGTTTCATTTTATTTTTTATGGTGTCAACAGACTTCATTAACTCCATTTTAATTGTTTTCTCCATCTTCCTTTATAACAACTGAATTCAGCTAAGGATAGAATAGCACTAAACTTATATTTCTATGAAATTCTTTAAATATAAAACTTCATTCGAAGTAAAAAAAAGTATCGAAATTCTGTCTGTATCTTCCCTTATTTATAGGAGACTCTTTGTTAATAATTAAAAAATTATGAGGGGTTTTCCAAACTGTTTTACAAATATCTTTAAACTGATTCCATAATAAATCAGAGCTGACGTGTTCTTCATAAATGTGCTTTAAGTTCACATCGTCTTGTTTAAATATTATAAGAAAATTAACATTATCACGTAACAATTGTTTCGGAATTTTTGAATAAGTTTGTGATAAATAGAAGCAATCAATTTGCTTATGTCTACCCATAGAAAAATAATTGCGGATATTTATTTGATTTTCACATGCCACATCATCAAAAATAAATACAGAATTAGTTAAAGCTTCACTCGGAGATATTACATCTTTATTATCATTAAACTCGTAGAACTTTATTTGAGGTACTCTTCTTAATACTTCGCTTAGAAAACGATATTTTGGCTGAAAACTTGTTTTGGAGTAAAGATAAAGATTCTGAAATTTCAGTCCATTTTCATGCAGAAGCAAACTGATCATTACGTTTGTTTTACCACAGTTTGAAGGACCGCAAATTACACAACGAATTGTGTTAGGCAGTAAAATGCTGTGTTTGATTTGGTGAGCAGAGTCACTAAAATTTATATTATTAACGTTCAGAGATATGGGTTGTTTGATCAACTTCATCTTGTTTATTACTTAATTTCTTTGCTGACCTTCATATATATACAAGACTTATATGGTAAGTAACTTTATCCCTTTAATATGAACATAATAATATTATCACACATCATAGCAAACCAAAGACAGTTTCAATATAGTGAAGCAGGCACATAGTTCATTTGACTACTATTGCTCCAACAAGTAGGACCTACACAACTGAATTACAATTGAATTCAATCTTCACGGTCAGTATTTCTATAATTAAGATTCATCAATACTTAGATTTTATATTAGAATTTATGTTTAACTTTTCTTCCTTTTTTTACAGAATTATGTCCGTCTCCCCATCGTATAGTCCTGTGGAGAGTGCTTTTTTTGCGGTGCGTATTTAATTTATCGTTATTTGAAACATTTTAAATTGAATTACAAGAATGATTTGAATTTAATGTACAGAAGCGGACTTAATGCCATAAGCATTTTCTATCAGTCAACCTTTGAGTGATGCAGAGACAAACAGTTTAATTATTATGTTTAACTATGTTATAATTATTTTATTTTATTACAGGAGACGAATAATCTTTGTCCAGACAACACCTACGCTCTTGGAAATCCATTTCTTTTTGCACAAGACAGGGAAACTTTTTATACTGCAGAAGCAGAACTAGCGCATCAGGAGTATTTAAATGAAAAAACGGAAGAGAAATCTGGGGAAACTAAAGACCCTAAAAGAAAGAAATCTAATATTAATAAGAAGGTCATAAAAAAGTCTCCTACACAGTCTTCATCTTACGTTATTCGGAAGGAGACAGGAAAACCCCATCATTTGATTAAAATACATATATATGATCTTACCAGATGTGACAAAGACAATAAACAAAATTGTGACATTGATAATGATGTTGATGATAGCGCTGACGTAAGCATCCAGTACCTTGTAAAAGATGATTATGATGATATTTTGGATGAAACTGAGCATCTAGTCGGCAAAATAGTGAAGAAAATTAGTAATAAGCAGTATTAAATGTGTGTAATACGAACAGTTTATTTTGTGATTGTGAACATGTAAGTGTGTGTTTATTAGCTATAACAAATGTTTAATGAATTTTACTTTATAATTAGAATATTTTTGATTATTTTTAATAATGTTTTTTGTAATATTTAAGTCTTTTTCATGTAAGAATATAATAATGAATGTAAAAGTTTAATAAATATTATAATGTTCAACTTGACTAGTTTCATTTTGTGTCAGACTGCATGGGTAGTAAAATAAGATAGTAAAACACATTTATTTGAATACAAGATACCTATTTATTTCATCACAAAAAAAAAATACAATAATGACTTAATTTCTAGATTTTACAAAAATATTATCTTATGAAAAATGAAACAAGAAATATTATAATTCATGAGATTATATTGTTTATGCAATAATATAACATTATAAACATAAAAAGAAAGTAAATAGTAGATAACAAAAATAACAGCTTAAAACATAGTACGATGATGACCCCAAGGCATAGTATAAATTTTATTTTTTATCTGACGTTTGTCATCATTTCCATTAAGTACTAATTTATTAATTTTCTGTGTATATAACTTATGATTTTTAGATCGAATGACATACATAGTATCTCTGAGATTTATGTCATTAATCAAAGTATTTTTATATTTTTCAATCGTGAGTTTATTAGAAACAGGTTTTTTAACTCCTTTAGCTTTTTTAATTGTATTGTTTAAACTATTTATACAGTATAATTTAGCCCTCAAACCAATAAACTCAGTAATGACATCTCCACCCATTTCATCCTTAAAATAGCCAGGTATTTGTTTATTCGCTTTCGGAATACCATAAATATTATTTTCTTTAAAGTTACTAGTATCAAAATATTTTATATTTTGTTTCATGTCTTTATAAAAATCATCAGTATGTATTATATACAAGAGACTATCAGTATCAGTATAACAAAGTTTTATGTCATCTTTATATATTTTCTTCATAACAGAATAGTGAAACTGATACAAATGACGTTTTGCTAATTCCAGTATTGTAAAACCAATGTATATTGGTCGATCTAAAACAACTTTAGCAGGCTCTAATTGAATAGCAACAAGGTTTTCTGAAATAATAGCCATATTTTTAAAATTAGGGGCGCTCACATATTTTTCTGCCCCCTTTATTTTATTTGTCTTATTAAAGTCATCTTTCCATACATTAACTAATTTAACATTCACTTGTTTTCTTTTATTTTCAATCGTTTTACCAAATATTGAATTATTTTGCTTCTTGAAAAAATCTCTTTCGAAATCTGAATTAGCTTTTTGTCTGAGTGCTGTATTAAGATTTATGTAGGGTTCTAAGATGTTTTTTTGAGTAAATGCTAGAATTTTGTGGACATTTAATAATATAAGACCATTCTTTAAACATTCTTGTAAGTGAATATAGTGGATGACATATCTATATTTATCATACAGATTAGCAATTAGTTTTGTGTTTTTGCTATCACATGGAATAGGAACGGATAATTTTTCTGGCGCAAATGGTAAATCAGAATGCTCGTCATGTATATCAGGAGGATAATGAATATCAACTTCAAGTATGTACCCTTCGTCACTATCAGCAGAAACGGATGCAATTTCCAATAAAGCTATTTCAGATTTTGTTAAAAATCTAAAATTTCCACAGGGAAGTCTTTGTGTCATAGCATGACCATATAAATTGACACAATCTAAGTAAACTAAAAATGTGCTGGGTTCTTTTTCGCTATAGTCTGGCAAATATTTATTATTAGCCTTTGCATGTCGCAGCGAACATTGAGCAAGACCTCCTCTGATACCTTTTTCTAGCATTTGATATATTTCTATATCAGATATTAAATCTAATTCTACTTTAGTTAGCAAGAGCATAGCGTCCCAGCTTAATGACGGTGATGAAACATAATGACAAGGGTCAAGCTCATAATGACATAAACTCATAGATCGGAATTTCTCAAATATGTCACACAATAGTAAGACATCACATTTCAAATATAAATCAGTATATTCGCCTAAATTCGTAATACCAAATTTAGCCCACACATTTAAAGCGTGATCGTAATCGTCAGTAGACACTGTATCGGATGTGAGTTTATTATAAAAATTTGAGCGATCTGGTAACCGAGTTTCCGCATATCGTTCCCAGGAGTCTATATAATCATAGCAATACACGCCTTTCCTAAGGCACAGTCTAAATAAATTTTCATCAGTGAAAAATGAGTGTAAATGCTTTAAATCATTGGAGTCCAGTGTTTTTACTAAGTTGTCTAAACTCGAACTTAAGAAATTAAAAGAATCTATGAATTTTAATTGGGCTACTTTCTGAGAATTAAATGGGAAAAATTTAGTAAAAGAAATATATTTATCCTTGGTTCTTGGAATTAAATTGATTCGACCGCAAACACTTGAAAGTTCTTTTATAAATAAATGACAGTCATATCCCGAAAGATTATGAAATATTATGGGAATAAATTTTACAGACTTATTATTTAAGTTGCATGAATTATGAGCTGGACCGCGATATTTACCTGTGAAATGATCGTGGTCATGAACGATACGGTCATTATTAGAAAAAAATTCTTTACAAATATGACATACTGTAGCAGTCTTAAATGAAAGAAGCTCTTCATCATTCAACGGGGACATTTCGCTAGGCAAAGATAAAATGTCATATAAACTTTCTAAATCCTTAGCAATAGATTCTACAAACTTTTTTGAACAATTTGGGCCTCGATAAGATACTAAATTATTAAGTTCTGGATTAGTTTCACAGCATATATAATAGGCAAAACAAGTTGCTTCATGAATTTGTATGTTTTCGACATACTGACTTTTATTTTTATCTGAATATTCTCGAAGTAAGCTTTCAAAGTCTCCATAAATAACAATAGGAATTCTTTGAGTCCTTATATAATTGGAAAACCGAAGCTTGCTATTCTCTTCTGGGAGCACTGTTTGCATTCGTGCACAATTATGATTATCTAATTTTGCCTCTGAATCAAAGTATATAAAACATTCATCACATAAGTGAATTTTAGATTTGTGTTTTGTTAGTTGATCATGAACTAATCGCGCAATATTTTTTATTAAACAGAAATGATTTTTGTCTCCTTTTTGAATTAATAATAAATTTACATGGGTCAGTTTCCGTTGTAAAGTTTTGTATAATGGTCCAGTAATAGTATTTTTTTTTTCTAAACCATAAACATTTACACTTATATGTGGATTATTTTTTTCGAATTGTTTTATGTCATCAAATGTTGGTGGGAAAGACATACCATTTAAATTTAATAATTTAGAGTAATGTGGATATGATGAAACTCTATTACTGTTATACCGTACTGGATACATATGTGCTACAATACACCAGAGAAAACAATGTCTATCTTTATTGCAAATGTTAAGACATGACTTTGTTTTAAGAATTTTTATCGGTAAAGAAATGTAACTGCCAGCTTTTAAGGGATTATACTTAACTATATTCATTTCTAAATGATTAATCGACTCTATAGCCCAACCAGATTCTGATAATTCAAATTCTGTGCACTTATACAGCATTTTTTGCACGCAATCTTCAAAAAATAATTTTATATTAGTATTCTGAATTATCACATAATACTTTGTATTGAAAGATTTCAAAGACAATTCTTCATTTTTAGGCAACTTGTACAATACAAAAAGCTCAAATTGTATCTTAATCGCTCGATGTTTCAATCGCAATGTCTCAATAATCTTGTAAATCGTGCTAGAAATATCTGATAAAAATATCTCTGGTGATATGTTATCTAAACTTGTTGGATTAAATCTGTAACTAGCAATTCTATTTTTGAAAGCAGTAGCTATTATTTGCACATTATCAAATTCAGTACTCAACAAACAGTTTGATTTATGTATATTACTTTTCTTATGTGATGAATATTTTTGGACATAAACCTTACAATGTGGACAAAATTTCATGTTTGTTTATGTTGAATACAAAAAAGTAAAGCAATAATCTATTAATTTAACCTTAATTATATTCACCAAAACATATGTTTAATACTTATATTTATTTTATCTTAAAATTGTTTAAAGTTTTTTGATTTAGGTACTTCAAGGCCAAAATTAGGTACTGTTCTAGAATTTTTAACTACTTCAAGATTAAGGTTAAAGGTCCGAATTACTGATCTGAGTTTTTTTAAAGTACTTAAAGCATAAGATTCAAGGTCATAATTACTGGTCTAGAATTTTAAGCTTTGAGATTAATTAATTCGAGTTTATTGGTTTTTAGTTTTTTGGTTTTTAGTTTTTTGGCTTACTGAAAGAAATTATACAAATAATGATTAATAAAAATAAAAAATATAAACATATAAGTAAGTACCTATGTAAGATTATATTTCATTAAAATTATCTGAGAAAACAAACATTAAAAAGAAAGATCAATATTATAGACTTCATGGCGCAGGTACTTACTTAAATTCAAACAATATAGACTATAATCTATTAATTTAACCTTAGTTATATTCACCAAAATATATGTTTTATACTTATATTTTGGCCTAAAATTGTTTTAAGTTTTTTGATTTAGGTAAGTACTTCAAGGCCAAAATTACTGTTCTAGAATTTTTAACTACTTCAAGATTCAGGTTAAAGGTCTGAATTACTGATCTGAATTTTTTTAATGTACTTAAAGCATAAGATTCAAGGTCATAATTACTGGTCTAGAATTTTAAGCTTTGAGATTCATTAATTCGAGTTTATTGATTTTCGGTATTTAGTTTTTTGGTTTTTAGTTTTTTGGCTTACTGAAAGAAATCATACAAATAATGATTAATAAAAAATAAAAATATATATAAGTAAGTACCTATGTAAGATTATATTTCATTAAAATTATCTGAGGAAACAAACATTAAAAAGAAATATCAATTATACACTTCATGGCGCAGGTACTTACTTAAATTCAAACAATATAAAATATAGATTATAACCTATTAATTTAACCTTAAATTCACCAAAATATATGTTTTATACTCATATTTATTTTGACGTAAAATTGTTTTAAGAGTTTTGATTTAGGTACTTCAAGGTCAAAAACACTGGTCTAGAATTTTTAACTACTTCAAGATTAAGGTTAAAGGTCCGAATTACTGATCTAAATTTTTTTTATGTACTTAAAGCATAAGATTCAAGGTCATAATTACTGGTCTAGAATTTTAAGCTTTGAGATTCATTAATTCGAGTTTATTGGTTTTTGGTATTTAGTTTTTGGTTTTTAGTTTTTAGTTTTTTGGCTTACTGAAAGAAATCATACAAATAATGATTAAAAAAATAAAAATATGTATAAGTAAGTACCTATGTAAGATTATATTTCATTACAATTATCTGAGGAAACAAACATTAAAAAGAAAGACAATTATAGAATTCATGGCGCAGGTAGGTACTTACTTAAATTCAAACAATATAAAATATAGATTAGACTTATAAAGTGATCGTTACAAACATCTGTCTATACAATTTATACAATGTGGAGACAACAATTCAACAATAAATGAAAATATGGGCAATTATAATTATGAAAAGAAAAAGTATAGGTATGCCATTATATTATAGACCCTTTAAATGTAAAAAAAAAAGGTTTTTAAACAAGTTTATGATAAAATATAATAGGCATAATCATTAAAAGAGCAAAACAAAATTAAGGAGTCCTTTAAATTGGGGGTAAGACGCTTACCTAATTTTAAAATACGTTAGACTGATAGAGTATGGGCTGTATCTTCTGATAATCTTCTTTAGCAGCGGTCACAAGTTTTGTGACTGCTTTCCATACCGGACTGCTGTCATCAACAGCCGATTTGAAGGTAACTAGTGCCCGTTTCCAGCGGTCGGTGCTGAGCGCCTCCGCGTCCCGAGCGTTGTAAACACGCAGTTCCACGTAGTAGTTGCCCTGCCGGGTGGGATCCCGCTGGAGTGTATAACCGGAACCGCTACGTCTTGATAAGAAGCTCCGCAGTGCAGCCGCTCGGATGGGTTCACCGCCAAGTTCTTGCTCGTTCTGAAATTAGAAATGATTATCATTAGAACAATTAAAAAAGAAAAAGCATGAAAACCACCTTCAAAATGTATTGACTCATAGATTTTAACTGATCAGGGAATCGTATTTAGAATATCTTAGTCAGTCTTTGGCTTTGACAGACAGACAGACACGCGAGTGATCCTATAAGGGTTCCGTTTTCCTTTGAGGTATGGAACCCTAAAAATAATGGAAAATTAAAATTAAAAGGATCCACATTACAAATAAACAAATGTATGTTATTGTTTATTTGTAATGTGGATCCTTTTAATTTTAATTTTCCATTATTTTTAAATAAAAATTAAAAAGGTATTTGCAAATAAAAAACTTCAGCATACCTCTGAATCCGACTGCTTCCTTTTTTTGACCGATGTCGATGGCGTCGGCAAATCAACGTCCGACTCCGTGTCGGACCCAAAAAAGTTAGATTTTACCACTGGAGCGCTGGTAATTTTCTTTATTGCAGGTTTATTTCTTTTGCCAGCAGCCTTTTTCCCTGCCTTCTTTTTCTGTGCCGATGGTGCTGGCTGAGATGCTGGTATTTCACAGTCAGAATCGAAGGGATTGGTTGACCTAAAAGGAAGAACACCAATAAATTTCACTCACAAGTTCAATTAATTATTATTCGATATAAATAATAATTGTAGAGTTATACGCACATACTTGTTGCACTATTGTTCACAATAATATTGAAAAAAAAGAAAAGCTGCAAGTACCCGGGATGCGCACTAATTAAAATGAAATGATTAAATGCAGTCATATTTATAGATTACATTTTTAAAGCGGTGGTTACAGTAAGAAATCGCTCACAAAGTTAGAAAGCGATTTTGACATGTATGCTAAAAATTAGTTCTATGTCATCAGCAAATAGGGTCTAAAATTCATTGATTGGTACTTACTCAATATGATTGCATCCTTACTTTCCTTATTTGTCGACGGCGTCGCTCTGTCGCGTATACCTGAGACGATTTTCTAAAAAGGAAGTGGTATGTACTCTCTCAGAACAATAAGCTGCAAATTGCTGACGCGGGATTATTTTATTACGGTAATGGAATTAATGATAGAACTGTATGTATTATTTATATTAAATTAAATAATGGAAAAAAAATAAAACATGAAAACAAAATCCAGACCGGAACAAATACTTATTTGTCCCGTGCGGGAATCGAACCCGCGACAGTTGGCGCATTTAGTTACAGCACGTTTATAAACTAATATTTACATTGTGATGCAGCGAGATGACCTCTTAATCAATGCGCCATACGTGTCGTCGAAAATGTGACAAAACACTGGATCGCTTTTAAGATTGGGAGATTTACGATGGTCCTTGGGTGGCTTACACATATAATCAAATTCCATACTTTCCCAATTTAGAAAACGGCGCCACATCGTCACGGATACCTGCGATGAAATTCTAAAAAGGAAGTTTTATACTTATACAACTTGTTCTTTATAGGTGTATACTTACATTTTTTTTTTTTTTCACTGTGTTATTTGTGTTTTGTGTTTCACGAACTGTGTCCAAATAAATGTTTTTCTTTCTTTCTTTGTACTTTTATTAGAAGATAGGATAGATGGGTCCACTATAAATTATTTAGTAGCTTGTTACTTCTGCGGTGCTGGGCTCATGGACTAGCACCATCAGGTTGTGTCGTGGCCAGAGCATGTTCGCAGTTTTCTATTATATTGTCCCTTCAGATGAAAAGTGATATCTATTGAATAGATAAATCCGTATTAGGGGTTTATTAGATTGAAAAGTCAGCATTCCAGTCTATTCCATTTGCAGAGGAGCATCTAAATTCCAATTACTCTTTTATCCTATATTCAGCAAGCATAATTTTCGTATTAGGTAGTCGATGTAATCGATGTAGATAAATCCTATCTTAAGATTCTATAACCGGCTATCATCTTTAGACATACATGTACAAGCGAATTGAGATACTGCAAATCGCATACTTAGTTCTACCTGTGAACAGTCGGTACACTTCGTCAAATATAATTAATTCATCAGTGGATATAGGAACACAAGATGTGCACCGCATAATTTCGATGTAACGCAGCGGTCGAACTTGATATTGCTGTTTATATTATCACTAAGCGAATGCAATAATTTTGTTCCACTGTACCAGTTCAGCGTCACCCTGTAGAATGAAATACAATATTCAATCTGCAAACAGTATCACAGACCGATTGTATTGTATGTGTGGAGAATTGAGGGTTCTGAATCACATTTCCATGTGTGGAGAATTGGGGGTTCTGGATCACATTCTGATGTGTGGAAAATTGAGGTTTCTGGATCACATTTCGATGTGTGGAGAATTGGGGGTTCTGGATCATATTCCGAGCGGAGCGAGGAAGAAATGATACAGAACCCCCAATTCTACCCTACTGGCGCGCGCCGCGTAAACCGTGAGAGATAAATAAAATTTATGTTCTACAGGATTGTGTATCTTAAAAAGTTCAACAAAAAAGTCCGTTTTGTTTTATGTCTACCTTCTAAAAATGACCCACAATAACCATTTTTATCTTTCAGAATTGATAAAAATTTCATATGTTAGTCATTATAGTCGTTGTAGGAATCAATGACCTATTCCTCGACTATTAGTAATACCAAAAATGATGAATGAAAATTTGTAACTTGATAATATAAGCTATGCTTCTGCAGGAACAACATTATAACTATTGTTGTTTATAATACAGAAAAAACAATATGAAGACGTCATTTACGCTGTAAAAATGTGCGATATTAAATTCGTTTAAACTTCATTTTAGAAAAGTTTTATGGAAAAAAACAAGATGTAGGAGCCTAGATAACCACTGTCTAAATCCGAATAACAACATAATATGGTAAAAATATGCCCAAATTGCAAATGATTTAGGTATTACGTTTGTATGGACAATTCATGCGTCGCCGCGTTCTTAAGGGGGATGCGCTAAGATAGCCCTCAAAATTCACATTTTCTCACGTTCTTGCAATACGGTCGCTAATCATATTTTGATCAACATACAACCTAATACTGACCTGCAAATTTGAATTTCGCGGGCTACCCTGGAGTTCTTGCCTTAAGGGTACACTAGTCGGTCATTCTTCCATACAAACGTAGTATGGTGATTACTCGTTTGTTTGACGGTGTGCGTTCAAAACTAAAAATTAAGTCAATTTGTCTTGTCTTTATCTAGTCCTATAAGGAAGCAGAATTGGGAAAAAGTATCGGTTTGGAAGTTTTAGCGTCGAAACTTCCATAATTTTAACTCATATTTGGGCGTAAATAAATAACTTATATAGTATGCAAATAGCAAAATAAAAACCGTAGAGGGATAGTTAATTCATTGACAAGTTTAAATAACTTTATTTTGAGTAGATATATACAGCAGTTTTTCCATAATATCCGTACGCCCAAAGGTCTGTTCATGAAATTTTATGGGCTCGTTTTCGAGATAAATCTTCGTCTATTTTACTAAATAAATAATTGATTATATAAATTAATAAGTAAAAACTCGATAAATAAAAACGTAATAAATACTGTACTAAATAGCATGCATGTTAGTTACGCCACCGACGAGTTCGAGCCGTCGACTAGGGGAACCTTAACGAGTGAGAATTGGTGCACGCAGACATAGACACGTACGTACGCTGTTCGTGAAGATTGTCAATGTGCGCGTGCGTTTTCGCTCATAAAGGCTCGTGCAGACCAGCGCGACACGCGACGCGACACAAAGGCACCGCTCGTCGCGCGACGAGCGGTGTCTTTGTGTCGCGCGACAAGTCGCGTTGGTCTGCACAAGCCTTTATAGCGAGCTGACCTTCTGTACCTATCTATTCAATGGTCCTATCTGACGTCTCTACGTCGTAATCTCTGTAGAGCAACGTCTACGGCGAGTAATCAAATAGAGCATCTCTACATACATTGTGGGCACTTTACGTCTAAAAATAGAGTTGGTCGCCCGAGGATGAGGCTCTTTAATTATGGACTGGAGGCTATTTCTTAGAACTCTTACGCTATTTTTGGGTGTGTGGGTAGATGAGAGATGGATTACTTAATGTTGGTTCAGATAAGTTATATTACGGTGAAATGGAGCATAAAAAAAACGAATGTTACTTACACATTTTCAAAAAAAAAAAAAATAACTGCCATTTATTTGAAATGAAGCATAAAAAAATAACTAATGTTAGTTACTTTTTCAGGAAAAGAAAAAAAAATCTGCCATTTATTTGTCTGGAATCTATGAAAATATTCCCGAGATTTTTCAAGTTTAGGTTTCGAGTTTTTTATACATACTTACTTAATCGTATTTAATTTTAGTACAATCACCTTAAGTACTTAATTAAAAAATGTTAACAAAATTCGTGGTTGCCCGTAGAATCTCTCTCTTACTATTTTAACGATTTTCCAAGTACTGCTTACCACTACGTAAGCATTAAGCTTAAAGGCTCCTTCAAACAGGCGCGACAAGCGACGCGACACAGAGACTCGCGCGACGAGCGGTGCCTTTGTGTCGCGTTGCGTGTCGCGCCTGTTTGAAGGAGCCTTAATGCGAAGTACAAATACGATAGTATTTACTTTGAATCCCAAATCTATTGGACAATTAATTAAAACAAACAAAAGCAAACCCAGTTTGGTAAACAACAAACAAACGGTTTGCCGATAAATATAAGTACCATATTTTCAATCCAGCTGTATTGCCTACATAATGAAGGTATCATTATGTAGGTGAATACAAAGAATAATGAGCTCATAACATGCTGATTAAACATCAACCATATAACTGTCGTGCGAAGTTTTAAATTCACATGTAGAAAAAATCCAAGACCGTTCCCGGTATTGAACAACAAACCCTGACTTTCCAAAAGGTCAATCGAATTCCAACCATAAAAAAATGAACTCAGACTTCAAACTCACATACACATAAATCCGTTTAAGATCGATCCCGGTTCTAAACAATACGTCTAAGGTCACGTGAGATTTTTGCAATTTTAATCATTTTCCGTTCGTTTTAAGGTTAAATTTTCAAGGAACAATAGACCTAAGGGCTATTCCCAGAAACCTTGTTGAATTTTCTTGTAATCGAGTTGAGTACACTTTGGAAAGGGAATAATAATATGACGTCAAAATGGTAGAACGGAGGCAGATTACACTTCAATAGTCGTTAATAACGTTTAAATGTGATTATTTTGGTAATTTAAACAGGTTAACAGAATTAAATGCGTATTTAAGGGAAACGAGAGGCTTTCGGTTAAAAAGGGTCTATTTTTAGAGTCGAAATAATGATTTTATTACATTGAACTGAGTTTACGTTGGCCAAGAATGAATGTTGACTGGATGAAAATTGGGAAGTCGCCAGTCTACGCGAAACTAGAAGACATAGGGTAGTTATATATCTATGAATATTACAAATGAAAGTCGGTTTTCGTCTCTGTCTATGTGACAGCGTTGTTCTACTAAACTACGCCACGGATTTTTATGGGGTTTTCACCTTCAGGTAGAGAACTTATTCCGGAAGGTTTATAAATTAATATGTAGAATACATTAACATAAAACTAATCAGGGGCGGGTTGCTAGTTACCATTAAAAAGCTAACCTCATGGAACATTCTGTCAGTTTTGGCAAACTACTTAGTAGATATTATGATGTGAGAATTCTGTCCACTAACTAGAGATTCGTATGGAAAGAAGAACAAGTATACATATAGGTACTGATAACAGTTTTCAGTTTCATCCTTACAATGATCAGATCATGCTTTTCTTGAACTAGATAACCAAATAAATAACTTGCTGTACACGATATATTTTAACGTCATCAGTGTCATATACTTCGAACTAAAACACCTACATCAACCAACAATTGCATAGAAAAAACCCAACTTCATGAGTTTTTATCCATCCTAGAAGTGGTATGCTTTAAATCCATATTCGTAGATGTGTACAAACCGTAACAATTTTAGACGTTTTCACAAGCCTTCGGCGATGAACCAAAACTCCTAATATAATTTGACATTTATTTCAAAGTCGATAACTTGATATCTCTTTTACTTCACCTTACATTTATGAGCATCGTCGACAAAAGCATTGTCGTATTGTTAAGAACCCCTTGTGTAACCATGGCAAAGTATGGCATATATCACGGAACCATAAAATTGTAAGAAGCAATATTTTTTTTTATTGTGTGAAAATCTCAAGGTGACACCGGTTACAGGTACCATAAAAGGTGTGTGATAATGTGATTGTATGTAATCGATTTTATCATTCAGTGTAGACATCACATCTATAATTTGATGCACATTAATTGGTAAAGCATTTGAGCAGTGCATATACACAAGCATATATGTGCAATCCATTACCTACATTTTATAGTTTTAGAATCACCCGTTGTTGGCGCAATGGCATTGATTCATCTATACTTAATATAGTGTTAGATCACTGGTTAAAATAAGTCCACGTGTAAGGAATAATTAGTTTACTTCACTAGAACTAGAGTACAATCACACTTCTACTTAACTCTAATAATACAAGAAATAGTTCTACCATTCAACATGAATGCGCCAATCAGATTGTTCGTAAACCACACTCGATATAGATCAAAGAATGACAACCCAGGAATGAGGGTAACCTAAAAAAAAATCCACACTCGAAATAATCTTCTTTTCATAGATTATAAAATTGTACTAAATTAACATAAATTTTGTAGCGGTTACACCGCCACATACGAACTACGCATCAAAGACATGACGTCACACAAATCCTGCATCGCGCAGTTAGAGTTTACCGAGCGATCGACATAGATACAAGATTTCAACTTCAAACCGATGGGCAGTTGCCCGCCAGACACAACACCCGTCTGGTCGGAGGATCCTCCCTTTTCTATGGTGGATGAGTGAACTTTACACCCTGTTCCTCATACCTATAAAATTTTACCAACTGAATTACTAATGGAATCTTTTCTTTTCAATTTTCAATTTACTATTTTTTATTTTATAACTCAACATAAATGTTACCAGCTGAATAAACTTATACTAATGTATAAAATACCAACCTAATGTTATATATTACAAATCAACATAATTTCTGAAAATAAACCAGATTTACAATTGTTTGGTATTATTTGACACAAGCGTTTTAACAATAGGTACTTTGTATTTTACGCTTTCATGCCAAAACGGCTTAACGGATTTGAATGAAATTGAGCACATAGGTAAACTATGACCTGAGTTATGACATCGAATTCTTTTCATTTCCATATTCTCACGGGATCGAGATTTATGCGGGTGAAAACGCGGACTGCAGCTAGTACAATAATATAAAATAAGAATCCTTATAAAATATTATTTATAAAAATGTCTCAACAAATAATGAGTACCTATTGTCCCCGATTTCTGGAAATCTGTTCAATTGAATTTGATGTCAATTCTCATTTCAACTAATATGATTGGTTGTTCCTATTTTGGTAAACCAAGCACATTATAGATAAAAGTATAAGATTTCAGGTTTATCATAGTTCAGAATTTTTTACAAAACATAGGATTTTGGAGAACCGCTGGATGCGGGAAGCATAGAACCGGTCGAAGTGGCGGTGCTTGGGGAGGCCTATGTACAGCAGTGAATGTCTTTCGGCTGAAATGATGATGATAATGTTGAACTTTATTGTGACCTCAGAAAAACTTTCAAATAGAATATTATTATTCCTTACTTAGTCGGTTCTTCTTCTTTTCGTGTGGTTAGTGACTAACCTGGTGTCAGAGTTTTAAAGCTGCCCATGGGCCTCTGACTTGGCTTCCCTTCCGTCGATAAATATCTCTCAGGCATGCCGGTTTCCTCACGATGTTTTCCTGAATCCGAAAAGTCAGAGGTGCGTGTCTTGGGTTCGAACTCGAGACCTATGACTTGGCAGTCTGACGGTCACACCACTAGGCTATCACTGCTATATATGTTTAGTCGGTTTCCACGTTTCTTTTGAATATATTCTTCTAACTAATCCTAGGCGCAAATAGGCTGGAAGAAATGCTCAGCGTATTATAAACAGTAGCGCCCTAACGAAGGCAATGTTGCTAATGGTAGCACATTAGTGCTTAGTACAAGTCGTTTTCTACAGTTGTTTGCATAAAACATTTGTTTACTTTATTTAGCTTCTTAGTCTGGCTAAAAATAGAAATGTACCTATTTAATGAAACTCAAAAAAATTCCATTTTGTTTTCCTACAAATATTTTTGAACACTCTAATCTCACCAGTATTTTACATGGAGCGACTGCCTATCTGACCTACACAACCCAGTAAGTAGGTAATACGGTACCTCTTGGTAAAACTGATTATCAGACTTTCGGGCTTCTGACGACCCGTCACAACTGTCAAAAGATTCACGAATGACAGCCGGGACCAAAGGCTTAACGTGCTTTCCGAGGCACGGAGGAATCTCGGTATGTAGAAATGGTCACCCATCCACGGCCCAACCCCGGCAAGCGTAGCTTAATCTGATGGATCGACCCGTGCGGCCGTTAGTACTTAACCATGAGCTCCTCGCAATATGAAGCAATAGCTTTCTACAGCTGGAATAGACTAAATCTGACACGAAAAACCGGATGGCATTTTGTTCTGGAGCACCGGTCCATGATGGCGCAACTTTTAAAATTCCTATATTTATTTATTGATATTGCACTTTAACAGTTTACTCACTAAAACATACAAAAACAAAAATCATATACAGTAAGGTATTATGAATTCGTCACTTACAGAATTGCACGGCACTAGCAGAGAATTCAATCATTAAAGGACGTGTAAGATACCATTAGTTGAATTACATAATAGGTTAAAAAATAAAACGAAAATAAGTTATATTCACAAATGCAATAGGAAATATAAAAATATTTAACAAAATAACAAATAAGGCAAAAAAAGAAGAGAATGGATACAATTAGACGTCTCAAGTCGCACAGAGGTCTCGAGACCCCGTGCTGGTTAAAAGTCTCGTACAGAATTGACGCAAAGGCCCCGCAATAGGTTCAGTTGATTGACGATGTGTGGTGATTTGACATTAGCATTTGACACTCTACATCACTAGGTACCTATATTGGTACTGACCGTGATGTTTGGTTAAACCGATATTTCCAGTACATGTCGTGTAAACACATGACAAAAACAGACGTTCCTAAAACTTTTTGAAATGGGGCGACCTCTGCTTGAAAAGGGCTCGAATTAGTTTCCAGGGAGTTGCCCGAGGGCGGCACTTTATTGACATGTTTTGTTAGCACATGTTTAGTTAATAATATATAGACTATAATAGGTAACTTATTAAACAATATTACATTTTCCGTCTATATAAATGTCTTTTTGACGTGATAACGTATTATAAATCGATGAACACCGCCGGCTGCACGCACAAAAAAGTGTCACGTTCCGCCTGAGCCGAGCGTGCAAGCGAGAGCGTGGAGCAAGCGAGAGCGTGGAACAAGCGATAGAGAGGCACGATCGGCCTAAGCGTTCGGCTTATGACGTTATCACGTAAAATTATCGTCCATAAACCGACTTTACAGACAACCAATTTTCTTTTAACTGACGAAAAAATTGAAGTCAACGCATGTGTGTATATTTTTTTTAAATTTATCGCCACTTCCGATTTTGACGATTCTTTTTTTTATTAGAAAGTCAATTTTAAATTGGACCTACTTTGAGATATACCCTCGAAGTTGGTCTAATTTAAAACTGATTTGCTGGCAATAGAAAACACGTTTGATCCTTTCCACACACCAGCGCCGTTCACCAGGTTTTTGTTTTGTCTATCATGCCGAATTTGGTCGCACTGGGCTCACCACAGCCGTCACTTGGCGCCGTGTTTGGCGCTGACTCAAAATTTGTAATTTACATTTTATTAGGAACCAAGTTAGACTAAAAGGTTTATTTATGCTTTTCAGTTTCTATTTTCGTCGGGTTTTTAACTTTTTTTGCAAAAAAGTTTTTTTTTAATATAAACCCTAGTTTCTGAATTAAGAATTTGAACAGGTACTTCTTCAATGTAGCCCGCGAAATTCAATAAATTATTGATATTTTACCAAATAATAATACATAATTATCCTTTCCAGCAAAGAAAAATGATATCCTTTTCCTTTATAAAGTTGATAAAATAAATAGGTACAAATATGAGTAAAATAAAGGCTCTTGCAGACAGGCGCGTTGCGACTTTAGTAGAATAATTTCTATGAAAACTTCTCGGAAATTGTTTTACCAGAATCGCGTCGCACCGTCGCGTCACGCCTTTCTGCAGGAGTCTTAAAATTCTATTAAAAAATACTACAATATTTGAGTTCAGCAGAACTTTTGCAAACATATTAGAATAAGTTGTGGGTTTATAAATAAGCTCGACAAAAAAAATTATCCGGTTCATATTCAACCTCAGGAAATATGATCAGATCATATGTCGAGCTACAGGTCTGAGCTCAAATGGATGTCCATTCGTCTTTTTCTCCCTTCTGAACTCACCCCACTCCACCTTCTTATCGTATGTCTCACTTGCAATATCTATGTTCTTCACACGCTAAGAATCTGCGTTCTTCCAACAATCTTCTTCTACTCTGTCCTTCTTATATTTCTGACTTCGTTCATTCTTCTTTTCATATTTAGTCCATTCTTCTCTGGAATGCGCCTCCTCTTGATATCAGGACGGCCACCAGTCGGTAAATTCAAAACAAATAGCGTAGTAATCTCAACTACCTCTTTTCCTTAAATAAAAATAAAAATACCACCCCTAAAGATAATATAGATGCAATAAAATTAAATGCTATTGTAGTTACAGTCCCTGTAGAAATAGCTTCTACATTCAATAATTATTACGTGAATTTGACGCAAACGTCACCGCAAGATCCAGCTGTTCAAAATTATAGGCTAAATAGATATGTCAACTCAATGTTTCTTAAACCAATGTCAGAAAACGAAGTGCGCCTTGAAATAATGTCCCTGTCCAACACTAGATCAGAGGGCTATGACGAAATTAGTACTAAAATCATAAAACCTTGCTGTAATGAATTGACTAGTATTTTAACCCATTTAATAAACATGTCTTTTGCAGCAGGAACATTTCCCGATAGGTTAAAGTTATCAATTATTAAGCCGTTATTTAAAAAAGGAGATAACTGTGATGTTAGTAATTACCGTCCAATTACATTGATACCTATTTTTTCAAAAATTTATGAGAAATGTATGTATAAAAGGCTAATAGAATTTTGCAATAAATTCCAAATAATAAGTACTGAACAGTGTGGATTTAAAAAAAAAAAATCCACATCATTAGCTATTTACTCTCTTATGAAGGCAGTACTTTCAAATATTAATAATAATCATCTGACTACGGGACTTTTTTTTGATTTATCAAAAGCCTTCGATTTTGTGTCGCATAGCATATTGTTGGATAAACTAGAGACTATTGGGATTAGAGGACCTGCACTTGAATGATATATCATCCTATTTAGGCAATAGACAGCAACGTGTCATTATTAGTAAAATTAACAGTAATAGAGTTATGATACCTTACTCATCAGAATATAAGCAAAATAAATGTGGCGTTCCGCAAGGAAGCGTGCTTGGTCCAATATTGTTTCTTTTATATATTAATGACATCATAAAAATAACCAAACATAAATGCATTTTATTTGCCGACGATATATCAATCATAGTGACATCAGATAAAAAGAAAAACAAGACTGACCATGAGTTTGACATAAATAATACAATAGACAAATTACTGCTTTGGCTTGACATGAATAATTTAAAAATAAATTTAGATAAATCCGTTTACATTCAATTTAATCAATCAAATAATAATAAAAACAATATAAAACTTAATATTAATAAAATCGAAGAGGCAACCCATACAAGGTTTTTAGGCGTAATAATAGACAAAGATTTTAACTGGAAAGAACATGTAGATAATGTAAGCACTCGAATCAATAAATTTGTATACGCACTGAAGCAAGTTAAAAACGTAACTAACATAAAAACAGCAATTATGTCATACTACGCTTATGTTGAGTCGATACTGCGGTATGGTCTCGTAATGTGGGGTAATGGTACCAATATGAATAGAGCATTTATCGCACAAAAAAAGTGCATCAGAGCAATAAGTGGTATTAAACCTGATGACTCATGTAGACCAATGTTCAAGAGGTTTGGTCTGCTACCTCTACCATGTCTGTATATATATGAGGTATGTATATTCGTAGTTAACAACAAACATTTATTTAAATCAGCAAATGATGTAAATCCCAGAAACAGACGAGATCCTCATAAACTGGTATTAAGTGATTTGCCAAGACTTGCGAAATACAACAAAAACTGCCTTGCAATGTGCGTACGTATTTATAACAAAATACCAAGTCGCTTTAAAATATTGAACTCGAGAAAGTTTAAGATAGAATTACACAAGTGGCTTATTGAATGTAATTTTTACAGTTTAAAAGATTTTATGGATGTGAGATGTTGATTCGTTTTGTTAAAATATAAATTTTTGCATGCTATGTTGCTTAGCGAAACATGTTGAGCTACTGTAATAATATTAACATCAATGTATACCATGTTTTACGCAAATAAATGATTTACTTACTTACTTACTTACTTAAAATTTATACATATTATAGTATATATGTATGTATGTATATTATAAGTTTATAACCTATTGATGTACTTGACCTTTATACTTGTGTGCCTATTTTATACATTTTGTTACCTTGTTTATATTTTTTAACTCCACTCAATCAGATAACCTGCCATCTTATCTCTTCACCACCCTTGGTTAACTGATAGAGAATGCCTAAGGCATTAAGTCCACCTTTGTACTTCATTGTGTGCGAGAAAATTAAATAAATTGAGCAAAGAAGAATTTTCTTTAAGTTTAAAAAAAACAAAATGATCAGAAAAAAAAAAACATGGTTCATTATTAAAGCAATATATTTAATAACGCTGGTCGCGACGTGAAAGTAAATCATTTTGACTCGCTTCACTTGGTCTGGGACCTCGAGATATATAATAATATAATATAGTATAATATTGAGAAAGTAATATTGTTTATTTAACAGTGTTACTTTCTCATGACATAAATATCGTGATGACCCAGTTGTGAGTTCAAATCCAACCAATCGCAATCGTAATCGTAACGTACAGTAAGCGCTCAAAAGTTCATGAGCACGCTAAGAGTCGTATTGCTGTGAACACGCGGTATAGCTCGTACATTTGTATGTGTAAGCAACACGATACACACACCACAGATAACGCAGTTTTGTTCTACACGAAACAACAATATATTTCCGTCGCTTTAAACATGCTAGCACACACGCACTATGCGCGTGAACTTGACCAGTTAATGGCATTGCTAAAATTCGATAGTAACTTAACAAGTGCAGATAGCAGAAAGCGTTAAGCGTTGGTATGGAATTCAAACTGCCTCAGGTTCTAATCTCGTAAAACACAGTGCGGTTTTTTGCAAATATTATTATTTTTGTTTTCGATAATAATATTTTTTAAATATTGCTGCTTTTTTATGTTGTTATTGCAATAAAGGTTTTAGAATAAAAAATGCGTGATATATGATAACAAAATTAAAAAAATATGTTTATTCGTTATATTTATTTTACATAAGTTAATAAACTGCTACAATTATTTATCATTACTTCAGCTGAATAAGATGTGAAATAGATGTCAAGAAACTTATAAGCAGTTTGTATTATTTTGACATATTTAAATTATGAAATATTTTAAATTTTTAATGGATTTTTTCACTATAAATATTAAGCTTTGATCATGGTCGAAGTAATTAAGTAATAAATAAGAATATTAGACTACTTAAAATGTAAAAAACTACTTACAGAATAGGTAATTTTAAGGTTAAATATGGGCAGTTTTTTATATTTTATTTGTATTAATTATTTTACATTTTATTTGACTTTAGTAAATATTGGTTGTTATTGAGGTTAAAGCTTAAGTATTCATTTTCTTTACGAAAAGAAGATTGAAACTAAACCTCAAATTTTAATCCTAAAATAATACTATTACTAAAATAATATTAAACAATTTTGGTATATCTGCAAGAAATACGACAAACACCCTATTGAAACGTGCTTAAAAAATTCGTTACCATAAATTCATGCAATAACGAATCTGTTGTTTATTAAGTTGGTACGGTCAATATTTTAAGGTCAAAAACGGTTTTCTAGCTGGTCTTCAGTGATGCAAGCCTTCAGAGTGCACGGCGAATGGTTCATAATGACGTGTTTTTAATAATTCAGCAAAATATCTCGTTGGTATGAAACCATTTGTTTCATTCACCATTTGACGTCGCTGCTACTCGATAATAAGCCCCTTCCTCATATCTCTTAACCCTCACAGTATTTCTCTAGAACAAAGAAAAACATTGTTTTTATTACACATAATACCTTATTATTTATTATTCACTAATCGAATTAAACCTCACAATGAATTTAAAACTTTAAAGGCATCTTCTGTCTCAACAATACCTCTGTTCTATCAACAATACCCTTGATTAAGATTTATGTTTAGTAAAATATGAAATATATAAATGATAACACTCACACTTAGTCCGGTTTCATTAGATATTCACTTCACTTTTACGCAGCGCAATAATATTCTCTGATCTGATCTGATCTCTTCAATATATTTTATGCCTGCTTTTTGATAATAATAACCACAACACTGCGCTAAATACTCGTCACCAATATTATCCACGAACCAACAAAGTTCTATTAGTTAAATACTCGTAACAAACTGCATCTACCCCACAGAAATCGAAATAATTTACTTAGTTTTTTGTGGTCTACCTGCTAAACTTTAATATTTATGTGAACAAGACGAATGAAACTAAAAACGAATGATGATTATTGAACTAGTCATTGGTTGCAGACAAAGTGAGTGTGTGTGTGTAATGTGCGTGTCTACAGTATTGTAACAACTTATAGAAGAAGGTCGTAAGTCAAACCGAAGCGTCAGTCTATTGCTTTGTGAGATTGCTCATGGACTTTTGGTTGGTACTGTACGTGAGTTTATCTCGGATATTACTGACATTGGTGAAAAAAAACATTGTGTGGAAGGGAGCCTGAACTTGTGTAGATAATTATAAATCTGAAATCGCCAACCCGTCTTGAGCAAGCGTGGTGATCAATGCTCGTGCTTTCTCTGTATGAGAAGAAGACTTTTGTCCTGCAGTAGGACAATAATAGGCTTGTAGGCATTACCTAATATACTTTCTCATGTGATAAAATAATGACTGATGGTATACAGGGTGGCAGGGATATCGACGCGGAAACTGTTACTATGGATTCAGTACATGATTCTGAACCCCCCTGCGATGAAATTTTTCGTCAGTTATTTTATAAAAAATCTGCTGTTCCATACATTTTGACCGCGTTATGTATCGATACATATTATACGTGGGACGATAAATAGAAGATTATGGTTTATTCATGCGATATTTTGACCTTTGGTAAGATTTGATTTTCTTCTATAGAAACGTTCTACAAAAGATTCTGTAAATGCCTAACCTAAGCAATACTTTTCTGTTCAGGTTGAGATCGCCAGAAATGACGATTTCAATCACACGAAATATGTACTTATACAAGACTTACACTAGTCGATTTTTGAAGTGGAAACTTCTTTAGGCACGTTGGGCATTTTTGAGATGGGAAAAACAATTGAACTCGCGACACCGTTACCGACACCTCATTTTTGTAAACGCGATTGTGCTCTTTATTTATATTACGTTACGGATCAATGTTCTATGCAATTATTTTTACTGTAAAGGTTTTGGAAGTATTTTTTTTTTTTGTAAATGCGGTTGTGCTCTTTATTTAGATAAGGTTACGGACCAATGTTCTATACAAGTATTTTTCTTCCACCAAGGCGATCTTGTTCAAGTTTTCACTTCTGTCAGTATTCCCAGAGTGCCACTGTTTTTTTTTCTACACAAACCTAGTTTCGTAACACACTTACATAATATAATTAGCTTGCATTTTGACAGTCCAACAACATTTATTGCGTTATTTACGTTGTTAACCAGACAAATTTTTCGAATTTATGAAGCAATGGAGCAATATCCTTCAAAATCGTTCAGATTATGATTGACAGTGTGCTATGGATAGCTCGCCGTCCGATAAGGACCAAGCCCGGGTCGACGTCACGTTGTGTTCCACGCGCGCCTCAAATAAATGACAGCAGAACTGACGGGGTCCGCTAGGGCCGATGCCTGCCGGGGTCGCGGGAAAGTCCGAAAGGGATACTGTGGCCCCTGGCCAACATACAGGGATCTGAAGGAACACGGGCGGGTTTTAGTCAGTAGGAGTCTGACACGCCCTCCCGCTCCGTCCGTCCAAAGTAGGAGAAGCTGTCTGATAATTACCCACACAAAAAAAAGTGCATGTGCTGTAGAATCTAACTTTCTTAGTTCACTCTATAAATCTCCACAATGCTTAGAGTAGTCAATTAAAACATATCACTATCCAAAACTTAAAAGCTGTAACATAAAATCGAACTGTTGAAAAAACCTGAAGATTTTCCCTTAGATACTCATAAAAAGTGTCGTGTGTCGTGAAAAGTGAACGATTTCAATAAATATGATTATCCAGTTCAATTTTCCGAGTGACTCGGTAGACTATTATTTCAGGCGTCATTGGCTGAACTGCAATCATGGTTCATTGTAGCGAAAATTCAGCTTCGACTTTTCTCATAAATGTTCCTATAACTTATTAAATTGAGACCAATTGGCTTCATCGGTTTTGTTTACGAACTTTTCCTTTTTTTTTCCAAATAAGTTCATGAATACACTACTATATCAGTCGTTTAATTATTAACTTTTTAGCAGTTTTTAAGTTGTTTTGTTTTTTACTTTTAACTTGGCTCGCACATTACAATGTAGTATTCTTGTCAAACTCATTTATTTTGGCACAAATATTTGTGTATCACACAACTTCCGACCTCCAACCGCCAACAAATCGAAAAATGTATGAGTCTACAAAGCTTGCAACGTTCACAAAATAGGAAATAATCAATATGAAAGATAAATAATAAAAAAATGGGCTAGATGATAATGGCAGTTGTGATTGTCGGGACCCCGTTGTTATAATATTTATAAAAATCTTGTCAGTTCATATTATAGTATAAACTTACAACATTAATTTCCACGTTACTCTCAACTTACATTTCCATCATAAATGTCCTCATCTATTTATACCCTCACGTCCGCCCAGGCTCACGACGTGGGTGGCTTATTGTCCACAAAACATCGCCCGCACTGACCTTTCACTGTAACATCATATTGTTTACTTACAGCAATATCTCTTGGTGACATGAAAGTCATTGTTTTTTTTTGCGAGATTAATTACAATACGAGGCCGTTAATATGGCAAAATAAGTTTTTGGAATAGTTCGTCTTTGAAATACAGCATTTTCTTTGTAAACCTGGGGTTTCCCAAGACTGCGGTGGCCGCCGTATACTCGTAGTGTCAGCAATTAACCAACGAATCACGTCACTAGAACGTTATTTAAGCACTAGGAAGGGGTTAAGGGCGGACGTTTTGGGGGACTGTCTGTAATTTTGACGTCTAGTTTAAATAAATGACTTTTAATTTTTATTTTTGCAAGTAAGTTGGTGTGTTTTCCTAGAGTGTGTTTTTTGACACCTTAAAGTCAAACCTCGGCCGTTATGTGACAGCCACTTTTTTTTAGAAAACCGTTGCTTAACTCACACAGGGGTAACTGTCTCTTTCTTAGCGCTACCACGCACGTTACCCTTCCCATGGTGCGTGTCCGTGCGAGCTGATCCGCACCGAGTCGGTATTAGTCGGTAACTTCAAAGGGAATAACCAAACTCGGACGCACCGAGACGCACCGCGCCGCACGCGTCTTCGCTACCACGCACGATACCCTTCCCACGGTGCGTCGTGCGGGCTGGTGCGCGTGCGTGCGCCATATCACGCACGCGTTGGAAGCCACCTTTAGACTCAAATGTCATATTATCAACCGGATACTGTAAGGTAAATGATAATAATAAATTTTACTCGTTTTTTTGGTAGTAACTAACAACTGGAGGCACCCCTATCAGCTATTGCATAACTTCTATGCCGACACTGTTAGTCCTACATGATAATGAAGGAAGTCAGTCTTTTTTTATCTTTCTTCTCCTACTTGCTCTATCACTGAAATCTGCTTGAACTCATCCGACGCCGATTCCTTGACAATTTAAAAGTGCCTGTAAATGGTTTAATCCCGAAATGCTTTGAGTTGAGTTTGAGTCCCGTTGACGTGGCGGTGGAAAAACAGCCTTTCGTTAAAATCTATTTATAAAACCGTCAAACAAACCATAAAATTTACTATAAGCGCCATCATCACTCATTGTTTCTCAATAACAAGTCATCATGCCCGTTGTGCCACTAAGTGGCTACAAATGGACGCCATTTGCTTAATATTTGAACGCAGCACGCTAACAACATGGTGTTTACAAATGATTGTTAGTTTACCTCTTTATTACAGTACTTCGCGATACTGTGTAGGAATACTGGAGAATTGGCTAGGTAAACAATGGTTGTATTTGGCTAGGTAAACAATGGTTGTTTTTTCTTAAATGTCGCAGCATATGCTGAGATGGGAGCCTTTTGGCCTCGTACAGGACTTTCTGCTTTTATTTTAATTGTTTTTATTTTTTAATGTTTTTATTTTTATTAATGTTTTAATGAGTGTATTTTAGTTTAATTTGTGGTTTCCTGTGCGAGTCTCAATAAATACTTTTTCTTTCTTTCTTTCTTTATTTGATACCAGCTATCGCCAGCGTGGTATCTTTATAAATTACTAGCTTCGCCCCGCAGTTTCACCCGTATAAGTCTCGATCCCGTGGGAATATCGGGATAAAAAGTAATATATGTGTTAATCCAGGTTATAAACTATGTGTGTGCCAAATTTCATTCAAATCCGTTCAGTAATTTTTGCGTGAAAGAGTAACAAACATTCATCCATAAGTTATGACCTATGTTACTCAGTGATATTAATATAGCATTCTAATGGTGAAAGAATATTTAAAATAGATCCAGTAGTTTTGAGTTTATTCATTACAAACAAAAATAAAAATAAATCTATTTTATCGAGAGTTCTTTGCTATATTATACAATCTGCCTAGCTATTTTCCAACTATGTTGGGGTCGGCTTCCATGTTGATATCGCCAGTGGCGCGCTTGCGATTCGTTTCGTGTCCGTACTAATGACCGGATCCGACATATGTATATAGAAATGTACTTTCTTTACATATATAAGACTGTCAAAGTACCACCCTTATCCAGTTGACACAGTATTCACGCAACATAACGCATTTCACAAGCCAAATGTAGCGTGTACTCGAGTGCCTAAAAATAACTAAATTTCATGTTTACTTGACGCAAAACATTCAAAATGATACCTTTGTGGAGGAACGTTACTGAATAATTCATGTAGTGAGATATTTTTATGTAGTGGTTTTCAGGGACTCTCATATTATTATATGCTTGTAATGGATGATATAGTGAGGCGTTTTTGTGATTTTGAAAGTATTGTATTATTTTTTAAATTTCTCAGTGGCTGAGTCTGTATTTATGCCCAGTTGATGGCAACAGGCTCATCCCTTATTACACGGGACTTAAGGCTCGCGCAAACACGCGCGACGCGACTCTAATAAAACAATGTCTAAGAAAAATTCACGATAAAACATTTACTGGTGTCGCGCCAGTCTGCACGAGTCTTTAAACAAACCTGACACGGGCCTCCTCTCCACGAGAGGGAGTGAGTCGTAATCCACCACGTGGGCTCAGTGCGGGTTGGTAGATGTCACATGTCTTCGAATTTTTGGATCTAGGCCAAGCCGGTTTCGTCACGATTTTTTCCTTCACCGTTTTGAGAGCAGTAGTGATGAAATTATTTATACAAAGTAAAGCGCCTGCCTGGTTTCGAACCCACGACCTACAACTCGTAAGTCCGAGCCGTTACAACTGGGCCATCTACTGCTCTACTTATTGGATACTTGTAAAAAGTGTAATTTAAAAAGTTGCCTTTGAATTTGTACTTAGTTAAAAGGCTCTGACGAATCGTTTCAGTCAACAGTAGGTACTTAACTTTGATTGCCAATTTGGGCCCAAACTTACTTCAACTAAAAATATACAGCGCCATAAGCTTAATTTACACGCGAGTTTTAATTTAAACCTTTTACATTACATGACAGGGATATTAAACGATAATTTAATCTGACATCAAAAAACTTTAGTAACAATTCATAATAATATGTATCAGACCTTTTCACAACCTACAAAACTTTCAGCCGATCCCCCAATATTACCGAAATATCCTTACACAGAAAACAGCTTAACCAAAATATATAATTCAGGAAGGTATTATGTGAACCCACGACCTTTCAGTAACCAGTCAACGCCCTTACATCAGCTATTTTTGTTTGATTATTTTGTTTATTACTTCCCTTTGCTTACATTTTTGGTGATGTTATGCTTGAACTTACTCATAATTAGAAAATATTGTAGAAAAGTCATGAATAAAACATGGTTTTTATTTTGAGTTGGCTTTATAGTACGGTATCACGCTTGAGTTCGTTGACATTATTTATCGTGATGTGCTCGATTCTTTATATCTAACAATATCGGTTAAAATTTACATTCTCATAATTTTGAGGAATATCGAAAACTCTTCATAATTTTTCATAGAAGTCTCAACCTCCATTTAAACTTGATTTCACTAACTGGTCTAGTTCTGACAGTAAACTCTTTTGTATGTTCATAATCATAATCATCATTTATTGCATTTATTGTTTAGCATTACCAAAACCTATCTTTTTTTTCTATTTTCCGTTTCACTGAAGATTCAAGAACCTTCTCTAATTGGTTGTAGTCTGACTCCCACTGCTTCGCTTTCTCCATAAAAACAATTTTGATAGTATTTTTAAATTTACATATAAATATATTAGTTAAACATATATGTATATGTAACATCACGCCTTGTTTCCCCGAAGGGTTGGGCAGAGGTGTCCCTGTAGCAGGTACACCCACATTTCGCCAGTTATGTTTTAGTCCCATGTAATAAATATATTAGTTGTTACAGGTTTTTCACCTAGTTTGGCTGCAAATGCTCCCCATGTTGTATTATTTTCGTTATAGCCTACAAATTTATTATTACCCAATATGATTGTTATAGTGTTAATATTTTTGCTGTCAATAAATAAAAAAAACTTGTGCGGTCGTGGGACCCCCGTCAGGAATAAAATTCTTTCTCACGTATGATTTAAAACAAAAACAAAGTTTTTGCAGCACCTATCTTGGATTTACATTTTGACCTCATATTGGCTTTAGCACCCTCGAAAACTATGAAAACGACACCCATGACGAAAAATTTGAAAATTTTCAGAGCCACCTTGGATTTTCATTTTGACCAAATTCACACTTTCTCTCTCTTTTTTCGGCATGCAGTGTACTCGGGCCGATGTGTACAATTTTATCCTACGACACTGTTATCACTTTACTTTTTTCTTTTGTTTTTTTCTGCCGGCGTTCTCACTCTCTTTCATTCTCTTTGAATTAGAAGAAAACAGTCGCAAGTATTAATACTTTCTAGCGTGACGATTTCTGAAAGTTTACAAGCCACTTTAAAGAACTTCGTTCCAAAATTATTAAGAGTTAATTTTCATTTATTATTTTTTTTACATATTAAATATTTTTATAAAAATCATTAAAAAAACATTTAAAAATATAAAAAATAGTGGCCCATCGGCATCAGGAACAGGGTCCAAGCTGCCGGTGGTCAGGGCTCTAGAGAGAGGAACCTCCTCACTATGCGTGCCGTGTCTAGGAGTACTGCTTTCTGAATCAAGCCCTTGACCCAGCCGCGCAATGAGAGCCTCCTGAGGTGTTGGTCGAGGCTCTTCGCTATTAGGCCATTAACCGTAACGATTATCGGTACAATGATCGCAGAGTCCACATCCCACATGTCGACAACCTCGTGTGCTAAGTCAAGATACTTGATTTTTTTATTATTATTATACTATTATATTAGAGTTAATTATTATTATACTATTCAATTAAATTATAGTATAGGAAAATATTTAGTTTTACTCACCATCATTATGTTCTTAACCTTGTCCAATGTTACTTAGAGTCCGCACAACGTTTTCTTATTCTGTTCTCCCTTCATCCGTCACGCTATCATTCACTGCCTTTTTCTTACATATCCATCACACAATTCATGTATATTTTCTTTAGCCTTCCTCTCCCTCTCCATCCATGAACTTTTATTCATCACTCTTATAGTCACATGCGTTTCTTCCCTCATCACATTATTTTTGCCTACCATGACAAAGGTAATTAATTGATTCAGGCGTGACCCTGCGGAAATCCATTATAAAATACAATAGACGTGGATATATTTAGTAACTTGTTCCGCTTAGCTATTTCTAAAGAGCTATAAAATACTCCTGAAAGAAATCGACACATGTTTCACCTCTCAACGAGGCATCCTCAGGATGACGATGGACTTGTTGCGAACTCGAACACGGCGTGTTGCCACACTGAGCGCTGAGTGCACATGATTATTTCCCCGCCCCTCCCCCTTTTTATATACTTGTAAATATTATTATTTTAAGTCTGATAGTTTTTAAATAATGTAAATACGTGTGTGTGAATAATAAAAGTTTTATTGATAAGTTAAAAAAGTTACTAAATACGTATATCCACGTCTATTATATTTTATGACAAAGGTATATTCGGCCACCGAGAAAATGCGTTCCTGACACTTCTTATCAGTTGGACGTGATTAAGAACTAATAAAGTTAAAATTCGTAGAACACGTGTTCTTTTTTGTACGCTGCACTTGCAGTTCTTTTACAGTTTCTAAACCTCTAATTTTGCTTTACAGTAATCATTACTGTCGTTGCTATAAGGTTGCTGGCAGATTTAAAAAAACTGTAAGTATAATATAACTGACAGGTATCACGAACGCAGTCTCAAATTATTAATGGTGTTCGTCCTAATTAATTTAATCTACGTAATGAAGAAGCCATTAACTGTAAGCTATAACTATTTTCCAACAGCCAACAAGATTCCTTTATCCGAGATTATGATTCAAAAGATTCAGAGCTAGTTGAACAAGGAAATGTTCACCATTAAACCGCGAAGGGAGGAATAAATGAATTGGAAATTCCGCAACATTAAAAATGTAAAACTTAGTCCTACCTAAATGGGCTGAAAACGATAATATTCAAATGATATTTCACATAATAATAGGGAAAACGGTAATGGTACAGGTCAAAACTTTTCCTTTTGGGAAAATAGGTCGTCATGTTGGAACATTAAGGGGTGACATTTCAATTGCCTGTAGCTTCATTCGAGAATTTATATATATATACAGGGTGGTAGGGATATCGACGCGAAAACTGTTACCTTGGATTCAGTACATGATTCTGAACCCCCTGGGTTTAAATTTTTCGTCGATTTTTTTTTAAAGTAGTTCCATACGTTTTGTCCGCGTAGGTACTGTACTTTTCCATGAAACAGCAGTTTTTTTTTTATAATAAATAATAAAATAAAAAATAAAAAAAATAAAAAAAAATAAAAAATAAAAATAAAAATCATTTATTTCAGACAAAAAAGTCCATAGGCAAGGCAATTTGAGGTTGTTAGTAACAATAATTTCGCTTAAGACTAATGTTAGTAACTAAAAATAAAAAGAAGAAACCAGACACACCGCCTACCCCTGCACAGTAGGCTCATCGGTCTCGCAAAACATGGAGTTCAGTGAACCTACTGAGCAGAACAGTATCGGTTCTCTCGCCAATCATCCTCAGGACGCTATTCGGGCTCCCCCGTACTCGTCGTACCACCGACGCAACTTTTTTACGCATTATTGCGTAGAAATCATCTACGCTGGCGTCAGCAAACATGCCGGATGCACTGCAGCATCGAGGGAGCCGAAACAGCGCCCTGAACACATTATTATACTGAACGCGCAAGGAATTGTAGGCTTTTTGTGTAAAGTTTGCCCACAGGCCGCTCGTGTAGAACGTCTGGCAGAATGCCTTGAACATTGTTATCTTAACAGGAGCAGTACACCGAGCGAACCTGTGTGCCAACATATTACCGCGCACCGACAACGCCCTGCGCTCCCTCTCAATGTCTAATTCGTCACTCAAATTCTCAGTCACGATGTGTCCCAGATATTTAAACTGTGCAACACGACTCAGAGGTACACCATTAAGTAATATAGGTGGTATAAAGATATTGTTTTTATTTTTACATTTAAATAACATGAACTCACTTTTACTTTCGTTGTACCTCAGGCCATGCTCCACAGCATAAACCTCACATACCTTTAACAGCTGTCTGAGACCCCCAATTGAGGGGCTCAGCAGCACCATATCATCGGCATAACTCAAATTATTGACACATATGTCATCAATATGGCATCCAACATGCATGCTGCTGAGCTCCTCAATCAGATGGTTAACGTACATATTAAAGAGCCGTGGCGAAGTCAGCCCGCCCTGCCTGACGCCACACTCTAAAGAATATTCATCTGAGTATACATTTCCCCACCTTACTATATTAAGCTGCTCACTGTACCAGTAGGCGAGGATATTCACAAGATCGGCTGGGATACCTGCACTCCTTAATTTTGTCCAAAGCTTATTATATGACACCAGATCAAAAGCTTTGGACAAATCCAAGAAGCACGCATATACATGAGTTTGCCTTTTTACATAATAATCAACAGTGTGTTTCAGAGACAGTATTGCACTTTCCGTTGACAATCCCTCTCTGAAACCGAACTGTGTATCCTGTAATGTTACAAAACGATCAAGTTTTCTATTCAATAACCCATCAAACACTTTTGCAATTATAGTAGCTAAAGAAATCGGCCTATAGTTACTTCTATCAGAGATATCAGCAGTAACATTTTTCACTATTGGCACAACCACTGTTCTCATAAGATTAGATGGTAAATATGAGTGGCGTATACAAAAAGTGTAAAACATGGCTAACACCCTATACAGGTGCACTCCCCCATGCTGCAAATGCTCGACACTGAGTCCCTCATGACCTGGTGACTTCCCTCTTTTCATATTTTTAATAATGTCAGCCACATCCTTACTTGAAAATCCAATAGGCTTTTCTACTGGGCAACGTTCAGTATCAGACACTGACAGCAAGGAAGATTTCACCTGAAAATGATCTTTAAATGAATTTGCAATCATTTTAACATCACTGATGCCATCGACGCACACGGGCAGACTAGCCTTACCATTTAAACGCTTAGTGCCCTTCCAGAATTTATTAAACTTCTTAGCTGAATGTTGTGAGGCAAGTATATCCATTTTTATCTGGTCTTGGTTGTTCTGACAGTATTTTAAGCGTGACTTGAAAACTCGTCGACTTTCACACATTTTCTCATACAAAGATCCACTAACTGGTTTACCACCTAAGACATACAATTGATGGTCCAGTCTAGCCTGCCCATGGGCGCCTCTGACATGCTTGTTCCAGCCATGGACACACTTAACATTATTCGGCTTCCTAGGCAAGAGACTGCGACTGCTCTCCGAAGCCTGACTTAATATATTAACAATATTTTTATATAAGTTGTCAATTACAGATCTGTGTTGTATGTTTTGACACATACTATCAGCACACTCCTGAAGTTCACCAGGAAACATAATCTTTCTGAAGTTATTATTACAAATTTCATGATATTTCTGAATTTCTTCTAATTCTCTTACTCCCCATACAATATTATTACGTTGAAAATCATGAACATCAACTTTAGCTTTAATTACATCTAAATTACAAGTCACTTGTAAAGGGAAGTGATCTGACCAATATACATCATTCAGCACCATAATATTCACCACAGACTGCCACGCTGACTTGGTTACCACGCAGTGGTCTAGCCATCGCTTACACCCATGCACTTCACTTTGAAAAGTATAAGTTTCAGATGACATACCTAATTTAACTAGATCGGCACATATCCAGTCATTTTCCTCACAAAAATCCAGAAGCTCACTACAAAACGGAGCATTAGGATGTGCATTGAAATCCCCTAACATAAATACTACTTCGATACTATTGTCTTGTATAATTGCATTCAACTCACCCAAACACTGAGTAAATTCCGGCAAGTTCACAGTTTGGTCAGTCGGCATATACACGCACATAACTAACATTTCACGTCCAGCTCCAGTCATTACTTTAATCGCAACAATACGCTCACTTATGCACTTCACCACCGTAACATTACGAAAGGCACTTTTCCGCCATAGTATCGCAACGCCGCCGTAAGGTCTGCCTCGTAGCACTCCAGCAGTCAAATCCACCGCAGACTTCCCCGTGTAGCCAAAGTTGTCGTCAATATCACCCAATACTTGTGTATCGTACGGTAGCAGCCAAGTTTCTTGGAGGGCTATCACATCCGCCAATTTACATAAAGTTCTCACACATTCCATACTTCTTTTAATATTTTTGCAGTTATAACTTATCAACGTACTATCCATTTAATTGTATGTCATCTTTATCGGAATTCCGTGGTCTAAATCGTATAAATCTCCTAAATGTTATCCCATCAGGCCACAAGTTATCATTTAAAAAGGTATCAATTTTATTCATTGAAACGAATATTTTAAAAGAATTGTACGGCCTTTCTTTCTTCATGATAACTTTTTCAAGACAGACTTTTTCCTGAGTCTTATTATATATATATTCACATATGTCGGCCTCCAATGTATCCTTGCTTACATTGGAAATAAACAAAGGAATCTTTGTTTCCGCCGCCTTGAACTTTGTTTCAACACCGGTTATTGCCTTTCCCATTTTTCCAATAAATCGATTCATATGCCGTCTACGTTGCATCACAGTCCACTCATCTGTTGGCTTGTTTTGTTTCCATTCACCTGGCGACTTAACTATTTCCGCCATCGTTGGTTGCGACGCACACGGCGCCGCCGCCGGCGCCTGTTTACACACGATAGTGTCTGAAGATGGAGACAAAACTTTGTTCGTGCGCTCGACTGACGATGACATAATATGCGTTTGCGACGCCACCGCCGCTGCCGCTGCCGGCTGAACCATAGGCGTTGTCGGTGCGAGGGAAATAGTCTTATTTACACATGCGCGATAATGAGCAGACGGCGACGGCTCGAGTGCGTTCCGTCCCGACGATTTATTCATAGTGTCGGTATATGATGATAAGTTATGTGATAGTCCTACCGGCCCACTATCCGAAAAATATGCACCTCTTTTTTCCGTGTTAATATTTGGATAATTAACCAGCGAAGTTAGTTTGAGATTGTCTAGGTCTATACGTATTGTTTCTA